>OY728142.1:1139027604-1139741844 GCA_963277665.1 Viscum album
TTCTATCGGAGGTAGAATCACTAGTCTTTCCCTGTAGCCTTTCCAAAGATGAGATTTAATAATTAAATATTGAGAAAAACCATTTATGTGATAATATAATATTTATCAATATCATGGCCCAAACCATGCCCACTTAACCACCATAAGAAATATCCACCATCAGACACCTTACACTTAGGGTGGACACTAGTGTAATAAGATATTTTGTATCTAGGCTATAGTAATATAAATTTTTATATTTTAGTCTGAATATGAAAATTATTATATTAATATTTTTTTATTATTACTATATTTATATTATTGATAATGAGATTTATAAAAATTATTAAATTTTTATAGGAATGAATCTTTATTGTATTTTTAGGAAATAAATATTTTTAATTTCCAAAATATTTAAATAAATTCAATTAATTATTTTGTAAAAATATAGATTTTTAAAAAAAATTCAAATATTGAAATAATTCTTTAAATATTAATTATATTAATATTTAATCAATACCTTTTTCATTTTTTTATGTTCCATAAAATGGTTAATATCATAGAAACTGGTATTTTCCAATCAATAGGGGATTTAATTTTAAAGAGAAGAAGTATCAAATTAAAAAATATATTTAGAAAAATAAATACTGTTTTTGAATCCATACATCAATATAATCTAATGGTGATTTTTCCTAGTTTTTGAGGTAATTGAATTTTTCAGACAAAATTATATTTGGTATAAATATATTGTATGTATTATGATATAATAATTACTAGGAAGAATTTTAATAAATTCTATAAAAGGAACCCAATACCAAATACATATTTAACATTTAAAATAATTTTTTTTAATTTTTTTTTTCCTTTACAATCTATTAATGAATCCCCCAAATCCAATATTAAATTTTAATATTTTAAAATAAATTAATTGTGAACAAGAATCACTTCCACATAACCAATGGTATTATTTTATGAAATTCTATTTTTAGGTATAAAAAATATTAAATACCACTCTTCTTTATAAGAATCTATGAAAAAAACCATTTTATTGTTTTTGGGTTTTGTTATTTCATTATATAGTGTTGAAAACATATGTTTTTATATTAATAATGAATTCCCCACACCTTTTCTGTAAATTCCCACCCAAAATCAAACTAATATTCACTCAAAACTAATTGATCATAATGTTTATCTCCCATACCAATCAAATTACCTCCCAATTTTTTTAAATAACTCTTAATAATATCCTAAAAATATTTTCAAAGTAGCCTCTCAAGTTAAGGGATTAGACTATTAGATTTTAGTTTAAGTACATTCATTGTAATAATCATTTTTTTCAAATTGTTCATGTTCTATTGTGTTTTTACACATCCCTATTCTGCCTTTGTTATAGATATGTAATGAGGACACCATTTAATCTCATTAAACCATCTCTTTTTCTATTATGTTCACCTGTTATTCCATCGAAATTATTCGGTGATTTTTTCCATTCAATATATTTTTTTATTGAATACCTATCCCAATTTATACTAAAGGGTATTCAAATAGATGTCCATACACTTAATTTATAAGGTAATTATATGTATGTAACCGCAAATCCTTATTCACTGTATTAAAAGTGATAAAAGGAATCCTTATGTTGTATGATATATGTGACTCAAAAATTCATATACATGATATGAATGGGATGGGGGTTCCTAAGACTAAACATCTATAGAATGCATTGAGTATTATTTTTATCTCGTTAGATACTATATATTGTAAATGGGAGAATATACTAAGAACACTATGTAATGAGTTCCTAGTGGTTACACATGACTTACGATTATGATTTCATTTTTATGTTGTTTCCATATTGTAATGTTACTTTGATGTTATAATATTATATCATAGTTTAATGTTTATTTTTTTGAAAATCAATATTCTCTGTCATCATGATATTCCTCCTTACTCACATATATTTCTATAATCATGTTATTCTGTTATTATTCTATTATAAGGATTTATAGTGAACTAGTTTCTAATGTACATCACCAGGTTATCCCATTCAATTTTAGAAGATATATAGAATTTTATGTTTTTTTAACGGGTTATTAATAATGGCATCATATCCCTGGGGAATTTTATTCTTTGATTTCTCAAATTAATCAAATATAGTAATAATTTGATCTTTTATGATTATATTATATGGGTTTAATGTAATAAATCCTCATTTATGTTTTCAAAAAATATTTTTTTCATAGTTAGTATCATAGAAACGACAAGTTATTTTATGGATTTGGATTAGAAGATATTAGTGGAAACCCTAGGGATAAGTCTAAATAGAGTAAGAACACCTTTATTTTTTAATGTATATAGTAATTGGTTTTCATGAAATAAAATCCCTATATATATATGACAACTTGATGTTTCTATAGAACAATTGTACCTAGGGGAAACTACCCTAAAAGGGGAATTTTGTATTAAATCAATCCTCAACTGGTGTATGTTTATGATGCCTTCCTGCAAAATGGGTTTTACATTCCTAGGGTATATTATTTTGTAACTTTACATTCTATTTATGAACCATTATGAAGGGAAAAAATTCCAATAATTTTTTTATTGGAAATATAAAATGGGTAAATTAGATTGAAACCAATAAATCAATAGGATCGGGAATGTATGTCATTTATATTATATCCCATAAATATTTTTAGTTTTTATTTTACATGATAAATATATTAAAAAATTTCATTCTAAAGAATGTTATGAATGATGTAAATTATAAGAAAAAGAATCAAATTGTGAAAGGTAGGATTCTCGTCCATTCAAGAACCTTAAATGTCTTATGTGACAATGGTTATTTGAATTTATTCATATTATGTATTTTTTTAAATCAAATCAATCACCACATAAAATTGGGTAGTTATACTTATATATATCAAAGGAAAATATTGAAATAATTACATCCCCAGTATATAACATAGATCTTTTTTATATTCAAAAGAAGAACTTCCTAATGAAACTTGCAATAATTCCATTATAAAAATTCATTACAATTCTTGGTAAGGAGTATATTTCCTCATATAGTGAGAACATGATTTTTTTAGAGAAAGAAATCACGATTCAAATAACGAATATCCATATGATTCTATAAAATTACAATGAGTAGGATAAATATTAAATGAAATTATCAAATCGAAGATAGGTTTTATTTATTAATGAGTAATATTATCTAGTTAAAATGGTTGATACTAAGTAAAATATCATTCTTGAGGACACAGCCATTATAAATGAATGTGTTGATGTGTTCCTAACGAATGTCTTCATCATTCTCCATGCTGTGAGGTTGAGTTATCCATCAATCTTACACATGGATATTTTCTAATATCCATGAATACATATTGAATGGACCATATTAAAAATTAAAAACAAAAGAAGAAAATAATTATAAATATGGATAAATTGTTTAAACACCCAAGGGCTTCACTATGGGTTGTGTCGATCATTTTCATCAAAATAAGGATTGGTCAATGTGCCTCTACATTGATTGCCATCAACTGAAAAATCTCTAGAAAATGAACATGTATCTACTACCACAAAATAATGACTTATTCTATCATCTATGTGGTGTCCAATAATTATATATGTTCAATCATTGGTATGGATATTATCGTATAATGGTGAATAATGAGGGAACACCCAAAACTGCTTTTCTAATAAGGGGTAGAAACTATGTGTTCATATTGATTCGTTTTAGAGGAACTATTACTCTATCTATATTCATGAATATAATAAATAGAATATTTATTTATTACGGTAGTGACTCGAGTTTTTGGTCTGGTAATACTTTGGAATATTTCTAAGAATAATTCCAGAGCTAGGCGCGAAGACGGCGCGCAATTCCGAGGCCCGGTGAGCCCGGAATTAATTTTATAAAAATATTAAGTATTTTTTTACTATGCACATGGCGAGGGTGTGACATCTCCTAAACGGTAGCTCAGAACGGAAATATGATGGCACTGTTGCGTCCGGAACGTGCCATTTACCCTATGAAGGGTGTAAACTTTGCCGGCGTGGGCCTGCTGTGAGAAACGCCACCAGGGGCGTTTTCGTAAATAAGTAGCGAAGTTAGTGTGCGGGCGTTGGCTCGAATAACTTATGAACGGAGTCTCGGATAGAAAATCTGAGTCCGTAGTTGCGTTCAGAATGGTGCGTTTACCCTCAGGGTGACTTTACTTTTGTTCGCATCGGGTGTCGGGTCCGAGGAGGGTTTGGCGCCCGCGGGCGGCTAATATAAATATCAGCCCCCCCTTTTGTCGTTCTTCGCCGTTCTTCGCCGCCGCTCCGCCGAATCGAGCAAACGAAGTGCCCATGAGCTCATAATTTGACGGCGGACGTCCCAGGAGCATGCAGCGGAAGCTCTGGAGTGCATATCTAAGGCAGAACGTTGGCGTTTCGCCCGCGAGGTAGGCGGATTTGAGTTTTAACCCCAGATCCTGTTTTTGCAGTGTTTTTCTGCAAATTGAATCCGTAGCAGTGTAGATCAGGTCCCAAGGATCGTGTAGACACCTCCAGATCACAAAACGGACCACCGGGGTGCCCCTGGAGGTTCTCGGAAGATCCGCCGGCACAGGTGGAGCCCGGCGGCCGGCCGCCCCGCGCGACGGCGCGCGGCGGAGGGCCGCCGCCCATCGCGGGTTGGTCCGGGCTCTTTTACCATACGGGGGTTTCTAAACCCCCGTATCTTGCATACCGGGAGCCTTATTCACAAGACGTTTGCGGCGACGCGACCATGACGACGAGGAGAAGCCTCCGGTGTAAGTTCAAGGGTTTAAAGGTTCGGGATCGTGGCCCGGGAGCTAGAAACGTCGTATAAAATAATATTATTTTATTATTTTACGACTTTGGGCCCTTGTAACTTCTACCCGGAGCGTCCGATTGACATGCCGTCAGTGGCGTTGAGACCCTGATGGTACGACGGACTTTTTGAAATGGTTTTCGGGTGTTGGGACTGAAAACGGGGTGCGGGCCCCACAAGGCCGGGTTTGGGCATTTGCGGAGAAATGCAGCTTTTGCACCAGGAGTCCGACTTTGGCGGATGAATAGTCGATCCTGTGAGTTTTATGAGAGGAACGCAGTAGTGTGTTCTATTCTATGAGTTTCGGAAACCAGGCATGGGCCCCACCCGAGCTGGGCTTTGGTGAATAGTGCCTTTTTCACCGGGTGTCCGTTTCGGACGAGCGAGTAGTCGATTCCGCTTGTTTTTTCAAGGGGATCGTCGTGGTGTGATTCGCTCGATGGGTTTCGGGATCGTTGTGTGGGCCCTGCACGAGATAGCTACGGTGAATAGTGTCTTTTTCACCGGTGCTCCGTTTCGGGTGAGTAAACAGCCTATCCTGCGTGTTTTTCCGCATGGAATGCGATGGTGGCCTCGATTTGGGCTCAGGAGGTGCGTAGTGTGGCGTTGTGGTGGGTCTCTCGGGCTAGCGATGTTTGGACCAACATTGGTTGAGGGTTCTCCCTTGGTTCGTTCCTACGAGGGTTCGTGTGGCATCACAACCTTCGTATGGGTTTGTGATCCTCTCAATGGGATGTTTAAACTGTTAGAGTTGTGGTATCCCTCTGGTGGGCCCATAGTGGATCCTCTAGCATATTTACCCTAGATCGGGTTCTTGGTATCGCTGCAACCACCTATTCACTGGTGGCGATCCCCTATCTAGCAGGTTAACCCCGTAGGGTTTGTGGCATCATTATAAATATGATCCCCTACGCGGTGGGTCTTTCCCTGTAGGGTTGTGACATCATTAGGTATACGATCCCCTACTCAACATGATGTTTATAGTAGGGTTCCGGTACCATTGGTTATATGATCTCCTACTCAGTGCGTAGTGTCAGTAGGGTTGTGGTATCGTTAATTATGCGATCCCCTACTCAGCGCGTGGTTTCGGTAGGGTTGCGGCATCATCGGTTCGATCCCCTACATCTCGAGGTTTACCATATATGGTTACGTTATCGTCGTGACCATCCTTATATGGACGATGATCCTCTATCTGAGTGTGGAGTTTCTGTCGAGCGCCAGATCGGGTTGTGGAATCCCCCAGCGGATCCTGGGTGTGATCCCCTATCTATGAGAACTACGTATGCCAGATCGGGTCGTGGTATCCCCCAGCGGAACCTGGGAGTGATCCCTTATCTGTGAGCTACGTCTACCGGAGTGTGTCTTGGTATCCCCTAGAGGATCCTAGCGGCGATCCCCTATCCGATGAGTTTGGTGGTTATGTTGTTTCAGCGATATTTTGTCAGTGTTCGTGTGGTGTATTCTCCTGGTTGTGGACAGTTGCTGGTGACGAGGTCGGTACCTCTTGTGGATTTGTGGCATGATATGATTATATCTTGATTGTTCATGTTGTATGTATGGGCATACACCTGAGCTGAGCTGAGATGACTAGTTGTGTTTAGCTGAAGATGGTCACGAGATAGAGTTTCTCTCTCGTCTGGGTTCCCTCTGGCTGGGTTGAGCGGACTGTTGCCTTTCAGTTCCTCCGTGGGGTTTTGGTTATTTGGGGTGCCTACTGAGTATGTTTATACTCACCCATACACGGGCTTTGCCCACACATGTTTGTATCTTGTGCAGACCACATGCCTTTCGACGATGTCCCAGGATGACCCAGAGCAGGCGGAGTTTAGTGAGCGTGTTGACCGGGGTGTTTACTGGAGCGGTGACGAGGGAGCATTCCCACGAGTGTTTGTGGCAGCGTTCCCCATATTCTGAGCCGGTTGGATGTGCTTTGTTGTTTTCTCTTGGCTGGAACTGTTTTTCCCTTTGTACTTCTGTTGTACTCTGGTTTGGGATCGATGTATGCATGCATTTCCTTTTCAATTTTATATATCCCTGCATTGTTGCGTGGAGGTGTTTGTGGGTGTGTGCGTACAGGTACCATAGGCTAATGCCTCCCATGTGTGAGTTAGCCTACTCGGCGCTGGTCGCCAGCCCCTAGCCTATTGGAGGCGGGCTTGAGGAGTCGCGGCTCGAGCCCCGGTGGGTTGGGTCATGACAGAGTGGTATCATAGGCGGTTTCCACCTTTGGGATCTCAGAGCGTAGCTGGTCTAGGTGTGTGCTTGGTTTGGGTTGCATAGCGGCAGTGTTAGGATGTTTCGAGTTCGGCTTTCAGCCCACAGACATCAGTGTTGGTGTGAAGGCCGACGTATCCATACACCAGGACTCTGATAACCTGCATTTCGACTCGGGACATTCGTACACTGGTCGTGGGGACATAACGGTACATGCATCATATAGGACTGGGTTTTTGGGTTTTCCTTGTACTTCATGAGTCAGCTCTCCAGATATACTCTTTTACTATGGTGCGTCTTAAATGTATTCAAGTATGCCTCCACGACGACAGCCAGCGAGGGTTCAGCAGCAGGAATGTGCTGATGACCCTCCCCATTTAGTGGCTGTGGAGCAGGGCGCAAGTTTTGAGGTTGCACATCTAGGTGGTGTGCCAGTTGAGCCACCAACTGTCGAGCAGCTGGTTGTGCCGGTGGTGTAGGACGAGGTTGCATGCAGGATGAGTGTGCTGCACGAGTTACGGAGGCAGCGACCTCTGATGTTCCGGGGTGATCCAAACCCCCAGGCAGCTGATGACTGGCTTGAGGCAGTCACCCGAGTTTTCCGCCTCGTGAGGACACCTCCAGATCATATGGTGGTCCTAGCGGCGAGCCTTCTGCATGGTTCTTCTGGGCGATGGTGGAGTTCAGTGACACAGTCCCATGACGAGGAGACGCTCACGTGGGAATAGTTTGAGCGGCTCTTCATGGAAGAGTTATATCAAGTGACGCTGAGGTCAGTGCGGATCCAGGAGCTTCTGCAGCTTCGACAGGAGAGCATGACTGTGTCGGAGTACTTAGCGAGGTTTACAGACCTGTCGCGCTACTCCCTAGATATAGTTCAAGACCCGTTCTTTAGGGCTCGGACCTTCGAGCAGGGCTTATGCAGGGACATCCAAGCAGGTGTGGTTTCCTTGTGCCTGCCCACCTATGCTGGAGTGCTGGAGCGAGCGTTGGTGGTGGAGAGTTTTCTGGCTGAGCAGATTCCACCTATTAGTGTTGGGCACTCGAGAGCTAAGACTCCGTCGGTCAGATCGACATCTGGTAGCCGACGACATACTTAGGGGTCTGGACATGGACGACGTTTCAGGAGGCGACCCCAGGATGGAGGATTTGAGCCTCAAGGCTCACAGGGCTCGCATGCCAGTTTTGGTCAGCCGCAAGATAGGCGGTGTTACGCTTGCGACGGTCAGGGACATCTTGGTAGAGATTGTCCGACCTGACAAGCTGCTGAGAGGGAGTCGGTCGATGGACCGCCTTGGTAGTGGCAGCGTCTCAAGCAAAGTGGTCCGCAGGGTGGTGGACGTGGCGGCGGAGCTGGTGTAGTGGGAGGCAGTGGTAGTCAATACCAGTTGCCACCACCCCCACCGCTAGGTGGTCCATGCCAAGCTCAGGAAGCTGGTGGCCGAGGGCGAGGAAAACTGCATTCCCTAGAGGCAGTCGACCCAGAGCCACCGCGGATGGATAGAGGTACGCCTTGTGTCTTTTCTACTTACTGCAGTAGTTTGTCAGACACTGTTTAGCGGTACTCTTTCCTTTTTTTGCTTGCTCGAGTTTTGTTCAGGGAGTTGATAAGACCCTGTGTGGGAGTTTTTCTGCATGCTTCAAATGCGTGAGAAAGAGGGATCCTTCTCCCACCGAGACGCGTTTTTGTGACGCGATAAAAACCGTGTGGGCGAGTCAGTGCCGCCCAAAGCAGATAGTATTGAGGTGTGGCGGATGAGTTCCTCTGACTTATAAGTTCGGGCATGGGTGTTTGTTGGTGAGCTCGCTGGTGTGTGAGACCCAGTTGAGAGTCTGGTCGCTTTCCTTGTACTCAGGGCTTTTCGGGGATAAAAAGTCCTAAGGGGGGGGGGAGGATTTAGCAACTTGAGTTTTTGGTCCTGTCAGACTTTGGAACATTTCTAGGAATAATTGCAGAGCTAGGCGTGAAGACGGCGTGCGATTTCGAGGCCCGGTGTGCCCGGAATTAATTTTATAAAAATATAAAGTATTTTTTTACTATGCACGTGGCGGGGGTGTGACATATCCTAAAAGGTAGCTCAGAACGAAAATATGATGGCACAGTTGCATCCAGAATGTGTCGTTTACCCTAGGTGGGGTGTAAACTTTGTGGGCGCAGGCATGCGGTGAGAAACGCCACCAGGGACGTTTTCGTAAATAAGTGGCGATGTTAGTGTGTAGGCGTCGGCTCGAATACCATATGAACGGAGTCTTGGATGGAAAATCTGAGTTCGCCGTTGCATTCAGAATTGCGCGTTTACCCTAGGGGTGACCTTACTTTTGTTCGCATCGGGCGTCGGGTCCAATGCGGGTTTGGCGCCGGCGGGCAGCTGATATAAATATCACCCCCCCCTTTTATCGTTCTTCGTCGTTCCTCGCCGCCGCTCCGCCGAATCGAGCAAACGAAGCCCCCACGAGCTCAGAATTCGACGACGGACGTTCCAGGAGCGCGCAGCGGAAGCTCTGGAGCACGGATCTAAGGTAGAATGTCGGCGTTTCGCCCGCGAGTTAGGCAGATTTGAGTTTTATCCCCCGATCCCATTTTTGATGCATTTTTGTGCAAATTGCAGCCGTAGCAGTGTAGATCGGGTCCCGAGGGTCGTGTAGAGGCCTCCGGATCAAAAAAAGGACCACCGGGGTGCCCTCGGCGGTCTGCGGAAGATCCGCCGGCACGGCACCGGCGGAGCTCAGCGGCCCGCGACGGCCCGGGGCGGAGCCGCGGCGGCCGGCGGCGGCGGCCGGTCCGGTATCTTTTACCATACGGGGGTCTTTAAACCCTCGTATCCTGAAAACTGGGAGCCGGATTCGCGTGCCGTTTGTGGCGACACGACCTTGACGATGAGGCGAACCCTCCGGTGTGGTTTCGAGGGTTTAAAGGTTCGAGATCGTGGCCCAGGAGCTAGAAACGTCGTATAAAATAATATTATTTTATTATTTTACGACTTCGGGCCGTTGTAACTTCTACCTGGAGCGTCCGATTGACGTGTCGTTAGTGGCGTTGAGAACCTGATGGTATGACGGACTTTTTGAGATGGTTTCCTAGTGTTGGGAATGAGAACGGGGTGTGGGCCCCATGAGGCCGGGTTTGGGCATTTGCGGAGAAACGCAACTTTTGCACCATGAGTCCGATTTTGGCGAATGAATAGTCGATCCTGTGTGTTTTTCCGAGAGGAACGCAATGGTGTATTCCATTCTATGAGTTTCGGAATCCAGGCGTGGGCCCCACCCGAGCTGGGATTCGGTGAATAGTGCCTTTTTCATCGGTTGTTCGTTTTGGACGAGCGAGTAGTCGATTCCGATTGTTTTCCTGAGGGGATCGCCGTGGTGTGATCTGCTCGATGGGTTTCAGGATCGTTTTGTGGGCCCCGCACAGGCTAGCTACGGTGAATAGTGATTTTTTCACCAGTGCTCCGTTTCGGGTGAGTAAACAACCTATCCTACGTGTTTTTCCGCGTGGAACGCGATGGTGGCCTCAGTTTCGGCTTAGGAGGTGCGCAGTGTGGCGTTGTGGCGGGTCGCTCGGGCTAGCGACGTTTGGACCAGCAGTGGTTGAGGGTTCTCCCTTGGTTCGATCCTACGAGGGTTCGTGTGGCATCACAACCTTCATATGGGTTTGTGATCCTCTCGATGGGACGTTTAAACTATTAGAGTTGTGGTATCCCTCCGGTGGGACCAGAGTGGATCCTCTAACATCTTTACACTAGATCTGGTTCTTGGTATCACTTCGACCGCCTATTCACGGGCGGCGATCCCCTATCTAGCAGGTTAACCCCCTAGGATTTGTGGAATCATTGGAAATATGATCCCCTACGCGTTGGGTCTTGCCCAGTAGGGTTGTGGCATCGACAAGTATACGATCCCCTACTCTACATAAAGTTTATAGTAGGGTTGCAGTATCATTGGTCATACGATACCCTACTCAACGCTTGGTGTCAGTAGGGTTGTGGTATCTTTAATTATGTGATCCCCTACTCAGCACGTGGTTTCGGTAGGGTTGCAGCATCGTCGGTTCGAACCCCTACATCGCGAGTTATACCATATAGGGTTTAAGTATCGTCGTGACCATTATTATATGGAAGATCATCCTCTATCTGAGTTTGGAGTTTCTGTCGAGCGCCAGATCGAGTTGTGGTATCCCCCAGTGGATCCTAGGTGTGATCCCCTATCTGTGAAAACTACGTATGCCAGATCGGGTTGTGGTATCCCCCAGAGGACCCTGGGAGTCATCCCCTATCTGTTAGTTATGTCTACCGAAGTGGGTCTTGGTATCCCCTAGCGGGCCCTAGCGGCGATCCCCTATCTGAGGAGTTTGGTGGTTATGTTGTTTCAACAATGTTTCATCAGTGTTCGTGTGGTGTATTCTCCTGGTTGTGGACAGTTGTTGTTGACGAGGTCAGTACCTCTTGTGTCTTTGTGGCGTGATATTATTATATCTGGATTGTTCAAAGTGTATGTATGGGCATACACCTGAGCTGAGATGAGCTGACTAGTTGTGTTTAGCCGAGGATGGTCACGAGATGTAGTTTCTCTCTCGTCTGGGTTCCCTCTGGCTGGGTTGAGCAGATTGTTGCCTTTCAGTTTCTCCCTTGGGTTTTGGGTTTTTGGGGTTCCTACTGAGTGTGTTTATACTCACCCCTGCATGGGCTTTGCCCGCACATGTTTGTGTCTTCTGCAGACCACATGCCTTTGGACGGAGTCCCAGGAGGACCCAGAGCAGGCGGAGTTTAGTGAGCGTATTGACCGGGGTGTTTACTGGAGCGGTGACGAGGGAGCTTTCAAGCAGGTGTTTGTGGCAGTGTTCCCCATCTCCAGAGCCAGTTGGATGCGCTTTGTTGTTTTCTCTTGGTGGGCCCTGTTTTTCCCTTTGTACTTCTATTGTACTCTGGTTTGGGATAGATGTATGCATGCATTTCCTTTTCAGTTTTATATATATCTACATTGTTTCATGGAGGTTTTGGTGGGTGTGTGCGTACAGGTACCATAGGCTAATGCCTCCCATGTGTGAGTTAGCCTACTCGGCGCTGGTCTCTAGCCCCTGGCCTATTGGAGGCGGGTTTGGGGAGTCACGGCTCAAGCCCCGCTGGGTCGGGTCGTGACAATTACCTCAACAAATTATTGGTAGTATATATAGATGACTTTCTTGTCTACTCTAAAAGAAAGGATGAACATGAGGATAATTTGTATGTTGTTTTGAAGACCTAAAAAAATAAATCTTATATAAATTGTATAGAAAAGGAGTTATTGGATATATAATGTAATATCATGGGGTCATGTTGTTAGAAAAAAACTCTTATGTACATATCCTTTAAAAATAAATGAAATTATAGGATGTACCAAATAAACATATATGACCGAGATCGATTGTTAACATGAACTAACTAGGTATTATACTTGATTTTTGAGAAACTCCTCTTGATGTCTAATACCACTAACCAAGAAAACATAGAAGAGAGTGATGTTTCTATAGACAGGTAAATGTGAGAATATGTTTAAAGAATTTAAAAATTGTATAATCATATAACCTTTCCTCACATTACCATCCAATACTATTGATTTTCATATCAACAATGATGTAGAAAAACAAGTCTTTGGTTATGTACTCATAATAGATGATAAATTTATTGCCAATTACTCCATCTAATTAATGATACATGAGAAAAACTACCCAACTCATGATATTGAATTAGCTATAGTGATCTTTGAATTAATAAATTTGATGAATTATCTATATGGGAAGTACTTTGTCATATATTATGATCAAAAAATCTTAAATTATATATTTACACAATATGATATCAATATGCTCCAACGAAGGTAGTTTGAGCTGATCAAATATTACCATTACTCAATCCATTACCATCCCGTGATGAGGAAAAATGTTTTTTATTCTCTATATAGAAAGGATCATACAACCCTATAAATGAAATAGATTGAACTGGTATCAATATTCATAGATATTAAAAATATGGATATGGGAATGATAAAAGTATCATAATCCTATAATTCAAAAATAAATACTCAAACATTCATTCTTAATAGAATATATGAATCCCATAGTGATGATAATGAGTAAAGGAAAACAATAGTGAATATCTTAGAGCCCAACTTTATTAAATATGGAGTTATAAATCATGGAACACAAATATGTATCCTATAATAAAATAAAGGCTTAACTTCAAGATGATTCACAAATATCATCATTTTCTATTCATATATGAAGCAATAAAATATATAAATATATAATGATTTCCTTTTTATAGGAAAACACAGTAATGATTCAGGTATTTATAGAATAATTCATTTTCATTTCTTTTACTATTTATGAATATAAATTATTTTTACATTCAAGGGGATTATATTATTGATATCGTACTCGATTCGCAAAAATGAGTTTCTTTCAAAAACTATGTTGCACACAACTTTGAATTATACTGAAAAATAATATAATATTATTATTATTTTAAATGATAGTTAATTCCTAGACATTGTATTGGCTGGAATGAATAGAACTAACTAAAATATTATTATACATGTTTTTTAAATGTTTTTATATTTATCTAAAAAAATTAGAGGCTTAAAATGAGAATGAATCCAATTTTTTTGAGCCTAAATAATCTAATATTTTAAAAATGTAATTTTACTACCTTTTGATGGATAAACATTTTTAAATATAGTTTTTTTTCAATTTTATATGTTTAATTTGACAAAATAAACATCTTCTTTAGAAGAGTGAAATAAAAATTTACTTTGGGTAATTTTTTGGTATTTTTATGATAAAGTTTATTTTTTAATAAATAGTGAAAAATACTGCATTTTAAGTCAAAAGTTTCTTTTCCTCTAATTTATTTATATTGTTAGATTATATTTTTAAATTATTTATAATTGTAATTGGAATATATTTTAACCATTTAATCCCATTTTGGTCACTGTAAGTAATTTAATATTAAAATTGGACATAAACACATGTCAATCTTTTTGTAGTTTTTACTTCTTAAAACCATGCTTTCTAGTTTTGACAATGAATATTAATTTTAAATTATTTAATGAAACTTCAATACTATGAATTTGGTAAAATATACATCCTATTTTTAATTCATAAAAAAAATTAACTTTGGGTGAATTTTTTTATTTTTCTGAAAGCATTCAATTCTTGATGAATAGTGAAAACATTACAATGTAGTTAAAAACCCGACTCTTTAATTTAAATGAAATTTTACTTATTCTATGAATTGAATTTAAAAAATCCTACATACATGGTTTTCATTAGTATGTAAATTTTGGTTCAATAGGATTAAAATAATTTTATGTTAATATTAACTTTTGATTTTTATGTACTACGATTAAAGGTAAATAGGGTAGTTCAACGTAAAAATAATATTATAATAATATAAAATTACCTTAACACATGTCCTAACCATATTTTATGAGTCATGGTCGATAAATAAAATCCTTTGGAAGAAATTTGTCTTTTCAAAGCCACTTGGGTAAGATAATGACCATAATAAATTTTTATTTATTGTAAAAAAATATCTTAAACAAGTATTTTTTTTAAAAAAAAAATTAATGTTGGGTTGAATAATTGATATCTTTGATTATAAAAAGTAATTAGAAATATAAAAATACTTTATATATCATTTTAATTTATTTATAATTTTTAGACATCATATAAGATAATTTATTTATGACACAATGATGATGTAATGGTTACCTCATTAATGAATGTCTTAATTAAACTAGATTATAAATATTTAAAAAAATTTATTTTGAAACTTTTTATGCCATCCACGAATTTTAAATATTTTTATGACCTTTTATCTTTGAATTAATGAAGGGTTTTAGAAATAATCAAGTTGGTTTGGAATTTTTTTAATATCCTAATATGAATACTATATAAATTGACATAAATGTGTTTTTAAATAAATAAATATTTTATTAAATGATAAAATAGTCCTAAAATTATAATATTAGACCAAATGAAATATATTATGTTAAAAATTTCATTAATAATCCATTTTGGGTCGTTAGAAATTCTATGGAATCTATATAACCATATATTACGAATATAAAAGAAAACATGGTAAAAGTTAAATTAGTTAACATAGGGTTAAAGTTAAATGATCAGGTTAAAAATGAAACAGAAACATCTCTAAAAACTATTGGATGAGATTATTTCTAATAATTTTCATCTTATCTTCTATTTTAATGAGATTGGGACATTTTTAAATCAAAATTTAGTTTATAATAAAATAATATTTTCAATCATTCTAATAGAGCCCCTTCTCCCCCTTATAAGAGGACATCACCTCTAACCCATTAATCACAAAACTTAATCCCCTTGTCTCATCCAAAAACATCAAAAATATTCTCTCAACATACCTATATTCCTTATAGAATCCTTCCCTTAAGAATAAGGAAATTCAAGATATCATTTTTGTTCAAACCAAAGGTTGTTGCATGATTTTAAGGTAATGTCTTCCCTAAAGTTCTCTTATTTTATTTTACTTCTTCACTCCATATTCTATTCTTATTATTTTTTTACATAACAAAACCTGTAACCTAAATATACTATATTTTTTATGCAACTGATTCAAACTAGACTTCCACAAACCCCTATATAATTGATACGAACATGCAGTTTCTGTGGACAATGAACTACTACCTCACGAAATGACGATTGTTCAATCTTCTCCTACCACCTGCTATGGTGGAAATTAAGATGGAACTATATTAATCTGTGATATATATAGTATATATATATTTTCTCTATTCTTCTATATTTTTCATTTATGGCATTCCATTTCTATTTCCATAATGGGTAAATGTCATACTTTCATTTGAGGAAGTGCAGACTACCGCCCCTAGAAGTGATATGACTCGTTCCTACCATACGTGTAATGTATAAATGTTATCGTCAATGAAATTATATTATATATTATACATGATTTATTATATTACTATGTATAAATATTTTTTCAATTAATCAAATACGAAATATAAATGAAAGTAGTGTTTATGTGTACGTACGACTTACCGTCTCCAGGAACGGTGCATTTCATTTCTTATATCCAAATCTTATGTACTATTATAAATACATATATATACAAGATATATATGATGTATATGATATCTAAATAATTAATATCATTTTGGATATAATTTAATTTTGACCACATGGACAATTTGTAATAATAACAAGTTTATTTTTTACTCAAGTTCCAAACATAGACAAAATGTCTGAGATGAACTCAAATAATTAACGAATTGTTATATCTTGGTAATAATTTATTTAAAATGAATAATAAACATGAAAAGGTTCTTGAGAAATTATAAATTGACTTAAGTTTATTTTTCAGTAATAAAAAAGAACATACAAGACAAGTCGAACATGAGGTAAGGGGTTTTTATCTCACTATATTTGTATGAGATTCCTGCTATATTTGCAACTATTTCCTTTTTTGTGGTGTATATACTGCCCCTGATTGTATTATTATTTTAAATTTACGTTAATTTATTAGTATGTACATCATCATTTTATGATCCTTCTTCCATGGGGTGTATGTTTCGTATGTTACGAAATGGGTAAGGGAGCTTTTTTAACCCAATTTTCATTCACTGTGTTAATCTTCTAATTCATAATTATGTCATGATATAATTATGTGTGGAATCACTATTTAATTATTTATGTTGTAATTTGAACTCCCCTTTGTGTGGATATAGTTCTTATATACATAATCTACCAATTTATAAATTCTAATGTCATTTATACAACCTTTGAAAGGGATCTTTTCACCATTATCTTTTAGTTAAAGACTTCTTTAATATTATGTCTTTTAAAATTCCATTTTATTATGATGGGATATGTTCTTCTATATCCTTATTTCAGTAAATTTTATTTTCAGGTGATGAGGGTCCCCTTTCACTCTCATCAAATAAATTTCAGATTTTTAAATCAACGTTGTTAGGATGTATTAAATTTGTAAGAGAACATCATAACCCAATTTCAATTCTTTGGGTTAAACATCTACTTGTTGATTATGTCATGCTACAAAAATTTGAGAATGAACTCTGATTTTTTAACACATTATATACACTTATATTTGGTGTATTGTAAATTTTTACACAAATTTATGTCATTGATTTATCCATAATCTAAGGATACAGTCTTTATAAGGGACTTTGTCTCAATTTACATTCCATTGAGACATATTTGTTGTTATACACCAATTCAGTTATATATGGTGTATATATTTCCCATTGACGTATTATATCATGAATCTCCTTATTCTCATGATGTTATAATCTTTTTAATGTTATTATGTAATTATTTTTATTCAAGTATATTCTAATGTGGTAAGGGACTATTAAACTAAAACATTATTTTAAATGTTTTAAAGATGTATTATTTCAAATATTTGTTATTAATTAAATTGTTTTAAAAATGGATTTATGGATTTATTTATATGGACATTAATTTTTTTAAAATTTTAATTATTTTAAAAAATTCAATTTGGTATGGGACACTTTGATTCAGAAATCCCTTTTTTAAATGTTTTAAATAGTTTTGAAAATGGTTTGATAAAGTATTGATTATATCAATATCATGAAATGATATATTTTGATTGCAATGTAAAAATGGTATCTTTACATTATGGTGGTTTTATGTGTTATGAGTATGTTATGGTTCTTGGTAACTATTTAAGTATATAGGTGGTTCCATGATAAACCTAGTGCTGGTGAGCCCGAGATAGCTCTCTAATGTATTGGGTAACGTGACAGAGGTAAGGGTTAATGTTTCTCCTAAGAGATTTATGGAATATAATGTGATGGGTACTCCAAATGTATCTCCCTATGTAGCTGTGAAAGCTAAAATTTAAGTTTTATATGGATTCCACAAGTGACCTTTACGATTTAGGACATCTATGTGTTATTCAGAAATCTTATGATTTCATGAGGTATGTAAAAGTGCTTTGGTTTTGTATGTATTGATGGACTATTGATTTATTTCTTTATTTTATAGCCATTGCTAATCTTTTTATCCCCTTATTATGTTTTTATATTTTTTCACAGGGTATAAGTTAGGGTAGGATAATAGAATAATTTAAGAAGATTTATATTAGGAAAATAAATATTGTTTCCTTTACTGATTTTTTATTTTATGAAAAAATGGATTCTGAGTAGATGTGTCTACATTATAATATTTGAGATGTAATGTTTTAGTTACGACCTAATTCTCTGAAACACTAAACCTAAAATGATCCTCAATGTGAATTATTAAGTTTATTAAATATTATGTAATGATGAAGTCTGGGGCCTTATAGTTGGTATCAGAGGTCAGTTTAGAAAACTTTTGGGATTATGATTTTTTATTAGATACATGGTTAGTCTCTATGTCTACTCTTTATGTTGAATCCTTATTTTTTAACTTTTTAGATCAATGAATGTTTATTACAATTGGAATAAGAATAATCTCATATGGCATTCCTATCTCTTCCTGATGACTTTATTTGCATAATTATTTCAAATTCATGTACAGATTATTCTGAAACATTTTATAACATACAACTCACTTCCAAGCAATTGTTTGAGATACCAAGCACCTCCCCAATACGTCAATACCATCGAGGATCATGGATTGTATTTCATAAAATCAAAATTTCTCAATATAATTATATATTAAAGATAGTTAAATATTATCAAGGAATATTCAAAAAAAATTCCTTATCATATGATTTTGAAGAATATTATTATTTTGAAAAAGGTGATGAAGAAGGAGAACCTTGGGCAACCTACTTATATTTTATTTTAAATAATAGTATTTCCGCACATACTTATTTTATTTTAAAAGGAAAATTGATTGAAATTTTCAACTCAAACTCTATCCGACTGTTTTAAAAAAATAATGTATTATTAGATGTTTTGAAATTAAATGTCATACATGATTATTTTCAAAAATTATTTTTCTGTGAACACCCACATGACCCATGTTGTATGAAGTTTATTTGGATAATGGATGAAGATGATTTTTAAGGATATCTAAATATTTGTTTCAATGCATTGTCCATATATCTACATGATAAATATAATGAAGAAACTAGGTGGACACCCTGATCAAGGTACAATGTTCTTTTATTTTGGAATAGTGTTATTTTATGGAGGTAAAAAATGGCCAATATATATACGACTTCATGAATTATGATATTTATGTCATTATGAGTTGGGATAAAAATGATAGTTATGATACAACCTTTAAGGTTAAATCATGTTATGGTTATTTATGATTTTTATAATAAGAAAACACACAGACCGTGTGACAACCTGTCTTATCAGACAATTTTGTGGGAATCAAACCCATAACCAAAGCGTGATTGGGATTTATCACCTACCACTGGAGTACGTGAAGTCCCTGGTTAGTATGACCAACTCTTTTAAGTTATATGATTTTTAGGATCAAGAATAATTTTATATTGGGAAATTATGTATTATAAAATGGATATCCTTGGTATAGGAAAATTATTTGGATATTAAGTGATAATGGTTAGTTTGGAAGACATTCTCTCTTTTGGGAACACTATATTCTTAAGGAAATTAGAATACTATGGGATATAATTTATGGAGAATTGGTTGAAATTTTATTTTTGAAGAATAAATGTTATTATTTTGGAAATATAATAATTTGGGTTATTTATGGAAGTGATTATCCTATCGTTGAGAATATTTGATTAAGTTAATTACACTTCAGTATAAGACATTAAGAGTAGTCGATGTTATATGGAGAGAAATGTTAAGATTTAATATGGAATATAGTGTGATGAAACCCTTATGAATTTGGGGTTTTAATATTTGTTGGATTATTTTGAATAATTTTACGGATAATTTCATTATGAATAGTATTTGTTGAACTTTGGGTATTATTTCTTCAATTTTGTAGATTAAGAGTAGTATTTATTTTTATAAAGGATTATCCATTTTGGGTATTATCTAATAATATACACACCATTTGGGTTTTTTAATGCCTAAATAAAGGGGAAATATATAGTTCATCTTTTTTGTAATATGTGATTATCTAGAAGTTGGTCATAGTGATTCTAGTGTGACCAAGTAATCTTGAATACTCATCCAATGGAGAAACGATGAGTTTTTATTTGAAAATTACTAAAGGATGAAACATTACTTAAAAAGTAAGTATATTTCCTTAATTCCATTGTCAATCTCATAAATAAATTCTCTAACGTTGTGGAATATAACATCAAACAAAAACATTGTTCGTTTACTTTTCCTACTAGGAAATCCATGACTGTTTAACCCATCACAAGTTTGTGGTTTTCTTATTTCTAACTTTCTCCAGATAATTTTTCTATCAATCTCCATCAAAACATGACACTCAGTTTCTCCTCCCTATCCATATTTTTATACATGGAATACTAGTATGGTTTATCTCGAGTGAACATTGTACATATCTTTATTTCTTTTAGTGTAATGGTTTTATTGACTGTTTTTTTGATGAAGAACATTCATGGATGTTTCAAAGCCCATTTTTAAAATTTTAGGGATGTTAGTTCTAAAAAGGGGGGGAATGATTTAACGACCTAGGTATTTATAAAATAATAATATTAATTTATATTAATATTTATGAATAAGAAATTATTTTTATTTTCAATGGGATGATTTATCTGACAACGTACTCAACAGAAAACAATATGTTTCTTTGAAATCTTACGTTTCTCCCAAGATTGAGTTATACCAAAAAATAATATAAAAAAATTTATTATTTTAAATGGATGTTTACACCTAGCCATTGTATTTTTAGGAATGAACAAAACTATCTATAATATGATTACGCATTTTTGTGAATGTGTTTTACATTTATCTAATAAAAACTAGAGGATTAAAATGAGAATGAATCCAATTTTATTAAGCATAAATACTCTAATATAATTAAAAGGTTGTTATACTCCCTTTTGATGGAGAACGATTTTGAAATCAATTTTTTTTCACTTTTATATGTTTTATTTGAAAAAATATTATTCTTATTTTTATGTGGGAAATCATAATTTTCTTTGCATAAATTTTGGGAATTTTTTGATAAAGTTCATTTTTAAAATAATAGTGAAAAATAATGCATTTTAAGTCAAAACTGTATTTTCATCTACTTATTTATATGGTTAGATTATAAATATAAATTTTTTAAAAGTATAATTGCATTATATTTTTACCATTTAATCCAATATTGGTCATTTTAAGTAATTTCACATTGAAATAGGACATAAAAACATGTCAGTCTTTCTGTAGTTTTTACTTCTTAAAAACAAGCTTTCTAGTTTTGACAATAGAAATTAATTTTAAATTAATTAATGGAATTTTTATGTTTTTTATTTTTTAAAATAGACATCATTTTTGAATTCGTAATATATAAATTTTTTTGGGTGAATATTTGGTATTCCTTTGAAAACGTTCATTTTTTATGAATAGCGAAAACACTCCGTATTAGTTAAAAATGATATTTTTTATTTAAATGAAATTTTACCACTTCTGTGAATTGAATTTCCCAAATCCTAAATACATATTTTCCATCATTATGTTAAATTTGGTTCAAAATGTTGAAAATAATATTTGGTGAATAGTATCTTTTTATTTTTATTTATTGCTGTTAAATGTAAATTTGGTAATTAAAGGTAAAAAATTATTATAATAATTTAAAAGTAATTTAACACTTGTACTAACCCTATTGTATGAGTCATGTCCAACCAATAAAATCCTTGGGTATAAATTTTTTCATTTAAAATCTATTTGGGTAAGCTAATGTCTTTATTAACATTTTATTTAAAGTAAATATAAAAATATGATAAACTTGTATTTTTTGCCACAATAATTTTCATGGGGTTTTCTTATAATTTATATCTTCAACAATAAATAGTAATTATAATGATAAATATTTTTTATATATCATGGTATTTTATTTATAATTTTTTTTCACCATATATGAAAATTAATTTATGACATAATGATGATGTAATGATTTCATTAGTAATGAATGTTTTAAATAAATTAGATAATAAATATTAAAATAAATTTATTTTGAAACTTTTTATGCCATCCAAAAAATTTAAAGATGATTTTAAATTGTTATCTTGGATTTAATAATGTTTTTTCTAAGAGAGTAAGTTTTATTGTATAATTTTTAAAAAGTCGTGATATGAATAGTATAAAAATTGACATAAATGAGTATTTAAATCAATTAATATTTTTTTAAATTATAAAATATTCAAAAAATCTAATATTCATCCAAATTAAATATATGGTGTTAAAAATATAATTAAGGATCCATTTTTGGTAGCATTGAATTTTATAATAACTATATTAACCATATGGTATGAATAAATAAGAAGACATCGTAAAAGTTAAATTCGTTAAATAGGGGTTAAAGATAAATTTTATGGTTAAAAATGAAACCAAAACTTTTCTTAAAGATACTTTTTGAGTGGATATCGAATAACAGTCATATTATATTCTAATTTAATGATACTTGATCCTTTTTAAATCGAAATTAAATTTTTAATAAAATAATATTTTCAAACATTCCTAAGTGCCCCTCCCCCCTTATAAAAGGCCATCATCTCTAACCCGTTAAAAACCTCTGTAAAGACATTTTTCTCATAAAACATCTACCCAAATAAGCTCCCGCATCCCTATCTTCATCTTGTAAGACATCCAATAGGTATATGGAAATTCAAGAAATCATTTGGGTTCAAACCAAAGGGAGTTGCCCGATTTAAAGGTAATGTGTTCCCTCAAGTTCTCTAATTTTATTTTACTTATTCACATAATATGATATTATTATTATTTGTTTACATAAAAACACCAATATCCTAAATATACAATGATTTTCTTTTGAGAAGGATTCTAACTACACATCCACACACCCCCTTCTAATAGATACGAACATACTATTTCTGTAAACGGCGAACTACAGCCTCATGAAACGATGTTTGTTCAATATTATCTTACCACCTCATATGGTGGCCATTAAGATGTCACTTTTATATGTGATATATATATTATATTCATAGTTTATATATTTATATATATTTCTCATTTATATCACACCTTTATGGTTTCCATAATTGGTAAATGTGATAGTTTCATCTGAGGAAGTGCGGACTACCACCCCCTCAAAGTGGTATGACTCATTCATGCCATACGTGGAACATATAAAGGATGGAGTTAATGAAATTATATATAGTATTATACTATATTTATAATATAACTATGTATCATTATGTTTTTATTCCACTAAATATGAAATATAAATGAAAGTAAAGTTCACGCGTACATACGGCTTACCGTCTCCAAGAACGATGCATTTCATTTCTTATATCCAAATGTAATTTACTATTAAAAATACATTTATATAATGTATTTATATAATATATATAATATCTAAATCCTGAATATCATTCTGGAGATAATTTAATCTTTTCCCCATGGACAATTTGTAAGTTTAACATGTTTATTTTTAACTGAAGTTCCAAACATCGAGGAAATGTCCGATATAAACTCAAATTATTAACTAATTGCTATATCAAAAAAATATTTGATATAAACTGAATTATAAACATTAAATAGGTTATTAAGAACGTATAAATTAACTTAATTTTGTTATTATGTAATACAAAGTAACATATAAGACTAGTCGGACTTGAGGTAAGGGGTTTTCATCAAATTTTTTATTCCCGTGAGATTCTTGCTATATTTTATACTATTTCCTTTTGTGAGGCATATGTACTTCTCTTGATTGTATTATTCATTTTAATATTATTTAATTTAGGGGTATTTAAATCTTCATTTTATGATCCATCTTTTTTGGGGAGTATGTTATATAAGCTACCAAATCGGTAAGGAAACCTTTTTTATCCAATTTCAATTCTTTGGGTTAATATTCTAATTATTAATTATTTAATTATATGATTATTTTTGGAATAACTATTTATTTATATATTTTTTAATTTACACTCCTCTTTTTGTGGATATACTATTTATACGCATAATCTCCTAATTGATAAATTCAAACGTCATATATATGATCTTTATAAGGGAACTTTTCACCCTTCTCTTTATGTTAGGGACATATTTTATGTTTTTCCTTTTAAATTTCCATTTTATTATATTGGGATATTTTATTATATATCCTTTTTCAATAAATTTTCATTACATTTGATGAGATACCCTTTAATCTCTCATCAAATAATTTTCCTAATTTTAAAGAGACATTGTTAGGCTGTCAATTTTGTAAGAGAACTTTTTAACTCAATTTCAATTCATTAGGTTAAACTTTTACTTCTTGATTATTTCATGATATGAATATGTGCGTATGAACTCTGATTTTTTACACTTAATATCCACTTATATTTGGTTTATTCTTATTTTTCACACATAATTATGCCATTGATTTATCCCTAATTTATGAATACGATCATTTTAAGGGACTTTGTGTCAATTTACATTAAATTGATAATTAATTTTTGTTATGAACCAGTTCATTTTTATATGGTGTACATTTTTTCCTTTGACATTTATATCCTAAACGTACTTATTCTCATGATATTATATGATTTTTTAGATTTTATTCTATAATTATTTTTATTAAAATATTTTCTCATGTGGTAAGGGACTCGATCTAAAACATTGTTTTAAATGTTTTATATATTTATTCTTCCAAATTTTTCTCATTAATGACCTTGTTTTAATTTTTTAAGGATTTATTTATATGGACATTAATGTTTTAAAATTATAATTCTTTTAAAATAATGAATGTGGCATGTGACACATTGATTCAAAAATCACTTTATTAAATATTTTAAATTGTTTTGAAAATGTTTTTATAAATAATTTATTATGTAAATATTTTGAAATAATATATTATGATTGTAAAGTGAAAATGTTATCATTCCTTTATGATTTTTCATGTGTTATGAGTATGATATGAATATTGGAAATTTATTACGTTTATGGTTGGTTCTGTGATAAACCTTGGGTGGGTGAGCCCGAGATAGCTCTCCAATGCATTGGGTAACATGCCAGATATAAATGTTAAGTTTTATCCTAAGATATTTACGGAATATACTATGATGGGTGCTCCTAACATTACACTTTATGTAGCCATGGATTCTACAGTTTATGTTTGATATGGATTCCAAAAGTTACCATTATGATTTATGATTGCTACGTGTTATTCATAAATATTATGATTTTATGAGGTATGTAAAAGAGATTATTATTTTTTATGTATTCATGGACTAATGATTTGTTTCAATATTTTATAACACCTACTGAGCTTTTTATTCTCATCCCATGTTTTCGAATTATTTTTCACTGGGTATAAGGTAGGGTAATAGAAACAAAGAATTCAACAATATTTATATAAATAAATGAATTATGGTTTTATTTTAAGAATTTTTATTATATAAAAAAATAGATTCTGAATAGAAGTGTCTACTTTGTGATATCTGAGATGTAATGTAATAGTTATGGCCTAATTATCTAAAACTTTAATCTTGAAAAGATCCTTAATGGGAATTTTTTACATAATTCATGATTCTGTAATGTTTGTCATTGGGGCCTTATAAACATGATGTGGCTGATAGTAGAATTTTATATTGATTCATTGAATACAAAAACTCATGTTTGAATGATTTATGTCTAAGGTTATGATGATACTGTTTCCAAACTAGTATTGAAATTGGAATACATAACCTGGGAATTCATTATATGATTCCCCATTAAATCAAATAGAAATAATGACAACTAGCTAGTAGTTAATCACCTTCAAATGTTAGCACATTTCATTGATGTAAATAAAGATAACTATTTTGACAAAACATTCAATATATATAATAAATTTGTTAATTCTACATGGAGTAACACTCATCATTGTGTCTAATAGAGACCTGATGTTTGAGTCAAATATAAAGTGTATCCTTCTACCAACATTGGTTATAGATTTGAGTTTTAGTACTCTTATCACCCATTGATTGATGGAAAGTATGAAACACCCATTAAAACTCTAGAGAATATGATAATATCATGTTCAGTGGATTTCAATGGATATCGGTACCAACACCATCCACTAGTAGAGTTCTCATGCCAAAATAGTTTCCATTCTAGCATTCAAATGGCGCGTTGTGAGGATCCTTGTTGGGGGAGGTGTTAGACACCGTCATTATCAGATGATATTAGAAAGAAGAAGCAAACAGATCCTGATCATATCCAATATATGATAGAGAATATTTAAATCAATAAATTTCATATAAAATCCACAAAAATTTGTTAAATTATGTATAGTGATAGTTATTTTTGAGAAATTGAGTTTGAGTTTATAGATAAGGTGTTCCTTTGTAAATGGTTGTGCAAAAAATTTGTGAGGTATATGATGAAAGGAAGTATTTGACTAAGATACATCGTCCCCTTTAAGATATTTCATCACATGAGAGCTATGAACTATAAAATTTCATTCCCACCTAGCCTCTCCCAATTACATGATGTATTTAATCTATCCCTCATGAAGAAGTAATTATAATAACCATAAAATGTACTAAATCTAGAGGTGATACCCAAGGAGAGAAATATTTTATAAAAGGATTAATCAGTGAAGACATTATATCATAGAGACAAAGGTATATTAAACAAAAATACTAACATGATCAATGTTTTGTAGTGGATGAAATGTCAGATGAAGCAACTTGTGAACTAGAAGAGGTGATGAAAAAGAATTACCCTAATCTATTCTAGTCTATAAACAGAAATCTCTAGTGTGAAATTAATGAAGGGGGTAATAATGGGATTACCTAAACATTTATAAATGAAATTGACTTCTGAATATATAATTTTTTTTATTAAGTAACATAATTAATCAAAATTGATGCACTACATTGGTTAATTTTGGATTATTATAAAATATTTCCTATCAAAATTATAATAAATTTATGAATATTATCTGATGATAATATAGACTTTTTACAGTGAACATTAATATTAGTATATGTTAAATATTATTTCAATTTATAATTAACAAATAAGGAAGGATTGATGGCCTCAACCAATAGGATTTTACCATATGAACCCAGGTAATCATAGTTTTTAGGGTGATTACAACACTGTGATTTACTATTGACCAATGCTAAGAACATATTCCAAAAAATAAGAAATTTAAAACCCATTTAGGGGAGTGGTTTAATCATATCATGATCACATACCAATCCATGATCATTGAACCACCACATGAAATCTCCCCAATTACACACCTTCCACATGGTTCGTACACTAGTGTAATAAGGGGTTATGTGTCTAGACCGTATAAATACAAATATATTATCTTCATATAAACAAAATAATTATTATAATTAAACATTTTTATTATTAATATATATTGATTATTTATTATTGAGTTTTATTAAAAAATTATATTTAAACATGAAGAAATCAAAATTTTATTTTTCTAAAATATATAGTTTCAATTAAGACACCATTTTCATAAATGAATTACTTTTTGAAATAAATTTTTTTTCATAAAATGTTAAAATAAGAAAATAATTATTAATTATAAATTATTATATAATTTTATGATTTACAATTTGAATTTTATAAATCTCAGAAAGTGGTAAATATTGAAAAAACACGTATTTTCAGGAAGATGGAGATTTTTATTGACACATGAAAAATTGTCATACATAAATAATTATTTTGATCAATTAAATATTATTTTGGAAATCATAATATTTTATTTATTAATTAGTTAATTTTTCATAATTTTCTAATATAGACGATTTTTTGTGTAAAAATGTTTTATAATGAAAATATATGGTCTGTATTATGACACCATAGTGGACCAAAAGTGATATACTAAATTATCTAAAAGGTATCCAATACCAAATATATATTTATAATTACATCTAATTTAGCTTATATGTTTTTTATTATTATTTTAACTCTTTAAAGAATCCTCCAAAACCTGTATTATATTTAATTGTTTTAAAATCAATTCTCTATCTACATGACTCACTTTAAAATCACCAAAGGTATAACTTTGTTTTGTTAAGTTATTGAAGATATAAAATATATAAAATAACTATTATTTCATAGAATACCTGGGAAAACCCATGGTATAGTTTGTGGTGTTGATTAATTTATCACATAGGATCCAAAACTAACATTTAGAAATTAATTATGAATTTCCAGATATTTTTCTATAAATACTCACCAAACCACCCACTCCTCTTTACAGAAACCTCATTTACAATTATTTTCTTCTCCCAATATCTATCTAAATCATTCACAATAATTACCAACATCATAATAATATTTTCTCATGCTTTTATAAGTTCCCCTGTTATGGTAAGATATTGTAACACCCCAAAATTCTAAAAGAATAACATTTTATTCAATAATGTATGTGACCTAAAACACCTATATTAGAATAGAATATAATAACCAAATAAATTAAATATATTTCTTTTATAATAAATTTAATTTAATCAATATATTTCAATTCAAACAAAAACTACTTTCTTTGATAGCGAGTGTCACATACAAGACTAAGTTTTACCAAACAAAATATATACTTTTAATATTATTTTTAATATGGGGTAATCACCAAGACATTGGAATTAATGTTATGAATATGATTAGATAAAATCTGAAAATATATTGTTACACATTATTATTAATTGTCTATTTATTATAAATAAAAAATCATTTAAAATGGAAAAAATGTTTTCTAAAAAATAGTATTTTTCTTAATAGACGGTGTAGTCGTGATTTCTGCTAATAATTTAAAAATAATTTTTACCAATTTCAGAAACATTACATGAGAATATAATATTAATTTTTTTATTTGAATTTATAAATTATTATATAGTGATTTTTTTTGTGTTTTCATGATAATTTTCTTATTTCGATGAAAAGAGAAAAATAATGAAGTTTAATTTAAAATTGTTATTTAATTTAAATTATTTATAATTTTAAACAATATTATCAATTGGTTTTAATGTATAAGTAGTTATATTTTATATCAATTTATCTAATTTACATCATTGGAAAAATTTTCAAATAGAATGTTGATTTATAAATGTTGAAAGCTTATGAAAAAAAACCATTAACAACTCACTTTCTCACCACTTCTACGGGAATAATTTTTAATTAAGATTTTATACTTCATTGAATTTAATTTTTAAAAAGGTATTAAAAATTTGAAATATGAAAAATATATATGTTCGGATTATCTAAACATATTTTTTGAAAAAAATTAATATTTTCTGTAATAAAAATTAATTAGATGGGTTAAGGTTAAAATTGATTTACTAAGGGACTAAACTATAATAATAAGGGTAAAATAAAATATAAACATGTGTAAAATTTTTTTATATAAATATTTAGTCCGTTAAATGAATATGGTTTTATAATGTCCAGTTTATGAACCATTTGAAATATAAAAATATTGGGAGCACTCAATTATTTTGAAAAATACCAAGTGTGTCCTCACCCGAACTTATAAAAGGTAACCCCTACCTTCTCCAATTAACCCATTGAATATAAATTAGATTGTACATTAGCAAAAAAAATTAACTTTTCATATTCACTTCCTTAATACTATAAGACTTATTTTTTGAATAAATCCAACCTATGATGGCATTAGTTCCATCCTAAGCAGGATACTCAAAGTATAAGTAATATTATTCAATGATGAGTAATGTTTTACTACATCCTACAAATCGTTCAATTTTTATTAAACCACTAGTATATAATAACCCAAGTATCTTACATATTAATTTTTTTTAAAAAAATTCATGGCCTAAAACTATTTAAACTTACATCAATTAGGTTGAAAAATCATCGTTCGTGTGTATGGTTGAATATCTCCCTTGGAACCCTTGTCGTTCATTTTTTCCTTTACACCTTTAAATATAGGTTATGATGATGTATATTAAGTATCTCTATGATATATATGACATATTTATACCTATTTAGTCACTATATCACATATAGATTTTTACCATTCATACTGTTGGATATATGAAAATGTTGCTCGTGTGTACAGCTGAATACCTTCTCGCAAAGCGATGTGATTCGTCTTTCAATAAAGCTTCACACGGATGGTGATAGAGATAATGTTAATGAAAAAATTTTATATAAACGAAATATTTTTTATATTCTTGAAATATTTCTCATTTTGGAAATAAAATATATATCATTTTTTCTTTCATTTTCACTCATGCAAATAAGATAACATCATTCATGTATGTGAGGAATGCCACCTTCATGAAGCGATGTGCATATCTTTTCATCAACCAAGAAAAGAGAAGACATATATAAGTATATAATATATTTTTTATAAAATTATTATAATTTTTAATGTTAAATTATTACTTAACTATTTTATATAATTATCATTCAAAAATAGAAATGTTACTCATGCGTACATATGGCCTACCATATCATTGATCACAACATACTTCATTTTTACTAACCATAATTCATGGTTGGTTTTGAATGTATAAATAATTTATAAATATGATATATATTTCTTGATTATTATTATAGATGTTATGAATGTATATAATATGAGAAGAACTCATATTTTTCATGATAAAACAAGCATGAGAATGTAAGGAAACTGACACCTAGAACTATGAAATTACTAAATGATTACTATTGAGTGGGTGATAAGATATTATAAAAGGATAATATATGATATTATAAATATTAATTTCTTTAATTATTATGTAAATAAATTGTTTAAAACCAGTTTATAGATGTTTAAAAATGATCATTCAAAAGAAATTCTGAAGTTGGGGTTTCATCCTAATATCATTTCATTGAGATATATTATAAGGTCATGCACCTAATTTCTCTTATATGTTGTATATAATGCCCCAATGACATATAATTTCATCAATAAATAATAATAATTTTTATTTTAAGTATAAATTTTAATTTCTTTATCTAATGGGAGTTTAATTAAATGTTACCTTGTGGAAAAGAACTTCACAACTCAATTTATTTTCATTGGGTTATATTACTTCTAAATTTCCTTGATATTATAAGATTATGAGTGTAATTAATTTTTATTATATAACATTTTATTTAAAAAATTTATATTTGTATTTATATATTATACACATTATAAATTCATCAATTAATTCTCAAATTATCTTTGTTATCATTTTATGGGATTCTTTCAAAATCTGATTCTATTCGAGATTTATTATTCATGAATTTCGGTTAAAAACAATTATTTGATAATTTTTTAATAAACCCATCAAATTTCATGTAATATATTTCTTCATTATAAATTAATTAAAAAATATATTAATGATTTATATTTAAAATACTAATAATATTGTTATTCATGGTAAAGTAATTGAATATTATTTGATCATTGTTTAATAAACATATTAAATTTCATACAATATTGTTCTTCATGAGAAAGTAATTATTTTTTTTTATTATAACATTATTTACTGTATTATATAATATCTTTTCAAAAATAGTACTCTTAATTTAATCCTTAGTGATGGAAATAAAATAAGGGCGAGATCAAAGTATTAGTAACAGTTTAGTACAACAAACGAAATCATTAATAAATAAAGCATCATTGATAAGGAATAAATAATAATGAAAGGTAAATTTATGGAAAATAATGTTTTGTAAAGAAATCAACTAGAAAAATTAATGCCAATGTAAATAAAAAAATACATATTCTATTAAGCCAATAAACTGATTTTCAAATCCAAATAAGACATAATCAATATGAAAATTTAAATAAGTAAAAACACATTCCTTTAATAAATAATTTAGATTCAAATGAAAGCTGAGATTACATCACTAAAAATACTCATGGGACATAATAAATAAACTCCGAATGAAGGTAATGCTTAAATATTTGATTTCATATTTCCTAGTAAAATGATACCTTTAACATCAATATTTTCATAAGAATGTTTTGAATATACAGTGGAAAAACACAATTAACTAAGGACTACAAGTTGACTTATCCCATGACACTACTGATCTATAAATAGGATTTCAATAAAAGGCCTCAAACCCATGTCATGCACGTCCAAATAATTTTTCATATATTAAATAATCAATTTAAATAAAAAACGTGCCTCATCATTAAATATTTCTACATATTAAAGTTTTCATACATTTCAATATTACCATATATGAACAAACAGCATTCATTGCAAACAATTTATATTAAAGTTTTTTAATTTTTATAAAATATGCATATGCAAGACAAATAATATGGATATTTAGGGGAAATTTAATTTTTAATTATCATGGTAAAGTGAATATGTTAAGGGTATGTTAATGATTACAACACGAAACAAGGAATTGAATCTCAATACTGTCCTTGAAAAAAATAATCATAACCCATATAGAGGAATAATGGGGTTGGTTTTATAATATACCAGTCGGAGTAAGAATAAAGGGTGCTTTTCATTGAGGAATATAAATATAATTATAATATCTAAAACACATTATTGATTAAAATATCTTTTTAATTTTAAAAAAACATTTTGGAAGTCCTTTTATTAGAAAAATTCATTTAAAAACATTTCATTTAAAAATATCCTCATACATATGACGAGGGATATTCAATGAAAAGATGGTTATGATGGTGGTTAATTCTGTACAAGAAAATATCATGAAGAACAATAGAATAAAATTAATTTTTTAAATCAATATATCAAAATTATATTATGGTGAATTGTTATTTATTTTTCTGAGAAGTTTGATTTTTTGATGAATAGTGAAAAATACTGAATTTTATTTGAAAACTGCATCTTTGTTTAAATTATTTATAATGTCAAACTATATTTTTAATTTGAATCAAAGTAAAATTAGTTCAATTATATAAAAATTAAACCTATTTAGTTGTTTGAACACATTTTCATAATAAATTTTGATATTAAAACTTTGTAAAATTTTGAACATTTTTACATTAAAATCCATCTTTCTCATCCCACCCGAAATATTAATTTGAAATTAAAAAATTTCACATATATGAAATTAATTTTTAAAAATATAATAAATCTATTGAATCTGAATAATATATAATTTATATTAAGGTAAAATTTATTTTTAATCAAAATTTATAGAGAATGAAATATAAATTAATTAATGCGGTTAAGGTAAAAATTGATTTATTAAGGGATCAATCTAAAGACTAAAAGGTAAAAATTATATATAATCATTTATAAAAATTATTATCCAGACATATTTTTACCTTTAATCCTATATTTTTTTATAACTTTCCAATTTTTCTACTTTTTATCAATTAAAAATGTGGAAACACTCAATTCATTTCAAAAATACCATGTTTGTCAACTCCCCCACATTTAAAAGGTGACCCACTATCCTATCCAATTAACATAGTATGAAATTATTATTCATCCATGACCTGAAAATATCACTTCCCAAATTTCTTCCACATATATTATATTGCCTTATTTTTTAGGTAAATACATCTTAGGAAGGCATTAGTTTAAACCCTAGGTGGATACCCAAATAATAAGTAATATTTTTCAACAAAGGTCTTTATTTTACTTCTTTTTCCACCTCTTTCAATTATTATTAAAATAGGATGATATAATAACAAATATATATAACATTTATATGTATTGTTTAATAATATGTTCCTGACCTAAAACCATATCTGATTCTATAAAATGGGCTATGAAATCATCATTTCTGTGTACGGTGGACTACCACCTCCCGAACTAATGTCATATATTTTTGCATTTCCACCTCCCAGGTTTCGGTATAATGATGGGTATAATGTATAGATATGATACTTATAACATATTTATACCTATATAATCAATATAATATATATATATATATATACCTTTCATTATTTATGATATATAACAATGTATCATGTGTGTATGATTGACTACCGCCTTCTGAAGCGATATGATTCGTCTTTCACAAACGCTCCACATAGAAGGTGATAAAGATGAAGTTAATAATTATATGTGATATAAATGAAAAAATTATTCTATAAATTTTTTTTATCATTTTTTGAAGTTAACATATATCATTTTCCTCCTTTCCTTTTAACCCATGTAAAGATGATAACATTGTTTATTTACATGTGGACTACCACATTCACAAAGCGAAGTGACTCTATTTTCACCACCAAAACGCATGAATGTTATATATGAGTTTATAATATGTAATTAATTAAATTATTATAATTGTATGAATTTAAAATATTTCTTACTTAACTCCCATTATGATCTTTTTCAAAAGGAAACGTCACTTATGCATACATATGACCCAAAACCTTTATAATCATAACACAATTCATTTATGAAAACAATATTTAATGATAAGTTATAAAATTATAATTAAATTTTAAATATTAAAATTTTTTCAATATATTTTTGTAAATTATGTAATTATATAATATGTAATGGCCATGAACATTCATTGCGAAACATGCAGGAGAAAACAAGTCAATTAACACCCAAAATATCGAATATAATGAAAGTTTATAAATAATGGGTAATAAGATGTCATATAAATATAATATGTGATATTATAAATTTTAATATCATTATGGAATAAGTAAATTGGTTTTTAAAAACCACTACATATGAGGTCAAATAAAATTCTATCCAATAGAAGCATTATGTAAGGGAATTCGTCTCAATTTCTTTTTATTGAGGCATATTTTAATGTTATTCCCCAAATTTATATTATATAGTCTCTATAATTACTATTTGACTTGTAATATCTTCAATAATTAATTATAAATTGTATTTTATGCTTTAATTTTAATTATTTCATCTATTTTTTCCTTAATAAAAATTTACCAAGTGGTACATAATTTCATAATGTAATTTCATTTCATTGGGTTATATTACATCTTCTTTTTCATTGATATTTTAATAATATGTGTCTAATTAATTTTTACAATATTATTTTAAATTTATAGATATTTTTTTTATATTTAATATATATAATCAATTCATTGATTAATTTTCACTTCATCATTTTGGTCGTTTTTTGGGTTTATTTTACAGTCTCATTCTAATTGAGAATGTTTTTTATTAGATGTCATTTCATGGAAATTTTTTTATAATTATTTAATAATCCCTAAAATTTTATCCTCCCATATTTATTAATGATATTTTCACGTCTTAATAATATTAATTTTATTTTATATTTAAAATAATTTATAAAATAATTTAATTAAAATATGACTTTATTTATCTATTCGATCGAAAATTTGTTTTCTTCCAAAACTACGTTATCTAAAAATAATTAAATAATGTTTTATAATTTTAAAAAATATTTATTAATTTAATTTTTAAAAATTTTATACACATTAAAAAACCAAAATAATATTTTTTTCAATTCAATTCTCATTTAGATTTTACCGAAAATGTGAAGCGAAACTTCTTGTTATTTTCAGAACAAGGTACTTTACTAGCCTTTTCTATAATGAAAAAGAAGTGTTATATTTAAAATTTACAACATGTAATAAATTACCCACAATAAAGACCATCATTTCATTAATAATCCTTTGATAATTTATGATTATCTTTTTAATGATTTTTTTGGAAAATAATTTTAAAGGAAAAATATTTTCAAAATAAATTAAACATAAAATGATATTTTCCTCAATAATGTTTTTAAAGATATTTCTACGGTATTTCTATTATCCAATGAAAATAAAACTTTATTATTTCCCCAATAGTTATATATTGATACCATCCTTATTCTTTGTTGGGATAATTAATGATTAGTTTTCTAGGGATAGTATTGACGTTTAGTTTCATTTTTTTAATTTCTTGTGAGTAATTACCCATTAAAATATTCACTTTACTATTATAATTAGAAAATTAATTTCCCCTTAATATTCTTATTATATAGCATCAATATGAAAAAAAATTAAACCATATAAAATTTTAACATACAATGTTTACACTGAAATATATTTGTTCATCTTAGTAAATATTGATAAATTTGTATTCTTTTCTAATAATGGATATTATTAATAATGTGAAATGTTCTTGAATTAAATATATTAATATATTTATGATGAATTCTTTGTATAGTCTAGATATGTGTTGGGGACTATATATAGAAATCTTCTTGATGTGTTCGTAGTCTCATGGGGTGAATTAGTTTTACAGACTTAGTTATGTGGGTTTTTACCTAGTATGTTCAAAAAAATCATATGAATGGTATTGAGGGGAAATGAATCATGTTCCTAGGAAACATGACATCTCATATTTAATAATTTACTTCATTTATATTTTAGTATTTATTATCAAAAAGATTATTAAAATGGTATTATCTTTGGATTTATTTCATTCATTGTTAATAATTAATGTAATCTTTTTTCAATTGTATATCTTGAAATTTTTAGTACGAATTGTCTAGTTATGATACACATTTTCTGGATTAAATAGAATGTGTTCTCAGTTATTTACATTTTCAATCGATTATTCCAATAAATTATTTAAATAGAATGTGTGTTTAGATATCTAACTCTGCATATTGTTCATTCTCTATTAATGATTGTTAAGTTATTCATGATTTATTCTAGAGTACATAACCCTTACTATGAATTTTATCCCAATTTTATTTTGTTTCCTTTCACCGAGATTCAATAAAGGCTATTATGTCTAATTTTCAAGTATATTCTACAAGTAATAATGTTAAATCAAAAAACATATATTGTGATTTTGTATTTAATTACAATTTAATATTTATGTATTTATCCTATTTACCGAAACTACTAAACCATTTGGGTTTTTAGGATATGATTCATTTTTTATTATGATAATATAATATGGTAGGCATTGACTCTAATCCACTTGTTTCGAGGTCACTGTAGGGATTATGTCCTATTCATTTTTAGTGCAATTACATTGCTGATACTAATTATTTTGATTTCCTATTATTCATTTTGTATTGTTTTTTACATATCCCTGTACTATTATTACGATGTCCACTTAATGAGAGTCCACCTTTCACTCTCATAAAACCATCCATTAAAACTTTATATGCAGTTTTTATTCTATATATATTATTCTATGATTTTTTTATCAAAATAATTTAATAGTGAATACCCATCCACTTTTCCATTCAAGGGTATTTCAATAAATATTTTTTAATAATTTATTAATTGTATAATTATATGTATGTAACCCACACTCTATAATCATGGGATTAAAATAAATGAAATGTGTCCTTGTAAATTATGATTTATGTGGAATGTAGATTTATGTACATGATACAAATTTGATATATGGGCTTGTAATTATATAGATCTATAATGAATTGGGTAATTTTTAAATATCATAAGATACCATGAATGTTTTTTAGGATGTTATTCTAATCACATTATATTATTAGTTATTTGATGTCATCCTTGACATATGCTTATGATGCCATGTTTTATGCTGTTTCTATATTTCTATTTTTATAATTTTATCATCATATATCATTCTTTATTGTAAATTATTAAGATCCTCATACATTTATTTCACCTTGTTATACCTTTTGACTCACATGTAAATATTTCATCATTTTTTTCACTGATTATTCCATTACTAGTCTTTATAGAACATTGTATTCTTTTGTACATCCCCAGGTTATCCAACGTAGTTTTATATGAGATATAAAATTTTATGGTTTTATAAGAATATTTTAATAATTTTTTTATGTGTTTCAATTTATTATTTTATGTATCTAGTTGCCTAAATATAATAGGACATTAATCTTTTGGGGTGGTATTATGTGTTTTATTATGTAATAAAACATGAATTAAGGTCTAAAAATATATTGGTTATAATACACATATTTGGTGTTAAGTAATGGAATTTATTTATGTTAAACTGATATTGAATTGATGATATATCATGTTTTGATTTTTTATAATAGGATGTATAATAATATAATATTAGTTTATTAATCATAACATTCTATTATTTATAGTTAAATTGTTTCATGAAAAAAAAATTCTATATTATTTTATAGAAAAATAGATCATTGGAATGAAATTTATGATATTAATATTTTTGAATGTTAATTCAAAATAATATTTTATATCCTTGGATGGATTTCAATTAGTTTATTTAACAATCTAATGATATTTTTAATAAATTATTATTAGTGAAAATGTTAGTGTCTAGAAAATATATATTGATTCAATATTTGCAATTTTTTCATAAAACATTTTTTATTGGAAAAATATTACTATATTTATATTTCTATTTGAAAACTAAACTCCATTGGCTAATGAATACAAATTGTGCTACAATATCATATAAAATTAGTACTAGCCTCTTCAAGTAACATAATCATTCAAATTATTGTGAATATAAATTCTTTTTACCACATTTTCAAATATAAGGTGACCGTGACCCGTTACAGGACTAGTATAGTAACCCCATGGAAGAGAATTAATGGACTTATGATGTAGAAACGTGAAATTTTATTAATTATCAATTTTCAATTAAGTGGCCGTGACTCATATGGGAGAATTAATAGGGTGGCTCTCCTTGGTCCTACTAAATTTCATGAAAATTGAAGTTACCATGAAGCCAAAACCTACAACACCTTGAATGTGAATTTTCTACATCAAAGAATGAGAACCTGACATAGAGGGAGATTATCCAAAAAAAATCTTCAATTGAAATACTATTATAACCCATATTCAACATACGAATAATACAGTGAAAAATATTTTGAGGAAAAAGTAGGATACCAAACCATATTAATGAATAAGACTATTATATTTGAAGTAGATGGTTTTTAGTGATCTGGATGATGAAATTAAGTTAATCAATTAGGTCTACATTTAAACTATATAGAAAAGCATAAAGATTCACTATGTTCCTAAAAAAAGTTTAAGATAAGATATTGGGGATGTAATAGATAAATTTACTATCACTATTTGATGATATATATGAAATAATTCATAGATCCACTGAATCATGGAATCTGATTTGAAGTAGATGATAATATCCAAAGTTGTGGATATGGCAAATTTCGAATTCCTAAGAATATTTGAGGAGAGGTGGGCTGATGTTACACCAAACATGAATCAAAGTTCTTGTTTGATGGCCATATCAAGGAATCAATATGAAGTTAAAATTGTACATTCAGTGAAACGTAGGTCATGAGAGCTCAATAATAGGGTTTTTTAACTCAATTTTTTTAAAATATAAGACCCTTTTATGAACACAAAACCATGATTTCAATGTTTTTCATGATTTAAATTTTTATTCTAAGATTATTTTTTTATTTGAAGGTCATTTATGAATATTATGTAGTCCTTGGTTTATTCAAATTATTGGTCATGAGAGTGGATGGTTTGTAGTCACCATATGATAGAACAATATCCTAAAGTTTTTCAGAGGTGGAAATTTATTCATTTCATGGGGATAAAAGAAAATTTCATTCATGTTTATTTATGTATACAATATGGTAGTATGAGATTCAACTAGGTATGAATATTTTGAAATGATGAGTCTGTGTCCCATATTCATAATCCTTTTTTTGGAAGTAGTTGATTGATTATTATAATATATAAAAACATGGATTAATGTTTGAGGGGTTATAAATTTTAATTCCATGAAAATATATATTGTTAAAATTTTAAATGGGAATTAATTTTCAAACCTTTTTGAAATCACATGTCAGAACTGGTCCAAAGTTTTTTTGAAATCAATGAAGTGGTTGTCCTTGTATTCTTTCATGAACTTATATATATATATATATATATATATATATATATTTAATCAAATTATGTGAATGGGGACATAAAATAGTCATGGTTTGGGATGAGATGGATACATGTGAACTAGAATAGTTTTTTAAATTGAAATTTTATTCAATCTAAGATTTCACACTATACATACCTCAGGGATGAACAAGGGGAACCCCCTAGAAAATGTGTTGAAGAAGTTATTTTCCACCAAATATTTAATGTTAGAATATATTTTATGTTGAGATATGACTAGATATTACTATAATGATTCATGATGTAATTGAGATGATTTGGGTGTTGGGGACTAGGGATTTTTAGTAGAGGTTAATGTTGTCAAATTATTATTTCCATCTTTGAAGAAGATGTAGAGTCCTCCCTCTCATTGATCATGATTAATTAAGTCTCTCAGTGGAAGAAACTACTGGATTACCATATTGAATTCTCACTGATTTTTCTTATTTCAATTTCACTATAAATTTATCTAGATAAATTGTCAACAAATTTTTATTTATGTTTTATATTCACTTAGTCTATCATATATATTTCCACTTCCTTCCAATATGTGACTGATGTACCTATGATTAGAGTGTGTTGATTTATTATTATTATTTTTCAATTCAAGGCATGTTGAATATTGACTTTATCTATAACTATTTAAATTTCAAAATTATATAGCATTTATTATATGAATAGTGAGTTGTCAACTGTATCTTTGTGCTCAGTGATCATTGAGTACAACTAACGGGCTCAAGCTGGAAGGGGGTTTTTAGGTAAGATCATAGTTTTTGATCTAAATATTTTAATATAAATGAGATCCATGTCTTTTGACCACAAATACAATGTTTGTATATTTATAAATTTTTTTAATCTTTTAAAATGACGAAGAGGTGATGATACGTTCGAATTTCTAGAATAGGTCAGAACCTATTTTTTATTTACACTATTTCTCAAGTTCTACTACTATCATATTTCTATGCTTCTTTATTCGGTTAAATTTATAATAGTTCTTTTATCATATAAATTCCCGTAATAAAATTAAAAAAATTATAAACATTCATGACATATGGACCCATAAAAGACACTCTCATAAGGGAAAACAATTCATACTATTGTACTAAAATATTTAGGGGGAATTTTGAAGCGTGGTTAAAGTGAAAATAAAAAAAAATTGGTTCTTCTTCCAACAATGAATGAACCCATACAATTATCTTCCAATATTTTCAAATACTTATAATCAAATTGAAAATAACCATTGAATCCAATAAAATAAAGTGTAAAATTTTTACCTTCCATACATACCAGAGTTCTTCTTAATGTTTTTTACCCATTGGTTCAAAAGGGACTATATTTATGGAATAAGCCATATAGGTTAGTTCTCTAGCCCAAAAATCTAGTAGGAACATAAAAAATAGTCACATTATATTGAATCTACAATTTATTTTACAAGACATCTATTTTACATATTATATTTTCCTTATGAATTTCTGGTATAATATTATCTGTTATAATTCTATTCATCTAATAAACATTTATAAACTTATTCTTTTATACAAAACACCATTATTAAACTGGAAGAATTTCATATTTATTCTGACCTTAGATTCCCCCATTTATCCCCATCTAAATAACTATCTAAACAATTCTAACTTATTTTTAAGTAAAAATCCATAAATTCTTTATAGAATCATCTATGATTGATAATATCACTACACAGCTCAGTGATATAGAACCAATTCCATGTCCCATACATCCATATGAACTTACATGAGCATAAAATTCATTGGTTCTTTTAGATCAATGTTGAATAATAACTTCCTTTGTTTTACTTAGATGAAACCATAACATGTTTCATACTCTATAGGATAATGTTTCCAAAATACATTAGTATATAAGGTCAATAAATGTTTCCCAATAATTTGAACAATGTGGTAATTAAACAACAAAAAACATAATAATGTTACAACATCGACTTGTAATGGAACCATATTTAAAATTCCACAAAAAAATTAAAATGATAGTACAAAATTATATATCATTATGATGATCAATGTATGTTAATTTCATTCATAAAATTGGGTTATTTAATACACTTTTCATGCTTAACATATATCTATTATTCATTTGAATTCCCATATCTCCTTTACCAATAACCATATGAACATCTCCATTTAAAAGTTAAAACTTGAAAAGGCTTCAAGACACATATTTGTACATGAATAATCATTTGTATTTTGAATTAAATGGGGCTTTATGGTAATGGATCCAATACACCTTTGTACATAAAATACATAGGATAATAGAGTCATTAACCCATTAAAATATGTTTTTTATTAAAGGAGTATAATGATTTATGTAGTTAACATAATTAACCCATAATTATTTTCAGAAAATTCCATTAAATTTATAATAACAGCATGTAGAGTAATTGAGACTAGTTTACATCCATCATTATACATCTATTTAGTTCTCCACTCACTTTTTCCAACATATATGAGGGGATTTTCCCCTAAAGTTTGTAAAAAATACAGTTCTGGTGACATATGATGTAAGGACCCAGCCTTATTACATACATAATCATGAATTTAGTCAAGAAAACAATTCCTTTTACATTGAGGATCTTTTCAAGTTTAGAGCTTTAGATAATTAGTACAATACATTCATAGGATTACACATTATTAAAGAGTAGATACCATAAAAAAAGTTTCCATTTTTTTTTTCAAAATATCAAACATTAATACCTAAACAAGGCTCCTTGTAAATTATTTAACATTTAACATGGATTCCTTCCTTGTCATACACATCCATTAAACTGTGAAAATCTTTTAAAAACATGGGATGATCACCAAAGCTCAGTAAGGTATGGAAGATAAGGAAAGATCACATTAGTCCATGAATACTCGTAACGTACGAAATAATTTTCAAAAGACATTCTTATCGCCCATATATACATACTTTGGGTAACATGAAATTCAAAAAATATCCACAAAAACATGAGAAAATAAATATAATCATAAATTTATCTTGGGGAATTACTTAGATAATCTTGTAACCATTAATTTCTATCTTATAACTTGTAACCCTTAAAGGAACCTTACATTTTGTAACCATCACAGTTACAAGTACTATAAATACACATAATAAAACATAATATAAACAAAACCCATCACACAAAAAAATTAAATAGCACATAAATAACGAAGTAGAAGGTTAACACAAAGAATGGAAATTGGGTTAAGAATTCACTTACCTCATATCTGTCTTACTTTAAAATTGTTTAAACATATTGTATAATGGTTAAAAGAGTGTTATTAGTAGTTTAAAAAAAATCGTTTTTATAACATCTTATTTTATCATTTCACCCTTTAATTGATAGTATTTTTCACCTTTCAATATTATTGGTTGAGTTCATAACATGATTTCCATGATTGGTTCACGGTGGATGTTCTGGTTGATTAGAAATGAAATTACATAATTGGAATGGAAAGGTTTTTAAATATTTCCAGTACCATGGTTTATACAATTTATCATTTTGGTGTTTAATATGAGGATGATTCATATGTTAAAACATTAATGATGTTCGTTTAGATCATTGTAGGGGTTCTTTAATAATTAAAACCTCATTTTGTCTTATAAATTAGAACCATGAGTAAAAAAATAATTACAGAAGCATGGGTGAGTCATACCACATATATTATAACCTGGTTCAACCATATAAATGTTTTCATGACCAGACTTGAAATAATTAATGGAAATTGGAATCACATCGTCCACGATTTCGGTAATTCGACACATCATGGACAATGTTTTTAATTCTTTAAATAAGTGGGATAGAAGAACAATGATGATGAATTTTCCATGAACATGAGAACATCCACAATATACATTATTTCTGGATATTTCATGCCTCTTTGATAAGAAGAGGTGAATAAATAAAAAATAAAAGAATGGAAGTCAAAATAAAATAATAATTGAGAAATCCCTTACAAAATTTCGGCAGCATAACGACTACGCAACATGGTTTTAAAAATTATTAAAAATAGACAGGACAAGGTTCATCCATCCAGAAATGTATCATGATATAGAGTAGATCAATAATAAAAAGGAAATAAGAACACGATATGATATCTTGAAAGTTATACCACATAAAATTGAACATGAATGGAAAAACAATGAAATTAAAAAATTTCTTACCTTGTATAGTAACCCTTAGAACATGAAGGCTGGAACCATGGGGGGTTTAGGAAACCATGGGAGGAGTACTACGAAGGTAAGGAGTCTAGAGCTCTATTGATGAGGAATTGATAATGATATTAATGAGGTAATGGGTTGGTATTTATAGGGAATGTAAGGGAATATTTTAATAATTTCCAAGGGACACCTATTGGGTGGTATTTTCAAAACCATTGGCTTTCCCATGGTATTTTCCCATAGTATAAGCCAGTTGGAACCATCACATCTTATTTTACTATACACAAGTAGACTAGATTTATGACTTCATTATTATATCCTTAATGATGTCATTAACACACCAAAACTAAAAACTGCATTTTATACTATTCAACGAAAAATGAAGTGTTTTAGAAAAAACACAAAAAATTTCCCTAAACATTTTTCAATGGTTAGAATTCAAAAAATAATGTCCATTTTATGAAAATAATTTTCTAAAGATTATTAATTTAATTTATAAATAAAATCATACATAATTCAAAAATTAAAAATTCTAATTCTATAACTACGTCTATATCATGATGAAAAATTAACTAAGATGTTATTATTTTAAAGCCTTGTGAAAATATAATAATAATAAAATTTACTATTCATTAGGTTCATATTACTATTCATATTAATATTCATAAGGGTATGTTACTATTCACCAAAAAACAATTTGGTTCCAATAGAGTCCAAATAACATACTAAACACAATTGTAGATGATAGTTTCTTGAAATTCAAGACATAGAAGTGGAAAAGTTATGTTTTAAATGATAGTTAAAAATACCTACTTAAAACAATGATCCATGCATTTCTATTTATTTTTAAAAAAAACTTGAGGGGATACATTATCCCCACCTTTTGGAAATTGTATCCTCGCAATTTTATTTACTTATTAAACAAATGAGGGTACTTTTCCCTCATAGAATTTTCAGACTCCCATGTTGCTTCTTCAACCATCTGGTTTCTACACAAAATATTTACCTAGTGGATTACCTTATTCCGAAATACATGTTCCCTTCAATCATGAATTTGAACGGGTTTCTCTTCCTAAGAAAGGATCTCTTCCAGCTGAACTGCTTATAGGCTCAAGACATGTGATGAATCTTTCATAAATTTTATCAACATCGACACATGAAAAACATTATGTACCTGAAACAAACTCGGAGGCCAAGCTACGCGGTATTCCACTATTCAAAATTTCTCTAATATTTAAAAAGGAAAAATGAATCCTAGACGTATCTTCCCTTTTTTACCGAAATGCATCACACTTTTCCAAGGAGATATTTTGAGGAAAACATGGTCACCTACCTTGAAAGATAAGTATTTACTTCTATTATATACATAACTTTTCTGCATTCTCTAAGCTATCATCATGAGCTACTAGATCATCCTCAGTTTCTCAACCACTTATTCTATAAATTCTGGCACTATATTCTTTCTTTCACTGACTTCATCCCAAAACGATGGAGTCCGACAACGCTTCCCATACAAGGCCTCAAAAGGTGCCATCTGAATATTGGAATGAAAACTGTTATTATATGAAAACTCAACTGAAGAAAGATGATGATCCCCACTACCCAGATAGTCCATTAAACAAGCTCTAAGAATATCCTCTAATGCTTGAATTTATTGTTCTGACTACCCATCTGATTGGGGATGAAAATATGTACTGAAATTTAACTCTGTGCCCAATGTCTTCTGAAGTCCCCTCCAAAAGTTAGAAGTGAACCTAGGATCTCGATCAGATATAATGGAAAGAATAACTATATGTTACTTAAAAATATCCTTGAGGTACAATCGAGAAATCTAGTCCAAAGTCATTGTATCTCAAATAGAAATAAAATGTGCATACATTGTTATCCGATCAACAATAACCCAAATCGCATTGTTACCTTGAGAATTCTTTGGTACCCCTACCACAAAGTCCATGTATACATACTCCCATTTCCACTCTGGCACTGGAAAAGGCTGAAGCATCCCCTTCGGTAACTGCTGCTCTACATTAACCTATTGACATGTAAAACATTTCATGGTAAAATAAGAAATATCTCTTTTCATTCCATCCCACCGATAACACTCCCAAAGGTCTCTATACATCTTAGTACTTCCAGGATGAACAGAAAATGGAAAACTATGAGTTTCACACAACAAATCTTTCTTCCATTGAGAATCACTAGTCACACACAATATTTTTCCAAATCTTAAAACACAATCTAAGTCGAGGTTAAATTCTGGAAACTTACCCATTTTAACAAATTCTACCTTTTTCTATAGCTCACGGTCTTCCTTCAGCGCTTTCTTAATTCCATCTGAAAAGGAAGACTGCACTGAAACCTGAAATAAAACGGAGGTATTCCCAGCACCAATAACTTCTATTCCAAAATTCATCAAATCATTAATCAAGGGATCATGTTCCAAAGTAACATGGTTAATGATGCATGATGTTTCCGACTTAAGGTATCTGCTACTTTGTTTGCTTTTCCAGGATGGTAATTGATCATCTAGTCATAATCCTTTATCAGTTCTAGCCATATTCTCTTCCTCATGTTTAATTCATTCTATGTGAATATATACTTTAGAATTTTATGGTTAGTATATATTTTACATTTGGTTCTGTATAGATGGTGCCCCCATGTTTTCAAAGCAAAAAACATAGGTACCAATTCCAGATCATGTGTGGGATATTTTAGCTCACGAGGTTTAATTTGTCTCGATGCATAGGTAATTACCAGATCATTCTGCATCAAATCACAACCAAGTCCCTTCAAAGAAGCATCACTGTAGATGACAAAGCCACCATTTCAGGAAGGTAAGGACGAAAATGGAGAATTCACCAATCTCTTATTCAGCTCTTGAAAACAAACATCACATTCCTCTGTCCAAAAAATTGTAACCCCTTTCTGTTATAACATAGTTATCGGGATAGATAACCATGCAAAGTTCTTAACAAACCTTCTGTAATAACCTGCTAACCCAAAAATTCTATGAATCTCTGTAACATTTGTGTGTCTTTTCCATTCATCAACTACTTTTTTTGGTAGGATCAACTGTTATTCAATCCTTATATACAATGTTCCCAAGAAAAGAAATCTATTGCAACCAAAAATCACACTTCCTGAATTTTCTATATAGTTTCTTTTCTTTTAAAGATTGAAAAGCAACCCTTAAATGTTTTTCATGCTCCTCTTTATTTTTAGAAAATACAGAATTTCATCAATAAATACATCCACAATCTTATCCAAGAACTCATGAAATACTCTATTAATAAGATTCATGAATACAACAGGTGCATTAGTTAATCCAAACGACATAACAAAAAAATTCAAAATGCCCATATCTAGTACGAAAGGCTGATTTTGGGATGTCATCCTTCTTCACCTTCAACTGATGGTATCCGGATCTCAAGCCAATCTTAGAAAAGTACTGAGATCCCTAGAGCTGATCAAAAAAGTCATCGATATGAGGCAGAGGATACTTGCTTTTAACAGTGATGTTATTCAAAGCACTATAATCAATACAAAGTCTCATGGAACTATATTTCTTTTTAACAAACAAAATAGGGTCTCCCCATGGAGAAGTGGTAGGGTGAATGAATCCTTTGTCAAGAAAATATTGAAACTAATTTTTCACTTCAATAATTTCTATTGGAGCCACACGATATGGGGTTTTGAAATTGTCTTAGCATAAAAAACTAAGACAATTCTGAATTTGACTTCTCGATCAGGTATGACACCGGGTAACTCATCATGAAAAACATCAAGGTATTCATTTACCACTGGTACATCATTAATTTGAATAGTTCCCTTGTTTTCAACAATATGAGCAAGAAAAAATTCATTTCCAACTTTCAATAGTTTCTTAGCTTTCTGATATGTTATCAATTATCTGGGTTCATTCTTGTATACAAACTGAAGGAATTTCTAAAAAACAAATTCTTTAACTCTACAGTAAATCTTAGAATGATATTCAGAAAGCCAGACCATCCCCATAATAATATTAAAATCAAATAACGGTAAAACAACAATGTTTGCAGGTAAAATCTTTCCACAAATCAAAATAGAAAGATTCTTATAATTCAACTTTTATTTAATATTTCCCTTGGTGTTTTGACAACAACATCAGGTCTCATTTGTTGAGGTGATATTTCTAATTTACTAGAAAATTTATCAGAGATGAAGGAATGTGTAGACCCCATATCAAACAAAACATTAGACAAATCTTAGTGGACAAACAATTGACCTGATACAACTTCATTGGATGGCCTGACATCTGCTGACGTAGTTGTAAAAGATCTCATTACACCTTCCTTCTTGTAGTCTGGCTTCTTTGCATCATTCAGATCTCTCTTTGGGAAGACATTTGCATAATGACCCATCTCACCACATTTAAGACACTTAACAGTCTGCTTTTTAGAATTATTATTAGGATCATTTTCTTTGCAATCTCGGGCCATATGTCCAAACTTACCACATTTAAAACACATCACAATTTTTGTAAGACATTCCCGAAGTTTTTTCTTGCCACACGTTTCAAAAACTGGAAATTGAATTTTCTTATCATCATATTTCTTTGGTTGATTCTTACCCATTTTTTTCCAACTGGAACTCTTCTTTTCATTGTTTCCAAAATGCACGTGATCATCATCAAACTCCATCTCTACCCTCTAAGCACATCGGACAAGGTTTTCATAATATTGAATTCATAGGAGGCTAATTACCTTCGATACATTGGCTTCAATCTCAAGTAAAAGCGGTAGATTTTACTCTCAAGATATAGAATAAGATTGAGAGCTTACCTCACCAGGTGGGTGATGTTCTCTTCATAGACAGCCACTAAATCTTCCTCCTTCTATTTCGTTTCAAGGAATTGCTTCTATATTCTATGTTGCACCACCTTAGGATAATATTTTTCAAGGAAAATACTTTTAAATTCATCCCACTAAAAGGCATAAAAATCCTCTCTACCCTTGATATTCCTTAACATAGACCAATACTGATTATTTTCCCCTTCAGAACGATAAATATCAAGACTTACCTTTAGATTGTCTGAACATCCCATAACATTGAATATCTTCTCAAGGGATTTTATCCATCCTTTAGCTGCTACTAGGTCAAAAGATACATTGAATGTTGGAGGATGTTGTCTCATAAAATGTTCTACTACTGTCATTTTCTGTTGTGGTACCACTATTGGTTCTCTTTCCTAGATGCCACCACCATTTATTTCCTGTGTTATCTGAGCAATTATTGTCACAAACTGCTCGGTTCCAATCCCTACCATTCCGGGTTGTAGTTCTAGAAGGATGCCATTCTGTCGGTGCCGCTCTTCTCCATCATCCCTATTCCTTCTATGGACAACCATTCTGAACAAACATGTCTTAGATGAAGCAACACGGTAATCATTAAATGTTAAAACATTTAAAATTAAACATAGTGTGAAAATAATTTATGTTATTATATTAACATCACCCTAACCCCTATAGTTATCTGAACCATCCTCTGATACCAACTATAAGGACCCGCCCGTAATACATAAATAATCTTGAATTTACTCAAGAAAACAATTCCTTTTACATTTAGGATCTTTCCACATTTAGAGCTTTAGAGAATTTGGACAATTCATTCATAACATAACAGATTATTAAAGAGTGGATATCATAAAAAAAGTTTCAATTTTTTTTTTCAAAATATAAAACAGTAAAACATAAACAAGACTCTTTATCAATTATTAAACATTTAACATGGATTCCATCCTTGTATTACATATCCATTAACTGATAGAAATCATTTAAAAATAAGGAACGATCACAAAATCTCACTAAGGTATGGAAAATAAGGAAATATCACATTCATCCATGAATACTCGTAACATATGAAATCATTTTCAAAAGATATTCTTGTCACCCATATATACATACTTTGTGTAAAAATATGCTCACAAAATATCTACACAAACATGAGTACATAAATAAAATAATAATGGTATCTTGGGGCATTACTTACATAATCTTGTAACCATTCTTTTCTACCATATAATTTGTAACCCTTATGACTACCTTACTTTGTGAAACCATCACACTTACACTTGTAGTAATCATACAGATGACATCAAACATACACATACCTAATGAATTTGAGGGAGATATAGGTCATAGCCTTTATCATAAATAATTCCCAAGAACCAAAACATAATCATACAACATTAATAATTACATAGAAATATTACTTTGTAATTTCGTAAAACTGAATTTAAAAAAAAGGATTTTTAATGAAAAGACACTTATAAATATCATACAATTGAAGAGATACTTAATAGATTTAATGGAGTATTTATAGGTACTATAAATACACATAATAAAACATAATATAAACAATAACAATCACACACATAATTTAAATAGCACATAAATAATGAATTAGAAGATTAACCCAAAGAATGGAAATCAGGTTAACAATTCCCTTACCTTGGGTCTGTCTTACTTAAAACTTGTTTAAACATCCTATATAATGGTTAAAAATTGTTATTAATAGTTTAAATAAACATTTTCAGGTTTTATCATCTTATATTATCTTTACATAACATCATTTCACCCTTTAATTGTTAGTATTACTCTTCTTGCACTGTTTTCGGGTGAGTTCTTAACATGATTTCCCTGATTAGTTCATTGGGTATGTTCCGGTCGATTGGAAGTGAAATTCCAGAATTGTAATGGAAAGGTATTTATATATTTACAGTACCCTAATTTATACCATTTATCATTTTGATGTTTAATATGAGGATGATTCCTAAGATAAAACATTAATGATGTTCGTTTAGATCATTTTAGTGGTTCTTTAATAAAAACAACCTCATTTTGTCTTGTAAATTAGAACCATGAGTACAAAAATAATTAAACAAACATGGGTGAGTCATAACACATATATTATAACCTGTTTAAACCATATAAATGTTTCCATGACCAGACTTGAAATATATAATGGAAATTGAAATCACATCGTCCACAATGGTGGTAATTCGACACGTCATGAACAATGTTTTTAATTCTATGAATAAGTGGGAGAGAAGAACAATGATGTTGAATATTCCATGAACATGAGAACATACAAAATATAAATTATTTCTTGATATTTCATTCCTCTTTGGTAAGAATAAGTGAAGAAAGAAAAAATAAAATAATGAAACTCAAAATAAAATAATTATTGAGAAATCCCTTATAAAAATTCGGCAAACTAACGGCTACGCAACATGGTTTTAGAAAATATTAAAAATATAGGGGAAAAGGGTCACCTATCTAGAAATGAATCATAATATAGAGTAGATCAATAATAAGAAGGAAATAAGAACATTTTATAGAATCTCTAAAGTTATACCACATAAAAGAGAACATGAATGGAAAAAGAAAGAAATTGAGAATTTTCTTACCTTGTAGATTAACCCTTAGAACATGAAGGTCATAACCTTGGGAGTTGAGCAAACCTTGGGAGGACTATGATGAAGGTACGGAGGCCAGATCCTTGTTTAGGAGTAATTGGGAATGAAGTTAATGATGGAATGGGTTGGTATTTATAGGAAAAGTACGGGAATATTTTAATAATTTTCAAGGGACACCTGATGGGTGGTATTTGCAAAACCATGGGCTTGACCATGGTATTTTCCAGTGGTATATTCCACTTGGAACACCTCACATCCTATTTAACTATACACATGTCGACCAGATTTATGACATCATTATTTTATCATTAATGATGTCATTAACACACTGAAACTAAAAACTGTATTTTGTACTTTTCACCGAAAAAATCTTGTGTTTCAGAAAAAACCCAAAAATTTACCCTAACCATTCATCGATGTGTAGAATTAAAAAGTAAATTCTATTTTTAGAAAATACTTTTCTAAATATTATTAATTTAATTTTTAAATAAAATCATACTTAATTAAAAAATTATCAATTTTAATTCTACAACTACTTCTATATCATGATGAAAAATTAACCAAGATATTATTATCTTAAAGACTTAAGATAATAAAATAATAATAAAATTTATTATTCATTTGGTTCATATTACTATTCATATTAATATTTATAATGGTTTTTTTCTATTCCCCAAAAAAACAGGTTGGTTCTAATAGACTCCAAATAATATACTAAACACAATTGTAGATGATGGTTTCTTGAAATTTGAAACATAGAAGTGAAAAAGTTATGTTTTAAAGGATAGTTAACAATATCTACAAAAAACAACGTTCCAGGAATTCCTATTTATTTTTTAAAAAACTTGGGGTGTTACATATGATGTCAGCTTATTCTAGGTCTCCACATTCATGATGATTTCATACATATCATTAAATACCAATTCATCATTAACAGCGAAATAACTCACATATGTCAACATCAGACCCCATGATTTTGGAAGTGATGATAATAAAATATATTCCAACATGAATTAAGGTAAATTCACCCTAATATACTCCAAACAATATAGAATCACAATGAAATTATTCAAATAATCATCCTCCAATGTTTTTTATGACATCATCCTACTAAAAAAATAACCAAAACATGGAAACTGTGTTCATTGTAGATAGATTCTGATACATGTTTTCATGTATCCCAATCAATTCTAAAATTTTATTCATTTAACACATGTTGAAGACAGCATTCTATGCCAGAATCATTTTGACAGCAGGCAATTCCTTATTTCTTACCCTCCCAACTCTTGGTTTTCCATTTATTTTGACTTCACACTACTAATATATTATTTAGATCCTATTGGAATAGGTATTCCTTAACCTATATCTTTTAAAAAATACATCATAAATCATAAAACATCTTCCAAGATATGTTTCACACTTTTAATACCATATTATAAAATAATTCCTACAAAATAAAAAAATGGATAAAGATTAGTTTACTCTTGGATAAAAATATTTATTATATGACCTACCCATCAAAACATTAAACCATCCAATGATTCTATTTTTTATGAAGGAAGTAGAAATTTGTAAATTAAACAATGAAAACATATAATTTCATTATTGATGACAATTTTAGAATAAGAAAAATAGAAGATCTTAATTCAGGATACCACAAATAGGTGAATCTAGAACTGCGGCACTCAAAAACCCCATCCAGAGACCTTATAAATATTATAGAACTCATAGTACAAAAACCAAAAAAATTAACCAATATATATGTTAAATAATAAAATAAAGGGGGAAAATAATATACATGCCTTGGAATGTAATATTATTTCATTGGAAAAAATATAAATATAATTTTAAATATGTGATTATTGTAAAATACACCAATGATAAGAAAATTGAATCTTATGTGCAGTTAATAAAAGTAAAATTCAAGTGACGTCACGATATATTTTTAAATATATGTACTGCTAATATCTTCTAGTCAAACTAGTTCCACCTATATCTGATTTCCATTGAATTTCCTCCACTTGATCATGTAAACATACAAAGCACCACTACCTCATCTGAACCAATCAGTGAATATTTCATTCTCTAAAAATCATCCTATAATTATCACACATCATTTTAATTTTCTAATAAACACATTATATATCTTCCCCATAACCCACAATGGTAAAATTCAACTTTTTATTCAGCATTACACATCTTCTAGAATTATTCTATTCTCTTTCATGTTCTAAACCCCTTGTACCACATCAACATTTTTCATATTGTTTCATTAATAGTTCAGAAAGATTCTATTTTCTAGAATCTAGAAAACATTTACAAAAATTTAATTAACAAATAACATTGAATAACATTAGGGTATAATGGGAAATTTGAATGATGGTTTTAAATGAGGATAAGTGAATCATTTTTGACTCACATAGTGATAATTTATCTTTTTTACATTCTATAAAGTTGTGAAAATATAGGTTTCAGTCAACAATAGTTCTCTCAAGATGTTGGTGAATAGAGGATATTCTAGTGGTTAGAATATTTACTTGGTGGGAGATAAATAGGGTGGATTCATGAGGGGCATATAGTGTGGAGTAATTATTCCTACCAGTAATAGAGGTTCTCGAATGTGACGCTTTCATACAAGTCATGTAGAAAACACCCTAACTAATAATGTATTACAACTAAATTAGTGACTCTAGAGGTACATGTATGATCATCTTTAGAGTATATTTAATTCTAAATTATTTGAAAATATAGGGAAGTGAATACAATATATCCATACATCACAATTTAAGAAATATGGGAATGAAACTATATGATCTCAACCACTATCAGGTAAGAATTTATAAGATAACAGGAGGGAATGGGCTATAAAATAGTATGTGGATCCATCAAAATTGTATGATTTTTATTCATAGGGTCTTTGTGATATTTTTGTAATGTTTTCAATGTCTTGGAGTCAATTTATATATTTGGGGAAGGTTCATTGATAGTGGGAGGTATTGTTTTGGAATCATATACACTTTTTGTTTTGTTTTTTATATCACAACTTCTAATTATTTTATAAATGATATCTCTATGTCACTTTTGGTATTTCAAGTTAAATTATCTCAACTTATTATGATTATTGATACCCTATTGGGTAAACAATTACAGAAAAAATATAGAGGTATATATCTGGACCACTTTTCGAATGATCATTATGAATATATATAGGACATATCCACCCTTAATAAGAATTAATTTCTTATTATGGGAATGAACTAAATGTCTCAGTCTCAGTTGCATATTGTTTTTTAGAATATGTTTCTATCATTTGTTCCACTAATTTTACCAATATGCCTATACAGGATAGTGGTATTGTGAAATGAGTAGATCATGTTGGGATTATAATGAGGTGAGAACGCATACCCAATAGATGGAATGTTTCATTCCCAATGTAGTTGAAAAATATGTTTTTGTGATACCTTTAGTGCTCGGGTTCTTCCCAAAAACGTTTCTCAATGAATTTTATTTTTTTCTCCAATCAACGACGTAGAGTTATCAATCTAAATAGTTCCGAATTTGATCCAATTTAGATTCTACCATACAATCTGGCACTAGTGTAACTAGAATAATTTAAATTTTATATTCATGAACTAGATTTAATGTTTTTATATCCACTATTATTTCTCTATAAGGTTGTCCAGTCCTCTTCTACAAGATTTCTTAAGGGAGAAAATGAATTTTCATAGATTATATGATGTCCAAAAAAACTAAAAACAAAAATAGATAATAATTTCCTTTAATCGATGAATTTATTAAACAATTAACGGGGTCCAAAATGTTTTAAAATATTTAACAAAGGTTTGGGTATCAATATATTTTTATGATACTTGAGGATATTTTAATGTATGTTCTTTGATCTCAGTATAATGATGTTGAATATTTTTTTATTCCATTTATCCTAACTAATGTAACTAAAATTATCATTTCCCTTATCTATAGGGTATTTCATCCTCATTTAGTCTCATTCATTATAGTATTAATGGATTATTTCATATTTTTTTATTAAAATAAATAAAATAATGTAATGTATACCCATAATTATTTAGGTTCATCAAAGATGTATAATATGTTGGAAAATATTTAAATAATTTCATTCTAGTTTTGAGAATTTTAGTTTTTGTGTTATGTGGCATTGAATGTTTTGATTTCATTTTTTCTTGTAAAGTTGAAGTGGCGATTTTAGGGGAATTTTTTTTAGAATATATTAATGGATCAGAGGTTCTTAGGTATTATTATTTATTATTTTAATTTTAACTTTGAAATTTCAAAAATAGACACTCCTATAAAAATGATAATGAATATTGTGGTGACATTTATTTGTTCTAAGTAGTATGGGATAGAAATGTAAAAATTTAAGATGATTCATAAAATTATTCTTATCTGGATTTTTTAGATTTAGGTATAATATTTGAGGTATATTTCAATTCCCCTAATATGGGTGTTGGGTGTTTGGTTACAAAATACCACGTGAGGATATCCTCTAATTCTAGGAAGCTACGACTATATGAATAAAATTACCCAACCCCTGGTCTTGATCTCATTATAGTTATAAATGACATAAAATGGTATAGGAATTTTCAATTTAGTGAGGGTTTCATTGAATAAACCACCCATATGACCCTAAATTACATATTTTCTTTGAAGTATACTAAATTGATCCAATAAATATTGGATAAATATCAACATACAATTGATTTCTAGCTTCTTAATTCCCTAGGAAATGTAAATGGTGTGGTTAATGGCCTATATAAAAAGTTACAACCTATGCTGGTGATAGAATATAAGGGTGATTGAAGAATTATTTATATATCAATAATAATTAATCAAAATGACTCTGAAATGAAAAATGGGATGGGAATATACCATATAGATCTCAAATACAAATTTTCTAACTAAGTGAATAATTACTTAATCTCATGTCAGAAATATATCACATTAAGGAAAAATTTAATGGTGAGGGTGTCTCAAAATTATTGTCCCTTGATTTTGATTCTGGCCTCTATGTTCATGAAAGACAAGTACAGGTGAAAAAAATATGGGGAAAGGTAATAGGGGAGTATCACCCAAAAAATTAAGTTTCATGACTAGGGATTTATAAGAAATAATAATATATTAGAATGAAAATTTGGTTTCTAGAAATGAAATTAGAGATTACTGGATTCATGTATCGATTCCTTACCAATTATCTGATCAAGTTAGAGCACTGAAGATTTGTAGGTATGTTTCAACTTCTAGTAATACTCATCTAAAAATGAGATAAAATCACAATGTGTTTAATGATATGTTTACCAAGAAAAATGAACTTTAATGATGTGTTATAAGGTTATATAGATCATTAAACCACAAACACTAAAAATATTGAAATATAATAAGATTCATTAGTTTATGAGTTGGGAAGGATCTATAGAGATGTGATTATTAACCTCTATGTGGTTCCAAAAAAAATATCTTTAAAGGACTCATGACATTTCTATCTTTCTGAATATTGTTCATAGAATTATCTTAGGTCATAGGTTGACCTGAGAAAGAAATATCTCTTTTAGAATAATGGGAAATAAAAGAGGTACATTTAAATTTTTGGAAGATATGTTGTAGTAATTCATTCTAATTCTAGTGTCTCTTAGGAGAGTCACTGGTTGCTTTTATTTTTTCCTATAATAATTTATATTAAGAATCCATTAAAATAGAAACAATTCAGGTAATCAAAAATAGACTATTATGTTGTCCCATATGTTGTACTGAGATTAGGGTGTCATTATTGATTGGTCTCAATATAGTCTAGAATATTAAAAATTGTGTGAAATAGATCAATAAATTGTTATCAACAATGAAAAGTCGCCAAAAATATTATGATAATTATAGGGAAGGAACCATTGGGTTTTAGTTTAGTGATCATTTTTTCATCAAATATCCCATCTATTGGATCATATAAGTAGGGAAATTAATGGAAAAAACTTCTCCCCCATTCCATTAAATATATTTTAGTTTTTTGTGGATTTGAATTTCTCATCTACTTTTCAACCATAGTTTAGTGCAATGAAATATAATTTATATGCTTCATTCAAAACAAAGTATATGCTTGACCCAACTCATGTGTTTTTGTATAATGTAATGGAACAATATTCAAATGATTATTTTGTGTATTATTCGGTTTCAATCACTGATTGGAGTGAGAAGACCTTGAGGGGGAATTTCATTACATTAGTACATGTATAGTAGAAATGTTTCCTGTATTTTGAAGAGACATGGGATTGTGAATCAGCATTATAGGCCCCAAGGGTTGAGTCTTTTCTCTATAGAAGTGATTTTAAGCATCTCACTGTTTAGAATCCATTAGTGACAAGGTTGTAATCATATTCACTAATGTGGATGATTTTTCCTCTCTTATTCAGGTTTTTAAAATTAATTTTTTGTGTAATTGTATTTTTTTGGGATATTGAAAATTCATTAGGAGTAATGGAGGAAAGGGGAGGACCAACCAGACTAAGGGAGCACTGGGTACTAGATGTTGGGGTCATGGATATATGTTAGTTATTTTTTGAGCCACTAGTTCTATTGAATAATAATGGGTACTAAGTAGACATCTGGTTGAAACACACTAAAATATGGTAATTGTTCACATTTCTCCAACATAATTAAACCCATTTCATACTCACTTTTGGAATTAAAATTCATTCACACATTTATGATCCCGTTTTGATCTATTTCATTATATTTTTTTCACCTATTTAATCCAAAGTCTTGATCTTCATATATATTTTTCATCATAAGGTCATGGACTTCCATTATGGTAAAATTTCTAATAGTTATCCATTCTCTCTTGTTTTAAAACTACTTTAGTATTGAGCTCATGTATCCCTAAACCTCACTCACAATCTAGGATTCAAATCTAGATGGGTCATTTGATTAATTTTTTCACTTAGTGGTAGCTGGAGTATTTAATTATCTTTCCTGATGTATGACTAATCCTATTGTGAATGGATTAAATTTTTTTCAATTAATATATTGTCTTTATCTCCATTTTTGCATACCAAGTGTTTCAAAACAATTAATTGGTGGTATATCACTATTTATAGTCTTATGGATTCACATGTACATATATTTTTATGGGTGATCCTATTATATCTCTCTCCCTCATACTATTGATTATGGATAATGTATGGATTTGGGGTAGAGTTATGGACAACCAGTCAATATTTTTTTAATAAAATTAAATTTAATATATTGTTTTTTTGATAATGTAAATTGTATTAGTTTTTGCTTTATTTATATATGATTTAGTATGTGTAGATTAATGTTTCATGGTTTTAAAATTTGTTTTATGGAAAATTAAATATTATTATGAATTCATAAACAAGATTTATACGGGATTATGTAGTGATTAATTGTTTCCACTTTGTGTTAGGAATGGTTTAATATGGTCCCTTGGTTAGCCTATGAATCAATTATTTTTTCTTTCAATTTTCTTCCTATATTATTCATGTGTGCCTAGGTGTTGTGTATACCATAATGTGAATTACCTTTTCATATTCCTAGATTCATGCCTTGAATATGTAACTCTTAATTTTCAAATTTTAAAAGCGATGAATAATACTTGGTATGACTTTCCTTACAAGTCCAATGTTGTGTGAAACTTTTTATAGGATATTTCACTATAAAACCTTGCATACAGTTTGATTAGGTGTCCCCTTTTTCCTAACCTATCAGAAAAATACCTCTAAATAATTTGGGATTCTTGATTTTTTATTTAATAATTTGGTAATTTGTATATATATATATATATATGATTAAAATTAGAAAGCTATAAAAGGGGACGCACAGTGTACAAAATATAAAAAGGAAATAGTCAAATATTTTTAGTGTATATTGAATCCTTTTAGGAAATATATAGGGGTTTTATTTATAGATCAAGGAAAAAAAATAATTTTATTTCACATTAAAGTGAATCCTCATTCAAAGTGTCACATATTTTGGGGATTACCTTGTTTGATATAAATTATAGTGTTTTAGTATAGAATGAAATGGCGTAAAAGACATGTCATGATTAAAATTAATCCCATGACACATGTTGGATGTACTATAGGTTTTAATATGTAATGTACATGCATTATGTTGTAGTATATAATAATAAAATTTTAGTGTATTCGTATTGATATTTTAAATGTATAAACTTGTTTAATGTAATATAATATTCATGTTTCGATCAATGTCTTGTAGGTTCTCCATTGAGTCTTGTGTAGTTCATTAACATGGGTATATAAAAAATATTTATGTATATTTTATTATATATTGGAAGGATAAATAGTATATACATATATGAATTTGATATAAATATATATACATCCATTTCTATGAGAAGATTTTTTTCTCATCGTTAAAGATAATTGTATATGTTAACTCCCAAAATTGGTATATTTTTACTCCCAACATAGGTTGAGTATAAACACATCCATGGGAGTATGATTATACATACATACATTCATATATATATATATATCTATATGTGTGTGTGTGTGTGTGTGTGTGAACTTCCTCTTATGGTGGATTGATTCATTCATACTTCTCCGATGAGGAGGCCCCTTATGGACGAAAAGTACCCTTCCAATATTTTTAGCATTGATTGAAGCAGGATCAGAAAATTTTTATGTAAAATAATAAAATAAATATGGAAAAGGCTTCCATTTATTTTTTTTGGTTTGAATAAAATGTATAATTTCATAACATGACAACTTGTTTTGATGCATACATTACGGTCATGTATTGAACACTTTCCTTTTTGGTATACTGGATGAGGTTCAGTGGTTAATTTCATATGGAATAATGTACTAACATGATATATATTTTTTCCTTAAGATAGGTAGACCATGTTATAACTAATCCAAGTAAAGGGAAATATCTTTCATATATGTTTTGATCATACTAGAGCACGAGTACTCACTACATGTGGTAGGTGTATTTCAGGTGAATTGTTTTATTTTTTGGTTGGATACTTTAATGGGATGTGCTCAAATAGTATAAAGATCCACATTTGTTGAGATCCACCTTATAATCCCTTTATTTTAACCTCCTTAATGTTTTTTTGTGGCACACATTATATAGACTTATTTTGTTTAATGTTTTACTCTATGTATATCTATATAGATTTCTTTTGGTATGTGTTATTAAATCTATATATAATGACGTAGTTTTTAACCATGTATTAAATGAATTACTATTGTACAATGGTATTTGATTGGAAACTCAGGTTTTGGACATTTAGGTTTGTTGACAAAATATTTTATGATTAAATTTAATCTTGATATTTTATTTATTATTCATTGACTGGTTGAAGGCCTAATTATGAAATCCAACTACAACTAGTATGTATCAATCCCTAGAAACTGTATAGATTTAAAATTCACTGGTAGGTTTACTTGAGGTCGTATATCGATACTTATTGGGTCATTTTATGTTTCTGTTATGGTTCACTATATTTACATTAATCAAAATGTGAAATTAAAAGTGCAGATTTTCATTGTCATTGAAAACCGACATTCTTAGCGTGTGTGTGGGACAAAGTTTAATTTAATTTTTTCCATTTTTGTAATTTTTTTTAAATTCATTTAATTTTTTTACTCAGTATAATTTATATTATATAATAATTGTAACATAATATTTTAACAAAATAAATAGTAAAAATATTAAACAAAATCAGGATTATAGTAAAAATTGGTTTACTGGGGGTAAAATAAATGGAGCCAGGTTAAAAGTAACCTAGAAATTTTCAAAAACCAATTTTGAAATTATTTGTGCCTTATCTATTATATTATGGATAATGGACCATTATTAGAGAATTTTTATATGAAAAAATGTTGGTGGAATTATTTCATTAAAATATAACTATTGTGCCAGTCACCTCACATAAAAAGGCCACCCTTTCTCCTCTCCTCTTCAAACCATTAAACAATTTTAGTTTTTTAAATTCATTCCCAAATAAATTCTAAGATTTAATACTCTCATGTTATAATCCATATATTTTACATAAACCCAACCTAGGATGGATTTTGGTGAAAACATTAAGAGGATACCATAATAAGAGGTAATGTTCTTCAATGAAATTTTTTTCATATCTTATTCCACCTCATTAAATTATAATTATATAATGATAATAAAATTAAACAATTATATTAAATATAATTATATGTCTCTATGTTAAGACTAAACTATAACCATTTCTACTTCTATTAAATGGGTTACGAAATCATTTTTTGTGTGTATGAAAAAATACACCCTAACAAACCTATGCCATTCGTTTTTACATCTCAAACACAAAATAAAAGAAGATAATGATGGTTTTGTTGTCTATATTTTTAATTTATTACATTATTATTCTTCTATATTTATTATATCCAAAAAAATTTGTTCTTCCATTTTTGTCGGAATACGATAATTTCACTCATGTGTATAATGGATTACCACCTCACGGGGAAATATGATACATTCACGCTTTACATGAATGGTAATCAGAATGAGTTTAATGAATATATGTCATATATATGATATAAAATTTATTCTGAAAGTATAATATATCATTTTCTTTTTGTTATTTCAATTTGATAAGGTAATAGAAACAACATCCATATGTATGTACAGCCTTCCGAGTCAATAAATGGGGTATTCTATTTTATACCAATATATTATATATTTATATATATATATATATATTGAATATATATGATATTTAAATCATGTTTAAAATTATATAGATTATGAAACCCTAGTCAAAGTAAGAGGACAAAAAATATCCAATAAAAACAAATATGTAAAACAACAAAGTTATTACTCGAAACATAACATTAACATGGAAGTGTTAATAAATGGTAATAAAAGGTCTCAAGAATATCATATATGGTATGATATATATAATTTTTTAAAATAATTGATTTATAGTAAACTAACATTTATTATACATGATTTTTGAACTTGTATGATGGAAGTAATGACTTAAAGTAACAGATTTCTCTTCCCTCTTTTATTTCGGGGAGACGTTTGAAAATTCACCACTCATTTATTTTTTGTGATGTATATACATTCCAATTGAAAATTTATTACTTGAATCCCATTATATTCATGGTATTTAAATTTTTATTTTATTTTATTCATTATTGGGGATTACGGTTCAAATAATTTCTAAAGTGGTAAGGTATTTTCGTGTCAGTTTTTACATAGGCGATACACATGGCATATTTACCGCCTATTTAAATCGTGTGGTGTATATAATGATCATTAATGTATTTTATGATTATTATACTAAAAATTATTGGAATTTACATATCCATATGAGGATCTTTCTGTCATGGGGATTACAGTTCAAATTTTTCCAAACCAATAAGATATTTTTGTCTAAAATTTTCTTTTTTTAGATATATGATATGTTATGAAAAAAATATTATTTTTAGAGGTGTAAATTAATAAATATTTACATGTAATATAATGTTATTTTTTACCCTCGTGATATATTATGTTAAATTTTATGTTATAATTTCTTGGGAATTATAATTTAATGATACCAATGTTGTAATGATTTAATGTTAAAATTTAATTGTTTATCTTGATAGTATATGATTATGTATATGATAGATGATTCTTAGATGGAGTACACACCTCACATCTTCTATGTAAAATTTTTCATGTAAGAAAGTGGAAACCCAAACGTCCACAATAGCCAAGACCATCATAGAACTAGGTTTTTTTGAAGTAATGAAGGCCAAGGGAATCCCCCATGATCAAATTGACCCGTCTGGTTTCAATTTGAACAAATTATGGAAGAGATAAGGATATGGGCTAGAAACTATAAGAGAATAAAGGTAATTAGAAACTTGTTTTCCCTCACACCAAGAATGAACCACATTTTCATGATTTCCATGCATGTCGTGGTACTTTCTGATGATGTAGTCGATCAACCATGAAGATGGGTAACTACTATGCAGGGCATTATTGAAAAGAATTTAATCCATTTCAACATCCGATGGATCAAAAATATTCTAGAGACATAACCTAATCTCTTGAATCATCGCCATTGATTCTGACTAAAGGGATGATATGAGATCCATGTGGCCCAAAAAGACCAGAAAGACCGAGCCAATAGGATTATTGATGTCCACACCCCCATGGAGAACCCCCATGTTATAAGAACCATCCATGATGATATTTATGACCATGGAAGGAGGGGACAAGTTGAACCAATGGTTGCTTCTGTTACAGTTACCAGATTGAGTATTAGGGATGGATTCTTGAGGCTTATGAAGGGTGGTGGCTCCCTCTAGTTGGAGAAGAGTTCGACCATATCAATAAAGATATTCTCATATCCGAAAATGATGGATCTTCTTGAGGCGTGGAAACCTTCATACCTACACCTGTTTCTCTCCTGCAAAATTCACCAATAGACTTCGTGTAGGACCAGTGTGTGAGCCAGCATCTCCATGACCCTCTCACCCACTCCATAAAACCAACTCTCCAAGAAATCTATATTAGTCGCGTTCTGAGTGTGAAGAGTAGTGAAGTCCCCAATTTACATTCACGCCGCACTCTCCCATTCTCCCTAAAAGAAAAATTGTGTCGTACTCTTCTCCCAATGATGACAATAGTATGGGACTCATGAGGCTAGAATAATGCTAAAAACATTTATATTTTCATCTATTAGAAGGATGATATTCCTTATCCTCCAAATGAGGAAGGATAACTACACGGGAAATCTCTGAGATAAGAGAGACGCATTGCAACAATCCTTTTCTTCATGCATCTCCATGGTGTGGTGGAAATATCTAGAGATGAAGGTCCCTGAGAAAGAAGGATAGAAGACACATTTGTATAGCTATTAGATGAGATCAATGAGGTTAAAGGTCCCTTGTTGATCCTCATCTAGAAAAACGTTGATGAAATACAGGGAATGGTTAACCTCCCTGATCGAGAAGGAAGTGATGGGCCATCTTGGGAATCCAACAGTTTTCCCGGCCCAGTTGTGATGCTACAATGAGATTTCACCCTTCCCAATGATCCACCGGGCATGGGGTTAAAGAGCCAATATCATAGGAAAAATAATAGACCAAAGCGGGGAAGCATGACCCTCAATTGGGGGTAGAAAACAAAGTGATAGTGGGGCATAGTGATACCCCAAAGCATGTGTTGTTCATAAACTTCCCATTCTAGCTTATCATACATGAATGTGAGGGTATCCATAAGGCTCTATACATTAATTCCACCATCCATCATTGGTCTTTACACACATCACCAAGATTCCCTATGTCACTTCCCGTCCGTAGTATGGTCCCATATGAAAACAATGAGTATTTTTCCATCATGTTGATAATACCTTTGTGAACATTGAAGGATGAGAAGGAATTAATAGGGTTGGAATGAAGGAAACGTTTAACCAGTGCGATCCGACCCCCGAAATATAAGTATCTATTCTTCTAGTTGAGGATCTGGTCTGTGGTTCTGTTGATCAGGAAATCAAAGTCCCTAATCTTGAGCTGGCATGAGGGGATGGGATCCCCTAGGTACTCTATAGATAAGGACCCTCTTTTCATGTCGAGGCTCTGTCAAATAGTGGATATCCATCTTGGCATTTATTTTTTGGAGATGAATAGACCTATTTTAACCTTGTTCATAGCCTGGCCTCTCTAGTGTCAATAATCATCTAATAGCTTGTTGAAGGCTCTAATATATCTTTTGTTTTCATTCTTGAAGATGAATGTATCATCTTTAAATGTGAGGTGGGAGATATAGGGATACCTCTGATGTCTTAGGTAAGGTAGGATCTCTACATTGCTAATGCTTCCATGCAAGAGGCGACTGAGGATATCCTGGGTGAAAATAAAGAGGCTCGGAGAGATGGGATCACCGTTCTTTAGGACATGAGTGGCCTTGAAGAAACCATATGTCTTCCCTAGGAATGATACCACCATCCAAGAGGATCTGAAACACCACAAAAGGATATCAAGGTTCCATGGGGATAATCCCATACCTGTGATTATCTTATTGAATAATCCCCACATGATGTGATCATATTCATTATTCATGCGTACCTTTATGGATAAGTTTGATCCATGAGTCTTGAAGTTGATATCTAATATCATTTATTATGCCTGCGCAATCACACCCTAGATAGAGTGCCCCTTCAAAAAAATGTGATTCTCTACAGAAATCCATGAGGGAAGATAAAGGGAATTTATGGAGTTGATGATGTTGACCGAAATATAATATGGTAAGCTGCATAGGCTCACCGGGTAGTAATGAGATATGGAGGGAGGATTCATAGTTTTAGGAAAGATCAATATGGTGGTGGTGAATGAAACCCATGGTTGGCCTCCCCTGGAATAATTCCATGAGAGAATAGATGATATTGGCTTTCACCACCTCCCATAGGGATCTCTAAAAGGATCTTGAGAAGTCGTCCTTTTGTGGGGCGCTTTCGAGGATTCGACTCAGCATTGCTCCACGAATCTATTTTTCATCATCAATGAGTCTGATACCCTTATTATCATATTGTGAGATCTGGATGGGGATCACCTTAGAATATTCACTATTCAACCCTGGGTAATGATTGGGCATATAAGGTTTAGGGCCAACAAGGAGGTCCTTGAAGAAGGTATGAGCCAAACTACCCGCAGTATCCCTGTCATCCATTTAGGTTCTTTTTTCCAGTATGAATATTTTGTTTCACCATATGTTTCGTCTCATTGATACAAGCCTGGAAGAAAGTCATATTCCATTCTCCCTCGCTAAGCTACTTGATTCTGGATTTCTCTCTCACCAGAAATTCTTTCCTAAGGATCATATCAGTTAGAGATTCTTTATTTCTAGAGAGGACCTTGAAAAGTTGATCGTCCTAATATTCCTCTAGACTCTGCTCAAGACCCTCAACCTCCTACATGGAAACATCAATGTCTCCGTCGATGGGATGAATCCCTTTCACCCATCCCAGAAGCATTTTCTGGAGGCTTTGTCTTTTTTTTTTTGTTTCTGGACAACCATGTATGCCCATGAGAATGGTCATTCTAGAATACTCTCACCATGTCATGAAACCTAGGGAATCTGGCCCAATGAAGATAAAAAAATGAATCTCTCTATGAAATTCTGTTCTGTAGATAGAGACACCATGAGAGGTGAGAGGTCTGATAATCCACGAACAAGATGGTTTACCTTGGAGTTTGGGAAAGATGTGAGGGCCTGTATAGTATCCAAACAATTGTCCATGCGGCTCCATGTTCGATGAGACCCACATTGGTTATTTCACCAAGTGATGTGGTCGCCCTAGAATCCTAGGTCACTTAGGTCATTCCCATCCATGAACTGCCTGATGTCCATGCATTCTTTCCTATTAAAGGGTCCCCTTCCTTTCTTCTCGTCTGGTTCAGCAATAACGTTTAATTTCCCCACCCCCAACAATCCATGGGTTGTTTTTAGGATCAAAGGAGTTAAGGTCATCCTGAGAACATGCCATTAGTGGGAATCACATATCACATATATAAAGGAAATGAAAACAGAATTGTCATCACGTGACACCTTCATTGTGATAAATTGGATGTAGGCTTGCACCAGATCCACCGAGATATCCCTATTATGGATGATCTAGATGTGCTTGTTGATGTTGTTAGCATGCATAAAGTCATGCAACATGATTTTCCAAGATACATCCTTAATATTATTTATGTTGTTATTGTGCTCTAAGAAAGAAACCATCGAGGATTTTTGCATCTTCACATCAGTGGAAATTAAATCAGCCTTAACCCATGCACAGAGTCCTTTGGTATTCAATATAATTAATGAAATAATTGGGCGAACATGGTTCTGGTTTTGTCTTTAGAACTCTTGTCCTTCTTGAAGTGAGAGGATGAGTGATCCTTTTGGTTCTTTATTCTTTATCGAGTTCACACAAAACTTTTTTTATTTCTAGCATAGACTTGGGAATAAAGGGTCGTAGGGGGGGGGGTATGGATAATTTCATTGAGTAGTGGGGGAGTTTCTGGAGGCCCCATCTTGGACACTGGGGATGTTGTTAAGGGATACTCTAGTTGGTCTCATCAGATAACCCTGGGTAGGAGAGGGAAGAAACTCCACTGGGGAAACATCCGAAAGAGGTACGGTAATACTTGGAGAGCCAGGGGATATGAAGGTGATTATAGGAGGATCAGGGTGTGGTGTGGGAAAGGGAACCAAGCCATTATAGAAAGAAAAGAATCTTTGAAAGAGATATTTGAGGAGGGACTCCTGGGACACCAGTGAATATAGGAGGGGAGTGAGAACAAGTTCTGCCTAGAGGAAGGGAGATTAGGTTATGGGGAAGGAATCAGTTCCAAGAACCACTACGTGATGATTGATGGAGAACACGTAGGGAGCAGATCTGGATCTTGGAGAAAGGGACTGAAGAGGATCTTCACATGGGAGATTTCCCCACACTGATCCTCATCTTAAGGTATATGGCCAATGGGTGTCAGGGTTGACTTTCAGACTTGGGCATGATCAACCATTGGATAATTCTGACTGTCAATGTGGTTCTTTATTATGCATAACTGAATAGAGTCTCCTTGAAGCAAGAAGTGAGAACAATAACTGGAGAAGACTGAGTAGGTGATTTGTTTGTTTTAGGATAATGCAGCATGCACCCTATGGGAGATGATATTTGAACAGTGAAGGGAAAGGACCATCTCCACGCAATGGTGGACCTTCAACACATCAACATAACTACTAGTTCATTCCTCAGAGTAGAGAAACCAAATTAGGGAGTCTCCAATTTCATTGAGGAACCCGCCATTATAAAAGTGGTGGTGGAGGCCTGCGAGAGAGATCCAAACCCCAGAGATAATTATTTACTTTCTCATGTAGAACACCATGGACTAGTAGGAAATATTGAAGCACCACTGACTAAAATAACGGGGAGCCTTACACCACGCGTGAATGAAGTCTTCATCAAAGGTGAACAAGAGGCATCCTATGAACTGTAAAGATCGGTGTTGGCCTAGAAGCCCCCAAGAGGATAAAAAGCACTGGATGACCCTGAGACGAGGGTTAAAAACCCTTAAAAGGGCAACTAGAGTCCACATAAATCCCGCTACATCACCTAAAAAGGCATACTGTTGGAACACTTGAGGGAGACAGTCATCGTCCCTCAAAGACTTTAGAAAATAAAAGCCAACCACTAAGAAAAATTACTTAGATGATAATCCCAACGAACTGCATAGCACATCTATATAGGATCCTAAATTAGGGGGAACAGGGGTTGTGATAGGAGGGGACAATATGGATGTAGGGTCGGAAGAAGAGGAAGCCAATCCAGGGGCGTGGGGATGATCCACTGATATCTGAGAGTCTAGAAGAAGAGGAGGGATCATCCTGGGGAGTGGAGAGAGGAGGATCCAAAGAATAACTGGGATCAAAGGTCAACAGCCTGGATAATGACCAAGTGGATGTGGTTGCCATGAAAAACATTTTTGAAAACCCCAATGATGTGTTTGGTGTGTTATAAGTATCTGTATATGGGATCATTTTTCATTATTTCTTTGTGATAACACACCTCACACACCTCCATATCTTCTAGATAATCAGTCTACTCCCACCTGCCTCCCAAATGTACATGTCGTAGATGTGTTTCCTTATGATGTGATGCAAGGTTATTGGTTGTCCCTTCCTTATCCGGCAGACCATTCTTCACCAGGTTCGTTTCTATTAGAGGTGCATCCTTTAGAGAGATTCCTCTTGGTACTCCCTTAGCAGTATTCCCTAGGCCCTTCACATTCATCTCATCCATTTCAATTGGTACGTGATATATAGGAAGGGTGGATGGTTCTCCTACTCTCATTATTTTACTTATGGAACAAGAAAAATCAGTGAGTCTTCATTAACGGTCACTAGTTGTGGCTTTCATCTATGACAACCCATCTCTCCCATTTTTCCAAGATTTTGTATGCTCTGTGGGAATTAGTCACCCAGTGGTTATCTCATGGTTTTCTATATACACTTTTGGAATTGATTTCTTTTGCAGATAATATTTTTTGATGTCTTGGTCATGAGAGGTGTGGTGTTACGCCAAATGGTGATTTCATATGTATCAATTGTCCTTTTATATCCATAATGGGAAGGATTCACATTCATCCTCATTATGGGTTAGGTTATTGGTCCATCCATCTCTATTGTAAAATCCATCCATTCTACAGTTCATCGGAGATGGTGTGGGATCTTTTCATAGTTTGGATGACAACACAAGCTTTTTTATGGAATCTACTAACCCTCATATCTATTTTGAGATCGATCTTCTTAGGTAAATTTCATAGTTGGTCCTGATCTATTCTAGAGAGAAACTCTAAATATGAAACAGGGTTTTATACATTAATCCCCCTCATTTTTTCTCTTCTTGGCATCTTCAGGTGCATTCAAATGAAATGTGAATGTGTTTTCAGGCTGGTTCAATGGTCTCAAAATTGGAGGGTCGATGTTTCTTTGGGTTTTATGGATTTGGATCATGGATCTCATCTAATATGGATTCTTTGGACTTTCCCCTTGATCATATTAGGTCCCCTCTTATCTCTAATCTGGTAGATGTTTCCATCATGCCTAAATTTGAGCTATTAAATCTGACCATTAGAGATTAAAATTATAATTTATCATTGACTAGATTTATCATGTCCTTCGCTCTCCCCTATGTCGAGGGAGTTATTTCAACCATGATGGATCCTTAAAGGAATTCCTCCATTCCTCATGGTAGAAGTGGGGATATTATAATTGGGAATAATGAACATAGTGGGGTAGCCTTGGGGACCACGGCACAAAGGGTTTTTTTTCAGAGGTGGTTGAGATAGAGGCCAAGCCTTTATGGGGTCCTCACAGAGTTTCTTCATGGTTGTCTCATTTGTCATCACGTTCGAGTTTCTATATTTGGGTTGGAGGGTCGGGTTTGGTGGTGAGCCTGATACCTTCAATTGGTGATAAAATGAAGATGATCGATGGTATTTTTTGGGAGCATGACTTTACATGTGTATTTGATGGACTTGTTTCTCCTTAGAGCATGAAGAAAGATTATTTCAAGGATGAACTATTATTTGGAGCTTAGTTAGTGTCACATTAATCAATTTTTGGTTGTTCTACTTCCCATCAACATGATTCGGAACATCCAATGCAGATGGTTGAGGTGATGGCCCCCAGCTCTGGGGTATCTTCTTGAAATTTTTTTATTTCAATTCAACCAGCTTTGTAGTTTCTTTCATCCCCTACTTCATACAAACACCATATGACTAAATCCATGAATAGGGATGTTCTATCTATTTCTAATCCTTCGATTTTGACTAATTTCAATGTAGGTAAGGATCCAAAAACTTTTTATTACTGTCCCATAACATTTTCTTGCATTGATAATGGTATAGACCCTCGAGTGACGTGTGATTTTGTGGTTATGGAATTTTGTCGTCATAATATTTAGTTGGATATTATTCTTGAACCCAAGAAAAATTTCAAGAAGTTAATCATGTTTTGAAAAAGGATTTGTTTTTAAATTAGCTTACACAGATCCCTGATTAATTCCCACATTAGTTTTTTTGTAAGAATATAATTGTAGTGTAATTAGTTGATGCCTCTTCCCATCAAATATCTAGAAAAATTACCATTGGAAACAAGGTGATTTTCTTTTCTTTTGTTTATAATAGTAGTGATATCTCTGGATGGATATCACATACATGTTATCCAGTTTTCAGGTTGGGAACTATGGCTATTCCATCACATGATATTTTAACACGATTATCGAGATATCAAAAAATAAAGGAGGTTTGTTAGTTCCTTTCAGTTCTCTCTTGGATTTCTGAGAGTTCACCTCCCTCAACGACCATATGTAATTGGGTTTCTCAGGCTCCAAATGCACAAAGTGAGATAATCAAAAAGCACCTCAATGGATATGGGGTTGTTTAGACCACTTCTTAACAAATAAGAAAGGTGAATCCTCTTTCCCTCACACATCCATATATCATTTTACAAATTATTTGTGTGATCATGTGTCATTTTTAGAACAAACAAAAGACAGAGATGAAAGATCAAACTCTTTATTATTTCCAATTAACTACTACTATCGATAATGTTTTCTACACGAGTCTAGTTTTTCTTGGAGCCATTCAATCAGAGGTTCAAGATGGGTGGGTTATTCTTATCATCTTTTTCATCTCAAAAAATATATTAAATTATGATATAAGATGCATGCCTTTCCTATTAACTTGGATGAGAATAAGTCAGATATTTCTAGATTGGAAGATGATCTTTAAGTGAATTAGTTTGAAATTTTTTTTCCTTTATTAATTAAAATGTATTATTTTCTTTCATCCAATAATATAAATGTTGAACGGGATTATAGAGACAAATTGTTTTCCATCTAGCTTAAATAAGTGGATTGAAATACTAATTTATTTTAGGCATTCCACAAAGGATAGAAGTTCACTAATAAGATCAATCTTTACTTAGAAGATGGGTCTTTCTACACCAATAATGTGAATGTGGTCAAGTATTTTGATGATGAGCATTTCATATATCTTTTGGAATGTCTATGGAATCTACCTAATGGGGACAGAGTGGGGGTGGGTGATGATGCTAGGTTTTGGACCATTATTTTGGATCTACTATAGGAAAGTGATAATGAAGTTCTTTGTGCCCAACTAGGTGTCCAGGAAGTTAATGTGGTTGTGGATATTTTGGAAATGAATAGTAGTCCTAGTCTGGATGGGTTTCATAGGGATTTTTTTTCTTCGGATGTTATCAATGTTCAGGTTGTATAGGCTATATAAGATTTCTACAAGGATGGCCCTTTGGCAAGGGCTATGATTGCTTCTAGGCTCGTGGTCATTCCAAAAGTCAAGGACCCCTTATCTTTAGACTAGTTATGCCTATTTTATTAATAAAGTTCAGTTAAAAACTTCTCTCATTTTTTCTTAATAAGAGGGTGGGGAAGATTATTTCAATTCAATTTTTAGGAATAACATAGTTTTTTTTTGAGTTTAGGTGTATTCATGGGAATATTGGTATCACCAAAAAGATGGTTGTTGATATAAATAAAAAGTTAGTGGGACATAATACGATGGATAAAGTGCATGTGGACCAAGAATATGATAGGTTGGAATGGAGTTTCATTCTCAAGACCATGATGTTATTTTTCCTCAGATAGGCTATGTGATCTTCTCTTTAGGTGGTATGCCTCTCCTTGGTTATCTATTTCTTTTTTATGAAATGTGATTGTTTATTTATTTCCTTATGGGGTCTTAGACAAAGGGATCATGCGTCTCCAAGTATTTTCATTATTTTCCCGGATGTGTTTTCCAGGAATAATCGTCATTGTATGGAGGATGGGCTGATCATTCCTTTTTGGACCAGTGGAGGGACCTCAACCAACACCCATATGATGTTTGCATATTACTCTTTGTTTTTAATGAATTGAAGGAAAATATCTCTAGATGGGTTCAGTAGAGTGTTGGAAGATTATATCTCTTACAGTGGTAAGTGAATCAAAATAACTAAAAGAAGTGTTTTCTTTCTTGGAGGATTGTCAGTTGGGAGGTGCAAGATGATTCAGTAAAGACAAGAGATTTCCAGGAAAAACATTCTTATGGATTATCTTGGTCCCCCCACATCAAAATATAGGGTCAAAAATAATCTCATTTATAAATTTATTAACAGAATCATAGTTAATATTCTATACTAGAAAAATATATTCATATCATTTATAGGAAGGATAACATAGATTAATAGCATCATGACTTCTATTCCTATGTATATTATTATGTTCATCAAGACACCTAAGGGACCTATTAATCTCATTGAGAAGATTTTGAATATTTTTTTCTGATGTTAATAATTCATAGAGATGTAATTTAGTTGTATCCAATAGGATTGAGAAGCCATTAATGTGGGTGGGATGAATCATTGAAGTGTCCAGATGTCTATGAACTCTATCCAGGATAATCTAGAGTAGGATATTATTGAAGGAATATCCCTTTGGAAAAAGTTCATGTGTAAGAAGTTTGAGGGAGATATTTGATGTTTGAGTGAGAATCATAGAAGAAACTCAAGGTTGGTGAAATGTATGGAATATATCTTGGACATAATGGGTCAAAAGTGTAGGTAGGTGGTGGGTAGTGGTGACCTTTGGTTCAAGAAGGATGGTTGGGATGGTTTTGAGATACTTTTATATCTTGAGTGTCCATCTTTAGATATTTCCTTTAGGAATGTGACAATGTTTACAGAGTTTATAAATGCAATACTAGATTTAAAAAAACAGGTGTTGCACGTGAGTATCTATTTGGGGTTAGAGCTGGATAGTTTTGTTTTTATGGTTTCCTAGATAGGGTAGTTCAATAGCAAAGTGTTTCATATATGACTTCCTGGGATCAGTGTTCTGGATGCGCTACCTTCCAAGCATTACTGTATGGTACGTCTAGTGAAACTCAGTTTTCTATCCTGACTTCTATGGAATAAATATACTTTAAGGGATTATAAATTTAAAATGAAAGGTGTTCATTTTGATTTTATTTTTGGTGGTGTGAAAACCTTTCTATAGTGTTAGTGTGTCAACCTTTCATCAAAAGAATGTTAGAATGATTTCATTGGATTTTTTTGGATAATGTCTTGGTATTGACCTACGTGGAGATTCCGTGGGTGATTTTATTTCTTATTGGTTTAAATGTAAAAACAGCTCCGGTGGAGTTTTGAATGGAAGGTAGCTGGTTTTTTCTATTGTTTGCTCGATCATTTGGTTATCAAGGAATAAATTATGGAATCACAATAAAATAATCTCTTCTTGCCCTTATAGTCTGAGGTAAATATATTGTGGAAGATCTTTCTTCTACTATGGATGGGTAGAATAGACAAGCCTTGTATAAAGGCATTCTTCTGGTGTCTTGAAGGAATTTTTTGGATAGGTTAATATCTGGTTGTCAGTAGTGGATTAAATGCTTTCCTCCTATGAAGGGTTTGAATTTGAATGTGGATGGGGATTGTGAGAAGGATATCATGTGGGAATGTGGTATGTTTTGGGATTTTAGTGGAAATATGTTTCTCAGCTCTAATGTCTTCTTTTAACCTGAAACTCTATTGAGTGTGGAGGTGAGGGTTATACATTGTGGCCTTTTTCTTTGTGACCTGTTTGATCTAAATATTTTTATAGTGGAGACAGATTCTTTTACTCAGGTGTGTGTAATTTTCTATAATAATTCTACTTCTTGGGATATTGTGTATGTTATCAGGGACTAGATGATGACCCTCGGACAAGGTCTCAAGATCTCGCACACTCACATAAAAATTTATTTTTCTGCTTTTTTTCTTGCATGACAAGACAACAGTGTTGACAATGTGAACATTTTCCACTGTTTTGATTCAATCCCTCATAACTTCAAGAGAATCATCTGTGGGGTTGTTGAGGGGCTTCAAAAACTTCTTCCCTTTAATCCCCTTGGTTTTGTTTTTTTTTTCTTGTTCCTTTTGTTTGTATTTGTGTCTTCAAAATTTAATAAAAAGGTGAAGTGGGAGAGAGATTTTATGAATATAAATATGGTGATAAAATATTATGATCAATCTCTCAAGAATCTAGGGAATTTTATTCACCTTTGTACATTCATTATATTTCAATTTTATATTAACATTTTCCCACTTTTTAATTATAATAATTCAAAAAGTTTTTATAACAAAATATTACATCATTTATCTCTTCGGCAGAAAGTACATTTTACTCAAAAATCGTGTTTTCTAAAAAACATTTCCAAAAATATTATTATAAATTTTCAAAAGGATTTTCAAAGTCATATTTACCCATTTTTTTTACTTTTAAAAAATTATTAAATGTTTTCTTCATTTTTTTTGAAAATAATTCATCATTATCTTTTATAGAAAATTTTAAAATAATATATGTTATTAACTTGAACGACAAGAACAATATTTCTCAATGTCTTGATCAAAAAAATATTTTATGATTCCATTAAATATTTTCAATTTTATTTTCAAATAATATTTCTTCATTAATATTTGGGATATTTTTTATATATGTATTTTTAAATTCAAAACGGGTTTTAAAAATGTTTTAAAATATGTTTTTCAATGTGTAATGTATATTTTCATCAAGAAATGTATTAAATGTTTTTTGAAGAATAATTTATAAATTTAAAAGTTTATTTTTGAATAAAAGTATTGAAAACTATTTTATATAGTGCATGATAAAAAATAGATATTCAATGAAAGTATATTGTCCTCTAGAAATTTTCAAGTGATCTATTTTTCAATATCATTATCCATGTATTATGAAATCTGTTGATGTTTCTTATGATATATTGTGGATATGGTCAAATGATAACATTATTATTATTTTTTATAATTATTTATTTTTATGATGACATTATTTTTGTATAACCTATTTAATTTTAAATGGGTTATACCAATACTAAATTTGTGTGAACCCCTCTTCTTTTTTCAAGGGAGACATTATGATGAAATGATTAAATAAATATGAAACCTGACTATTTTATAAATTGTATAATTTTATGACATTATTATGAAACCCATTTTATTTCATGGGTAATGATATGATAAATTTTTTATGATCATGTGACACAGATTTGTTTTATTTTTATTATGTGATGGGTGAGACCAATATCTATCCCTAATGCATTGGGTAAAGATTTATATCTCATGAGATAGATATGAATAGTACAAGGAATAAACCAAGTATAGTAAATAACATTGTGTGTTATGATGGAATTAGATATAAACTTTGACTACTTTTATATTTTGGGGAGTGAACTCATTCCCCTATAAGAAAATGGATTCTTCAGGGGATGAAAGAATTTTCACGCCCCAGAGGTGTATCCACCTATGGAGTTCCTTGATATGTCTTGGAAATGATCCTTGGATACTAATTGATTATTTATACTTATATGATTTCAAAATTTCAATGTTATATGACAATGTTATGGGCTAATGAATCATTTTCTTTTATTTCGTTAGGATTCATGTCTTATAAACTTCAATTATTTATCTCACGAAACTATATTTTGATCATTGATAATCAGTTTATAGTTTTATAACTAATTCATATGATGTCATACCCTTATTATCGCATTATGTTTATATATTTCTATCTTCTACTCTAAATGAGAATATCTTCTCACCCATTCTTAAATTTCCATTCCCTAGGTTATGAAGAAAGGTTTTATATAATGTATTTATATGAATATTAATAAATGGTAAAATATTTATGGGAAACATTGAATATATTTCACCATATTAGAATATTGTGTTCCATGTTTCCAAAGGTAGTAAACTATTACAGTCACCGTGAGTGTGTTTGTGTAATTTAACTAATATTCATCTAAAAATATGAAACATTAATGTATTAAAATCCATTTTCACTATAAAAATAGTATAGAGGAGTATGAATATGGGTAATTATTATTAAATTTTGTAAAATAAGATATTTATATAGATAATCCACATGAAACAAAACCTTTAGGCCCTTTGGTTTGGATCATTTGTGAAATTTATTATTTAAGTCATAAAATCAAGTAAAAATTTAAGTTAGTTTTTGCTTGGGTCACCTTGGTTGGTATCATTTGAGGGTTTGTTAATTCGTTTTATTCATTTATAGAACTTTAATTTACACCCTAATGATAAATTTAAGTGATATGTTTCAGGATATAATTACATTTTGAATTTTTTGAAAAGTATGGTATGTGTGTTTTTAATAGAAATAAAATCATTTTATAGATATTATAATTACTTGTAGGATTTACCAAAGATGTATCTAGGGATAGTACCATAAAAGGGGCATATTGGGTATTAACTCAGCAATCACCTGGTGCCTGACAATGATGCCTAATTACACACATGGCTTAACACCCTATGGGGATATTATTTGGTTAATAAAAATATTTCTATATGATTTATAAATAAATTATCAGGTCCTAGAATCAAGTTAAGAAATATGATGAAACATGACCTAAATAATCACATATTAAACCAATAGTGAATTGTGTTGAACTAAAATATAATTTTATAATTATGAATAGTATGGAATTTTGAGATTTAATTTTACATATTTTAATAAATATATTATGTTATTAATTTTTAATAGATCATTTTAACTCCTTTTGGATTAGTGATGGTTAATTAATAATGGAATCACTTTAAAAATGGGTAAAATAAAAAAAATATATATTCCTCAATGAAAAACGTAATGAAAGACTATATTATGTGAGAAATCATAAAATTTTATAAAAATATATATAATGAATTACGATTAAAAATGTGAATATAGTTGACTTATTAAAAAAATAGGATATGTATGGAGTCTAATAGAATGAGAAACAGAATGAAAAAAATATATAATGTGATATATCATAAAATTTAATAAAAATATATATCATGAATTATGATTAAAAATGTTAATATAGTTTATTTATTAAAAAATAGGATAAGGATGTACCCTCATGGAATTTGGGTGAAAAATATGATGAAGGATGGAATTTTCAATTTCTATATGTGAAAATATGGTATGAATCACCCAGGGGAATGTTTTAAAAGAATTGGGATATATTTTGTGTGTGAAATAGGTAGGAATAATGAAAATAACATCCAATTGAAATGGGAAAACCTTAAATAGTCGTTGTGTAAGGAAAAAAGAGAACATAAAATGACTCGACCTTAAACATTACATAATCATGAGTATTAAGGGAATAATTCATTCTCTTACATTTTAGAATCATTTCAGACATATAGTTTTTGAGAATTAAGTATAAACTCATACAAAAAATTCCATAAAATAAAATGTGGAAACTCTAAATCAATATCCATATTTCCCATAACATTAAAATTTTAAAATAAATAATTATTTAATTTCATCTAAAATATTCATGAAATTAATCTTTATTTATTCTTTTCAATTACAAATCATTAAATCATGTGAAAATTTTTAAATTGTGGGGAAAACACAATTTTTTTTTGTAAAGGATAAAAAAAATACAATATTACTAATAAAACATCAAAACCCATTAAATATATTTTCCTAAAAACTGAATTTTTTACCCAAAAAGTGAAATATTAGTAATTAAATTTATCATTTATTTTTCCTTTTTAAAATATATGATTTCCAAAAGAACTCATTAGAAATCATAGAAAATTAATATAGGTACACTAGGACATTAACTCATAGAACCATTACAAAACCCTTATAGATCATTAGAAATTAGAATAACCATATAGTCAACTTACAATATAATTCTCTAGAGGAAAAAATCGTTACCCAATTAATTGGAGATCTATCTGGGCTCACCCATTTTATATAATTTCTATCATCCACAACAAGAATAAAACATTTTGTTTCTCTAATTTTTCATAATAAAATTAATGAAATCTCATAAACTCATGTAAATATAACATTCAGATATCGAAATTTCATTTTCATATAATACCTTATTTTTAAAACCAATATAATAAAAATGGATATGGGTTTTTTCATTGAAGAAAAAATTAAATCATGAAATGGAAGCTAGAAATCAACTGGAGATCACTACTAGTGAAAAATTCATTGTCATAGTGTATGTTAAGAATAGAACATTCCATTTTTTATTTTTCAAAATGTTAAATTTAGAACAATTGAAAATGTTACATTTAAAACCCATTGAAATAATGAAAACGGGTACCAACTCTTACCATAATAGCCAAGAGCTGGTTCATATTTAATACATTAGCATGGATACAAATCATTATATACCAAAGGACAAAAATGTTCAATATTTTTTGAGAAAAATGATACATATATGACACCAATTTTACATTGGGAAATGAAAATAGATCTTAAGAAAAGTAAAAACATATAATCCTTGAATCTTATTTCATGAATTCATATTAATATCTTAGGGAAAGAAGAAAATAAGGGTGAGCTAAAGTGCTCAGTATGAGGTAAGTACAACATATGATATCCTGAATTAATAATCATAATAAACATGGAAACATAGATAACAATGCAAAAATTCATTTTAATTAAATTCACAATCATTTTGAGATAAAGTGAATTTTTTTGAACATTTAAATGAATGAAAACGCATTATATTTAATCAATAAAATCAGCATGAAATGAATCTATAGATTATATCATTGAGAAATATCAAGGATAATAATAATTACTAAATTCTTAATGATGGTAATTCTTAACTATGGTATTTCAATTTTACTAGGTACATGATATCTTTATTATAAAGATCTATTGTCAAAACAGGTTATAACATACTGGGTAAAAACAAATGTGATTTGGCCTTTTGATTCATCTGATGAGAGTACCAATGCATCAAGGGGATTTATATAGTAGATCCCCAACTCATGTATTTTATGTCCAATTTACCCCTCAAATATCTAATAATCAATTTAATTATTGAATAATATGTTAAGAACAATTTGTTGGAGAATAAAGCAAGAGGAGTTTTCTTTTGTAGAGTGTTTTATTTTGTTGTCAAAGAGGATAAATCAACTCACTTTGTAAAAGGTATTTGAAAATCAAACGATGTAATTTTTATTTTTATTTCAAAAATATCATAATTTTGAAGAAATTGTGATGCAATTCAATGAAAAGAAAAGGGGTAGGGTTTTTCATGATGCGACAGTGTTTTGTGCAACGTGTTTGGGATTGTGCGTAGGGGTCAAAATTCTTATAAATAAAAGGTGATCCCTAATTATTTTAAGAGTTTGACACTTAGGTAAATCCCAATATCTAAAGCACTGAAAAGGTGATGTAAAGGGTGGTGCATGAAATAAGGTGATGTTACATGAAATAAGTAGATATTTCCTGAAAAAGGATGTAGTTCATAAATAGTAAATTACACGCAAGAGGTTTTACATTCTAGAAGTTTAGTATTACACACATGGCAAGAATTGTACTCATAAGACACCTTGGAGGCCGTACAAAAAATCTTGGTTCAGAACATAAATTATTTTGTGAGAAAGTTATTTCTTATCATCATATGGGTAAGGAAATGATGACTTGTATCAATTATGAATACATCTTTTGAAGTAAAATTAAGTGCAGATAAAATGAGTTTTTACACAATTATTTTTTTACCCTATTTGTTCTAAGAGGGTGAAAACCCACATATGTATTTGTTTCTATGTGATACAAGATTGTAAGGGTATATCTTACTCATTGTATTTCACATAATATTGGTGTTTTCTAGTTGATTGGGTGGTACTGGATTGTTTGAATACCATACCAAGGACGTAGCTACTCATATTGAGTTATGAACCCTGTAAATTCTTATGTTCTTATGGATGTGTGTTTTTATTTTTTTTCTCTAGGGAAATAACTCTTTAACAAGATACATTGGTTGTTTCATAAATTAGGAAACATAAAAGATAAAGATATCACTAATTAACCCCTCCCCCTCTTAGTGATACATGTATCCAAACTGGAAATCTTCAATTGGTATCAATGATAGGTTCCCTTCATTTATTCTTTATAGTTGTTTTGACGATAAATTTTGATTGAAAATATGAATTGCGTGAATAGTAAAGAGATTCTAATATTTGATGGGAAGAAATATTGTATCTGGAAAGAAGGAATTATAAATTATCTAATATCTCTTGGGTATCAAGTTATTGAATCTACAAAACATTGATTTCCTAATATTGATGATAAGGTTCCTCTTACACCTGTCGATAAGAAAAATCTCTAAAATGATGAAAGAGCTAAAAATTCCTTACTATCATCTCATTCTGAGAGTGAATTTTTAAGAGTGCATGGTAACGCTACATCTAAAGGCATCTAGGATAATATAATGAACAACTATGAAGGAATTACAAAATTGATGAAAGGAAAAACATGAAATTTAGTGGTTACAATATGAAGACTTTAAAATGGGAAAGCGTGAATATATTAGGGACTTCTTTACTAGGGTAAATGATATTGTCATTATAATCATATGTCTTGTTAAAATGTTGGAGGATTCTATAGTTGTTGAAAAGATCTTGAGAAATTTTTCCAACAAGTTTTATGCAAACATTTCATAATTGGAAGATAGAGAACCTAAAACATTATCTCTAGTTTATTTTCATAGCACTCTTATCACTTGTGAGGTGAGAGGGAGAAGAATATGAAGTGAAAAATAAAACCGGATAGAAAAATTTCATTCATTGATATGATGAAAGGGAAGTCAATGAAATTTTTTATTGAAGATGAAAATTAGGAATTAAATTTTGAAATTGAGGTATGGACAAAAATAATGATATTCCATCCTTGTTTTCAATGAGTGTGAAAACATATACATGAAAATACAAAGGGAAAAATCCCTTGAAATGTTTTGAGTTTGGAGTCTTTGGCCACTTTGAAGATAATTTCCCTCAAAAAGAGAAATATAATGATAGTGATAAAGAAGAAAGTAGGACAAGAAGTTCATGGAAGAAACAAGGTGATAAAGATAAATATCATGCTATAGGAAAGGATAAAAATTTCTTCAAATCAAAAAGAAGGGGATTGTTTTCTAAATATGAAGATGATGAAGATACAGAAGCTGAGTCCGAAAAATCATTTGCTGAGAAATATAAAGAGAATACCTCTATTGTAGTAGTGAATAATGAATATTACAATACTAGAAGTTATAAAGAAGAAGAAACTCAACTTAAATATCTTCTGAAAGAACAGTTTAAAGAATTTATGAGAAAGATAAGAAGGCTTGATAAAGAAAATAGAAAGTTGATAAATAAAAAATTCTCATCAAACAATCATGAAGGTTTTACTGAAGAGAAATTAAATTTGTAAAAGAATATTGATGATCCAAGTAATTATCTTGAGAGTGAAAACAACTGTAATGATCATCTGGATGTAAATATGAAGTTAAAATAGGAATAGTTGGAATTTTTCCAACAGAAAAATCTAAAAGGTGAAGAAATGATTATAAGTTTCAAACACTATATTATATAAGTGGGTGAATGTTTTATTAAAAATTAAACAAACAATTGTCAGCATAATTTTTCATCAAAGTCTGAGAATAAGGAAGTAGTTGGTTTTTATATGAATAAATATGAGATAGTTATTTATATGTCTAATGTTAAGAATGTTGAAAATCAGAATTACCTAAAATAATAAAATTAATAAAAATTATATTACTATAGGTTTTTATACATCTCGTAAGAAATCTGAGCAGAAGACGAACATTATGGATGAAAACCAGAAGGCTTATGGTCAGTAATGTTCTTTGAAGAATATTGTTGAGAAGCAAGTTCACAACTCTAGTCTGTATGAAAGCATCAGAAGAAAATATTCATTCTATTTCTAATGATGGTATTATTGTATATTTGGACATATGTAAAATATGTTTTGGTACAACCAAAAACATTACTAATATTCCAAAATATATGAAATACAAGGTTTGATGGGGAGTTAGTCCTCTCAGAAGAAGAATAATGAGAAGGATCTTCAAACGAAATCTGAGAAGGCAGGTTCGAAATATGAAAATATGTTCCAACCATTTGAATTTTTTTTGAAATATGTGAAAAAACAATACATCATGCTAAGGGGTGTCTTGTTTAGGTTCAAGAAAAAGAAAAGGTTCTTAAAAAATCTCAGAAGCTGGTGGTGAAGAAAGAAAAGGAAGAACATGAAGCTCTTGTTGTCGAAGAATATTTGAAAGCCACAAAAGGAGAATGTCCTTTTATTCCTGATAGTGGGTGTTATTCGCATATTATAGTAGGCTTAAGGTTGTTGAAGAATGTGAATGGGATCAGAGATAGTACTGTGACATTCGATAACGTTGAATCTCGGAGTATCAATATTGTTGGATCAGCCATCATTTTGAAAGGAAAGATGAAATCCTAGAAAACATTATTTATTGATAGGATAAAACATAATCTGCTAAGTGTTTCACAACTCTGTGATGAGTGAAACCATTTTATCTTCATAAGAGATGGGTTATTTGGGAAATGTGATGATAACGGAAAGATAATTATAGGATGCCAACACACAAAATGGAACTTATTCCAAGTTGTTGAAATGAAAAACTCTTGTTACATGGGTTTGGTGGATGAAAATAATTTGTGACATCAAAGGCATAGACTTATGGGTAAGAGAAACATGAGAAATGTATCAATGTGAGACAAAATATTAGATATTTCTTATTTTCAATAAGAAAGGACTGGTGTTTCACTACTTGTAAGAAAATGTAAGTTTAAAAATTCTTTACGTAAGAGAGCTGACAATTGTTCAAAATGACCCCTAGAACATATTCACTCTGATATCTATGAGCCAATGAGAAAGAAATAAACAAATGGAGATAAGTACTTAATTAATTTAATTTATGTCTTTACTTGCATTACATGTGTTATGTACATGAGATATAAGTCAGATGTTCGGAAAATGTTTAAGAGTTTCATTAGGAAAGAAGAGAAGGAATCAGAGTATTTAGTGAAGAAGTTGAGAAATGATAATGGTGGAGAGTAAAAGAATGAAGAATTTGAAAATTATCTTGATAAGTGAGAAATTCGACATGATTTTGGTTAATTATACACACCTCAACTATAGATCCCTGTCAGGATCCAAGTATCATTGAGAGGGGAGGGGTGAATCAATGAAATCAATTTTCAATTAATGTTTCTTTCTTGTTGAAACAACCTTATCCTCCAGTTAGATAGTTTCTTCCCTTCTAAACACACACAACCACATAAACACAAGATTTACAAGGTTCGCTACTCAACCAGTGTAGCTACATCCATAGTATGGTACATAAATAATTTAGTACCACAAAATCCACTAGAAAACAATCCTTTGATATGGAATGCCACATGTAGGATATTCCCTTACACTCATGTTGCACTTTGATAAAAATATAATACCATGTGTTCTACCTCTTATAACCAATAGAGTAATGTAATGTTTCTGTGCTTTGTAATGAACATTCACATATAAAATCTTTCAAAACAATTCTTCACTTTCATACCTAGATGTTGGTAAGAACTTCCTGGTGAAAAAAGCTTGTGTGCCACTCCCTGCTTACGCGCCTACCTACATGCGTGCCACTCTGCTTGCTTGATTCCCTTCTTGTGCGCCTCTCTTCCTTCACACCTCACTGCTTTCCCACCACCCTACTTGCGTGACTTCCTACTTGCACACCAAAACATTACTTGTTCTCAACTATTGTGCACAACTCACAATTTTTTCACCCCTTTATGATTATACACAAAACACTTCTTGCACACAACTCTATGCTTGCATGCAACATATCACTTGTGCACCTCTTCTACTTGTGTGCCGCTTTTGTGCATAACATACAACATTCACAACAGTTCAACTTGCACGTCACATTCTACCACTTGCGTGATCAGAGATCAAATTTTCATTTAATTGTTGATCATTAAAATATGAGGAGGTTGGTCATCTATTTATAGGAATTTTGGTGACTTGTGTGCCACATACACTTGTCTACCATTCTTACTTGCACACCGCTCCATCACTTGCACACCACTTCATCACTTTCACTTCATTCCATCACTTGCACGCCCCATTACTTTGTCATATTTTGATATGTTGATGTTGAAATATGACTTGCGCACAACATAAACTTTCACGCCGCTGATACTTGGTGACAATTCCTAATTGCCCACCACTCTGGAACCTATGAACCACTTTATTTCCTTTTTCATATTTTTATGTGTTGATCTTGAAATATGACTTGGGCGCACCATGCACTTTCACACCACATATACCTGCACACCACACTTACGCACCACTTATACATGTGCTCCACTTTCTTTCCTTTTCCAGAAAACACTTCATTACTCCCCCTATAAATCAAAAGGATTTCATCATAAGTTCTCCAAACTTATGATATTTTTGAAATAAAAATCAAAAAAGAATCCCCATTTTTTCCATTAGACGTATTGTAACTTCCCTATCTTCCATCAACCACATATACAAAGTAATGTGATTTTTTTTCTTCTCAAACATCCTTGACAACAAAAGAAAATACTTGAAAATGATATTCTTTATAATCATATTGGTCCTAACAGTCTCCCCCTTTGGATTTTATGTCAACAAAGATTCATAAATCACTAAACTTTGTAATATCCAGTAATTGTGTACTCATCAACAATTATAATCCAAACTGATCTAACTCATTGTTGGAAATATGTATGATTTACAATAAAACCAAGCTATTCAAAAGTAGGGATAATGAATCATCTACTACATTCTTCCCCATCCTTCCCCAAAACATAATTATCTTTTTTTCGAACTATCTTCTACAACTTCAACTCCTAGAAGAAGAAAAAAGAATTTTCCTACAACCCCTCCAACAAACTGTTAGAATTGTTCACACACTTATATGTTAAATTCACAACATACCCATAACTCCCTATTTATGCATGAAACCATAAAGATAGAGTTATGAAAAAATTATCCCCCTTTAAAACACTATCGAAAATAATGAAGAGAGAGGGGATATACTCACATACCTCAACCTTTATGAGAAGAACGTTGGACTCCCATGTTTAACCTCATTTTGGAAAATGGTTCCTTCAGTAAAGGTTTTTTTGAATATGTAACCCACTTGTTCTATTATAGGAACATACTCTAGATTCAATTCATTATTCTCTACCTGCTCTTTGATGAATGGTTACTTTATGTCTATGTGTATTGAATGATAATTTTGTACCAGATTTTTTGTAAGATTGATTGCACTCTAATTATCACATCCCAATAGTAAGGGTAGCTTCACTTCAACAAGTTGATTTTCTAACTGAGTATTCATCCACATATGTTGGGTAACAGCTTGAGTGGCAGTAACATACATAGCTTTAGACATTCTACGAGTTATTGAATTCTATTTATTTGTATGCCAACTAACACAACTTTTCCATAGAAAGAAAACTCCACCATATTTGGATCATATATTATAAACATTTCCTTCCCAATCAGCATCAGAATACCTGAACAAAAAAATATTTTATACACCATCATACCAGATTCCAAATATTTTGTGCCATTGATATATCTAGGAACCCATTGTCCAATAATTAAATGTTATTCTTTAGGATCAATCTAAATCCTTCCGCATAAGGTAACAACATAGAAAATATTGGTTATTGAGGTAGTTGAATATAATAAACATTCAATCATCTTTATAAACTCTTTGTCGTTAATTTCATAGCCTTATACATCTTTAGAAAACTTGGTTCCCAATAAATTTGGTGTGCAAAATTGTTTCTAATTTTCCATGCCCAACTTCTTCATATGTTTTATATAATACTTCTCTTGAGAAATAATAATTTGGTTTTACTTCTATAAAATTTGTGACCAAAGAAATTATTTCTTTTATCCTAGCATGGACAACTCAAACAAATTATCCATATCTTCAGAAAATATTTTACAAGATATTTCATCATATCCAAAAAATATAATGTCATCAACATAAATAATTAAAATGAGAGTAGACTCTTGAAATTACATGATGTAAAGATTTTGGTCAACTCTTCCTTTCTTGAAACTCATCTACATTAAGAAAGTATCTAGTCTGGAATACCACATCATTGGATCTTGTTTTAACCCATACAAGGATTTCTTTATCCTAAACACATATCTTTATTCTTACTCACAACAAAGCCACAAGGTTGTTCAATGTAAAATTCTTCATCATGATTTCCATTATGAAATGAGGACTTCACATCCATTTGAAAAAATTTGTATCCTCATTGTGCAACAATTGAAAGAAATATTTTGATTGTTTCTAATATTTCCACTAGAGAAAAAGACTCATTAGAATCAACATCTTCAATTTGTGAGTAAAATTTGCACACTAATATTTCCTTGTTCGTTTTCACTTCACCTTCTTCGTTCTTCTTGTTTTGGAAAATCCATTTTGTACCAATAAAAAAATTTTCATCTGGCTTGGGTACGAGTTCCCAAGAATCATTCTTTTCTATCGGATCATGCTCTTCATTCATAGGTTGAATCCATTATAAGTTTTCATAAGCTTCATTCACATCATTTGGATACACTTTTGAATAGAAAGAAGTATGTGTAACAGCATTTGTTTTTCTTCTTACGTGAACCCTCAGATGTTGGTCACTAATAATGTCCTGAACCTTTACTTGCTTCCTCAGCCTTGGATGAGCTGTTTGAATTTCATCCTCATAACAAGAATTTGCTAAGTCTGATTATTATTTTGGAGTAGGATTACCACTATTGGTATCATTATCATAATCGTTAACAAGGCTTTCTTTATCCTGCATGACTTTTACATTGGAAAAACTCTGATTTTCTATTTTTCAACATTTTCAACTACATTAACATCAGCAGAATCGATGATTCTTCCTGTTTCTTTGTTGAATCTTATGTATCCTCTTCCTTCTGGATCATAGCCAAGAAAATTAATATCATATCCTATTTGTTAAAATAGTCCAAGGTTTAAACCATTTTTCTTTATGATGCATGGACTCCAAAAAACTCTTAAGTGTTTCAAACATGGAGTTTTTTTATAAAACAGTTCACATGGAGTTATATATGAATGTGTCCTACAGAAATATCAATTCTGAATATACATTTCTGTACTCATTTATTATCTACAATAATAATGAGAGAGACGATGTTCAAGTAACATTGTTCTCCCCATTTCAACCAGACTTATATTATTCCTTTCTATAACACCATTTTTTTGAGGTGTGTATGGTGAACTGAAATCATTCTGAATTCCATGATTATGAAGGAAACATTCAAACTCTTCATTCTTATACTCTCTACCATTATCAGTTCTCAGATTCTTTACTAAATACTCAAATTCTTTCTCTTCTTTCCTCCTTAATGTCTTAAACATTTTTAGAGCATCACTATTGTAAATAAGATCCATACCAACGGTTTTGGGAAAACAGTTGGTATGGTTCACTTATATGGACCGATACCAACATTTTGGAAAACAACAGTTGGTATAGGTCATTAATTTGGACATATGCTAATGGTTTTGGTCAAACCCTTGGTATGGGGGGGGGTTCTACCAACGGTTTGAAGAAACTGTTGGTATAGGTCACGTATATGGACCTATGACCCTATACCCACGGTTTTATCCAAATCCTTGGTATAGGTCCAAAAATCAAAATTTCTATACCAATGGTTCCCAAAACCGTTTTTATAGGTCAATACCAAAGGTTTTGAGAACCGTTGGTATAGTTACATGTATTTTTTATGGAATCTTCTTACAAAGAACATTAAATAAATTAATATTTAAAATATTTATTATAATAAATATATATATTTATAAAATTATGCTCAAAAAAGTTATGTTAGGTTAGCGGTTAGGTCATTCAAGCTTAAATTGGAGGTACTGGGATCCAAACAAACAAGAAGAATATTTTTTAAAATACATATACCAACAGTTTTATGGAACTATTGGTATAGATTTTTCATATTACTTATACCGACGGTTTTGAAAACCATTGGTATAGGTCTATACCAGCAGTTTTTCAAAAACCGTTGGTATAGACCTATCCCCGTGGCTTACTATCCAATGGTTCTCTAAACCATTGGTATAGGGTATTTTTCTAGTAGTTCATCTAACTTATGTACCATGTAAATAACACAAGTAATGGGGGTAAAGTCATCAATGAAAGTAATGAAGTACTTATGTCCATTTTTTTCTCATTCGTCCATAGATAACAGAATGTATATGTTCCAAGGGTTTTTTTGAACGAATGTCCACTCTCTTATGCATAGTGTATGTAATCATCCCATTTTCGAAAATAGTACAACACAAATAACTTCTTCTTGATAAATTAGGCATATCTCAGACATTGTCTTGTGTTGAAAACTTTCACTTGTTTCTCTGACACATATGTCCCATCCTTTTATGACATAAATTATTTTCATCACCCATTAATATATACCAAAAGTTCTGTACTTCACCAACTTGGAACAAGTTCCCTTTTTTACATTGGCCTCTTGTAACTACATTTACATAATTTTCACTTTTCGCAACTGACCCATCTTTTCCGAAGATAAATTGTTTCCCTCATCATATTTTTGTGAAATAATCAGTAGATTATGTTTCAACCCATCAACATATAATTTTTTCCTAGATTTCATTTTTTTTTCTCGATGATGGCTGACCCATTACATTTGATCCTTCGAGATTCATTATTTCCAAATGTAATTGTTCATTATTTGAATTCATTCACATTCACCAGTAACATTAAGTATCCTTTCATATGAGAAGAACAACCACTATCAAGAATCAATGTACATTCTTTTTTTGTACCATTCAATGAGTTTTCAAAAATAAGTGCTTTTTGTTCGTCCTTTTTTATTCTTCACATCCAACTTCTGTTATTTTTTAAGAACCTTTTGTTGTGCTGGAAACAAAAAAAACATTCCTTAACATGATGTCCAGGATGTTCACATCTTTCACTAATAGTTTCCAATAGTTGGAATCTATTTTTATCTTCTACCCAACCCTATCAGATTTCATCTGAATTTACTTCTCATACTTCCCCTTTGGAGAGGATTGACTCTCCATCAAACCTTGTATTACATAACTTGTGGATTAGTAGTAATGTTTTTTATTTTACTAAAACATGTTTGTAGTGTGTTCGAATCCACAAAAATTCCATCAGTAGAAATAGAATGAATATTTCCCTCTAAAACATCTATACTGACCAGAGTTGTAAACATGCTTCTCAATAACCTTCTTAATAGAGCTCTACTGACCATCAACCTTCCTATTTACAATCTTAACAGTCTTATTTTTCTCAAATTTTTGTTCAAGATTATCAGTACCAGAAGTATTAGAAATCTTTCTAGACTCGAGATTTTTATGTACTTGTGATTTTTCATCATTTCTATCTTTGGCCACATACATAGCCTTTCTAGCATTGTTCTTATCAGAATTAGTTTTATCTCTCCTTTCCACATTTGAAGTTAACTTTTGTGCATCCTTAATTGTTACATTCATACATTAACTATCGCTAACATATGAGATATATTGTTTGAAACATATATTTATATCATTGTCTTTAGAATGTTTCTATTGGACAAGTTCCAACTCTTCTTCTTTTGCCTTTAGATTTACTTCAAGATGATCATTACGATTCTTTTCATTTGGAAGAAAATTAATCATATCATTAATCTCTTTTTCTTTCTTGATTATCTCATCAAGAAAACCTTATTGATTGTTTAATGTGAAATTTTCATTTATCAACTTCTTGTTTTCCTTATCATGCCTTCAGATCTTCCTCAAAAATTCTTTAAACTCTTCTTTCATATGATATTCAAGATGAGTTTCATCTCTTTTAGGACATTTTGTCCCATAATATTCATTATTCACTTCATTAATAAAGGTGTTCTCTATAGAATTCTCAGAAAATGATTTCTCAGAATCAGCTTCCATATCTTCTTCATCTTTTTCATTATATAAAAATCTTATTCTTTTTGTTTTTAATAACTGTTTATCCTTCCCCTTTTAAAAATATTTTTCTTTGTCATCTTTTTTCTTCCACAACCTTCTTGGACTTCTGTCATCATCATCACTATATTATTCTTTATTCTTTTGAGGATAGTTAGCCTCAAAGTGACCAACAACTCCACACGGAAAACATTTCAAGGGAAGTTTATACTTGTATTTCCCTATACCTCTTTTCACATTCTTAGAAAAGAAGGGTAAAATTTCATCAAAATTATTACATACCTCATCTTTAGACTCAGATTCACCATCATAATCCTCAATAAGAGTCTTCTTTGAGATCTCTCTATTTATATCCTTGAATGACATTTCTCTATCATATTTTTTTATCTTCATATTATTCTCCCTTATCATTTCATAAGTAACGAGAGTGATCTACAAGTAATCTAGAGATAATGTTTCAGGGTCTCTATCTTCAAATGAAGACACTTTAGCATCAATCTTTGTAGTTAGAATTCACTAGATCTTTTCAAAAATTGTAGAATCCTCCAACTTTTCACCAACACAACTAATTGTACTGACTATTTCATTAACCCTGGTAAAGAAGTCCCCAACAGATTCAGATTCTTACATTTTCAAGTCCTCATACTTCAGCCACCAGATTTGTAGTTTTTCCTTCTTCAATTTGGTATTTCTTTTATTGATGTTCTTAAACTTATCCCAGATTCTTTTAGCAATAGAAAAACCTTTCACTCTTAAAAATCACTCTAGAAAGATATGATGGTAATGAATTTTTATCTCTTCTATCATTCTCAAGATTTTTCTTATCAGTAAGTGTGAGAGGAAACATTTCATCAATAAGAGAAAATCCATTAGTTTTAGTTTCAAGAACTTAATACCTAAGAGACATAAGATAAGGAATCATTCTATCTTTTGAGATATGATAATTCATTCTATAAAATATCAAAATCCCATTACTGTTTACACAATTCATATTTTCCATCACAACTTCTCTTCAAAACATAAGAAAAGAATAATTTAAGATAACCTACCTCTAATACCAATTGTAGCTCGCAGTAAGGACCCGTGTATCACTGGGATCAGAAAGGGTGAATTAATGATGTCAATTTTCATTTTATGTTTCCTTCATTTTTTGAATCAACCTTCGCATCCATTCAATGAGTTTCTTCCTTGCTGAACACACACAACCACATGAACACATGATTTACAAGGTTCACTACTCAACAAGAGTAGATACGTCCTTGGTATGGTATAAAAACAATTCAATACCACACAATCCACCAGAAAATAATCATTTCAGGTGGAATACAATGAGTAGGATATGTCCTTACACTCTTGTTGCACTTTGAAAATAATCCAATTGTGTGTGTGAATCATTTTAGCACAAATATGGTAATGTATGGTTTTTGTGCTTTTTAATGAACTTTTACAAATCAAATCATTCAAAAAAATCACTTTCCTACAGAGAAGATGGTAAGAACCTCCTGGTGAAAACATATTGCACACCAATCCATGATTCTGTGCCTCCTTTCTTGCATGACACTCTTCTTACACGCTTCCCTACATGTGCACCTCCCTGCTTGCACACCTTACTTCATGCGCGCTACCCTGCTTTTTCACCTCAATGCATGCGCACCGCCCCGGTTGCACAGTTGCTACATGCCTGCCAAAAACTACTTGCGCAGCACTATTGTGAAAAAATCCCAATTTTTGAACCACTTAATGATTATACACAAAACAATTCTTTCACAAAACGCTTTGATTGTGCACAACTTATCACTTGTGCGCCACTTGTACTTGCACATAGCTTTTGTTCATAACACACAACTTGCACGAAACTTCATCTTGCACATCGCATTCTATCAATTTCATGATCAGTGCTTAAATTTTTTCTTAATCATTGAGAATTAAAAAATGAGGAGCATATTCATCTATTTATAGGAATTTTGTTGACCTGCATGCCGCATACACTTGTGCTCTGTTCCTACTTGTGTGCTACTCCTTCACTTGCACACCGCTTCATCACTTGCATTATCCACCATCACTTTCTCGCCAATTTCCTTCCATTTTCATATTTTCATGTGTTGAGGTTAAAGTTTGACTTTCACACAACATAAACATGCCTCCTCCTGATAATTTTGCGCCACTTCCAACTTGTGTGCCACTCTTGAACATGCACTCAACTTTCTTTACATTGTCATTTTTTTATGTGTTGATCTTGAAATATGACTTGTGCGCAACATAGACTTGCATGCCACTTATACTTGTGCTCTCCTTTCATTACTTTTCCAAAAAAAAATTATTTACTCCCCTGATGTTTTGTAAGTATTTCATCACATGTTCTCCAAACTTATTATATTTGTGAAATAAAAATTCGAGAAGCATCATCATTATTACCATGGGAAGAATTGAAACGTCCCTATCTTACATCAAAAACTTATACAAAGTGAAGTGATTTCCTTTATTCTCAAAATTCCATGAAATCAAAATACAATACCTGATAAGGATTCTCATTAGAATCACCTTCGTCCTAACATCAACAAAATGGGGATACTGAAAGAAATAAAATAAGTCTCTTGGAAATGGGCAAAACAATGTTAGTTGAACATGACCTTTCTTATTATTTTTTGAGGCAATCCATTATCACTACTAAGTATATTTAGAACAAATGTTTCTATAGAAAAAATTTATATATGACTATATACGAAATTTTCTATGGAAAAACTCCAAATCTAAAAAATTTAAGAGTTTTTGGGAGTCCATGAATTATAAAAAAGAAAGGTGAAAACCTTGGAATGTTTGAGAAAAGTTGAGATAATGGAAATTTTCTTGGGTATTCCTTATAAGGAAGATGATATATATTCTTTAATAGAGAAATAAGAAGAATTTTTTATTTTGCTGATGTCAAATTTGTTGAACATTTTTAGAAAGAAAAGAAGTCGTATGCTAATGTGGAAGATGAGTAGGATAAGGAGAATTTTGTTAACAATTCTAATAATGATGATGACATAGGTAATCCTACTCAAGAAGAATAATCAGACTCAGGAAATTCAAGTGATGAGGATGAATTTAAAATATTTCATATTAGGCAAAGGAAGAATGTGGAGGCTTAGAACATTATTGGAGATAAACATCAGAGGGTTCTAACAAGAAGGACAAAAAATATTGTGACACATACTTATTTGTATGAAAAGGATAACCAAGTGAATTGAATGAAGATTTTGAGAATCCAGAATGGGGTCAGAAATTGAATTAAGATCTTGATTAGATTGAAAACAATGATACATGGGAACTCATACCCAATCTAGATAGAAAAAATGTTATTAGTACAAAATTGTTTTATGAAATAATATAAATGAAGAAGTTAAAGTGATAATAAACAAAAAAAATTTTTTTTGTGAAGATTATTCACATATTGAAGGTATTTATTTGGATGGATACTTTTCTTTGGTGGCAAGGATATAAATAATTAGAATCTTTCGTTCTACTAATACACAACGAGGATACAATATCATTCAAATGGATGTTAAATCCAAATTCTTTAATGGTGATCTTGACGAAGAATTTTACAATTATAAACCCTATGGATTTGTATTTGGGAAAGATGGAATTTATATGTATAGGTCGAAGAAGGATTTCTTAGGCCTAATAAATCCTTAAGGGAATGGTATAAAAAAATGGATACTTTCTTGAGGAAAATTATTTTAATGAAAGGAAGGGTTAACATCAATCGTTAAATCATGGAATGTCAGGGGTTCTCTATGATCATAATTTTTTATGTTGATGACATTATATTTGCTTAAACTGATGAAATATATTTTGAAAGATTTGATGAGGAGAAGAATAAGTTTTTTGAGATGTCTATGTTGGGATAAATGAAATTCATTATTTGGTTGAAATTTTTACAAAACAATAACTACATTTTTCTTTCCCAAGAAATGTATGCTAAGGAACATATAAAGAATTTTGGCATGGAAATTTCAAAACTAGATTCCACACTAAATTCAGTGGGATCCAATTTTTCTAAATATAGAGAAGGAAATAATGTTTATCAATTTTTTTTTTCAAAAGTCGATTGGGAGTCTATTATATTTGACTTCCTCACGACCTGACATCTTCTATGTTGTTAACTTATTGAAAATATTTCAGAATTCTCATATGTAATAAGATTTTTTTGATGGAAAAATAATTCCCAGATATATCAAAGCACAATTTTTTTTTGAATTAGCTACGAAAGATAAGAAAATATTGATTTGTCTGGCCATTCAGATGATGATTTGGCAGGAAACGTTGATGATAGAATATCCACATATAGTGGAGTTCTCATTCTGGGGAAAAGTTAAGTTACATTATATATAAAGAATCAAAATTCAATAAATATTACCATCGATAAACATGAGTATTTTTATGTTACTGAAGATTCTACCTAACTCATGTGGATGAATAATCAGTGGGAAGGTCTAATTTTTGATGTAAAATAACCCTTGATCTTGGGTTATGACAATGAAAGAGAAATAAATCATTCCCAGAATCTAGTAGAACAATCTCATTAAAAACATATTTACATAAATTACATCTTCATCAAAGAGAATGTGTAGAAGAATGAGTTGAATCTTTAGTACGTTCCTACATTAGAACAAGTTTCTTTCGTATTCACAAATCCTTTACTGAAGGAACCATTTTCTAAATTGAGGTTCAACATGGGTTTCCAACATCCTCTTCATTAAGGATGATGTCTATGTTTCTATCCCCTCCCTGATATTACCTTAGAATAGTGTTTTCATTGGGGATAATTGTGTCATAAATATATCTTTAAAGTTTCATGAATAAAGGGGGAGTCGTGGGTAAGCTGTGAATTCAATATGTAAGTGTGTGGACTATTCTAACTGTTTGTTAGAAGTGGTTGTTGGAAACAAAATATATGTATTATAGGCATGTCAAAAAAGTAGATAAATCTAGAGAAGAATGTTGTGGAATAAAGGTGTTTATGTTTTGGGGAAGAATGAGAATAAAATGCTGAATAGATTTCACAGTCACTATATTTGGATATCATGGTTTTAACTGTCAATAATTCTTGTTTCATACAATGAGTTAACTCATGTTGTCTTAGAATTTTTGTTAATTATTCGATTTCTTCAGGATACAATGTTCAGTGATTTATGAGTCATGGTTGATGAAAAAATCCGTAGGGGGAGATTATTGGGACCAAGTTGGATGGAGAAGGAATCATGAATAGTTTTATTTTGTAGAGTGTGTTATTTTAAAAAAAATAATAAATCAATTCAACTTATAAAAGTTATTGGAAAACAATACAATGAATTGATGATTTATATTTAAAAAATATCTTAATTTTTTATAACATTTGAATCAATCCTTGTCGCTTAAATGGGAAGAAAAGATGATGTTAGACATATTAATTTTTGATTTGAATGATTGATGTTGTTAGAAGACAGAGAAGCTCCAATACCTTCCTTAGTTTACTTGACGATGCTAAAGCATGTTGATCAAAGGACGTATATCATGATAGATGTAGTTCATGATGAAAACAGAAGACTACAAATATGGATTGATATGTTTCATGAATGTGGTGTTCCATGTAATTTATAAGAAAATATTTAAAAGGAAAGGGATGCATGAAAAATTGGAGTGGTGCCCGAAAAATTCATGATGTGTGAGGAATTTTGATATTCATGCATTATCACTTTATAATTTTACGTGCAATACGTGATTTTAAATCATAATGGACAAAATTTAAAATGGAATGATGGGTGTGAAAAATTCATGAAGGTGCGTGAAAAATGATGTTGGTGTGATTGATTTTTGTGTGCATACAGAGGGTTGTGTACGATGCGGTGATGTTTTTCATGACGTAGCAAGGTTTTACCAACGTATCAGGGATTGATCACATGTTTAAAAAATTAATATAAATAAGAGGTGACCCCCACTAATTTTAAGATCACGACACTTAGATAAATCCCAGTCTCTAATGTGAGGAAAAATTTAACTAAAGGGTGGTGCATGAAATAAGGAGGAGTTGTAAGAAATAACAAGAAGTTGATCACAAAAGTAGCGTATAAAAAGGGAATTACACTCAATATATTTTACACACCAAAAAGAGGAATATTATGTGCACGAAAATAATTTTACGGGTAATACACGTAGGAGGGTGTGTGAAAAATTTGGGTTCAGCACTTGAAGTAGGTTGTGTGAAAGGTAGTTCATATCTTATTTTGGGTAAGGAATCTAAGACTTGAGTCTTCATTGAACACATATGTGGAATTTAATGGAAGAGCAGGTAACATGGGTTGTTTCAGGAAGATTGTTTTACCCCCTTTGTTCTAATAGGGTACACAGACATTTTCATTTTGTTTTCCAAGTGCTACACGAGTGTAAGGGTATATCATAATCATTGAATTTCAGAAAATGGATTATTTTCTTGTGGATTTTGTGGTACTGAATTGTTTCTGTACCATTCCATGTACGTAGATACTCATGTTGAGTAGTGAACATTGTAAATTCATGGTTCCTTGTAGATGTGTGTTTTTATTTTGTTCGAAAGGGAAGAAACTCTTTAACAGGAGATGAAGGCTATTTCAAAAAGGAATACATGAAAAAGAAAAAATATATCACTGATTTGACCCCTCCGCCTCTCAGTGATACTTGGATCCTGATTAGGAAACATCAAAGTATTCATTACCATCAAATATTCATATTGAGTAAAGGATCTTTATTTGTCAATATTTTCAATGTTAATCAAATAACATTAAAAGTATAACAACATATGTAAAAATGGTACATAGTTTAGGAAACAGTCATATCCATCATTAATAAATATTTATATTTAAGAGGAATTTAATTTTCAATGAACAATTATTATTGTAATGTTTTTTAAAGGGAAAGATAACAATCACAAGACAACGTGACACTATTCAGTAACTTTTACAACTTGGTAATTTTCATCCTAAATCCCTTTAGATGTAATGATTAAATGTGAATCTTATAATCCCATGAAGAACGAATGGATCATGATATTAATTTTAAAATGGGTGTTATATACATCACATAATATTGAATTGGGTCAAAATTACAAATAGTCTCAATGGGATGTAATTTGTGACGAAATCTCACACCTCACATGTTAATCTGGTTTATCGTTATTTAAATTGTTATATAATGTATTTAGGAAATTTTATAACATATAATAGAACCATTTTATTTATTATAATATCATATATTATCCTTTTATAGTATCTTATCATTTATAATTTAATAATCTTTTATTATTTTTGTGGTTTTTTGTTTTAATCTCATTTTTATATTATTCATGAATTGCCATTAATGATATGGTTATTGCACATATTATATAGTTTAATCATGTAAATAATAATAATAATTACATAATTATGATATTTATACATCTATTATACATTTATTAGCAATCATTATTTATGGTTGTGATAAATTACGTGCACTATGATCATTGAGATTATAAGGCCCCATCATTAAACATTACCTAATCTTGAGTTAAGTCTATAATTAGACATTTAATCAAATCAAGAATATTTTTAGTTTTACTTAATTAGATAATTAGGTTATAAATCAATCATAATGACCTAAATATTACAAGTAGACACATTTACTCACTATACATTTTTCTCAAAAAATAAAAACTCATTAAAAAGAGGTATGGTATCATTTCATGTTTTAACAGAAAAACTTTTCCTTGATCCCATCCTGGGATATATTCTTCATTTTGGCTTCTGAAAAACATTTCAAAACTTGGGAGAGCATAAAAATCTCAATATGGGAAACATAAAGAATGAAAACTATTAGTTTTGAGAAAACATGTAAACCTTGAATACTTTATCATAAAGTAATACTTTTCACCATTAAGAATTAGAAAAAACACTTCACTGAATATAAGATCATTTATTACCATTTGGTAACCAAAATATTACCATAAATACCATAGAAAGAAACATATAGAATATAAAGGTAACTTAGGACATAAACATACATAAATGAAATAACCATATGGTCAACTTCCACACATACCACTAATTGGAATAGCCATATGGACAACTTCCATACATAATGCATTAGAGGTTATAACATAAAAAACAATAATTGGTTTATCACGGAACCACCGGTCATTTGGATTATCACGTAACCACCCATCATTGGCTTATCATGTAACCAACAGTCAATTGTCTAAGTACCATGATATAATCATAACCCAAAAAATATTGTAAATATCTAAATTTCACTAATAAAATTTCATTTATAATCACAAGAAATCATATCAACATAATGAAATACTCAATCCATTTCAAAAATTATTTTCAATACCAAAATAACCAAAAAGGGTAAAAGGGATTTCTTTTCCTTTTGAAAACAGTATGTCTTATATAAGAATAAAAATATCGAATAACGATTATGGTGGTGGAGAGGTCATTGTTTCTGCATAAGTTAAAAACATTTATTTTGTAGTTTTGTAAAACTATTCATAGAAAAAGGACTCCCTTTGAATTAAATTAAATCTCAAAGGGGTTTACTATACACTATATATAATATTTTCATATAACATCAAAATATACCTCAAGGAAAAGAGATTGAGATGAAGTCCCTTACCTTTAGTTTGAATTGCCTTATTTGTTCTCTATTTTCACAAATAATAAACATAGGTTAATTTATACTTGAATAAGAACCTTTTTTAATGTTTATTATTCATTTTATAACACTTATTACCACTTTATAAAAATTAAATAATTATTCATGTTCATATAGTTCTGTTTGTTGATATTTGGTACATGAGTCGAAAATGATCTCATTTGGTGTAAATTGTCCATGTGGTCAAAATTACATCATCTCTAGAATATTATTAAATGTTTAATTATCATATATATCCAATAAATATGTACTTACAATATCTATAATATTTTGATATAATAAATGAAATACACTATTCAAGGAGAGTGTAGGTCGTACGTAAGCATGAACTCTCTTTTAATTTCATTGTCATATTAAATGAATAATAATCAAATTATATAAATGTATATTATAATATCAGTATTATATTTATATCATGTATGTATCGTAGTTTTAATAAAATCATCCACTATATGTTCCATGTATGTCATTAACGAGTCATATCACCTTGAGGGGCCGGTAGGCCACACTTCCTCAAATGAAATCCTCATATTTACACATCATGGAAAGCATAATGGTATGTTGTAAATAAAATATTACAGAATCATAGAGAAAATATCATTATAATATATATCATATATAAATATAGTGACATCATAATGGAAACCATGATTGGTGGTAGGTGAAAATTTAACAATCATTGTTTCATGAGTCAGTTGTTCACCATACATAGAAACAATACCTTCATATCCATTAGATGGAGGTGTATGCAAATTTAGTTATAATAATTATCATAAAAACATCCTAGTATCTTGATTATACTGGTGTTTTTATTTAATCAAATATTAAGAACATCAAAGGGGGTGGAAAAGGAAAATAAAGGAAATGAACTTGAGAGAAGATGTTACCTCTAAATCGGGTAACTTCTTTTGATTTGTGCCAAAATGATTTCATTAATTTTCATTATTTACTAGATAAGTATTATACAAGTAATTTATGGATTTCGGTAGATTATTTTAGCAGAATTTGGACCTGAAAAGGGGTTCATGAGCTATGCTTATGTGGGTAGAGGTGGTGGCCTTTTATAAGAGTGAGGAGGGGCACTTTAGGAAGGCCTTGAAATATTAATTTTTTATAACTATAATTTCTATTAAAAATGGCCAAAACTCATTTAATTATAATAAAAAATGATTTTGGATCGAATAAACATCATCCAATAATTTTAGAATAAGTTTTGAATTTTTTTATCCATCTCTTTTTGCTTTAACCCTTATTTTACCCTTTTTAAACTTACAGTGATATCATGTTATTTACACATTCTGGGTAAATGGAAATAACTTATCATTATAAAATACCCACAAAAACATCATTTATGAATTTTTTGGACATTTATTAACTGTATAGAAGAATATTTGATTTTTTTTTATTTTAATATCATTTAATAAATATTTAATGTTTTAAGTTATTAATTATGACAATTTCAACACTATTCATACATGACTTTTTTATAAATTCATAACAACCTGATTAATTCAAACCAAAGGAATTTAATCCAAGATAATATGTTAGTATTATCTATAAATTTCGTGTATGTCATTAAAATAATAAAATTACATTTCTTTTAATTTTAATAATATCATTTATTTGAATCTTTTATTAATGAATCAATATATGCATCATCATTGTGTCCAAATGAAATTTATTTATTTAATGTCTATAAATTTTAAATAAAATAAAATGATGTATGAAATCTATTTATATTTCTATTTAATATTTATAGTCTATGGTGTTAATTATATAACCCCATATAAAATTTATTTTATTAAAAGATACATGTTTATGTTATATTTCTCATCAATTTAAAGTTATTCTTATAACATGTCATTATCACACCCAAGTGGCTCAATGAAGTCCTAAAAAAGAACCAAGGATACCCATGGTCAGATATATGTCATCCACTAAGAATATTACATGTGTTAAGATAATCTAATATTATTATTTTATTATTTATTACTTTTCTTTACTAGATTTACCCTTTAACCATGGTAAATAAAATAATTATTAAAGTTACAATTCATACTTTTAAAAAATAAAATGTACATGTTTACACAATATTGAATTCCTAAATCCAAATTTGGAATCAATTCTTCTATATTAAAAACACATAATTGTATGAAATTCATTTAAAATCATTTCCCATTCTGAAAAACAAAAGGCAGGTTTTTAAGAAGTAAAAACTATCAAAAAGATTAACATGTGTTTATGTACAATTTAAATTTAAAATTACTTCTAATAACCATAATTGGATTAAATCATAAAAAAATAATCCAATTTAACTTTAAAAATAATTAAAATCATAGTCTAACTGTATAAATAATTTAGATGAAAATGCAGTTTCGAATTAAAATTTAGTATTTTTCATTTTTCATTTAAAAAATTGATCTTTATCGAAAAATTTAAAAAAAACACAAAGTAAATATTGATGTCCTTATTCTCTAGAATAATTTTAAATTGTCAAATAGAACATATAAAATAACAAAAAAAAATTAAAAAGGTTTTTCCATCAAAAGGTGGTTAAACTGTATTTTTAGAAATATTCTTCTTTTGTCCGAGATATTGAATTTGTTCTTAAATATTATCTAGAAAATATATAAGATGAATATAAAATATAATATTTAATATATATAATATACTTATCATTAAATAAAAAACAATGATGAGTGGTATGATTTTATAATCACAATTATTCTCTTTTAAATATGTTTTCATATAAACACATCCTTTAATATTTAATCGGTTTTTATTTCCATTTCTAATAAATTTGGTAACAAATGAATCACTATTTAAATTTATATAAAAAAATTTAAAATTAAGTTGATACTATTCATTCTATCGAATACAATGGCTAGGTTTTAACTACCAATTAAAATAATAATATTATTATTGTATTGTTTTTCGGCATAACTCAATGTTGTGTGCGACATAAGATTTTCGAGAGACCTGTTGTTGTGTGTCAACTACACTATAAGAAGAATAATCCTATTCAATGTAAAATTAATATATGATTTTGAAATATTATTAAAAATGAAAAGGTAATATTCTATAAATAATTTGGTCATTACATCATTCCCCCCTTTGCGAAATTGTGTCCACAAAATTTTAAAATTGGGCTCAAAAACATCTTTGAAAATCCCTCATTAGAAAAATAGTCAATAAAACTATCACTTCAATACATAGAAGGATAAGTAGAAAGGTCACCCAAGATAACACATATTAGGGTCTAATTTAAGAAAAAATGGATATGGATGAAAAACTAAGTGTCCAGTTCTGATGGAGAGTGATAAAAAGCAAGATCAGGAGGAAGTTAACAACCAGAATACCACAAACTCGCGATGGGATAAACGGTCTTTGACTTCCCGATATGAAAATTAAACAGAAAATTTTTTTGTTTTAAGTTTTATTTCATAAATATGAATAATTATTTTACTACTTATAATAATAACATAAGGAAACACTTTTACTTGTCATGTAGAGTTTGATTCTTTAATAAATATCTACCAAAAGCTCATATTTTCTCCAAACGATGAGTTTTCAAGATGACTTGGTCACACCTAAGTGATAAAATCAACTTTTAAAAAATAAAATAATCCTCAAAAGATTAACTATCTATTATTCCTATCTTGAAACGTTAACTAAAACTAAAATGGTTAGTACAAGATCAAATAATCCCCAGAAATGGATAATCCTTTATAAAATGAAATATTACTCATAATATCCAAAGTTCAACAAAGATCAATCTATAAAAAATTGTCCTCAAAATTCTTCAAAATAAACCAAACTATGTTTAGAACTCAAAATTAAAAATTACCTTGATCACATATACTTTTATAATAAATAGTAACATTTATGTCCAAATAACATCAACTACTCTTAAAGTATCATACTAAAAAGTAATTAACCTAATCATATATTCCCTATGGTATGTTAAACATTTCCATAAATAATAGAAGTAACCATATGTCCATAATAAAAACATAGATTCTTCTAAAATAATATTTCAAGCACTACTCCACAAATAAAATCCCATATTATTTAATTTTCCTTAGGAATATAGTGTTCCTAAAAGAGAGAACGTCTTAAAAAATAACATTTATCACTTAATGTTTTTTCCAATACTAAGGATAACCATTTAGTAAAGATTAAGATCCCAAAATCAACATATTCTTGATACATGAAATCAATTAACTAATGATAATAAGTCATACTAACCAGGGGCTTCACATAGGCCAGTGGTAGGCGATGCGTCCTTTTCACCCATCGGATGTTGGTTTGATTCTCGTGGCCTTGCCAAATGCAACTGGTTGTTACAATTCCTTTGTGTTATCCTTTTTCTAAAACAATATAATTCATTAAACATTCCAAAAATGGGTTAAAATATTCAAAAATAACCATAACATATTTTAACCTCAAAGGTTAGCTCATACCTCGCATTTTTCATCCTAATAACCATCAAATTCACGGATCATATAAACATTAATGGTTCATTATATCTATATCAAAAAAAGAAAATATAATTATTCCTCAATATTTTTATATAACAAAACTATGTGTTACAAATACTAGAAGTCTTCCAAACTAATATAATGATTAATACAGTTAAACATATCATCATCCACATACCCAATAGAACTATTCAATTACTAAAATGTTGACATCTTTTTCATCGAACATTATCCATGATCATTTATCCATGTTTTTCCATATTATTATTTTATAATTATTTCCTACAATCAAAATCATGCAAAATGTCCTATGATTCAATAATTTCAAAACATGAGATAAGAAATAATCCATACCTTTCATAGTTCAATTTAGTTTCATCATCTTTAATTGGAATTGGATTTGGTATGGGTAAACATATATCTATACGACCATGTGGATCCCATTCCCAAAACATCCTCTTAGGACTTATATTTTCATAATGACCATTCAAACCACATATAAATCATTAAATTGATCCCTTATAAATAACTTCTTTAACTTTCCTCAAGCCAACTTAATGATACTTTTTCCATGGAAGGTTATTTCTTTATGACCTTCATTACCACATATTTAACATCTTCTTTCCCTATGAAGAATTTTCATACGTGTTTCTTTCCACATCCATCACACATAGGTTTTAGAATATACTAACCTTTGTGATTATTACTATAACTTCCATAGGTATTTTTTCATGCATATATTATGCCTTAGAAAAATAACAAAGGATCATGTAGTCAATCATATATCCAGATATTTGGTTAAGAATAACCACAATAGTACTCATTACATCCCCCATTTCATTTATTTTCTTATTTAAAAAACATCCAAAGTTTCCTTCACATCAGTAATTAATTTCTTGCATACTAGATCTAGCCATTTACTAAAACAGAAATGGCCAGTGTGAGTATATCAGTATAATCATCATATACTATCTTATGAGGAGGGTAAACACTAATATATACGTATTCATGTTATCTTAAACTCATTAAAATTATCTAAAATAACTATGAATATTTCTAATATTCTAACCAATGTGGTTATATAAGTCATGTCACTTATGATTAAATAACACCATATCCTCAAAATTTATCTTACCCGACCATTGTTACCAACTATAATACCCCAACCTCAAACATAACATAATCATGAGTTATGTCTATAATTCAATTATTAATCACATAAGGGATCCTTTTGGGTTTATAGATTTATATAATTAGGTTATAACTCATAAATAACAACTTAAATATTACAAGTAGACACTTATACTCAATATACATTTTTTCATAAAATATAAACTCTTTAAAAAGAAATATGGTATCATTTCATGTTTTAACAACCTTACTTTTCCTTGATCCCATAATTGAATCTATTCTAATTTATTTCCTATAAATTTTTTTTCAAAACATGCATTTAGAATAAACACTTCAGAAAGGGATACATAAATAATGAAAACTACTAGTTTTTTGAAAATAGGAAAACCATTAATACTTTATCATAAAGTAATATATTTCACCATTAAGAAGTAGAAAAACTCTTCAATGAATATAAGCTCATTTATTACCATTTTTAACCAAAATATTACGATAAATCACATATAAAGAAACATACAACATATAAGGGTAATGTGGGAAATAAACCTACTTAAATTGAATAACGATACGGTCAACTTTCATAAATATCACTAAATGTAATAATCATATGGTCAATTTTCATAGCAATCAATTGGAGGTTATAATGTAACCATGTGTCCTTGGTTTATCACCGAACTACCCTTAATTTTCTTTATCTCATAGTGACCTATCATGGGTATATCACATTACCACCCATAAAATGTACAACTTCCATTATATAATAATAAAACAGAAAATATTGAAAATATCAGCATTTCACTAATAAAATTTCATTTGAAATCACATGAAATAATATCAAGATATTCAAATACTCAATCCATTTCAAAATCTATTTTCAGTAACAAAACAACCAAAAAGGGAATAAGTTATTTCTTTTTTCTTTTTAAAACATTAAGGTTTATAGTGGAAACAAAATATCGAATAATGCTTATGGTGGTGGAGAGGTCGTTGTCGCTGCATACACAAAAATAGTTAATTTATTATTCAATAAAACACTTCATATAAAGAAGACTCCCTTTTAATGAAATTAAAATTCAAAGGGGTTTATAATACACCATATAAAAGAAGTCTGTATTACATCAAAAAATGCCTCAATAAAAGTAGATTGAGACAAAGTCCCTTACCTTGAGTTTGAATTGTCTCATTCCTTCTTTATTTTCTTAAATAATAAAATTAGATAAATTTATACTTTAATCAAAACCTTTTTCAGGTTTATTATTCCTTTTATATCACTTATTACCACATTATATACGTTACATAATTATTTATGTTCGTATCGGTCGGTTTGTCGATATTTGGTACTTGAACCGAAAATGAACATGTTTGGTATAAATTTTACATGTGGTCAAAGTTCAATCATATCTAGAATATCATTCATGATATAGATATCAAATATATCAAATATATATGTATTTATAATATCCAAACTATTTGTAGATAATAAATTAAATGCCCCATTAATGGAGACTGTAGGTCGTACGTAAGCATGAACGCTACTTTCATTTCATTGTCATATTAAAAGAATAGTAATCATGTGATATAAATTTATATATTAATACCAGTGTTACATTTATATCATGTATTTATCATGGGTTTAATAAACCCATAATTTATATGTTCCATATATGGCATGAATGAGTCATATCACTTTGAGGGGTGATATTCCACACATCCTCAAATAAAATTATCATATTTACGCATCAGGGAAAACATACAGATGTGTTTTAAATAAAAATTAAATATTAATATAGAAAATATAAATATAATATATATCATATATAAATATAGTTCCATAATAATTTTCACTATGATAAGTGGTAGGGTAAAATTGAATAATCATCATTTCGCGGGGAAATAGTTCATTGTACATAGAAACATTTTTTTTGGATTCATTAGATGGAGGTGTTTGTAAGTGTAGATAGAATGGTTATCACACAAAAAATCCTATTATATTTATTATACATTATTTGATATTTAATAAAATAATAATAAGATCATAGGGAGTGTATAAGGAAAATAAATGACAGGAACATGAGAGAAGACGTTACCTCTAAATCAGCTAACTTCTTTTGATTTGAGCCAGAAAGGATTTCTTTAAATTTCTTCTTCCCAAGGTAAGTCTTATAAAATTAGAGTAGGGATGTCAATATATTATTTTAGCATAATTTTGATGATTCAAGGGGCTTGAGAGGTGTGATTATGTTGTTAGAGGTGGTGGCCTTTTTTAAGAGGGAGGAGGGGCACTTAAGGATGGTCTTGAAATATTAATTTAGTATAAATTTAATTTATATTAAAAATAGTCCAAAACTCATTTAATTATAATTTAATATGATTTTTATTCTAATAAATATCAAAAAATAATTTTTAGGCAAGTTTAATATATATTTTTTATCCTTATCATTTTGGTTTAACCCTTATTTTACATTTTTTAATCATAGAGTGATATCATGTTTTTTACACAATGTGGGTTAATTTAATTACAATATCATGCCACAAAACCCAAAAAAAGTCATTTATGAAATATTTGTAATATTATTAACCATTTTTTGGGATCATATATTTTTATAAATTTAATATCATTTAATAAAATATTTTTTGTTTCAAGTTATAAATTATGTCAATTTTGGACACTATTCATACCTGATTATTTTATAAATTTATAACAACCTGATTCATTAAAAAAATAAATTAAATAAAATTTAATATGTAAATATATTCCATATAATTTTTGGATTACATAAAAATAATCAAATTACATTTATTTTAATATATATAATATCAATTATTTAAATCTGTTATTAATGAATCAACCAGTGCATCATCATTGTGTGATAATTAAATTTATTTATTTAATGTCTAAAAAATATAAATAAAATACCATAATTTAAGAAATAATTTTTCATTTATAATTTCTATTTATAGTCAAAGAGATCAACTATATAACCTAATAATAAAATTGTTTTAAGAAAAGATAAATTCTAATGCAATATTTCTCTTTACATTAAATTAATTCTTATAACACAACATTATCACACCCAAGTGGCCCCATGGGGTCACAAAATCGACCCCAGTATGTCCATGGTAGGATATATCTCATAAAATAGGATTATGATACATGAGAGGAATGTTTAATATTATTGTAATGATATTTGTTTACCCGTATTTAACAGATTTACCCTTCAACCATGGTAAATAAAATAATTACTGAAGTTGTTATTCATAATGTTCAAGAATAAAAGTTATATTTTTACAAAATTTAGACCTCCGGATTTCAAATATGGAATCCATTTTTATATATTTGAAACACAGAATTGGTATAAATTAATTTAAAATTAATCCCTCATGTCAAATCCAAAAAATGGGTTTTTAGGAAGTAAAAACTATCAAAAGATTGGCATGTGTTTATGTCCAATATAATAGTGAAATAATTTAAAATGGACATAATTAGATTAAATTATAAAAAATAAATCCAAAAAATCTTTAAAACTAATTAAAATACAATATAAATATATAAATAAATTAGATGAAAATGTGGTTTTGAATTGAAATGCATTATTTTTTCACTATTCACTAAAAAATAACTTTATCGCAAAATTACAAAAAATATAACCAAATAAATTTTTATGTCCCAATTTTATATAATATGTTAATTTTGTCAATTATAACATATATAAATTAATAATAATAGTTTTAAAAAGCGTTTTTCATTAAAAAGAGACAGTAAAACTGCATTATTAGAAAAATAATTCTTTTTTACGAAAAAATTAATTTGTTCTTATGTCATATATAAAAACATATAATTTTAATTTTAAATATTATATTTAATATATAAAATATAGTTTTCATTAAATAAAATCCATAAAGAGTGATGATTTTTAAACATAATTATTCTTTTTTAAATATATTTTCATAAAAACACATCATTTATATTCAATAAGTTTTTATTTCCATTTATAATAAATTTTATAAAAAAGTAATAATTATTTAAACTTATGCAAACCATTTTTTAAAATTTAGTTGATACTATTCATTCCCACCATTCTAATAGCTATGTGTTAACTACCATTTAAAATAAAAATAATATTATTCCATTCTTTTTCAGTATAACTCCAAGTTGTGTGAAACGTACTATTTCAGAAAAACCCATTGTTGAATGATGAGTAAATCCTTAAAGGAAAAATCTCATTTAAAGTAAAATTATTATCTAATTTATATATATTAATAGAAAAGAAAAATTATTATTCTATAAATGCCTCGGTTAGTACAGATATAGTATGCCCTATGTACGCATGACTAACGTTTTCCACTTTTTAATGATTATTATACAAAATGGGTAAGTAGTATTTTATCATTACATAATTATAATAATATCATATATATCATATTAATTATTTATATATATATATCATCCATATTTTGTGATGATTAAACGTGAGTTACAATGCATTGTAAAGGTGGTAGTCCACACATACATGAATGATGTTATCATCTTTATGCGAGGGGAAAGTTATGAAAGAAAATTATATTTTTTGAATGATAAATTTTTAAATAATATAATAATTATTTTTTTTATATCATAAATACTGATTTTCATTATCCTTATTATATTTCATATGAAACATTAGTGAAAGACGAATCACTTCTCTTCTTGTGGTGATAGACGATCATGAACATGAGAGATATTATCATATCCCCTATGAAATGGAAATTAAAAGATATATATATATATATATATGATATAATAACCAAATTAGTATTATTATATCATATATATCATATATATATTTTTTATCAATCATCATAACCATCTGAGGGAGGTGGTAATCGATAAACGAACAACATTGGTTTGCTGGGTAGTATTCTTCCATAAACACGGACGATGATTTCGTAACCCATTTGATGTATGTGGATTTGGGTTCATGAAATCACCTTGTTATAAAAATATACCAGTATTCATTATTTACTTATGTTCTGATATCATCAATTTTAAATAATAATTTATCGGGGTAGAGAAAAAAATAATATAAAAACACTTAGTAAAGAACATTACATTTTCTTCGGGCATCCTCTATTGGTTTAAAAAATTCCTTCCTAGGTTATATTTATGCCCAAAATAAGTATTTTAGGATGACGGTTTGGATTTTGTGAATTTATTAGGGATTCTATTTTATGAAACCACATTCTTTGAAGGCATGAAGATGTGAGGGGAGTGAGTTCCTTATTATTGTTAGGGTGTAGTTGCTTTGTTTTCATAAATTACAATAAATATTAACAATAGGGAGGTAATTCATACCTCATGTGGCTCCAAAATTTATAATACATGTATTTTTGGTTTTATATGGTTTATAAAAACCTTCACCACACATTTAAAGAAATTTTTTAAACATTTTTAACCTTAACATCTATCTTTCTAAAAATTTACCACTTTCAGTTTTCACTATGGCAACAGGTTTTGTAACCTAGGAAATTTATCATTTATGTCTAAATTAATGTGATAAATATAATATAATTTTTATCCCATGATTATAAATATAATATCTAATTTTAAAAAAATAGATACAAATTGAATAGTAAATTAATTATAACACAAATTCATGTAACCTGAAAAAACACAATTTTAACCATTAGCACACTAACATAGCATTTTTCTATTTAAGAGTTTATATAATAATTATAAAAGAAAAATTATACAAGGAATTGAATTTAGTCAATATTTATTAACCATTAAAAATCACTTGGAGGAATATATGTTTTTTAGAAATTTTAAATCAATTAATAACATATAATGTATTATAAAACAACATTGACGTAAATTTTTTACATTATACATTTAAATTAAATTTTAATATATCAAAAAAAAAGAAAATAGAATATATTATTTTCAAAATAACGTAACATGTTTTGTTCTGCTAAAAAATTAATGACATTTAATACATTATTCAATTTAATTCATTTTCTATATTTTTTGTATCAGTTATCTTATTTTTTTTAACCAAATAATAAATTTGTGGGAATTTATTAATAATTTGAATTAATTATTTCATAGATAAAAAATTAAATGTTAATTATTAAGATAAAAACTCAATTATCATTAAAAATAATAACCCTAACCAAACCTATTTTTGTTTTCCCTATCCCAATTCATTATAGATATTAAATTAAATGAAAGTTTGTTTTCGATATTATTCTTTACATTAATTATTATTTGGTTAATATACAATGTAATGGGAAAATAAACATACATATTTTAGAAATAATAATGTAAAAGTGCTAAATATACTCATACAATAAAATTAAGACAATATTCTTGGTCATTTTTACTCTTATTGTTTTACAAATCCGGTAAACCTGTTTTTACCTTAAACTCTCTAATTAATTTTCATTATTTTCATTATTAAAATTTAAAAAACATTAGGTCGGAGTTTTAAGATATTTTTTTTATTATTTCAAATATTTAAATCATTTTCTAAAATTTAATTAGCATAAATGGAAAATATAAATTTAAAATTAACCACTGTACGTGATGAGATTGTAGGTTTATTAGTGGAAAATGTTTGAAGGCTTATAAAATTTTTATATCTAAATTCAATATGTAAATGATTCCAGTTACCTAAATTGAATTAATTCATATATAATTTTTACTCATGTATCTTTAAAAAAATCAAAATATATAATTTATCTATATAAATTAATTAAATTAAAAATCAATTTGTATTTAAAATTTAGTATTTATTTGTATTTATTAAAAAAGAAACTTGTCATAAAATTTACAAAAAAATCACCCTAATATCATTTTGTATTATTTTTTAAAAAATGAAGTTTATTTTTTCAAATAAATTTCTAAAAAGTGAATAATTTTGTTAAATTATGTTCACAAATCATGGGTAAATAGCCTTTTAGAAAAACAATTCTTATCAAAAAAATATTTCTCTTTCTTGAAAATAATTCCTATTATAATTTATTTTCAAAAAATATAATATGTACATATGTAAAATATATATTTTAATTAGTCATTTAAACTTTTGTAACCCTGATTCTAACATCAAGATGACAATTTTAATATTAATTAATAATATTTACAATTTATTGTTTGGTAAAACTCGTTCTCAAATGTAAGATAAATTTTAAAAAAAACTCATTTTTGCATGTAACAGAAGATAAAATCTATATTGTGTGTCATCCCTGATATCAAATAGAATATCATCTTTTATAATTTCAGGCTCTTACATTCTTCTAACCATAAATAAATTTTATCAATGAAATTTAAACTTGATCTTGAAAATCACGGTTTGGGAATTTAAAAATAAATTTACTAATAAACCCACATTATATAAAGTGTTAATAAAAAATACACTTAATGAGATGGAATGTAAATTTGTTAGTTCATCTATAATAATCACATAACAATGTTCTCAAGTAGTAGAGAAATGGTGGTAAATTAAAAATTGTATAAAGAAGAAAATACTAATGCATATTGATTAAAAGAGAGCGATAAAGGTCATTGATCACAATAAAGTGGGACATCCAGAGAAGGCCAGTGACTACAAAAAAATATATCAAATTGGGTTTAACAATATATTTATATCACCAAAGATAATCATAATAGGGGAAACAATTTTGAGATCATTTTCTTAGAGTTGGAAAACATTCATGAGAATATATACTTACTTGATTTCATTCCATTTTATAGGCACAATATTATCCTGTGGTTATTCCTTGAACAATTTGAAATTCATGCCTTAATCCATAAATTGAATACCAAAAAATAATTTTTTTCTAGACCACTAAAATTCACATTTATTGGATTGTATCATCCATAAATGAGTATAAATTCTTTTCCTCCATCACAAACTATTTTCCAAAACCAATATGTTTAGCACAAGTTATCTAATATGCCTAAATATTCTTATGGTAATGTAATATATTAATCATTAAAATATCATCCCAATTTAAAAATATACCATTTCACAAATAGTTAACCTTTTCTAACTTCCAATAGATCATGATTGAAATCATTAAAACCAAGGTTACAGAATTTAAAAAATTAACTTACCCTTAATCCCCCAAACAACATGAAGTATATCTTAACAATCACATTCGAAACATGTGAATACCAGTATAATGTTTTATTTCGATACATGGTAATTACCTGAATTACCATAAAACCCAATTGAAAACATTATTGTTTCATTATTCATTATATAATAATAATATTTTAAGATATATTTTATAAATCCAAAAATTTAGCTAACTCACTCAATGATAACACCAAACAATTTGTCCACGAATAATTAATCACTTCATATGTTGTCAGTAATATTAAATTTAGTTTTACCATATTAATAATTTAATCATCTCTACATCATTATATCAACATAAATAATATATGAATTGTTATTTATCCATCACTGATTTGTTTTTCAAGAAGGTCATCTTTCCACTAATTGATACTTCTTGCCCATCGGTAAAATTCAATATATGTTCTCAAATCCATAATGAAATAGTATGGAAATAAAATCCATATATTTTTTGAAATAATTATGATGATAATATCATAAATAAAATTTTTATTACATTTAACTTATATCCAAATACATTTTCACATTCATCATTACAATTTAGTAGTATCAAGGGAATAATCTAGATCATGGCCGCTTATCTTGTTCTAAAGAATATTCCCTTGATTCTTGTGGAATATATTTTCATAGTCCCCCATATTCATACAATTGAATCATCTTATATTGGGAAATTTTTCGTTACCCTTTCAATAACAAGCACAATGGGATTTCTCTCCCCAAAAGTAGTAAATTCCCATTATTTTTAAGAATGTACCATGGTTTTTCTATCCATAGTTTTTGCATTTGTAAAAATATTTCTTTCTTTTCAACCCCTTATACTTATTTTTACCGTCCATTATCTTATTCTCATTCCTCCCAAACAAACTATAATAATTAGAGTAATATATATCCAACTTATTATCACATGATACTATTTCCTCAAATGATCAGAAATTTTATGAAATTATTCCCCTTAGAAATATTATCATAAAACCATCAATGAAAAGATCATTTAAAATAATTAAATTACTTACAATGATATGTTTCAAATAACTTATTCTAAGATCCATTTACAAATGTTCTCATAAACCATATCATTTTATAATATTATAAATGTTAAATCAAAATTAATAACTCCAAATATGGTGTAACACGTGAAATAATTTAAAATGTAATCATTTTTAGTATCATAATCATAAATTTGGTTTTTTGGGTATATATTTATTTTGAAATCATTCATAATGGTTTGAAAAAAAATTGAATTATTAAATGGATATCCCCTGATGTATCGAAACTAGTGGGAAATAACGATCGTTGACCTGTACTAGGTAACACTCGAGTCTAGAATGATGTTCTTTTTTTATTGTTATTCCTATTAGGTAGAATTTTTTGAGATCCCTGCCAAAATGTAGTATCCATACATGGATTTATTTCTCTAAAAGAAAACATTGTCACTAAACTACAACAAAAATAGGCCTTAGCGGCGATCAATTAGAAGTGGTTTAGTAAACCACCATTATTTTTTTAAGAAGGGTTTAGCAGAAATTCTTAATAAATATCCTCTAAACCATGTTTTTTTATAGTGCTGACACTACCCCCACCCCCACGAGACACCCCCCCCCTTCTCCCCCCGACCCATGTGACCCCTGAAGACCTAGATCTCCTCCCCTTAGTGCGCCTCTCCAGTCTTGACCCCTGCTTTCCGCCCCTCTGCCTGCCTCACCGCCCTAGTGTGCATTGTCGCCCCTCAGCCCGCCTTGCTGCACCTATTGGTAATGTGTTTTCCTTGATTATTTTCTAATATATTACTAGGATTATTAAACATTTTCCATGTTTGGATTTAGGTAGGATATTACTTAATATACTTTTATTCTTACCCAATATATATATCCTATTTTTATAGGTCTGTAAGAGGGATTTAGTGATTGGGTTGGGTGTCACTATAACATGTCATGGATATTTTTGGGATTTGAAGATTCATTTTCAAATAAGTTGTTTCATAGTGTTCCATTTAGTGATTTATATTTATGTATGGAATTACAATCATCATGGAATTGATTTATTTATATTATATGGAGAATATTTGTGTTTTCTTATCTTATACTCCTAAGATATATGAGGTTAACACCTACCATATGTGTGGTTTACACCCTTGGTTCTTATTGACACCTTGTTCCCAACAAGAAGTGGGATTTAAGACTAACACTTGTATTTAATCTCAATCCAATAGGGGTTCCTATGGGGGTAGATTGTGACATAATTCACAAAATGGGGTCTCACAACACACATAGTGGACCTCTAAAATCAAAATAAATCAAAAGGTTTTGTTGAATCATGGGTGGGGAATTATAAATAAAGTTCCTATGAGGAGATAATTTGAATTATAGTAGAGGCGTAACATAGTTATTCCTCCAATAATAAACCTCACCATAGTATATCATAGAACACAAGATAGCTCTATAGTTTCTGAATAATCATCATGAATAACCAAAATCATATAAGTCCTTTGAAGATATTTTCATTATTAGCATATGAATAACAGGGATGAGTCTATGTCGTTAGGTGTTTCTACACATATCCCCCACCCCATATTTTTTTCTCATCCCTTGGGGATAATAATCATACATAAATAGTGTATCACATCACTATCAGGATAACCAATAATTAATCACATAGCATCACTCCACCCAACTTGACTATCATGTAGAATGTCCCATGAATCTAATGTATCTCAATGTATGTTTCTCAAATCATTATCATCCAAGACTCAACTCACTACCCAGAATAATAATCTCTAAAATGTTTCTAAGTAATTTTTCAAAACACATCATTTCACATACAAACTCTCAAGGAATCTAATTATAAATGGTTTACTAATCCCCTTACCCTCTATAGCTCATCTCATCAAATCACAAAGGACCACACCTAATATATTACCATATGTTCTCTCAACAATAAGGTTATTTCATATCCATCAAGACTTATTCATATTTTTTCAACACCCTAACCCCATTAGGTGAACCATTTGTAAGTTGTATACCCATTTGTTCACTTTTATTGGTTTTCATGTGCCTCAAGAGGCATCACATAATTTACCCAAAGCCAATATTACAAATCACCTATAAGGTAAAACCATTTTTCAAGGTCTAAGTATTATATACTCATTCACTCTCAACCAAAATAGTGAGACCACCATAAAATAATCATTCATTCATTATACCCTTAGTAAATTGTTTAACAAAAAATAAACTAACCATCCAATGTCCCTCACATTTTATCTCGTGCTCAGACACCCATTTATAATCCATAACACAAACTAGAAACTTATTCACAAGGAAATGTGACCGTATAATGATTTTATAATATTCCCACCAATTATGGAATGTAAATTTCCATCCTAATTTCCTCTATATATTTTGTCACATGATTAAAACCCCTTTTAGACCACATTTAGTTCTCGCAAACTCGACTACCAACATCTATATACCACAAAAAAAATAATGCATGGACAAAAAAATTAGTTATCACATACTTATTATCATTATTAGTTAACCACAAGAAATTGTTGTTTTACTCAATCAATAGATATTTAAAAACCTATCAAAATACCAAAGTTAGATATTTGGAGTGATATTCTATTAAAAAAATAAGATAAAAATTATTTAGGTTTTAATGAGGTTATCATACCTTTTAAATTTCCAAATTAATTAATGACTCATCAATATGACATTGAACATGATTTTTTAAATATAAAAAATGGGTGGAATAAAAATTCTCAAATGACTCACCTATATTATTTCTTAGTCATCTAAGTGGAAAAGGAAATGCATTTTTCAAATCCAAAGTAAAATATAAAAAATGAACATGCATGAAAGTAGTGGTAGGAGAAAGTGTACCCCCTCCTGGACTATTGTGGATTACCAAGGATGTTCCATGATCCATCCCAGAGCTCTAAATTATGTTTCAACACCCATTGATGTTCCATGATCCACCCCAGATCTGAAAATATTAATCACTCATAGGGTCACACCATGTTTCTACCTATAACACTTCAACATGATACCCCACATGTTCTAAAATTCTCAACCCTAGACCATTCCCAACTCGTTGAATCCTAATTCGAGGTGAAAAATAACATAAACTGTTGGAAAAAAGTATTAATATACACAATATATAATACTACCCATATTGTATATTTTTTGGGGATTGAATATTTTATATGAATTCAATAATACTATAGATTTATTAGGTTTTCCCACTTTCAATAATTGAAAAACAATTAAACAAAAATTGAAAAGTTATATTTACATCAATACTATTAAGTGTTATTTCAGGATCTAATTTAAGAAAATTTAATATACATGATTTCATTTATCATTGGAATTTCATGTTTCCTTTGAGTCTGTAAAAACAAATACCTTGCTTATAATCCTTGGATTCATCGACCCAAGCCATGAATCCTTTCACCTGATGATTCCTAGCATGTTCTACATCTTGGTTCCCCATGTATTTTATAACGTAGTGAGTCATGTTTAAGGTAAGGGTTTATTTCCATTTCATATTCCTAATATCTATTCAATTATATTACCATTTATCAAGCCCTTAACTTAGTGAAATCAAAGTTATGACATCATCAGTTTGGAAATCTGTTTTGGTGTAGCACGACATAAAAAAATCTATTGGGATGAGATCCTTGTTCTCTCTTCTTTTATGGATCTATTTAATTTGTTTTGGAGTTTCAATTGATTTGGGGGTTCTTCTGTTGTGAATAAAAATCATAGTGTGGTTTGCTTCATAGAGATGATCTATATGTGACATGGAGTTTCTTATGTGTCATGGACCTTCTCCAATATTCATTAATCTATAAGGTGGACTACAATATTTTTTTGGATATAGTTTTTATTATCCCAATTATAATTTATAGCTATTCATAATTCCCTGGTTTTTATGTTTCATCACCAATATATTATGTTGTAGGTTATATAAGAATGATATTTTTATTCTGATCCTACTTATGAATTTCTAAACCCCGTTTGAATAATTTATTTATCAAAACTCTCTAAAAATACATGTGTGAAATATATTATATTTTAAGAGGTATTTCACCCCAATTATTTTGGTTATTGATCCTCAACATCTATAAATATAACATCACTAATTTTATGTGATTTTACTTTTATCTTCTACGGTTTCCTTATAATTTTTTCATTGTAGGGAGGTTGTGGCTATGGATATTGATGGTCTGGTTATTTTTATAAATATATATTGATAAGGCCACACTATTATTGGTTTATCTATTGGAGTCCATGCATTATAGTTCTTAGAGGTACTTTTCCACTAGACTCATCCTCATACAACATATTTGAATTATTTTTTTGACATAGGGGATCGTTCATTTATTTTAATGTGAATATATTAGAACATCGCGATTTTATTATGCATTTTACCAATATTATGGGTTTTCAAAATAAGATAAATAAATGGTTTTACTGGATTATTTCAAAATAGGAGGAAATCTTATGTTTTTACTCTTTTCCTAAAATTACATATTATGGTACATTATTATTTTTTATTTCTAAAAAGTGATGCTTTTTTGGAATTTTTTTACTTTGAATTTGTTAATTTTAGAGCTTATTTTTTTAATTGTGTGATTTAAATAACCATTATTTAAAATCTGTTGTAAATGAAATTTTTTCAATGAACATGTTTCCTAGGGAAATAATAAATTTACTGATAATACCATGTCAAAAATATTTGTTATTTTTACATCCCTCAAATTGATATTTTGGTAATTGTGGAAACTGATATATGTTGATATGTGATGATTGTATTGTTTCATTATCTTGTATTATGTGTGTGGAATCTTATGTGGAATTTAAAAATAATGAGGGTGATCGGATTAAATGAATATTGTGCTAGTAGTGAGGCTATAGTGAGTTAATAAGGGTTGTGATGAGGGACGATGTATAATAAATTTCATGAGGTTGCTATTTTTTTGTTATTGTTATGATGTGGTGATAGTGAAATTCGTGGTTTATGGAGAGGGAACACCATTTTTTTTCATTTAGGTTGACGTGGGATGGAAGTGTATTTTTGGAATGGTTGTGTTAGTTTCCTAGTCATATAAAGAATGTGTTTTAAATGTTTAAAATGAAATTGCATGTGTAGAATCTGTTGTTTTTTTCTGGGGACTCATACAGGGGCTATAGAATCTGCAATTTTTTTTATAAATTTGTCTTTCAAAGAGGTTTTAACTACCTTGAAATATAGTGCACTATATTTAGAAGCGGCTAAAATCGATGTGAAGTATCTATGTTTTTATAGCCACGACAGTTAAAACTGCCACTCTAGATAATATTTTAGTGGTGCTTTTAAACACCGCCACACCGTTTTCATCTTATGTTACTATCTTGTGATGATTGTTTTTTAGCGGTGGTTTTATTACGTGAAAAATAATTATTTCATACCTACGGTTTAAACCGCCACTTAAAAAAATACGCCCAATCAAGATAAACGACTGCTAAAACCATGGAAAACCTATGAAAAAATATGTCCACTATGATGATTACTATAAATTTCCACACTATCAATGAAGCCACCATGAAATATTTTTCGACACACAATTTAGCGGTGGTTTTTAGAAACCGCTACAGAAGCTTATGGTGGTGGTTTAAATCGCTACCAAACATCTATTTTTCTATTGTGCTACCTTACCAAAATAATAGGATGTTCTTCTATAATTATCCACAATGTTTATCATTTGGTTATAATCTCTAATAATTTTCCCTATACATATTACTCACATGGTTTCTACTAATCTTACTATGATGACAATAGTAGTGAACCCAACCCCAGTAGCCTAGAGATGGTGCCAACTTTATTGCATTGGCATAGATAAATTAAATCATGTCCTAAATTACCAATCATTTTAGTTGTTTTGGATAACCAAATATATATATGATACCCATTATATTTTTAAAAGAATATAAATCATAAAAAATTTGAAATTCAACATCCTTGAAACTCATTCCATGAAATCATATTTATATCCTTTGGAATGGAAAAAAATAAGGGCTTGTTCAAATTATTATTAATGATTAAGTACAGTGGATAACTTCATGAATCAATAAGAAAACATAACATGTAAAGGAAGAAAATTAAACACAAACTGAATTTAAATAATAGGAATATCATGATATTATTAGGTTCAGTCAATATTGAATGTTAAAAAACTAAAAAAATATTCCATTTTATCAATAAACTAAGAATGAAATGCATCAATTGATAATATCATAGCTAAAATATATTGGATACTAATGATAACAAAATTTTTAATGAAGTATACTCTTAATTATTTTAAATCATGTTTCCTATTCCCATGATACACTTTCCATCAGTATCTATCCTTAATATATTTTATAACATGCTGGGTAAAAACCCATCTAATTTGGATAACTCATTTGTCTCATGATACTACTGATGATTTGAGGATATTCTATAAACAAATCACTAAATTGTTTCTTTCATGTTAAAATTATTCCTTTTATATCAAATAATTTATTCAATTCATGAAAAATCGGCCTTATCATCACATATTTATACTGAGGTAAGGATTCTAATACAACAATATTTCCCCAATTCGTTAAATAACATTCAAAGTAAAAAATTATATGTAAAAATGGTATACGGTTTAATAAATTATAATATCAATCATACAAGAATATTTATATTTATGATTAATTTCATATCTAATGAAAAATGGTTACAATAACATTTTTTAGGAGAATGTTAAAAATTACAAAATAATATGAGATTGTTCAATTACTTTTACAACATGTTAATTTTCAAGGGAAATCCCACTGGTTGAAATAATCCAATGTAAATGATGGAATACTATGAAGAATGAATTAATATTCAAATTGCATTTCAATAGGAAAATATATATAGAATATAAAAGTTCTTTGGTGAAAAATAATTAATAAGTCTCGATGGGATGAAAATTGAGATGAAATCCAATACCTTTTGCATCCTTTTGGTTGAACATTCACTAAATTAATGAATAATAGTTTTAAGAATATTTTTAATCTACAAAACCATAATAATATTTATAATACCATTTATTATCCTTTTATAACATCTTATCACTAGTTATTTAATTGTATTTTATTATTTTTCTGGTTTTCAGCGTAATTGCCTTGTTAACTCATTCTTTTTTTCTAGAATCATCCGGTTCTTGGATATATATTATACTTTCATAATATCTAAGAAAATAATCATGAAATAAGTATACTATTTATAAATCATTTATAATTTTATCAAAAATCATTAATGGTGGATTTGAGAAATGAAGTATGCGATGATCAATTAGACAGTAGCTCATACATATGCATGAGTAATATTTTCAATTTTTCAACGACCATTATGGAAAACAGGAAATTAGTATTTTATCATTCCAGAATAAAAATAGTATTATATATATACCATATATTTTAAAAATAATCTTATATATATATAATCTATGTGGTGTGTTGATGAAAAGATAAGAAAATCGCTTCATGAAGGTGTTTCTGTTCACATAAAGAAATGATGTTATCATCTTTAATTGAATGAAAATGTAAAAACAAATATTATTTTTTCATAATTTTAAATATTTAATTTATAAAATATGAATTTCATTTATATAAAATATACTTATTAACATTTAATTTATTAATTTACATGTATAGAGTTAGGGAAAGATAAATCACATCGCTTCGTGAGGTGGTTTTCCATCGTACACATGAAGGACATTATCAAATCCTCTACAAAATAAGAAGTAAAAAAGATATATAGAGTATATAAGGACTCCATTTTTATAATTATGTTATAAATATTATATATATACTTTATATAAATCATTATAGTGAACTATGAGAGGTGGTGAAAAATGAACAACATCGATTCAGAAGCTTGTAGTATACCGTACACACAAATACTGATTTTATTACCCATTTGATGAAAGTGGGGATTTTTGTATGTTATACCTTTATTATATCATTATAATAGAATATGGAAGATACCAATTTAATAATATCATAATGTTTTATTAAGAATTTAATGGAGTGGAGTAAGAAATAAAAAAATTCCTGTTGAAGGCCATTACCTCTAATTTGGGTATCATCCTTCGGTTTACATTAAATCCTTCCAAGGTTGAACTTATAAGAAAAATAAGACATCACAGATTAGTGGAGTATATATTAGAATTGATATAGATAGTTATTGGATGAAAAAAATTAGTTTTATGGTGTATATAAGTGACTGGAGTGAGTTCCCTTTTACAAACAAGAAGGAGTGTACTTTTTTTAAACACAACAAACTATTCACTATTTGGAGGAAAATTACACCTTAGATCCTACCCTAATTGATAATTAAAGGTGTTAAAAGATTATATGGTCTAAAAACATCTCCATCATAAATATAAACACATCTTTAAAAAAATTTCCAATAATTATATGTTTTCCTAGATTTACTATTTAGGTTTTCATTATGGTAACTAGTTTTCTAACATAAGGTTATTATCCATTCATTATAAATAAAAGGGATCCATATTAGAAAAATTATACCCAATAATTTTAAATATAATATCTAATATAAAAAAATAAATCCAATTTTTGTTAGAATTAGTTTTAAAACAAGTAAATGTAATGTGTTAAAATTCAATATTAACCATAGCCACACTAACATTGGTTTTTTTAATTATGTGTCAACATAGAATTTATAAAAGAAATTTTTTCCATGAAAATAACATAGTTTATATTTATTATAATATAGAATTATATTTATATAATTTTTTATTTTTTTAGTAATTTTAAACCATTTTATTAAATATCAATTATTATAAAATAACATTAATATCAATTTTGACAATATTCATTTAAATTGAATATAAAAATATAAACTTAATGATGGAATTAAAATATTAATGGAAAAAACCAATTAAACATTATATATTATTCTAAAAATTTAATTTAAGGTAATATTTCTTTAAATTTAGGTCACTCTTTATATGTTTTGTATTATCGATCATATTTTTATTAACTAAAAAGGTATTACATTGGAATTTCATAATATTTTCAAGTAATAAAATAATTAAATAAAATTAAAGTTAAATTATTATGTAAAATATAATAATTTATATTTAAATATAAAATCTATAACCAAACCTCTTCTTTTTCACCTAAACCAAATCTTTATAGGAATTAAAGAATGGAGGTTTCCTTTTTTTTTCTTTTTTTACATAACTTATTTTATGGGTCATATTAAAATGTAGTTGGAAATAAATTTCCATATTTTAGAGAAGTTAATTTACATAGACTAAGTTTCATCTAAAAATTTATTATCATTTTTTCATTTTTACACGTATCTTTTAGTTTAAAACCTTGGTAAAACAGTTTTTACCTTAATGGCAGTAATTAATTTTTACTCTTTTAAATATTCATTTTGACCAAAAAATAAGCAGGCCATATTAAAAATTATAATTAATTCTTATTAAAAATATTGAATCAATTTTTACAAAATCATTACACATAAGTGCAAAATTGACAATTATAATCAATCTTGTAGACACGATGAGAAAGCTGAGTATTTAAGGGAAAATGTTTAAAAGATTACAACATTTTTATATCTAAATTTATTACGAAAACGAATACAATGACCTAAATTTTAATAATTTACATATATTTTAACACATTTTACTTTTAAACTAATTAATAATATAATTTAATATTACAAATTAGTTATATTATAATTCTATTATCAATTTTTTTTATTTTTTGAATCCATCAAAAAATGAAAATGATCAAAAAACCCCAAATATTAACCATATGATAATCTTGGAATTCTGCTTTCAAAATTCATATATATTTTATCAAATAAATATTTTAAATATGGTGAATATAAATTTAATTTTATTTGTGAAAATCCTTATTAAGTCATTTTTGATAAAAATAAAAATTTTCAAAAAAAAAATTTCTTTTTCTATAAAAAAATATATTATTTAATTTATTATCAGTAGAGGTTAAATGTCAATGTCTAGTGGATAGGTGAAAATTTTCATATTAAATATATAGTATATGGTTCTTCGATAAAACTAGATCTTTCCTATATCACATGATTTCAAAGAAACTTAATATTTCATATAACATAAGATTAAATTGGTGTTGCATGTCATAAACACTATCAAATAAATTTTTTTTATTTTTTTATTTATTTTTTTCAAAAAAATTAACATTATAAGACTTTATGACTATAAAAAAATCAAAAATCAATTAAAAAACATGAACTTGGAAGAGAAAGATGGTTTGAAGGAAAACATTCAAAGTGAATTTATAGATAAGAAAAGTCCATTATTTCTTTAAAAATATTTTAATATTAAGAATTATAAAATAATAACATTGAAAAACATTAAAATTAATATTAAAAGGTAATTTCAATATTTAACATTTCAATTTGGTTTTATATATACCACATAAACTAATATAGGTGCATAAATTCACAATATGCTTCATTGAAAGGAAATTTGGATGAAGTCTCTTAAATTGAGTCTAACGTTTCCCATTTTTATTAATATTCTTGAGTAGTAAGATTATTTTAATTATTTACACTCATGATAAAAAAATTTCATGTTTTTTATTAATTTTATTTCACTTATTAACATGTAATATGAAAGTAAATATTCAATTTAGTTTACATCGGACATTTTGAACATATTCGGCTTATGTATCAAAATGAATTAGGTCGGTTGAAAATAATCATAGTGGTTCTTATTTAAAAATATAAATAATAATAATAATAATGAAATAATTATCATATTTATACATAAACAATAACTTCAAAACCAATTATTATTTATGGTTAAGAAAAATTAACAAACATTACTATCATGAAGATGGTAGGTCTTACTTACCCATGAGTAATGTTTCCATTATACAATGATAATTATGGAAAAAATGTAAGTAATATTTTATCTACACAAAATTAAAACAATATCATAAATAAAATATTATTTAATTATATATTTCTATATATATCATTCTTATTATGGAGTGATGAAAATTAAGTTACAACACTTTATGGAGGTAGTAATACACACATCCATGAATGATGTTAACATTTATCAGTGAAAGAATGAAAATAATATAATGCAATTGATAGATGAAAAATATTTTATCAACATAATAATTACTTAATTTATTTCCAATATATTCATTATATGTAAGTTTATTATATTTCAAGTAAATAATTATCCAAAAATGAATCACATCAGTTCCTGAGTCATTAGTCTAACAAACACAGTCGTGACGTAAACATATCCCCTACGAAATGATAATAAAAATAATTATATATGATACAGTTAATCCATATGTATAATTATTTTTTTAACATTATATATATTCTTTATATCCATCATTTTAACCAATATTAATTGGTGTAAATAAAAAAATTATTGACATTGGTTCGTGAGGTGGTAGTCCACTGTAGACACTAAATATGTTTTTGTAACCCATTTGATGGAAGTACAGTTGGTTATATGTCATGTCCATAAAATAAAATAAAAATCATTTTACGGAATATATAGAGGTTATGATATCATCATATAATAATAATAATCGATAGATATAGAGGCATAAATAGAACTACAATTTATGTTGACAAACGTCACCTCTTCTTTGGGTATCCTCCTTAGGTTTTCACCACAATCCTTCCTAGGGTGAATTTATAACCAAAATATGTATTCTATGATGAGATTAAGTAGTTTGGTAAGGGATTTGGGTATGTAAATTCTGAACCCAATAGGTTGGAATGTGTGAAGAATATATTATATGGGGTGTCATTTTATAAATGAGGTGAGTAGTACTTTTATTTTTGAAAAGATTCAATAATACCCACATTTTTATCATGAAAAAATCCTTCAAAATAATCCATTAACAAACCTATAAGGCTTTAGATCTATTTATTTCAATATATTGTGTGTTTATAATGTATTTTTGTCATTTTAATCCTATATGTTCAGTTTAACACTAGATAAATCAATTTTTACCTTAATTACAGTAATTAATTTTGTTTATTTTCACTATTAATTTTTGGTCAAAAATTAAGGTTATGTACTTATATAATATAAATTATTCTGATTCGTAATATTTAATCCAATTTTCCAAATTACATGAACATTAGTATAAAAATTTAATATATAATTAATCCTGCAAACTCGGTGAGAAATAAGGTTTTAATGAAATGTATTTTTCAAGAAAATAAACATTGTATATTAACTCTCTTACTAATAATAAAAATTATTCAATAATTATAATATTAATTATTAAAATGTATAAACATTATTTATTCTAAAATATTTTAATGAAGACCCAACTTTTAATCACAAAACAATATTATACTAAATTCCAATATAAAGTTGATTCAAAATTTATTAAGTGAATTAAATATAACTAAATAATTATTAACTTACATTAAATCATGTTTAAAACATAATTGGAATTTAAAAATATCAAAAATTATTGAAATGAAAAGGATTTTTTTCATAAATCTTTATTTCTCACTATTTATTGAAAAATCAATATATTCTAAAAAATCTAATATTATCACAAATAGTTAATTTTTTATAAGAGTGTTTTAAAAAATATATTCATTTATCAAATACATATTATAATATTTTGAAATTAATATTATAAATAAGACCATATAATATAAGTTTTTATGTAAAACTATTTTTAAAAAAAATATTAAATATTATTATAATTACTATAACTATATAATTAATATTTATAAATAAGAGATTTATTTATTATATAATTTCTTATTTTGTTAGAATACATCCTAATGTACCAATAACAATTCACTATCTTAAGTATGGGAATCATGAATATTACCCAAATCAATTCCCTAATCCAAAAGGCTATCAAGGATGATTAGATCACAAATTTCAATCACATATATCTTTATAAGTTATGTAAAATATGAATTTATAGTGATTCAATTGAGACTTAGGAATAATTATACAATCTTTATAAGTATAATTAATAGATTATTTATAGTACACAATGATCAATTTGTGGTTGTATTTTTATATTATATTCTTTTATATTTAATGAGTAGGGAAGAGCATAAAGAATATTTGAGGATACTGTTAAATGTTTTGATAATGGAGGAATTAGATTCCAAATTTAGAATGTGTGAATTTTTTCTGTGGAATTATCATTTTTGATTCATCTAATCACAAGAATGAAGATACTAGTAAATCAGTAAATGGTATAGTGTACCAATAAATAGACCAAACAAACCAATGTAATTGAGATTCATTTTATCATGGGATAATGTTATATTTATTAAAAATTATGAGAAATTTACCATGAATTTCATATTCACTGAAAAAGTTAACATGGAAGGTAGTAATGTTTCTTTGGATAGAGGAATGCGAAGGATGAATTAGGGGTCCAAAAAGTTGTTAGTATTTTATCCCTTATTCAAATTACCATACATTGGGGAATGGTTGTTATCATATAGTTAGGCATTAAATAAGGGCTTTGGTTGCGTCATTATTCAAGATGACAAGGTCATTACATTTTCCTTAATCAAATTTATTGTTTTAAGATAAATTTCCCAATGCAATATTTTGTTCTAGAATCAATAATCATTACATTAATAAATTGGTATAATTATATTCTTAGTGAAAAGTGTGATATATATACTGATCACATGATCATTAAATATATATTCACATATAAAGAGTTTAATATGCATTAAAGGATATGGTTTAGTTGATAAAATTTTATGATTTCTTAATAAAATATCACCTAAGGATAAAGAATAATGTTTCTGATGTTGGAAACATGATATTACATTCTAGATAATTCATCATAAAGACAGAAAAAGTAATAATACTCAGTGATTTATTTAGGATTAATAAAAAATTCATAATTGGAGGAGATAAATATTGTCTTCACAAAGTGACTACTAAAGCTTTTATTCACATGAAAATCACATAATCATAGAAGGATTATGTATATATAAAAAAGGCTTATGAATATTCAAGATCTTAATTTTATAAATGAAGGATTTTAACGGTTTGGAACACATATATATGTCCTAAAAAATATAATTTAATAACTAATAATTATATGATGAAAATATCTCCTCCTTCTATATTCATATAGGAAGTATGAAAACGTATAGAGATAAAAACAAAATTTATTAGTGGGATAACATGATGAGTGTGATTTCATAATACGTTTCATGATTCTTGGTATATAATAAAGTTAATTCTAAATGAAAATCCTTCTGGATATGTTTCTACCATTACCCATACTAGTTTCAAAATAAGAAAATATCACCGTTTATTTTTTTCATATGACTCCCTATATATCTAAAGGAAATAATTCCATTTTGGTTATAGTCAGTCTCCTTACAAAATTACATTATTTTATTTCCACTAAAAAAGATTTACCACTTGACTAACTCTCTAATATTCACATAATAGAGGTGTTAAAGTTCCAAGGAGTACCACTCTTGATTGTATATGATCTGTATTTTAAATTTACTTTTATATTTAGAGTATTTTTTCAAAATTATTGGAGATAGATTTGATTTTTTTTATTTTATATCATCATTGAAAAAGTGGTCCATCTAAGAGGACCATTGCAGATCTGGAGTATATTATGATATATTTTTCTGTTAATTTTCTAATGATATTGGCATCAAAACCTAAGCCAAGTAGAGTTATAATATAAAAATAGTTTCTGTACTGAAATTCACATAGAACCATATATGGATCTATATTGGAATATATATAGAACTCAAACATGATGGGATAATGATATAGAAATGATAGTAATATGTGATGAACTTAAACAGAAAACTTTGGTAATATTTAAACTATTTAGTAGCAAATGAAAGATTCCCAATGTTGATAGGAGAGTTATGTAAATAATCATTGATCAAATATAGAGTCTAATGTTTGTGACAGAGTGTTACATAAAATATCTAAATTGAAATAGGTTGTGGTGTTTGGTAATAAGGGGAAGTTTATCTATAGATATATTATTCCATTTGAGAACATTGATAATGTTGGGGTAGTGGATAAATATAAAAAACTCTCTTTAAATATCTCTCAACTGAATGATGTACTATAATATTTTTTAAGTATGTAAATAATAGATCCATCACATTTAATGAGGTTGAATTTTTTATAAATATAATTTGTGATTTTACATATAGAACATCCTTTATACATCATTTATCTAAAGGATAGTATTTTGATAATCAAGATGAATCATCTAGTAAAAAATCTATTTGTGAATGAAAATAGTGTGGAGGATACCTATTAACATAATGATTTGGGGATTGAAAATAACCCATAGATTTTTTCCCATGTAATAAAATTTTGATGTTGAAATTATTTTTAATCAGGTATAATTTAATGAATCGTGATTTTATAAAATACTTTTCCTTATTTAAATAATGTGGGAATAACTTGTCTTTCATGAAACACTAATATAAAATAAATACATAGTTAACTTAATAAAATTAATAGAAATCATTTTTATATTTTTATTGTTTTACTATTGGGTATCAATATAAGTATCAATATTATAAAAAACAAATACATTTAATGGTTAAAAAATATATTTTTCTTAAAAAAATTAATGTGAATTGTGAAATTATATTAAAATTTTCATTTATCACTATTAAAAAGTGATTTATATAAATTTATTTCATATTTTTTTTAAAATATCTAAATTAGGTTATAGTTTTAATTTCATTTCCACAAAAAAAATAATTCACCTATGAAAATATTAGTTTTTTTTAAAAAAGATGAGGGGACAAGCCCCACAAATTTATTTATAAAAGAAGCTCAAAGAGAGAAATATATTAAAACAGTGCAAGAAAATACATTAAAGTTTCATCCCATGGAGACCAATATTTTTCCTTATCTTGTCACCAATTTTGCGTTCTTGGTCTATTAGTTCATTCCACATTTTTCCGCTGAGATGCCCCCGACCTCTTCCTCCAGAGTAGTGGTCTGAAATCTCCTGAGCTTGCTGCAATAGCATTTCAATATCTTTATCAGAGCTGGAATTTTGATCAACTTCCTTATTCTTCATTTATTTCTTTCTTTGATTTTTCTTTTGGCTTCTTGTTCATTCTTGTTGCCACTTGCAATCTCCTATTTCTGTATTGTCATCTTCATTCTCTATTGAAACAGGTACCTGCATAATGTGAATCTGAGATTCACAATACACTCCCCCCAAAGGATTCATGATTCGAGCCACTGCTGATGGCTCCAAATCTCCAAGTATAGGAGAATAAAGAACAGTATTAGAAGAAGCATTATTATATTTTAAAGGAGAAATAGTGTGATTGACATCCCTGCATTGCACACAAGGCAGTTCTTCCACTGAGTAAACCCGATTAGAGTTGGATGGCCTTTTCTCATCTTTGGGCTCTGAGAATCCTGTATTCAAAATCCCCTCAACATCAGGAACACAGTCCATCTTTGCCTTCTTTTTTTCATAAGTATCTTTGCTAGTCCTAGGTGTCAGAGTCTGAGAGGTAGCCAATACTACATTCTGTTTTTGTCCAGAATCAGTCCTGGTTTGAAGATCATGCCGAGAGTTCCCTTGTGATCCCATATTAGTGCCAACCATATCAGAGGTAGTCATAGGTATCAGAGTCTGAGATATAGGCAATGCTACATTCTATTTTTGTCCAGAATCAGACCCGATTTGAATATCCTACTGAGAGTTCCCTGGTGATCTCATATTAATGCCAACCACGTCTGTGGTAGTCTTCTCTGTGCCCAATTTTTCAGAACAAATATAAGTATGAGCCAGAGATTCCAACTCCAAAACTGCCTTATCCTCTATCATATTCTCATCCCTAGCTTGCAAGGGTGAAGGGGGATCTCCCTACTCCGCAATCTCTACCCAGGATTTCTTAATTTGATTACAGGTCTTATTGAAATTAAAAGATCTTGTAACTTCAGGTCTTGGGACATCCTTACTATTAGAATCAGTAGGTAAAAGATCATTGTTTTGTTGATCCATAAAAATAGAGTTGGGCTTCACTCTTTCAACCTTTCCACATGACTTAGAGTCGTGTCCTCTAAAGGAGCATATACTACACACTATATATTTCCTACACATTGTTGCATCATGACCTAAAACCTTTCAGGTTTGACAGAATTTACGTACCCTCTCAAAATCAATTCTCAGCTCTAATTCTTCATCATCCGTGGATAGATAAACCCTATCAACAAGTGTTGATCAAATATCAATCTCAATGAGGCATCTAGCATAATGACCGAATCTAGCCATTTCTTTTTCTCTATCCATTCTAATAGGGACTCCAATGGAAAGTGAAATATCGTAAAATATTCTAGGATTCTATAAAATCCAATTAAGACCAAAAAAATTTATCCATACCTAAGATGAGGTGTTACCTAATTCAGAAGGGTTGAAACTCTTGTCCCATTCCCAGATGTGGAAAGCACCTGGCCTAAAAGAGATTGAGCTAAAGCCCCATGATCTGAGTTTGAGATCTGCATAGTGGAAAATTAAGTGGTAATATCCTTTTCCAAGAGAATCACACTACCACGAATCAAAACCCCAAACATCGACAAGTCTTTGACGAAGATAATCTATTTTCCAAGGAGTAATTCCCTTCAGAAGAATCAATCTTCCAATAATAGAGTGCTCTCCTAGAAGAAAACGCTATGCAATCACAGTAGAATCTTCCTTGACATGAGCCACAGATCCTATTTTGTGAATGCCTTCATAAGAACTTTTGAACTGGGAAAATGACCTACTAACTTCACTGATCTCGGGTATGTTCGAACCTAGTTTTCTAGGATCCGCTTCATTTATTCATGATGTGTGTGCGTGGGACTTGAATCTCCCAGGTAGTAGAAAGCCGGCCGCCATATCACGTCGCTTCCGAAAAAAAACCTAATATCCATGAGGGAGTGAGAGCCGGCTCTACATTTATTCCTCTATCTAAATTCTTTATTACCAATTTATGATAAAATCAAAAAAATTATAAGTTACCAAAATAAAATATTTTTAAAAAAATTGATACTTTTCTATATATTATTTATTTAAATTAAATGAAAATATTTTAAATTAACTCTTATACGATGTTTAAATATATATAAAAATAAATTACCAAATTTTTAATTGTAATTAATGTTAAATAATATTAATTTTTCTTAATGATTCAAAAAATATTATTTTCTAAAAAAGTAGTTTTAACCACATTATATGTTGGTATTTAAATGTTCATTTTATCTTATATAAAAATGGTGTTTGTATAAATTTAATATCAATTAATATTTATCATGTTTTAATTTTTCCTGAAGGGGGATATTATATTTTTAGAGATAAAATAACTGCCATGATTTGTATTTAATCATGAATAGATAGTGTTAAATGGGAAATATTTTTTGGATCTAGTTTTACCAAATCCATTTGACAAACAAACCTTATAGGATAAAATCATTAGGTTTTAGTGGCACATATACATATATCACCAATATTTCCCCACCTACGTCATTGAACTATTATGAAATTATGTTCTAATATCTTACCTAACATTCCTTTCCATAGATTTCCCCAGTTTTCACTCATAAAATGAGTTCACTACTACCTTTTCCAAGAAACATCCCTATTTCAAATTTACTATTAAATACTACAAAATTTATTTATACTAGATCTATTATATAATTTTGGATTCCTAAAACCTCAACAGTGTTCCTCATGTAATTTATTTTCAAAGGATACTTCCTGAGTTGATCCAAATTCTTAACATAAGTATTACCTACCCTAAACCATCATTTCATTATACTTCTCATCCACCCTCCTAAAAAACTAGTATAACCATTTCTGTATAATGACATAAGTATAAATACTATAATTTAATTTAATTATATAGTTCATGTCAACATTATCTATTTACCTCTTATGCAATCAAAAAAAAATTAAATGGTTTCCTTCGTGCATGTACTGACTACCAACTCCACGAACAACATTTTCATTTTTCTTCCCCACATTTTAAGGTATATTCTAGAAATGGATTTAGTTTATAGATATTTTATTTATGTAATTATATATATTTTTAAATTTAAAATTATTCATTCTATAAGTAATTTTACCAATAATTGATCAGTATAAAACTAACCAGCTAAAATGAATAATGGAAGAAGAAAATGGATTTATTTATAAGTGACAACTTCTATTTAGATTAACATTTTCTTATAATGAGTAAAAATTTCGATTCATATAAATAATTAAATATACAAAATTTCATTTTAAGTTTTTGATAATAATATTATTAAAAAAATAATCTCTTCCACATCCATACTCAATAATAGATTATAGTATATTCTTATTTGTTCAACTTTAAAACCCAAATGGAAAAAATCCAATAAATTTAAATACAATGATTAAATGCATACATAATATTTCATATTAATAATAAATTAATGAAATAGTTGGTTCTTTATTGGAATCTAAAACATTTACATTATTATTTATGTTACCATTATTCATCTATTAAAAAACACTGAAACATGTTTATCTCCAATTTTATCTACAAGAACTGTAACAAAAAATCAAATTGAATAAAATTAAATTTTTATAAAATATCATGAAACATAAGATAAATTTCTATTTTTGAACTTGAAGTAATGATATTTAGAATAATAGTGGATAAAAACACAATTACTACCTAACTAGTTGAAAAATATCAAAATTATATACACCCAATATTGAAAATAGATAATAACTAACGAATAGAAATAGAAGGAATAATTGTAAATTAATTTTAAAAAATAATATAAACATGAATAATGTTATATAAAATGTGACTACTATGGTTATTTTTGTTATATATGTGGTGAAAGTGTGATCAACTATGTGATAATTCAAGGAAAGTGTCTTATCGAATCAATTTCTGTTTCTATCAGTTATAGATTCTCTTACTAAAATAATTTTCAATATTTATAGGATCATTAAATTCATCAATTTTATATAGAATTCATTATTTTTTTCCTATGAAATTACTTATCATCATAAATTACCACATCTTTATAAAAAATTATCTGAATTAAAAACAATAATGTTTGTAAGGATAAATCTCATTCTTACTAATGAATATTTTCTTCCATGCTTGGGTTTCAATTATAAATATTGTTTTCTCTAGTGAAATGAATTTTATTCTTAATAATTTTTTCATATTTTACATTAATAATTTTATGAAATGAATTTTATTCAACATTTCTTTGATGGGGGTTTTCCTTTAAAATGAACTGAAAATATTCTTAAAATAATTTCATTTCATTATTCACCACGCCAGATTTATTGGAATTATTTTGATTCTTTTCATGGATTATTTATTTTTAAATATTTATAACATGGTTTCAAAAATACTTTCACTTTATTTCAAAAAAATTTAAAACTAATTTTATCTTCGTATTTTATAATGATTTGAAAAGGTTTTTTGAATGATTCTATATTCTCACATCTCTTTTCCCACCGATGTTCATCTCTTATTAAGTGATATTTTGGTTACAATAAATTATTTATCATAATATGATTTATTTCTAAAAATTAAAATTTTAATATCCTTTGATATCTTATGTTTAGGGTATGTTCTGTTTTTTAAAAGTTTAGGTATCCCATTCTTTTTCCCTAGGTTTCTTTAGATATGATGATGATTGATTTTAACTATCACAAATATGTATTAATTATTGTGGGTTGTGTAATATATCATCATAAAATGAATTGGTTTTTGTTTATATCTAACGATATAGTCACACGTGGACATAATCAGTTTCTTCATAAAGGAATTGGAATAATGAGTTTTCTCACATTTCCATGAATGGCAATAATTATTTTGTTCACATAAGCATGGGTCTAATGAGATTTCACAAAATGGTTTTCCTATGCATATAGATGTTCAAAAATTTTATGTTTTTATAATTTTATGTAATAATTCCATGATGCCTTTGAATTTCTTAGAATGCGATTTTATAATGTTGTACATTATTTTTAATGTATTCCATACTCTTTTATAGTTATCATGTTTTTTAAGATTATTTAAATTTATTTTAAGCAATGTCATAACTTTTATGATTCCATAATTATATTTTTATGATCTTGTAGTTATATATAATGTAATATGACTTTTAAGTATGGACAAATGATCTTTTATAAGGATTTTATCCCTTCCAAATTTTATCCTTAATTTTTATTATTTGATATAATATGATACATTTTTCCCTTAATTTGTGTATGGACTCACACAGTTTTTTCAATTACAAGGGTTATTAAGATGATTATTTCTTGTGAGGATTATCAGAAATGGCTCTATAAGATCATTATTATGGGTAAATGTTCATAACTATTTTAAAATAAGATATTTCTATTTATATTCTCAAAGACACAAAGCCTTCCAAACATCTGGTTGTCACCAATTATAAGATATTTAATTTTAATCATGAAAATAATGTATTATTTGATTTATTTATTTCATAGTTAAATTTATCATAAACCTTAATCTGGAGTTATATTGATCACTTTAAGATATTTATTTGTAAATAATGAACATGAAAATTTATTGTTTACCAAAGAAATATTTAAGATGGGTTGATAAACTTGATGCAATAGTTAATAATATTGATAAATAGGGAAAGAGTATAATTTTTTTTAATAAAATGAGAAGTTGTTTTTAATTATAGATTAAGAATTTAATAATTGTATAAGTCCACTGGTGATCTAAATTTATCTTCCAAGGATAATAATTCGGAGTACTGAGTCTCTAGAACGAGTAGTTATTTCTTTGATATAGAAGGATGAAAAGTAATTTAAAATATATGAGTCATGGAAGAAGCTTAAGCATGAAAAGTTTTCAAAATATTTTTTAAATTAGAGGTTTGAATGAGGCCAAATTAAAATTTAGATAATTGAATAGTTCTGAAAGATTAAATTGTTTTGGTAAAAATTGTATTCCCCAAGGTGATTAAACATTAAAGACTATGTTTTTGTGCATGAAGAGAATACAGAAGCATTTATGGGGAATGTTTCTCCACCGCTGAGAATTTATAAACTATAAAATAATTATTAAAAATATAGAGCTATATTGATAGTTTAAAACAATATTATATTTCCACTATTGAAATTTTGATGTTATAGTTATCATTTCAATACTATGTCTTATTATAGTGAAGTTTAAAGTTATCTATAAGTATAACATATTAGAAGAAAATAATGGAGATTCAAAATATACTCTTCGTACTAGGGAACAAAATCTTACTATGGTAAATATTTTTATTATTCATCCTACAGATGTAATTTTTTTGTTATAGAAAAAAAAGAAAATCAGTTTGTCGACGAAATAAATAAATACAAGATAGTCAGATTTAGTTTCAATGAAAAATAAAATTTTCAATCTTGAAAAAAAAAATTAATTTTAGGGATTCTAAAAAAATGATGCCAAGATAAAAAATGTATCAACTCATTATGGAATTTCATGGAAGGATATAAAAAAAATTAAGAAGTACAATATGGAGGATATTATCATAAAAGAAGTAAATAATTACTGCTCTATGATTTGGGAAAAAATATATCTGTCTTATATGACAAGAAATAAGATTTTCTTAAGTAATTTTAAGGGGAATAGTTGATGGTAAAATGTAATTAAAAATGAGGGATTATTAATGGTAAAAAATGTATATATTTGTTTTTATAGATATGAGTTGATATCACTAATATACACTGCGTTGATGTTTTAAGACATAATTTATTATGCAGTAGAAAACTATGTGAATTAGGTTTGGAAGTTACATCTAATAGAATAGGATGTGGCTTCAATTTAAAACGAAGAAGTTATCTTATGGTAGGTTGGATAACGAGTGTATATTTATTAAATGTTAATTGAAAATATTTTTTTTTTATATTTTTCTATGATAGTATAAATTTATATTTGGTATCATATGATAAGGTATATTAATAAAAAATGATTTTAAAATTACTAATACTAGAAGATAAAATTAAAATTCAATATATAAAATTAAATTTATAGAATACCATGGTTAAATGTGTAAAATTAAATATTGTGAGGAATATATATTGTTTAAAGTGGATAAAGAAACAAAAATAATTAATTTGATTCACAAATATATGTATATAAACTATAAAACTTCCAAATACAAATGGTGATAATTAATAATTTTTTATTGATTATTAAAGTATAATGGGAGATAATATGTTTATTTGGCAAAAAATGTAACTTAGTGTATCATGAAGTTTCATAGAATTGTATATTATGAAACTGTGAGTACAATTTGGGTTTTTAATTATAATAATGGTATGGAATACACTTATAATTAGGTGTAGAAATACTTATAGAAACATGGGATTGAGAGTTATGTATCATATGTGAGGATACCATCAGATAATGGTACGTTAAAAAATGAAATATATATCAAAAAATACTAAAAGAACATATCTGATTGAATTTGGCTTGCTTTATCATTATCAGAGGGAATATTTACAAGTGGAATCTTATTACCCAAAAATAAGTTTTATTTAATACTAGTAAATAAAAAATTCCATATAGAATGTGGAATGGAATAAATTAAACACTAGAGAATTTAGAGAGTTTAGGTGCAAATGTTACATTAAAAACAATGAAGGTAATCAAGAAAAATATAGAAATTTTAGTAACCTATAAATTTTTAACATAAAAATTGCAACATGTTTGATGAATACACAGTAAGTTTCAGAATAATACAAACTAGGTTACTATAGAGGTTTACTGTGTCTGAATACATGGATGTATTCAAAATTGGTAAATAAAATTTCTATATCATTTTTCATTTATTTCTTGATAACTTGAACCCTTCTTTGAGAAAAAATACTTAAAACCTTTCTCCATAACATGGGAAAGGTAAACAAAAAAATGGTGTGATAATATGATGAAAAATGGTAAATTTAATAGATATAAATAAATGATCATAAGTTCACACAATATAATACTAAGTGTATAAAAAAATGTGACAAATATTATAAAAATATACAAATCATTTCTTATATCATAATCATTAAACTTATCACAACGATTTATCAATTGAATGACACAAAAATAAGATTGTGGATTCATTAATAAACAATCATGATAAATTGGAACATATCATAATAATAATAAATATTTTTTTCATGCACATAGCATATAATATCACTTCTTTAGTCAAGTTTCACATACAATACTATAAATGGGATTTGGTTTCCCTCCCCATTCCATTATTTCCTTAGTCAAGTTTTTCTCCCATGACCACATTATTAGAAAAAATCCCTTTCTAAACTGGGTTCGCTCACCTTTCATATCCTTATTATGTCATCGTATATCTTTATTTTCAAAATTAATTAGAATTATATAAATATATGGGCCTACTTATCTCATAATGAAAACCGTATATATGTTTCCCAGAAGATCAAAAAACATTCATCATATAATCATATCATAACTCGTTTAAAAGAAAATTGTTTTATAAAAAGTTATCAATAACCATCCATATAAAGAATAAAGATAGTAAATTTATATTATATCCTCTAAAAATCATAATAAACATTAAATGAGGTTTATAAATATGGAAATACATTTGAAATATCACTAGAATTTTTCTCGAGGAAAATCTATTTTATATGAAATTAATTATTTAGATTATAAAAAATTTAAAAAAATTAAGATGAAATTTTTCTTGGAATATAAAAAGGATGCTTATATATGAGTAATCAATGAAAATATTAGTCATGTTGTTGATTAATGTATCTAATATTTTTTTTGGAACCCAGGATTTTCTTTGTGGGAAAAGGATTTTGGTTTGTGTGTATTTTCAATCCATACATGGATGATCAAGGACTTTTCAATGATAGAGACCTTATTGTAGAATATGAATACATCACTGAAGGTGTAATCTTAAAGGATTGGGTTACATGAATGTTGTGATGAGATTATTAAATTTATGGAGTTTCATTAATGGTAAAAATAATATATGTGATTATGAGAAGTTGATCATTAAGAGTGCATGATAGTTTGAAAAAAATATTCATGATAAGGAAAATTTTCAATGGACTATCATGAATGGAGAAGTTACAAGAAGATTATTCTGAAATACATTGAATATATTCTAATAGGTGTTTTACCATATAAATTTTATATGCCTATATATATGAGGCATCACCCACTTAATTTCCCAAGAAAAAATGTATAAAATTCAAAAAAATTCCAATTTCGTGAAGGCTAGGGAGATTTGAAAATATGGGATCTAAAATAGCTTGGTCATTGTGAAAATACTAGTTATATATTGAATGATTACTATGATTTTGAGTAGTGGTTACTTATTGATGATTTGGTATTCCATGATGACACATTGAGCTCTACAAAGGCTATTTTCTTTTTGAATGAGTGAGCCTTGCTACAGTGCTTCATGAAATGTAGTTTTGAAGATAATATTTTTAGTGTATAGTTCCTTAAAAGTACATAAAATCAGGTATATGGTGAAATAAGAGTCTCATGATAGTCATGGAAGAACAGTTTTGTTACAATATACTAAATATACCTTCACATCGATAAACTGAGTAAGGTTTTTCCCAACTCAGTGATCTAGGGGGAGTTAATAGATATTTTCTGAGGGAAGTAATGTGATATCCCTAAAATCATATAATGGTAGTGTTCTTTCCACAAATATAATATGCCAAAAATTATGTTTTCCACAAGTATTTAATATTAGTGGATTTATATTTGACTGAAACACTACAATCATACTCTCCTTGGACTATCCCTTAGTATTTAACCATGCAAAATTGATGTGTTAACTCTTTTGAAGTGATTTTTTGTTTTCTAAACATTCCCATCAGAAAGGTTTAACAGGTTCCTATAATCATGGAAATAAGATTGTTTAATTTAGGAGAAAAATTTGACAACATAATTCACCCCTACCTTCTTAGGGTGTTATGGGATCTTTCATATGGTATCAAAGTGTATAGGATACTAGTTTTAAACCATTCCTTCTCTTATACCATGGAGAATTCAATAAATATTAGAGGATTCCCCTAGTTTGATGGAATAAACTTTTATATTTGGAAAAATAAAATGAGATATCATATAATATCTCTTATAATGGAAGTAATAATTGATACTACACAAGGGTTACATGTCATTAATGCAATACGATTTTCTATTACTAAAATAGAGAGATAAATGCATGATTTAGATGCCAAATAAAAGAATTCCCTTACTGAATCTCTATTTGGTAAAATATATTATAAATATAAGAGTATAAATTAATCTAATTCTATGTTTTAATGAAAATAAAATTAATTTTAAGGTGAAAAAAATATTTATGTAGTCGAAACACCATGTCATTCACAACTGGTTCGATCATTCGAAGATTCATCTGGTTGAAAATTCCAATACCTTTTTTAATTGAATTACACAATTTTTTTGGATAAATTCAAGTATTTGGTAAAGAAAAAAAATAAATTTACACTGTGGAGAAAATATTGATAAGGCTTCCATATATTTACAATCCAAAATTGTTTTTTCTTGAAAAGATGGATCTATCTAAACATTGTATGGACGATCTTCAGAGAATATTAGAGGCTTATGAAAAGAATGTGGAACCAGATGATGAAAAATATTTCATAATCAAGAAAATTAAATTAAAACCCATGAAAAAATATGATTTTTTAGGATATATTTATGTAAGATAATGTGTAAGATGAATTTTTATCTATTTTTTCATATAAATTCAAAACTGGGAAAGGGATATTTGAATGAATACATCAACAATATTGTTTTTTATGTGGTATAGAGGGGAACAATACCTATTGGTTCTCAAGGAAGTTTGATGAGGAAGAAAATGAAGGTGAAAAAATGAACAATCGTTGTAAATTTTTTCCCCAAATTAATTAATTAACATAAAAAATAAATTATAGAGAATGATTTTCATTGGTAATGAAAAAATGACATATTGAATTTTTCAAGGATGAAGATCCAAAGTATAAAGTTATTACCCAAGATTCCATGATGGATATAGTTGGAAAGTATAAACAGTAAAAAAATGAATATATATATAATTATTTAATTTCTGACACGAATCTAATTTTAGAACATTATGATGCTCTTGGTAATATTGAAAATCAAAGAAATGGAAACAAAAAATGGAGAGATGTTTTGTAATAATCCCTAGAATAGGTTGACTGGATTGAATCTATAATTAATCAATTGGAATAAGTTTTAAAATAACAATAAAAATATTTTGAAATATTTGATTTTGTAGTATAATTTAATATCATTATTAAATAATATGAAATGATCATCAATTAATATACATCAATACCGGAGGAGAAGTCCAAGACATTTGACGGTCATTAAGAGGAATTTATTTCTTTGAGTAAACATGAAATTAAATCAAAGGAAGTAAAGAAGAAAACAACTTTTTGAATAATATAAAATATTGGCTTCTATAAAGAGGTATGTGTGGCTCTAAAGTTGTAGAGAATATTTTGAATAATCAAAGATCCCCGTGCATGGTAAATGGTGAACATAGTCGTAATGATGAAATATCAAAGGATTCAAAATTAAATGGGCCAAAATATATTTAATCTGAAAAATTGACATATGGAAAAGTAAACTAATGTCCAAATAAAGAAGACCTCAAATAAAACAAAAAAGAGAAATGAAAAATCTCCACAAGAATCCAAAAAACCGCTAACCTATTTTCCTAAAGAATGTGACCTGAGGTGGAATATAAGTGAGAACAAATTTTCACTTATGAATGTTATATTTTGATACTATATAGTACATACCATTTAGTAATGTGAAGAGTAAAAGAGAAATTTTAATGGGGAAGATCTAGGAAATCAAAAAAAGATAAAAAATTCATATCTTATATCTTAAAGAAGAAATTACTTTTATAGATATTGTTTTCACTAATCTAAAAATGGCCCAAAATCTATTTATTATAGGCTAAGGAAATGAAATAATAATACATACAGAACATAGAGACAATTCTATACCCTCATACCAAGATAATTTTCTCTAACAAATAGATATTCTTTACTAGGAGAAGAATCAAATTATTATGAACTAATAAATATGGAAAAGATATTAGAAAGTCCATTATTATCCACCACTAGAACAAATATATCATGGAGGGGTGTGAAAATTGGGACATGGATTATTGATTGGAGGTCCTCATACCATATTATGGGAGACACAAGCATATTGAAGAATGTTAATTAAAGTGTTGTTGTAATAGTATGGTTCAAAAATGATTGTTCATTGAAGATCAAAGGTATTGTAAGTACATAACTGTCTAACGATGATATTAGGATAAGTGAAGTTATTTATGTGGATGGTTTACATAACTATATACTATGTTTGTTTTAACACTTTAAATTAGGACTAATTGAAACATTCAATCAAAGGGGTTTCACTATCAATGATAATAAAAATATTTATCTCATGAAAGGATGCAGAATAGAGGAAAAATTATATCATGTTGACAATAAATAAAACATTTTATACTTGATAGTTGAAGAAAGAAACTACTTGTGGAACATGAGGTTGGGTCACATTTATCAACAAGAACTTGAAAAAATATAGAATATAAAGATAATCATGTATATCCCAAATCTAAATTGTTAACTAGAATTGACTTGTGATGCATGTATATAAGAGAAGTTGGTCTAAAGTTCATATTGGCTAAACACGAAAATAGAATTAAATATTATTTATCTCATCCATAAAGACGTAGGTGGTCTGAAAAATGTGTTTGAACTTATAAAGAAATTTAATTCATTATTTTCATTGATTATTATAGTAAAATTTACTTTTTGATGGCTAAACAAGGAAACAATAAATGCTTGATTGGATGAAAACATATCACTGAATATCCAAAAATGATACTTGGTATACAATAAAATATTTTTGATCTAAAAATGGAGTTGAATAATTTTCCATTGAATTTAAACATTACCTAGATAAAAATGTAATAAATCATGATTTGTTTTTTGTCAGTACCCCATAAAAAATGGAGTTTTTTAGTGCTGAAATTGATAGTGAACAATATGGATAGAACTATGTAGACTAAGATTTCTATCTCTCTATATTGCTGGAAATATGTTGTTTGAGTAGTAGTGTATACTCAAAATTTAATATGTTATATATGGTTGAAACCCAGAAACCATGTGAGTTTTTTCCTTGATGAAATCCATATTTGAAATATTTTTAGGTTTTCATAGGTTAATGTTTCATTCGTATAATGAAGGAAATCAAGTGAAATATATTGATTGTTTACATAGATGAATATTCCTTTGATATTCAATAAATATAAAATAAAAAAATGTCACAATAATTATCTTGTAATAATTATGGGAAAATGTGACATTATTATTATTGAATATATTTCCACAAATAACTAGATAGGATATTATGTTCATATGATAGAATATGAAGAAGATTTTGGACATAAAATATTTTCAAATGTTGAAGTAAATGATGGAGTTCAAGAAATTTAGAGGACACAAAATGATGATGATTCTGAAGAAGAATCATATGAATAATCAATGGCTGAATAATTTTCATATGAACCTCAAAAAATAAATAGAAGTGCATAAATTGATTAATCCAGCATCATTGGGGATTGGACAGAACCAAGATAGACAATAAGAATGAACAATTATAAATAGTCTACTTTCCTATCAATTAAGGATCTATCTCAATTTGAAAAATATTTAAATGATGAACCATGAGTTAAATATATTAATTAATAACTTTATTAGATTGAAAAGTACTAGACATGGGATCTTGTTAATAGACCTAAAAACCAGAATGTTGTTTGATCCAAATAGATCTTTAAACAGAAATATTATGAGCATGAAAATGGTACGAGAAACAATGCGCGCCTTGGGTGTAATGGATATTCACATATTGAAGGAATTGATATTGAATAAAAATTTATCAAGTGGTGAGACTGGAGTCGATCAGGATTTTCCTTACTATAGAAATCCAAAGTGCATACCATGTTTTTCATATGGATTCCAAAACCACATTCTTAAATGGAGTTCTTGAAGAAGAATTATACATTGAACATAATATTGGATTTCATAAAGGATGTGCTGATGAAAAGATTCAAAAATGAAAGAAGTATCTCTATTATGAATCAGGCAACATGAGTATGGTATTATCATCTGGATTCTTACCTGAATAAGATCGAATTTTAAAGAGGAAGTTTCAACCATAATATCTATGTGAAGAATTCAATAGATGATTAACTTATGGTGCCTGTCTATGTGAATGATATTATATTATGTTGAACTAGGTATTGGTCAGAGGAAGAATTTTAAAATCATTAGCAATTAAAATATGAAATTTCTATTATTGGTGTACCCACATAATTCTTGGAGATATAAGTGATTTAGAAGAGGGATTATAATTACATTTCATAAGAAATGTATGCAAGAGAGTTTCTGAAGAAGTTCAATATGCATGAATAAAAACCAAAGTCAGCTTCAATTGAGGTTGGGAAAAAACTTGTAATGCATGTGGATGAGACTTTTGTTCATCCCACCTTGTATAGGAGAATCATTGGACGTATATTTTGTATGACTGCAACATGTCCAGACATCGTGTTTGAAACATTCATTGTGGACCTCTTTTAAATAAATACCACGGGAGAAAATATGGATGTACTTAAATGAATGATGAGTTATATTCTAGGTATACTAAGTTTTAGCTTATACTTTGCTGCAAGAAGAGACATTGAAATGTCAACATTTTATAATGCTGACTATGTAGGAGTTTTTGTGGATATAAAGTACACGAGTAGTGGAGCAATATTTGATGAAAATAAATTTATGGGACGATTGAGTAAGAAGTAGTAAATCACTTCTATTTTTACTATATAGGTAGAGTAAATCTATGCTATCAAGGCATGTACTCACATTTTGGGGATGAAGTAAGAACCTACTAATATTGTTTAAGAGATGAAATAGCTGACGGTGATTTTCTGTGATAATAATAATGCAATCGATCTTATGAATAATCCTATTTATCACCCTCATACTAAACATATTGATATCTTATATCACATCATTAAATAATTGGTTGATTAAGAAATGATTGAAATGGATCATGTTGGAACTGATGACCATGAGGTTGACATTATAATTAATCCAATGGAAACACTTGTTTTCATGAATCACTAGTTGAACCACAATAATCAATCGCCTCCTAATGCAAGAGGATGTTACCAATTATCCCATCTCTCTAGTTTTTTTACATTATTAAACAATTTATGAATGTGATGCATGTTTATGGTGGAGAAATGATATAAGAGAGTGTTTTTTGTGATCTACAAGTTCAAATTTGGATTCTTTGTCTTTATTATCAATGGGGGGGATGGATAAATTCAATGATAATAAGGTTGAAATATAGTGTATAATGCAGAAATTAAGTAAAATTTTAATGTTTCCATGGTTGCAGGAGAATGGAGAATGTATAAATTATAAATAAATTCAATGTTACCAAAGTATGTTGATGGTAGACTTGTGATAAACCATGTAATGCTTATGAGATGTGATAAGAATTAGGTGTTATAAGGAAACAATTTAGGTAAAGGAATTCATCTATTAAATGGTCATATAATATCTTGGATATATTTAATCATTTAAAGCATGAGAAACAAATTCATTCTTATCCTCTTGTTGTATACATATATTATTTCTCATATAGGCATTGCGTGTTGAATGATTTTATTAATAGGTTTCGACAGCGGTTGGTAATACATTGAATTTTTCTATAGAGTTTTATCAATCCGAAAGAGATATATTTTTGGAACTAAGGTTTTTAATTTCTGTAAATGGATCATCGTGAGTGCGTGATGTTTTGATGGAAATCTTTGAAACAATGAAAAATATTAATATAGCATAAAGAATGAAAGAGATAAACGAATATGCTTTTTAAAAATCCATAAAATCATATAAGAGGTGGTGGATCATCACAAATGGTTGAGCCTATAAATATGACATTACCCCCACTTTATTTGACCTAGAAAAAAATCAGAGAACATTCTGATTTGATGTGATTTCATGAAGGCTAAGGAGCTCTGTGAATATGGGTTTCTATGTGATCTTGAGCATTGTGAAAGGACAAATTGAGGCTTGACTGATGACAATGATTTTGAGTAAATGTTTCTTTATGATGACTGGGTATTCTACAATGACACATTGAGCTCTGTAAAGGCTGTTTTTTTTTGTAAAGGAGTGAGCTTCGTGAAGAAGCTTCGTCAATGGTTGTTTTAAACACCATTTTTTCAGTGAATAATGTTTCTAATGTTCATAAACTCTAGTATACAATGAAAGTAGATTCTCAGGATGGTTAGTGACAATGAATATAATTCCAATGTACTGGAGTGACCTTCAACATTATAAACTGAGTAAGACTTTTCCCAATCCATTGAGCTAGGGGAGTCGACTGAATTTTTCTAGGGGATTCATTGTGTTATCCCAAAAATATTTAAAAGGAAATGTTCCTAGAATAGAGTGAGTATGTCTAAAACAAATTAGTGCAAAAATAGTAAAGATTATTATATTTAGTTATGAATGACACACTTTGTGCATATTCTCCTTAGATAATCCCTAATCGGTGAACAATGTTAAATTGACATGTTGAATTTTTTCATGAGATTGATTATTTTCTACACAATCCCATCAGACATGATTAATAGGTTCTTACGAATGTGGTTAAAATATCCTTCACCTCAAAAGAAATATTTTATACCCAGATTCACCCCCCCCTCAAGGTGTTATGTGGTTTTCACAGTATATCTTAAAAAAATTGATTCGTATTTTAAAAAAAATTCAAATATTACACTTTTTGAAAATGATAAGAAGTTTCATTTCAAAAATTTGTATGTAAATTAAAATATAATAAAAATTATGGTAAATAATTTTTTTTGAATGGTAAATACATTCTTGAAATTTTTTTAATAGAAAATTAATGCATTGAAAAAATGATTCATGAACCAAGGGAAAAAAGGTCGGTTTTCTTTAAAAATATTCTTTCGGTGTATTAAGTATTTAAGAAGAGGAAAATGAAAGAAAAATGATTTAATCTCCACAAATAATCATAGGATAAAAATAATACATAATATTTGGTACATATAGATCATATAGTGTCATCATGAGATAATTAAAACATGAAAAATTCTTCTTAAAATGATATTATAACATAAAATCATTACCCCATGTCCATTTTCCATCATAAGTGCTCTACCCACCAGTATAATAAATTCAAATTTATTATACTACTATAAAAACCCATAATCATAACATTAATAATATTCATGTTCTAATTATATCATTTTATTATCCGTTCATTATCAGTCTTCTATTATCATTTTCGAGGTTAACTACTTTCGTTTTCTTGTATGTATGGTTTTAAGGGTTAATATCCTTTAAATTTGATCATGGTTAATTCTAGATCACAATATTAATCCTGATATAAATTCTATATATAATAATTTTATACATTTTTATAACCATTCATAGAAATAAATGATGAATAACTAATTACATCACTACGTGGTGATGGTAGTCAGTACAAATACATGTGTATTGTTTCCATTTTTTGATGGATGTAATGAAAGAAAAGTAAATATTAATAAATAATTATAGAATAATTATTATAACATAACTATAATATATAAAAAATATATCTAATATAATAAACAATCATGAATTATGATGGTGAATATTGAGTTGTGTCACTACATGGAGGTTGTAGTCTGCACGTATACAAGAGAGGTAATTTCATTTTCCATTAGATTGAGAAGAGGTGGTAAATGGTTTTCCCATTATCGTATTAATATCTCATTATAATATTGATACTAGAGTAATAATTTTAAAATGGATAAATTAATTTTATTGTTCTAAAAGTAATAAAAAATTTAAAGAACTTGATATGTTTGGGTTGTAATCTGACCCTTATATCATGATTTAACCAGCGGTAAACATGTTTTAACCATAACCATGGTATTTTTATACTATTTTTACAATTCAATAATAAAAATACTATTTTTAACAACCCAAATTATATTAATTATGATGATAATAAATATAAACTTCATTTTACTATATTCAATTTCTATTTGTGGGTTAATTTACTTTGAATTACGTCTACCTACTTCATTGAAAACACATTTTAAACAAATGAATTTTATTGTTTAAAATAAAAGTTTATTCAATTAATTTCATTATAATAACCATAAAATGAGTGTTAAAATATTATATTAAATATATTATATATATATATCTAAAACAATTAATAAAGTGATATTAATGTACATTATTCTGACAAAAACACATTGCGTGTATAATTTTTTTGGATAATGTATTTTTAAGACAATAAATTATCATATTCTGATATCAAGTATAATAAAGTTGTATTTTTAATTATTTAAAATATTTAAAAATAAATGACACTTTTGATACACTAATATATAATTAAATAATAGTGAAACATTTAGTGAAATTAAATGATAATTTATATAAAAATGGTATTTTTAACCATTAACTGAAAAATAAATATTTTTAGAAATATCATAAAACATAATGTTTAAGATAATATTAATATTTTGATTCTAAAAAACATATGAGTTTAATCAAATAAAATTTCTAAAAAATTTGGAAATTAATTATCATTTTCATAGGAAATTTTTGATAAAAACCATTTTTTTAAGAAAACATATGTTTTAGGAGTAAAATGACTCTACCCAACAGTAATTACATATTTACTATAAATTAATCAATACTTGTAAACTGTTAAAAATAGTCATAGTATTATTTCAAAAATCATTTATTACTATTCATTTCTACTAATTAAAAGCCTTTTTCAAAATGTTTTATTATTTATATTATCTCAGGATTGTGTGTAAAAAAAGAAGTCAAAATTTTAATTTATCCAAATAACATAAACCTGGTGAGTATTCTTGTTTTATAGAAATTTTTCAATAACATCAAATATTTATAAAAAATTTTCTTCTTAGGAGATATCTTGCTTCTGTGGTATAATCCTCTAGTTCATTACCTATAGTGGATTAGGTATATAATTCCTTAGGAAATATACATGGAACACATCAAGAACATGAGAGAGTTTTAGTGGTAATACCAAGAGATAAGCTAAAATTCCTACTCCATCGTGAATTTATAAGGGAATAATAAAAAAGGCTCAAATTTCCCTCATTTAATAATCTCATAACCTTATTCCATAGATAATCTCACAAGAAACCTTTCTCACAAATATCGAATTGTAGATCACACTGATGATTTTCCTTATTATTAGTATGTCATCTCTGAGCTACCATGATATGACACTATGTGGAAAAATCATTCACTACTATTTCCCTATCAATTTAACTCCCCAATAGATTTATTTATCTATCATTATCTTAGTATTTTAGAGTTATACACTTTTTCTCATTGTGTACTCCATAATAATCCATCAGAATGCTCCAGTGAAAGCTATTATTTTAGGAAAACTAGACTTGAGGATGGTTTTGATCCAAAACCCATATAAAATAGAAAAAAAACAATATCAAAATATCTTATAGGGGTTTTATAGTACCATAATATTTACCATATATCTTTGAATTATTATACTTACTAAAACACTATTATCTATCTAGTTCATGCTATGGACTTCTCCGGAACATCATGGTAAACCTCAGATCACAATCAGATTCAATATGTGGTACCCAATATAACCTTACCACACCATATATATATACTAAAAAATTTATTAAGATAAAAATATTCTTTCCAAGTAATGAATTGTTCTATATTATTATGAAAATTGAATAGAAAACAACTATCATTATATATTTATATGTCTTGGGGGTCCCAAAAATGTAATCTATAATGATGTTTTCAAATTTCCATTTTAGTATCAGTATTGGTAGTTACGTCCCTTTATACTTATTTTTCATGTCCTTTACTTACTGAAAAATGAAACAATGAGATATATAGTCCACAATATCTATCCCTATGGTGTCACACATGAAATACTCATTCATATCTCTATAAATATCCATACATCCAAGGTGAATAGAGAAAGATGAGATGTTAGATTCTTCCAATAGTTCATTCTTTGGGTTTTGTATTGATAAGAAACATACTTGGGTATTGAACCATATGATCCCATAATAATCAATAATAATATTGAGATCATTTCCCACATTATTTTTCATCTCCAAATCCTCCTTTAATATTTACATTGATATATTATTAAAAATCACTATAGAAATATATGATTTATCCCATAACATTCATATTTTAATTTCTACCATTTATAAATTATTAAATATTAGATATATTGTGATCCTAATCATACATAAGTTATCATGATCCTTTCAAGTCAAATAATTATCCTCCATGTTATCTTCCCTAACATGGTAGTGTATTGAATAATCATTATCTTTAATCAACTCAAACTATATTATTTGGTGCATATTCAACTATTTCAAGGTGAATATATACTTTATAATTTTTTAATTAATATATATTTCTGACCTTTCTCAATAATGATAATGCATCAATATGTTTATAAAAAAAATTAATTTTATTAAATCCAAATCATGACCTGAGAAATTTTTCTCATGAACCTTTAATTGTGTTGATACATAAGCTATCATCATATCATTCTATATGAGAACATGTCCCCTAAAATTTCCTTAATGCATCACTATAAACTAAAAACCATTATCTAGTACATTTTATTCTAATAATGGTTTCACCTACTAACCTTCACTTTACATCCATGAAATTACAATCTCACTCATCTATCCAATGGAACATAACACCATTATGAGTTAACATGTGGAGTTGATTATATACATATGAAAAATACTTCAAAAATCATCAATAATAACCATCCTAAAAAATAAAACTATGGATTCCAATCATAGTGATTGGTCTGGTCCAATAATATATAATTTTTTTCTTAGATAATTCCACTAATATTCAATCTCTTGAAATCATATGACCCAATAATGAAACATTATAGATCCAATATTAGCTTTGGTAACTTTTTCATAAAACATTTCAATCCTTAGGTTCTTCAATAAAATCCTAAACTACTATTCATTACTTACCTTTCTCTTATAATATATAAGAATATCATCTATAATTACTAACAGAAGCTAATCCTAGTAACGTCTAAAGAGCCTACTCATTAAATCAATGAATATAGTGTGGGATTAGTAAAAATAGATAGCATCACTAAAATTCATAGTGCCCATGCCTTGAATAGAAAGCTATCATTGGTGTCTTTTCACTTTTGACCCTCAACTGATATTATTTATATCAAAGATAAATCATGGAATAATATTGATCTCTTTGTAATTGATCAAAAAATCATGACTATTGGCGAGAGGGAAATTAATTTTAATCACGATCATTTAAATTTCATTATAATAAATTTAGATTCACATTGATCCAACTTTCTTCCAAACAAAAAGAACAATTGTGTCTCATGGTGACACACTTGTTTGAATAAATCCTTTATCAAGATTATCCTGGAGTTGTTTCATCAATTCCTATAACTCAATCGAGGATATTCTATATGGATTCTTTCAAAAAGTTTTATCACTAGTTTTGAGTTCTATTGAAAACTAAACATCATGTTTTTTAAGAATATAAAGAAAATATTTTAAAAACACATTAATAAACTCCTATAAAATATGCATTTAATTAATATTGAGTTTCAGGAAAATCATCTAATATAATTACACAATTTTGATTATAATAATGACCAATGAAATTAATGAAATTTACACTATAATATCACATTTATCCATGCCACAATTAAAAAACATAAGATGGACTAGAATATAAAATGTGACTCCAATTCCAATGAAATTGAAATGTAATTTATATAAATAGTATTAATAAATGATGAATATCACATGAAATTATACAAGGAAAATATTAACAAGATTATTAGGATTCAAAATCTCAAAAACATTAATTGGGTATGATTTATAAATTTTATATGTGTGTGTCATACTGTTAAGATTTTTTACTATTATTTCATCAACTTATGATTGAGGTGTTAATGTGATACCCTTATAATTTTCTTTTCATATATGTAAAATTGAATACATATAGAATAACATAAAACATTCAAACTTTATGAGTGTATGGTAAATGTACCTATCACTTCAATATTATTTCACGCACATTATAAATCATTATATGCTAAGATTCCCCTATTTCTAGGGGCTTAATAGTTTATATATGTCGGTCATCATCATTAATCTAATGATTCAAGAACTAGTTATTATAATGACTACACCCCTTGAAATTTTATAATTGGAGTTTCATTGGTGTACTATCTATATATTTCACACCATTTTAATCATTATATAACTTATCCTCATAAAATTTCCTTTTGATTTCTTGAAGGAATTATTTTAAAAACATGAAAAATTTATCATTGCCATTAATAAAAAAACTCTTCCTGACTCTTTCTACACTTCAAGCATAAATTTAAATTCGTCTTAATATCTCTATGGGGTTGTTAGTATAATTCCCATTTAATTTAGTCTTACATTTATTATAAAACCATGGGATTTAGGGGTGACTCCAGTCTCAATTTCCACATTGATATCTCATAAAATTATTTTTTCATAGTTACTGAAGTCTCTTATGTATAATTCCCCTTAAAGAATTGCTTTTAAGGCATTTATCAATCAATCAATCTTAAATTCCAGTTTAATAATAATACTAGAAGAAAAACTCTTTTGTCATATATAATTTTTCTAATAGGAAACAACTGATTCCTCAACCTTCTACTAATGAATAAGAAACTTATTATATATATTAATACAAATAATACAATGAATGTAATTATAGAAAAATAATCTCTTAAAATAAACCCACCCAATGGATTAAATTTCTTCTCCTTCCCTTTAATTATAGATAGTATTCCACCATTGATACACTCCACCTTAAAAATTATATGTAGTTAAGATATCATTTTCATGTTATAATCACTAGATATTGTAAAATAACTTTCTTGTGGTATTTATCTATTTCCCAACAGTTATTGAATCAACAGACCCACTAAAATTTAGTGGATAATGCTTCTTGAAGGAATCAATAGTCTGTTGTTCCATTCAATTCAAAATTATAAGCTCAACATCATGATCAAATTGAGAATGTTTCATAATAAAAAAGATAATATTTTTCATTCTATCTCCCATAACATTAGATCAGTCTAGTGGATAATTATTCCCTTTTCTAAAACATTCATCATAAACAAGGTTTCTTATTGTTCCATCCATTAAGTAAGACAAAAAAATATAAAAAATAATAACCACACTAGTAATCATATTATAAGAAAATTAATTTATAGGATTTCTAAATAATTAATCCATCTATTCAATTTATGACACATTAGGTTTACGTTTGGTCGTCCTTGTTCATTATCTATTAAAATCATTCATATTGGTTACTAAAGAAAATGTGAATTAACATAATAATATATACTAGGTGTGTCAGAATAGATGTGTAGTAAGGTACCATTAACAATGTTCCCTAATGATTGTTGATATTCACTTAATCAATATTTTTTTTGGATTATTACCTTTAGATACATCTATGGAATATCCTTTTCTCCTTGTTATATCCAAATAGGTATGTTTTTTCTTAAAAAACTACAATCCTTTATGTAATAAAACCTAGGATGTTTTTATATACTTAATTGTTTCTTAAGGGTTCCCACTAATTTTCCGTACTCTTAGTTTCCAAAATATACTACACATTTCCTTAGATACCAGATACATCAACTTAAAAATTATATACATAAATAGTAAATCATTTTTATGAAAAATCAATGCATTTATAATTATACATTCTTGAGAAATGTATAGGTTCATTGTCTTTAGAAACATGGATATGTAAAAATAATTGTGCATAAAATATCTATACCATTTCCCATTTACTACTTCATTAACAGAAACATTCTCAGATATTAATTAATTAAATTCTTTATCTACAACCAAGGGAAGGGAAACATAAGAGTGGGTGGTTTCAAATTCTTAATAAGTGTAAACATAAGTAATATCAATAAATTTTCATTAATGATCACAATATAATCATATGGGTATTATAATATGATATAAATATTTGAAAATAATACCCATTAATTCATATATAATAATCATGAAACTTGGAATAATGTTTTATCATTTGAAATACATAAGAAATTAAATTTATGATTCATAAAAAATCAATCACATACCATGAAAACATATTATAATAATAAGAAATATTTTTTTGCAATTAAAATAATCATATAAATTCATTTTATTACTGTCATAACAGATTGGGTTCACTCCATATTCCATCATTTCCCTTGTAAACGTTCACCCCCAAGAATATATTATAGAAAAAAATCACTTAATAAACTAGGTTCTCAACCCATTACAATCCTTATTTCCTCTTGAGATACCCTTCTTTACCCTATGCATTAGAGGGATATCTAATTTCTATCCCACCCATATCGGTAAGAATACTATACATATGTTTGTGGCAAGATCATGAAAAATTCATCATACCATAAAATCATATCCTATTAAAATTATATAGGTTTTGTACAAATTTAATCATTATAATAATAAAATATATAGAGAAATAATAAAGTTTGTAATATTCGATCATATCCATATTAATTGATAATAAACATCAATGGATGTGGTTATTGAAATGTACATTTAACAGTTTACTTTGAAATTTTGTCTTACAAATATACATTTTTTAAATCAGTTATTCAGAATACAAAAATTTACAAAATATTAAGGAAAAACATTATTTTCTGAAATTAATTTTTTAAAATTATTACTTTATTAAAATATAATTCATAATGGTGGGGAATAAAGCCTTATGTTTTTTGTTAAAACAAAAATACCTTTCATATTTTTGTTAAAAATAAAAGTATTCATGGTTTGGAAAATCATAAGACTGTTCATTTTAAACATTGTTAAGGAAATTAAAATATTGTAGAAATTCATGAATAAAAATATTTTAATAATATTAAAATAAATAAATAAAACATTTTAAAGAAAATATAGGCATTTAATAAGACATTCCCGACCGAAAGAAAAATTATGTACTAATTTTTAGAATAATATTATTTTTCCCATTAATAAATATGGAGTATAAATGAAAGTATTTGAATTAAATATTCACAAATAACAGGATGAGAATAAAGGATATAATATTTTTGTGATATAGATCATATAAATTCATTATTAGAAAATTTAAGCATAACCAATACTAGTAAAAAAAAAATTTAACAAAAAACTCATACTCCACTTCTATATTACATAATAAGAACACTATCTTACTATACAATAAATTTCATTTTATTATAATTCAATATAGAAACATAATTATACCAATAATACCATACATGGTGTACCTATAACCAATTATTTCTCTTTTATTTAAAATATTCCATTATCATCAACAATTTGGGTGTTAACTGCTCATTCATCATGTATGTTTTGTTTTGGAATTAACAATCCTTGCACGTAAATCATGGTTAATTATTCCCTCGAGTGTTAATAATGATGTAAATATAAAAATATATTCATTATATATATAACCATTTATATAAATCACAGATGAAAAATAAATTACATCACTACATAGAGATAATAGTTTGTATGTACACACGTGTGACCCTTTAATTATTCGATGGATAGAATAAAATAAAGGTAAATAATAATTCATATTTTTAGAATCGTTATTATAAGAAAAATAATATATATTATCCTTAAATATTTCATTATTACTAACCGTGAATGATAGTGGTGGAAAATTATTTTTATCACTACATGGAGGATGTTGTCCACATAAACTCTTAGGTGATACCTTCATCTCCAATTTAATTGAGAAGATGTGGTAAATGGTTGTATCATCATCATAATAAAATATTAGTATATTTTTGATACTTTATTCATAATGTTTTAATGAATATGGCTAGTTTATAGGAAATAGATTATCATACAAAAATAAAAGATCTTGGTTAACATTTATACCCCTTATTCTAAAGACCCTCTATGGATTAAACCTTATGCATTGAAGGATTAGTCCTTGGATAAGACTAGATGTACTAGGTTAAAGGCAATGACTATAGGAATTTTTGTAATAATTAATTCAAAATATATAGGGATCAGATGGAGTGAAAAAATAAAGTAGAATATATACCCTTCTATAAGTGAGGGTACATTTAATTTATTAAATTTTTTTAATTATTTGAGGTTGCTTATTTTGATTGGTTTATTTTAGTTGTTATTTTTTTAGTTTTGATAATTACATCAACCCATCATTCATTACTTTCAAATATTTTTTTTTCAAATTTAGTACGTCAAAGTATTTTTTTAATATAAATCAATTTTGATCTGTTTATTAATGATTTGATTCCTTTGAAAATATAATAAGATTATATTCATATAATTTATTTATTTTTAAATCCAATTCAATTGTTCCTATGCTGAAACAATTCACAAAATTTGTTACAAGTTGTTCATGTGATATTGTAGTTTTCAGCATAAAGTAAATTCAAAATTATAATGATATCTCTAGCTTCATTGAATGTATTAATGGAAACATTATACCATTGGATAGATAATGGAATTATAAAGACATAATTCTTTTATGTGGATGTTTGATAATGATGTTTTGATACTCTAAAAAATCACAAGAGTTTCAGAATCAATTTTTGCAACAGTATAGTGAATATATTTAGAAACCTATAGTATTTATTTTACTTCAAGTTATACTGATATAAAACTCACTCTAAACCTAGGTTTATGTTAATATAATAAGTTTATATTTATTTCATTAGTTTAGATTTAAGGCTAAAATAGTAATTTGGATGGCCAATAAATTCATCGAAGAATGGGAATGCAGTTTTCCAGCTGTAGTTTTGCACAATTTTATTGCTTATAATTTTCAAAGATATCGGGAGATTTTATAGTCATACTTATTTGATTCATAAACCATTGGAAATATAATTAGACTTACTAAAACTAAGTCTTGTTAAATTATCACTGGGTCTGATGTTAAATGGATCAAATAATTCCTTGATGTCTGAAATTAAGATGATCTCATTTTTCGGACACATTGTTCACACCCTGTGTTGTTAGTCGTAATGTAAGGATAAATCCCTACATTGGTAAGTGTATGGTAATGAATGAGTCATATGTTTTATAAATGTGCATATTGATTATCAACCCTATAATGAATAATTTTCATATGGATTAGTGACCCTACCTTCAGTGAATGGTAAACCTAAAGAATATGCACCCTACATTAGAATCTAGAAATAATATTCATACTCTATGTTTGAGAATGTGAAATTATAGTTAATCAATTCTATGTTTAGATTAAAACATATTCTGGAAGGATAAACATATGAATTTTAATGCCTATATTACCATGATCCCTACCTTACATGTAGATAAATGTATGGTTAAGAAAACATACGTTGGTAGAAACCATGCGTTATGGAAAAGAACCATAAGATGAACAAAGAATCCCTACGCTACGTAGTTAAACCACACATTTGACTGGCCAAAGTTATAGTTTTATTTAAATATATTATATATGATTTCTTCAATGGTATCTATGGATGTATATATCTTTATAAATCTGTTTTATGAACAATTCACGGGTTGACATGAAACATGAAGAAAACCTATACTATTTTGGTATTTTTATCATTGATTGAAATTTTATAAGATTTAAATAAAATAAAATTTATAAATTACATCCCTCTTAGAACCTATAATATGAAGAGAGTGTCACCACCTAATCCAATAAGTCCCCACAAAGGATAGAGACAAACAAAGTGTGACACCACAATCCTACTTCCAATTAGGATACAGGTGGAAGCTAGGGATAAATAGGTTTATCAACTAAATGAGAGACCATATCATAATGAACTTTCACACAAACAAACAATTAAATTACATCACATTATTATAATATATATAACCTATAATAACCTAAGAGGAATCAAATTCATGAAATAACAACTAAGAAAAATCATAGTGTGGAAAGATAAAATAATTAATTGTATGAAAGGGGAAATAAATTCCAAGACATTGATAAATGGAGTCCCAACATAACATTCATTGAGGAAGGTGATTCGTGCTCATGAATATATAATCCTACCATCATCGGAGATCTTCATCATTGGATATCTCTAATATTTAACATCACTAAGTCTTCCTCACGCACCATGTAATTGCATGCCATATTTTCAATAGATGGCATGTGTAAGACAATACCATATAGGGGTGAGTATATATAGATATCATGAATATCAAGAAACATAACAAGTAATTAGTTGAATAAAAAAAGTATCTCAACCCACAAGATTAGAGGGGAGAAAAAATACCAACAAAAAAATATAATCATAGAAGAAACAAGTCAATGAGATAGTGTGAGACCTCAACCATTTCAACCATCTAAGAATGATGAGTCTTCTTGTGGCTCCAAGATTCAATGTTTTCTTAATTCCATTACTCTATCTTAACCTTACCAGGTCCATAGTAGGGAACCCATTCCTTGTTGATGTCATTAAATGGTCGAGGTTTTATTTTACCAAAGTGGAAGACCCATACCTCATTTACGCTCATTGATGAGGGGGTGCTGAATATTCGGATAGAAGAACCATAAACGAAGTGAGTATGGGGGGACTAAACCTATCTATAATAATAATTTAATGGATACACACCATGAAATTCAGATTGTATCAAAGGGTATTTTCTGTATTTCACTCCACAGATCTCATTAGTGTAACTAATATATCCAACTGTTATAGATAAAGTGAACATCTCTTACCACCTCATGTAATATCTCTAATATTGAGACTAAGTCTTCCACCATGACCATAATATAATTATAATTAAGGAAAACTACTCATGTGTCTAATTATAATATCATGAAATGAGAAAGGATTGGTAGAATATAATAAAAAATGTAAACAAAATTTATTCATGAGGTACACATCAAGTACACCTAATTTCAAGCGTAGTTGTGTCATGATTCCAAACAAGGCTTGTAAAAGACCATGTACACACTGTGTGTTATAAGGTATATGACGTGTGGGACCACCTAGGTCCTAGAATTGTACTATATTTAAATTATCTTATATTCAACTAGAGTTATATAATGTGTGGGCCTGATCACATTGTCATATGATATTTAACATTCCCTGAAAACCCTTTTTGCTGCAACATGAGGATTACACATCATGTGTTACAATAAAATACATAGAATTTCATATAAAATTTCAACAAAAGTCAAGTCTTCTTATTGAAACATTACTGTATCAAATTATTCCACCATCAATCTCACCTTCATCTTTATTCGACATACGAAACCTGATGTAACTCACCCAACATTCAAATTTTGACATATAGTTGCTAGAATTCATGATTTTTATCGGCCCATGTGATGCACATCCCAATTTTTTTCATTATTCGATGATTTTTTTATATTCTATCTGAATTACACTATTATTACTTATCAAATCTACAAAACAATATCTCATTTTTCGATCAAACACCCCACCATGAATCTGGGGTTTTATCACATCTCAAACTAGATCAACGGTGAAATCATCATCTAACCACATGCCAATGGAAAATATTTGAGGAATAAAGTATAAAACCACAATAATCAAAGTTAATTAATCATTGGCCATTGTGAATACAAACATTTATAACATCCATGGATACAAAACATGGATGGAAAAAATAATGTATAAAATATTGAAGTGTTATAGGAAAATTGGTAATTTGATAGGGGAATAAAAATAGAAATTATAAAATGATTAAAAAAATAATATTTATTATATGACTGTGAATTATATAAAAATGAAATAATCCACAAATAATTATCCATACCTCACAATTGGATCCATTATTTGTGAAGAATAAATTTGTGTCATTGTCATTGTTGATCTTAGTCAATTTTTTCGTCGATCTCAGTGCCTCTCAATATTCATCCAAGAAATAATACCATGATGAGATTCCAATAATATCACAGATTTATGTTCCTTACATGATATGTTATCCATGTAAGGGATTAAATAGAAGATACCTTGATCACAAAAAAACGAAAATTAATTAATTATTTGATTTAATCAATTTAATTCATTTAATATCCACCCATGACAATGCATTTATATAAAACCCTAGGCTTGAGGTATGTAACTTTTGTTTATTAATTTTTATGTGTTTAATGTTCTTGGAATGAGTTTGGAATATTTTGGGAGATTTTGGAATGGTTTTGGAAATGTTTTGAGGCTTTTCTTGGTGTGCACGGTTTATGCACGGTTAGGGGAAATCATGCATGAATCCAAGGAAATACGTACAAATCGAAGCAGTGGGGTTCCACATGATTTTCTCATGGTTTTTCTAATAGTATGAGGAGTACATGAGAGAGGCCTTCATGGCAGTATCATCTTCATAGTTAGAGCATGGATTGTCAAACCATGCAAGCTAACTGTGCGGCCCATTAAAATGGTTTTTTTAAATGGGATTATTCGGGATTCTCCCAAATTCACCAATTTCCTCTCCCATATGAACACTATGTGGAATTTAATTCTCTCTAGGGATAGGGGTGATCTCACACTTGATTTGGATGTGTTTTGAAGGGGTTTCAAGGTTTTTTTATGGTGGTTTCTTCTGGGCAAGTCTTCTCTCTTGGTTTATCTTTGGTTTTCTCAAGATCTACTTTTCCCTCTCTCTTATTTTTCAAGATCTAAATCAGTTGTGAGTATATATAAGGTTTTTATTGCCTAAAGTGATGATTTTTGGGATTTTTGTTAACAGTTAAGTGGTTCTAGAGTGGTTCTGGGGGTGTGTTCTCTGGATTTTTTGTGTGGTTTCTTGTGGATTGATTTTACCGAAACCCATAAGGTAGGTTAATTCTCTCTCTAATCAATTGTATTAGAACATGAATCCTTGATTTAAATTATTTTTTTTTTCTTGAAATAAATTGTGATAATGATGGTATAATCTAGTTGAAAACTCATTGTGTAGTGACTTAGGGATTTTAGGGAAATGGGTTGTTATTGCGAAAAAAGGGGCTTTGTTGTGTGCTTTTAAAATGATTATTTTCTAATTATTAGTGGTTGGTCATGAAAAATGTTTTATGAAAGATATTTTTTAATAAAGATGTTTTTATTGTACTGTGGTGGGGCATGGAAATTTGTTAAAAGGTGTTTTCAATAAATGGGTGATTTTTTATGTGAATTAGATTGTGTTGAAAATTGTGGATGCGCTTGTGGTTTTTTTGGTTGTAGATAAAGTTTTGTCATAATGTTGTAACTTTGATGTGATATAATTATTTTTGGTTAGGTATTATGGATTCTATGAATGGTGTGTGTGAAGTGGTCTGGGAGTGCCATTATAATAAGGGGATGGATAGTGTATGAAAGGTTCGTCATCAAAGGATATGTGAGTGGGAAGTACAACGTGATTGGGAAAGGATGACAGGCTTGGACGGATGTGCCACCATGGTTGTTTATCGGTTTTGGTGTGACAGTCACCATGGCATGATTGATTGTGTAATATAATGCAAGTTGGAATTTTTTGGGCTAATGTGTTATGGTGAGATGGATTATGGAATAGTTGTGATTTTCCCTTGTCTAACATGGCTTGATAAGGGTATGTTTGGCTTGTGGTAATGGTTGCATTATTTAATGTTTTATATAAACTGTTTCATATAAAGGTGATAACGGGTTTATCCTAGTGGCATGTGTAGGGAAGTTATTTTTTAAAATATTACTGAGTATTATTACTCATCCCTGCTTTGAAAGATTAGTGCTTTTGTAGATGTTGTATTCTAGGACACATAGAAGAGTAAACTATATTATTTTTCTAGCGGTTTGACATGATTCTTTGGTGATGTTTTTCTACATGGATCATGTAGCATGCAGTGGAGCTATGAATTGTGTTCTAGTTATTGGGGTCTCATTGTGTAGTCTTCCGCTTGGTACTCTAATATTTTGTTTGGTTGTATTGGTATTGGGAATTTTTATCGAATAGTTTTCTTGTCTTTTGGAAATGTATTGGTTGGGTCGATATGTTGACAAACATCATGTAGTTTTGTTGATAATGGATTTTTTGGATGGTTGATTTAATCATAAAGGGAAAATCATTCCCTAATGATTATTGAATACCTTGGCATTTATTGCCAGCCTTTGGCATCCTAGGAATGTTAATTAAGTAAAAGTGAAATTCCTACACCCTCTCAAGACAATGGGATTGGGTGGCATGTTACAAGTGGTATGAGATTGTTTAGTCCGTAGCATTCAAGTGAGAGTAGTTCTTTGGTCCATTGGAATTCATTATTGGTCAATGCATTTACATTCTTTCTTGGTCTATTACTTTATTCGGGATAGTAGCAAGAAGTAGGATTGTCGGAATATGGAATTTATAGCATAAAATTATGTATCAAACCCTTTTGTACTTAACATCAAGTTACCAAGGTGTTTGGTGCATACTGTTTTTCGAGACACTTATAGGAATTTGAAATCTCATTGTCATGGGTGTATCCAATGATTTGAACATGGCATGCATAGTAGAAATAACTTCCCACTAGGATTCATATTTCATTGGTGTATAATGATTTATGGTTAATATGAATATGTAGATTTTGAGATATCTGAATTGGATTTAAAAAACCTAAGGATTTAAATCTTGGAAACATGTGGTATTTTGAAAATGGTTTGATTTGCAAAGCATGGTGGATTTTCGAGAATAGTACAACATGTGAAATCTATACTTGTGGAAATACTGGTTGTGGTAGTTATTATGTAATTTAATTTGAATAATAAGCCTTATCTTACTATGGGTGTGGGACGAATGGTTTTTTTTCTTTTCATAGAAATTGTACTAGGAAGGCATCATAGAGACTAATGGGAGGAATATGATGAAAATATAGTTCCAGATGAGCCCTAGGTGAACCAGTAGCTAGTACAGAGTATAATGGAAGCCTTCTATGCTATGGATAGTGGGAATAAATACTATGAACCAAATCATATAGATCATGAATTTCAATTTCAAAGGAAGAATCCACCCATGTCAAGGGGTGGTTTAGAGCGGAAAAGGTCGGAAGAATGGATGAACAGAAGAATTATGATATTTGAATTCAAGGGAATAATAGTACAGCATAATGTGAAGATAAACATATACATTTTGGAAGATCATTCCCATCAGGGGTGGGAACTAGCGGTCCATGCTAGTATGGACCAAGGTGTAACATGAGAGGGTTTTTAAGAGTTTTTTAATATACAGTTATACCCTCATATGTTCAAAATTCATCACATAATATATTTCATCCATTTAAAGCACAGGAACATGTTAGTAAGGTAATATTTTCTTAAGTTTAGGAACATAGTGCGGTTTTCACCTAATGTGGAAGGTATCACATCGTTGAAGGCATGAATTTTTTAAGCTGGGTTGCCATAGGTAATTATATCCATGATAGAGGTGATATGTATATATGATAACGTTGTAATATTGAATAAATCTATAGTGGATGAGCATGATCTTTTGGGGACTACAGGATGGGGGAATTTTGTTGGTACCCATGAGAAATAATAGGAACTTTAATGTTGGGTTCAAGTGGAAGAGGGACACTTATTTCCTGGGTGGGTGTACGACTCTGAATCCAACTACCAGATCGATGAATCTTCCTATGAAGCCTTAGAGTAAGCTGTGATGTTTTCATTATGGCTCTATAGGTCACATCAAGTGGGATTGTACGACATAACCTCTAGCTTGTCATAATTTTAAAAAGATGGGACATCTTCAGCATTATTCTCATAATGCTCTATGGTCAGGTGTCTATGACACTCCTATGGGGTCATAGGTGTCTGATGCCTCAACGGGATAGGAGCAACAGTATACCCTACATTAGAAAAGAAAATTGGGTCATGTTGAATTTCAGAATACCACGCTGAGTCAGCTGGGTAATAAAGAAAAGAGTGCGGCATTTAAGAAGTTTTTTTCGAGCTGATCTTGTTATGGTAGATGATCATTCAGGACCATCCATGATGTATTCATTTAATGTTGATGTTGATGCAATATTTATTTCATACGGGTGCTTTTCATTATTTTAGTGCTTCTCAAACCATTAGTTTTTTGGGATTACATGTGTAAATGACACCTTCTGTTTTAAACTACAAACTCTTCTAGGTCAAATAGAGTGATGAGCCTTGTTATGTAGAGTGTGTTGATTAGTTGTGGATGACATTGAATTGATTTGGGATTTCTATGTACTTGAGATGGATTCTACTGACATAATCATGGGAATGGATTGGTTGGTGGTTTTTAAGTCCCACATGGATTCAATGAGCAAACTGTTGGTTTTACGATGGAGTATGGCATTGAACACCTCTTTAGAGGGAAGAAGAATGAAAATATGGGTGCAACAAATTTTTTTCGCACCATCTATTGGCATTATATCATATCAGATAGTGTTTTTTTATTGGCATCGGTAGATGGTATTTAGAAAAGTGTTCTTCCAGCAGTTTTGGATCAGTTTATGGATGTCTTTCCTAAAATAATTTCAGGTTTTCCACCCTTGATAGAAGTGGAGTTTATGATTTATCTCCTTCTAATGACTTGTCCCATCTCACTTTTTTCATACCATCTGGAACTAGCAGAATTGAGGGAATTAAAAGTGCATTTGGAATAGTTATATAACAAAGTATTCATCCGGCCTAGTACGTCTCTTTTTGTAGAACCAGTTTTGTTTGTTAAAAATGATTATAGAACTCTGCTGATTTGTGTTGATAATAGTAGAATTAATCAGTTTATGATAAAAACTGATATCCACATCCATGCATTAATGATTTTTTTTCATGTTGAGGGGATCTCAGTGGTTCTCCCTGATTAAATTGAGGTTAGGATATCATCAATTGAGGGTGAGGAAGGACGATACTCCGAAAATATCTTTCTGAAGTAGATATGACCATTACAAGTATTTGTTTATGAACTTTGGTCTAACGAATGTATTATTAGTGTTCATGGAATTTATTAATTAGATATTTCTAAGATATCTAGATTCATATTTTTTTGGTATTTTTTGATGATATACTGGTGTATTCATGGACAGGGTTGGATCATGAATAACACTCGGTGATAGTGCTGAGTATCTGGAGGGATCATCAGTTGTATGAAAAACTATCAAAGTGTGACTTTTGGATACAAGAGGTTCATTTCCTTGTCCATGTTATTTCTGGGAGAGGTGTTTCAGTTGATCTGAAAAAGATAGAGGTTGTTATCTCCTAGAAACGACCAAAGAATGTTTTTGATATACAGAGCTTCCTTATTCTATCTGGGTATTATTGACGTTTTTTTCATGATTGCTCACGACTTCTTGGACAATTAAAACTTTGAAAAGAAAAAATATCCCATTTTAATGGGATGATAAGTGTTTGAAATGATTTGAAGAGATAAAGGGTCGCCTTATATCAGCACGAATCATGGTTTTTCGTAAACCAACGGAAGGGTATGTGGTGTATTATGATGAATCAGGATCTAGTATGGGGTTTGTTATAATGACAGAGGACCATGTGGTTGTATATAGCTCATGATAGTTTATGTTTCATGAGAATAAATACCCAACACATGATCTCAAGTTGGAAGTAGCAGTGCCTGCTTTAAAAATGTGTTGTAATTATCTCTTTGATGAGAAATTCGTGGTGTTTACCATTCACAAGATCTTAAATAATATTTTCTCACAGAGAGATTTCAACTTGAGGCCAAGGAGATGGATGGAATATCCCTAAATGTTTGGTTTTTACTTAATGTACACATTGGGTAAGGGAAATTCGGTGGCAGATGCATTATGTTGAAAATCATATTTTATGCTGGTGAAACATGCATCAGATCAGTGGAAGTTAATTTCAGTCATAGCCAACATTTGGTTATAATATGAGGACTGGGGTGAAGGAGCAGTATTCTTTCTAGTTAGTTTGTTTCCTATCTTGGTTTGTTTGGTTAAATATACACATGAATCTAACTCCCAGTGTATGAAAATGAGTTTGAAACTCAATGGTGGGGAGACCATTGAGGGCTACGAACTGAATGGGTATTCAGTTTTTTGTTTTCAGAATCAGATGGTGGTAACAATGTATTTTCAGGAAGAACTCTTCAATTCTTATCATCATTATAGGTGGGCGGTCAATCCTAGAATTTATAAGATGTATAAGGTTTTGAGGCGTAGTTTTGGTCGGTTGGTATGAAAAGGGATGTGGCTGAGTTTGTTTTGGGATTATTGACATGTGAGCAAGTCATGGTAGAGCATCAACGATCAACAATAATTTTTCAATATTTTCCAATTCTAGTGTGGAAATGGATGCAAATAGTTATGGATTTTGTGATTGGTGTCTCGAGAATAGTGAGGAATGATGATTCTATATGGGTGACTCTAGATTGAGTGACAAAGTCTTCCCATTCCATCCTGATTTGTTAATTTCACACGGTGGGGTATCTATCCAAAATCTATATCAATGAAGTGGTAAATGGACATGGTGTTCCAGTTTTGATTGTATCAGATATAGATTTGAGGTTCACATCTCGTTTTTGGAAATTCTTGTAGCATGCCCTTGGGACACAATTGACGATGATCATGGTGTATCATCCTCAGACAGATGGCCAATCTGATAGGATGATACAAACTTTTGATGATATGTTAAGGGCCTGTGTGTTGGATTTTGGTGGTTCATAGGAAGATAAATTACCAATGGTGGAGTTCTACTATAATAAAAACTATTAAGTTTCAATATATATGGCTCTATTTGAGTTATTGTATGGGCTTCTATGTCATTCACCCCTATACTACGTGGAAATGGGTGAGAATTTTATGATTAGACTAAGACTTGTCCAAGAGACTACAGAGAACATCAACATTATCCGAAAAAGGATGGTGATGGCTCAATGTTTTTATAAATATTATGCGAACTATTGTTGATGATCATTGACATTCGAGGTTGGTGGCCCTGTGTTTTTGAGAATCTCTCCTAGATTTGGACATCTTTGGTTGGGAATGCATGGTAAGTTATCTCCAATGTATAATTGGACATTTTAGGTACTTGAGAAGACTGGATAGGTGTCTTATCTATTGGATTTTCCATGATGGTTTAGTGTGGTGCACAATTTGTTTCATGTGTCCCTGTTGAAAAAGATTCAGCTGGATAGTGACCATGTGATTAGATGGGATCAAGTTGAGTTAGAACTTGATGATAATTTGGTGCCCATGATTTTGAAAATTGTAGATAAGAAATATAAAGTATTGAATGGTAAAATAATCAGTTTAGTTTGTGTTTTATGGATGCATGGTCAGATTCAAGAGGAGAATTGGGGGTGGGAGAAAGAGATGGACGCACAATGGCCCGAGCTCTTTTAGAAAAGAGATAGTTCTCTAATTTCTGAGGAATGAATGTCCAATAGTTCGGAGAATATAGCACCACTATTTTGAGGTATGTATCTTTTTTAGGCCTTTTTATATTTTTAATTTACTTGCTATGAGTTTGGAATGTTTTGGGAGAGTTTGGAATGGTTTTTGAAATGTTTTGAGTATTTTATGGGTGCGCACAATTTGCGCACGGTTAGTAGAAACCATCCAAGAATCCAAGGAAAACTATACAACATGAGGTATTGGGGTTCTACATAGATTTCAAATGGTTTTTCTAACTATGTTAGGATACCATTCAGAGGATTTTGAGGTAGTAAAATCTACACGGTTAGCGCACAGTTTCTGAAATGGTGCTAGAAAACCGTACAGCCCCATTCAAATGGTTTTTTAAAAGGGCAGTTAGTCGAGATTCACCCTAAATCACCCATCTCTACTCCCATATGATCCCAACATAGTATTTCTTCTTCTAAAGGGATATGGGTGCTCTCCCACTTGTTTGGAAGGGTTTCTAAGGCATTTTAAGGTGGTTTCCAGGTGGTTTCTCATGGGTAAGCCATCTCTCTTGGTTTCTCTTTGGGTTCCCCTTCATTTACTCTTCCCTCTCTATCGGTTTTCTAGATATACATATGTTGTGAGTAGATATAGTGTTTTTGTAGCCTAACTTGATAATTTTATGGCTTTTTGATCATAGGTAAGAGGATCTAGAGCAGTTCCAGTGGTGGGTTCGCAGGATTTGTGGTGTGGTTGCTTGTGGGTCAATTTCATCAGAACCCTAAATGTAGGTGGATTCCCTCTTGACTCCATTTCATTATAACTTGAATCCTCTTGAAATTAAATTTTATAATGGTGGACTATTATTATTTTAAACTCATTTGATGATGATTTGAGGATTTTGGGGAAAATGTGTTATTGCAATAAAAAATGGTTTTTGTTGCATTCTTTTAAAATATTGATTTCAAAATCATTAGTGATTGACCACGAAAAAAAATTAATGTTTTTTCAATACAGATATTGTTTATTGAAATTTTTTAGGTCATGTAAAGTTGTTAAAGGTTTCATTCAATAAATGGGTGATTTATTGAAGTTAATTGGCTTGTGTTGAAAATTGTGGATGCACTAATGTTTTTTTTTGTGGTAGATAAATTGTTAGAATAATTTGGTCACATTGATGTGATACAGTTGTTGTTGGTTGAGTATTATGGATTGTGTGAATGGTGTGTGTGATGTGGGTGGGGAGTACCACTATAAAAAGGGGATGGATAGTGGACGGATGGTCCAACATAAAAGGATTAGTGGTTGGGAAGTACCACTATATTGGGAAAGGATAAGGGGCTTGAACGGAAGTGCCACCATGGTTGTTTACCGGTGTGGGTGTGAGAGTCACCATGGAATTTTTGTGTGTGTAATATTATGAAATATGGAATTGGGTGGGCTAATGGGTGATGGTGATATGGCTTATAAAATAGTTGTGGTATTCTCTTGTTTTACAAGGCTTTTTAAGGGTCTGTTTGGCTTGTGGAAATGGTTTCACTATTTAATGTTCTACATAAATGTTTTTATATAAATGAGATATAGGTTTTATCTTAGTGGTGTTTGTAGATATGTCGTTTGGGGAAATCCAACAAAGTATTAGTACTCACCACCTGCTTTGGAAGTTTGGTTCTTTTTCAGATGTTGTATTCCAGAACCCATATAAGTGTAAAGAATCTCATTTTTCTAGCAGTTTGGCATGATTATTTGCTGATGTTATGGTTATTTTATAATAGTGCTTGAGGTGGATCGATGAACGGTTGCCTAGATCTTGGGGTCTTGTTTTGTAGTCTTCCAATTGGTTCTATGATATTTGGTTTAGTTGTATTGGAATTTGGGAATTGTTATGGAATTGTTTGGTTGTATTTTGGTAATCTATGAGTTGGGTTACTTTGTTAACATTCATCATGTCATTTTGTTGATAATGTCTTTTTTTGTTGGATGATATTATCTTAAGGGAAAATATTTCCACATTGATTGTTGAAGACCTTTTCATTTATTTCCAGACTTTGGCGCCTTGGGAATGTTGCTTATAGATAAGTAGAATTCCTCCACCCTATCAAGGAAATGGGATGGGGCAGGATGTTAAAATGTCACAGGGGTATGATGTGAAAAACGATAAATCATTCCTAAGATAAAACACGCATTTTAGTTACAAATATGGTCTTTATTTTACCACATGATTCTTTATTAAAAAGTAAACACATTATTTCAAAAAATCTATTCAATATTAGTTTAATATGGAAAATATTTTTTTAGATATCCCATGTCTTCTATAAGACCATGCTAGTAATGAAGAAATTTTTTGAATTAAATATATAAATATCTAAATAGGCCAAAATAAAATACATGATTTGTTACATTCTCGTCAAGTTCATATAATTTTCACCCTGAAAAGCACAACATATCCAAAAAGGTGAGGCAACGATGTCCCCATGTGGAATCAGTTATTTGTTGAGCTCTCTTAAAGGTTCACATACATCTAAAGAACCCAATAAAGTATACTAGTTATCCCATCATGGTTACTCTCCAACCAATCCTTGATTCTAACCAGGAACTCTAAAAAGTGGATCATTCCTTGATGTCTATATCTCCCCAAGTTATAACGTGTGAGGATTCATGGACATATCACTTTATCGATGAAATAAGGAATACATCAGGTTCTCATTCTTGTATTGGTGGTATATCCAAGTGGTGAGAAACCACAAAACCCTACATAGTATCAAAAAAACCTAATTAACCTTCTGGATAGATTATTGTACCATAAAAAGATCTCCAAACCCCAATTTAGAGAGACTATTAAAAAAATTACCCTATTTTATCTTCAATGTCATATGAAATTGGTCCACGTAAGATTTCATTCAGCTATGAATGATCTTCATTCTCTCTTGGATCACCTAAAATTTTCTATTATCCACTATTCTAGCTTTGGTCCAATAATTTATTAGTCACCTGACTTCGTCATATATAGGGGATACTTGTATGTTCACATATAATGATCCTCTAATGGTGTCATCCTGAGAGTGGATGGATAATTGTTGATCTATTGATACTTCACTATGGTTATTTGATCCTCTCATATCCTCTAAAAGTACAAAACATAGAAACAAAACAAATCCTCAAAAACCTAAATGGTTTCCTCAATCATAAAATATTTATGGGGTGAAAAATGTTGAAAATGTCCATAATAAAATCATAAAGTCCTTCTTTAAACCTATCCAAAATCTTTATTTAAAAAATGAATCATTTTCAGAGATAGTCATTATGGGTACCCCATGAATTTGGATGATATACCTTATAAACAATCCCCCAAAAAACTCTAACTACATTGATTTTTGGATGGAAAGAAAGTGAGAGAAAATGTAAATATGATCTATAATCAGCTAGATAGCTTTATGGATTCTCACTATCCATGTAGGCCTCATTAAAAAATACATTTATATATCATCCCACTTTATGTCTTGGATATCAAGATGTTGAGTCAAACCTGATGTAACTTGATGCTCTTCCATCACTTTTTGATTGGTAATACATCATGAAAAAAACCATAAATACTCTACATCATACCCACCAATAAAAACAGTAAAAAATGTCATGATACTTCATGATTTGTAAAGGATTTTCCTCTTAGGGGTGCTATGAAACTCCACCAATAACTCCTCAAAAAATGTTATATTAACTAATTTCTATCTTTTGAAAATTATAACAACCTCACAAATTCAAAAAATTCATTTTTTATTCCCTTTAGGTTATCTGGTTGCATTTAAAATTACAATTTATGTTTACCAACAATGCCACTCTCAAACATAGTACAAGAAATGAAGTCACTAAAACTGCATAAAAATTATTTCTCCCAATATCTTATATTAGGGTTAGTTTGAGCGTGTCCAACTACTCATTCAACTCCTCCACCAAGTGAGAAAAATATTTTTGGATAGGGGAATATTCCACCATGTTTCCCATTCCTTAGTATATAATATCTAAAATTATTATTCATTATAGAACAGTAAAAATGTAACAATCTTTGTTTTATGTCTATCTTGGAGAATGTCAACATATGACACTAGTTATCGTTGAAAACTACAAACTTCTCACCCAAAATATGGCGCATCTACATCATCAAGGTAAATAATTTTAATTATAACTCCATTTCATGAGTCACATAGTTCTTCTTAAAGGGATCCCAACATCTAAGACCTGTACAAAAAGAATCTTCTACCTCTCCAAAAAATACATGATTTGTGATCTTGAGAGATTTCATAACACAACAGACTCAACACGTTCCTATGGAAGTCCAAAACAAGGAACACTAGTCAACCTCTACCTCATCTCCACAACGGATGTTTGGAAAATCTTGGTCTATGAAAATATCTCCATATTTCATGATAAGATAGTCAATGGGGCCACAATACAATAAAATTATTCAATGAACCTCTGGTATCACTCTTCTAAACAAATAAAACTACACACATTATATATATTGTTGGATGGAGTCCATGATTAAAAAACCTATGTATTCAATTGGTCTACATCAGAACTAAGATCTGAGTTGACATACCCCATAATGTGAACTTCATTAATCTAGTTCTAAAAATTTTAGAGCTTACCATATAACTAGTGCTCCTATATTAATTATATGACCATCCACAAACACTTTGTGTTATTATATATTTTTTAAAATTACATGGTTATTTCATTGATAAATACACCTAAAAAATAATTCATGAAAGGCTGATATATCCAATTCATAAGTCCCATAAATATAGTAGCCTAATTACGAACAAAAAAGTGTATCACTGAAACACATAATACCAATAGAGACACCTAAATTCTATCTTTTGGATGTACTCACTGTTATCCCATAACTAAGGGTAATAAGACCTATATTCAATCTTCGAGGACCATATCGCGCCTCTCAATTTATCGAATAGTTCATTGATCTCCATAAAATGGTATTCTTTTTTATCATCACTTAATTCATGTGATGATATTCAATGTGTAGCCACATTCTCATATATTAATTCTTACTATAAATCTAGAGTCTCCTAAGGGGATTCAAAAGGACTAATAAATACCTTCTCCAAATGATCATCCTCCTATATCCTTAGCTCCGGATGATCTATAGATTCCATTTGGTATGCCACTTAAGATATCAAAGTGGCCCTAGAGTGAAATCAATTAAAGAAGTCAAATATTCTAACAAAAAGGTAATACCATAACATATATAGAGTATATATTTATTTAATATTCCACTACTATTGAAAGATAGGTCTATGAAGAGTGAAATACACAATGGGAGAAACTCACCAACTCATGGAAGTGAGGTTGTAGGTTCTTGCTCATGAGCGCCACTTATTACCCCAGTAGGTCCTTCTCTATTTTGATAGAGAATCTCGTCCCATCTAATCATAGGATCTTAACACTTTGATAGCGATAATAAATCTATGAAAATATTTTGGTTTTCCAGTCTATATATATAATGATTCCACACTACCTCATCATAATTACTAATTGGACCCATGTGAACCTCTTCCATAGAGTGATATCTCTTACTATAAAAAGGCATGTGAATTACTAGAATCTCATCCTGCATGAATCTCTAATCAAAATAGAAATTTTAAAGCCTTAATAATAATCTCAAAATCATGATTAATAGGTAAGTAAAAAATATAATAAATTTATCTTGTGCCAAAAAGGTACTGGTACGAAATAAGATGAGACAAAAGATCATACCTCAAATCATATCATGTGTGGCCTAATCATACCTCTCCAAATTTTGAATATGACCATTCCCATAGTCATGATCCCTCTGAGATTTTCATGATCTTTATAGGGGTTGTGAAACATGTAGTTCATAAAATATTCCTCAACCTATAGATCCAACTTCCACAGATCCTCCAACACCCCTATTAGTGACTCCTCTCTACGAGATGCCCTGACCATCCCTGGGTGATCCATGATAAAAATACGACATCTACCGTTGATATTTGTAAAATATCCTAAGAAACATTAAATCATTTTAGGATGGTATTTTTTTATCCTTGTAACCCTTCCAATCACAATCATAACTGCATCCATCTCTCATATAAGTTGATCATTTAATGGATCCATATATTTATAACCCCTGAGACTAAGAACACCTATTTGAAGAAATCATATGCTATGAAAAAGAATTTTAATGACTAAAGAATACATTAGATGACTCTAAATCATGATGTTAATCGATTTATCTAGCTGGAAAATGTGCATATTCCAGAAATACCTTTGTCACTGAGGCCTTCTCTAGAACCCTAACATAGATTTTAATGCATAGAGATAACATTCCATCACAGATGTCCCTATAGAGGACTAATCAAAATATCACACCCAATAGTATCTATCATTCACTGTATTGGGGGAATATCGCATGAGGTTGGTGAAACATTACATGTACTCTACAACATACATGTTACATTAATGAAACTCTATATGATCTTTATTCTTTATAGAGAAGATAGTTATTGAATAATAGTTATTGAGGTAAAATTTATGAACTCAATCCATGCGACGGTTTATTATCATGGATCTTGGTGACTAGGCTCTACCATCATCCTACTAATTCTTCAATAATACATATTGAGAGAAAATAAATATAATTTTTTAGTGTATTCATGAGTCAAGATACTTGAAAAATAGACTATAGTCAATCATTTGTAACATGATGGTCTATCTTAGAAATAAATATGAGAATTAACAACAACTTAAAAACATATAGTTATCTCAAGTTGAATGAAACATTAACCTGTATTATTAGAACAATCAGTATCTTAATACTATGAAGAAGAAAAATATGAACCCATATTGTCCATGCATCACTCAATTGGTGGATTAATAGTTTTATTATTTATATGATGAATCACTTAATTAATAAGACTCAAAAATGAAGCTTCATCACATAAATAGTATTTTTCATTACCCTATCTCATAATCCAAGATATCTATCATCATGATTGAATCATAAATGTTAACAAGACATATAATGGTTAGATGGTAATATCGTGGGATATGGTAGAAGAAATATAAAAAATAAAAATAAATCATCATATATGATGTTTGTTCTAATTGTTTCTCTACAATCGATTTATATACAGGTTGATTCTATATGTAGGTTGTCAAAGTTTGAGTGTATGGATATAAATTATATATCTACATCATTGGGTACCAAAGAATAAATTTTACCATGAGAATCACCTAATAATATTTATCAATGTTAATGAACCAAATCCTTATAATACATCTATCTTTAAAAACTATCACTGACATAGGACCGCTCTCATACCACTCTATCATGACCCGACCCACCGAGGCCTCACATGGACTTGTGACAATCCATGTGTGAAAACCCATGCCCGCCTAAAATATGTTATGGGATAGAACCTAGAACTATGTAGTCTTATCACACAAATGAGAGGAGTTATCCTAATGAAGTTATACACACTCACACCTCCATGTACAACACTACCATTAAAGATAGTTATACTTTACTAACCCATTATGATATGAATTCATGTAATAACCAATAATAATTATTATTTTATAGTAATATAAACACATAATAATTATGAAGGGTAAAAATAAAAAATACCTCAGATAAAGGGTTTCCCAACCTAAAAGATGATTATGAGGAATTTTCCTTCTCAAAACCCCTAAATCTATCCATCACATGAGCTTTTTTTCACCTTGTACCAACATGATCCACCAACATGAGGCCCACCAAAGTCACCCTCTAATTTATTTTTGTTTTTATAATAAATTTAATGTGTGTGAAAACGCATGTAATGGTGTGTATATAAAAACCTAGTACGATTCGTTGAAAAACAAAGTGGTGGAATCAAAGTGGAATAGTTAGTTAAACCCCAATACAATAGGGGAGAAAGGAACCCATAAAATATATATAATCAAAGAATAACCTTTGTCAAATAGAGAGGGAGAGCTCTATATCTTCATTTTCAACTAAAAATTATGGCTCTACCCATATCTCTTATAGTCACTGTTATACCAAATCCATTATTCCTATGTAACCTCACTAGCTTTGATGTGGGGAACCCATGATTCATTGATGGAGTGACATGGTTGAGGAGGTACCAACCACTAGTATAAGACTTGTGCCTAATCATAGATCAATGTAAGAGATATGAGATGTACAACATACTGTAGATGTTAAGAGAATATCCTTCTTAGGTATCGAGGGTGAGCTCCTAATTTCATTCATATTCATGTCATTCTACCCCATATAGAGTAGGAAATACCATGTAAAAAACATTTGTTCTAAGGTACATGGTCTGTGGTTCCACCAAGAATTATGAACGTGTACTCAAGGTATATGTCGACCTACTCAGCTAGAGTCACACGATGTGTAGGCCAAACCACATATCCATGTGATATTTGACACAACCAAAAACCCTAATCATTATAATATGAATACATTATGTCATGTTTTCCTCTAGAATACTAGGTGCGTTTGGAGGATTTCACAGAAATTAATTACCTATTCTTGATGAGTTTTCTTGTCCAAAGATTCCCCAATAAATCTCACCATGATCTTCTTATATAGTCATTAAACATGATGTAAACTACAATGTTCATTCATTTTTTACAGTTATTGTCCAGAAATTGGAATTCCCATTATCCCACAGGAAGAACATCATTCCTTCCAAATCCATACTAGGGTTACACCCTCTCAAATTCAATATGAAGTCTTCCATAATTCCTTAACGCATCTTGAAAAACATTATATCTGATGTCAATCATACATCCCACCTTGAATATATAGTTTGATCACATATCAAACCATATTTAAAGAAAAATCATTGAACTACTAGAAGACAATGTTGATCACATGAATAATGGGGGAGGGGAGAGAACCACAATAATAAATGTTATTTCTTTTATGGTCATTATGATCCTAGACAATGATCGTATCCTAGGAAACAAAAGTGACTTAGAAAATCTATATCAATGAATATTTTGGGGTCAATAACAAAACTATAATTCGACAAGTCAATAAAATCCCAAAATGATTGGTTGATTTAGTGCTAAATTAATACTCTATGAATCTAAAATAAATTACAAGGCCTTAAACCAAAAATATTTTCCCCTACATTTTTATTTAATTAATCGTTACTGATGAACAGATTCATTTCATTACCACCAGTTATCTACATTGATTCTTTCTTTATCTTTCTTTTATTGGTCTTGATCCTTGATATCTTACCAGGAATACCTTACATAATTCTAATTGGGTCATAAGTCTAACTTAAATGATTTTATACAGGTGGTATAAAATAGAGGAGATCTTAGTCGAAATATTTTAATATAAAAATAAATAAATTTATTAATTTTATCAACTTAATTCGTCTAATATATGGCCACGATAATTCATTTCCCATGGGTCCAAGGAGATAAAACCTTATATCATGCCTAGGGTAAAATGAAATTCTTATTGAGTTTATTATTAGATTTTTTTAATTAAAATAAATACTATGATTAGTAAGATTATACAAATGACACACCAAAATTAAATAAAATAATGATTAAAATAGTTAATTTTCACCACTATAATATAGTAATTAAATTAGTGGATGCAAATAATAATTACAAGACAATGAAAACTATGTATAATGGAGAAGTAATGGAATCAATATGTATGAGTCTTCATTTTGAGGTTCACCTATATGAAATTCTACTAATGTTGGATTCAATAGGTTTTTACCTAGGTGAATCCTAATACACACTCTATGAAATATTGAATGAGATATATAATATGTGAGATAAGATAAATATTTCTCAAATTTCCATGAGATCCATACTCTTTAAACCTCCACCAATAACGGTATATAAAAAATATCTTACGATTGTGTATTATATAGATATAATGAGATATTATTTAAGTAGAAAATATGGTGGTGTATGTAACACCCCGAGATTTTATGAAAAATATTCTTTTAATTTCATTAATGTCTTGTGTTGTATGCTACACCTTGATTACCTTGCGCTATACACAACACCCTATTAGCTTGTAGTATACACAACACTATTCTTCGATCGTGTTACACACAATTTTGATAATAGTTATTCTACGTAACATTGAGTATATATATATATATATTCAATGTATAAATGAAATATGGTTGGATTATGTTATACGAAACAACTAAGGATTCTTGCACAACACGCAACCCAGACTTGTCTTGTATTACACGCAATCGCGACCTTCCTCGATAGCGTGTGTTGTACGCAATACCAGGTTTTACTAAACAACGATATATTATTATAATATTATTATGAACTAGACGTTATGAATAGTATTAACTAAATTTGTAATTTTATAACATTATTATTCATCTTACACATTTTCTAGAACATGTTATAAGAACAAAATAAAATTTTCGGGTAAAATATGTATTTTTCCAAAAATATAGTTTTTCCGCCTTTTGATGGTGCACCCACATTAAATCTAGTTTTTTAAATGTTCGTAAGTTACATTTGACAAAATAAAATTATTCTTTGCAATCAAGAAATAAAAATTTACTTTGAATAAATTTTCCATTTTATTCTGATGACTTTCATATTTTAATGAATAGTAAAAACACGCTATATTTTAATTAAAACCCACTTTTTTCATTGTAATATATTATGTGTTTAAATTATAATATTGAATGTTTTTAAAGTATAAATAGAATATATTTTTACCATTTAATATAATGTATGTCATTAGCATTGATTTTACCTTGAATTCGTAGGTTAAATCAATTCAATCTTTTGTAATGTTTTAAAGAAAAACCCGTTTTCTTTCGACAACGTGATTAATTTTAATTTAATTTCTGAAAATTTTGTGTTTTGAATTTGGAAAAATGGATTCCATATTTGGAATCAGTGGGTCCAAATTATGTTAATAAGCTACTTTTTATTTTTGGGCATTGTGAATAGTAACTACGGTAAATTTTATTTACTATAGTTAAAGGTAAATCGGGTAATTAATGGTAAAATAAGATTATAAAATTACCCTAACACTTGGAAAAATCCTATTGGATAACTAAAAGTCGACCAATATCACCCAAGGGTCGTATTAGATTCATTTAATGGACTTTTTTCCATGAAAATTAGTTAATTATTATTAAAACCAAAGAATGTGACAACATGTCACATTCTTAAATCTTATAAGTATAATAATTTTAATTTAGTAATGAACTTCATGAAAATTCGAACATTAATAGTCTCAAGAAATCTAATACAATTATCTACATCATAAGAATTTATTTAGAATTTTTAGAGATTAAATAATTATCATTTATTATGAAACAAAGATGATGCAGTAATTATCATATTAATGAAATATTGACATAATTGATGTTATAAATACCCAAATAAATTTAATTAAATACTTTTTTTGAATTAAACTAATTTTATAGGTTAATATGACATTTTAGTATTTATTTAATTATATTTTTTAGAACTAATCATTCTGTTATGATTTTCACAAAAATGATTTACTAAATAGTGTCAAAATTGACATAAAATAGTTTTTAAAACAAATATTATATTATTAATTGTTATTTTATTGCTAAAAATCTATGGTTAGGACAAATTACTTAGATAAGGTTATATCTATTAATAATAAACAACATGGGGTTCGTTTGACTTCTTATAGCATGTTTTTTAACCTTATAGTATAAGAACACAAGAAGACACGGTAAAAGTAAAATTATTTAACTTGATGTTAAATCTAAATGATAATTTTAAAATAGGAACATAAACTTGTCTAAATTATATTGGATCAGAGTAGTTAGACCCATCCCCACCCCAGTTTCGAAATAAATCAATTTGTAGCTATTTAAAACCGAACAGGACTTTATAATAAAATAATATTTTTAGTTTTTCCAAAGGAGCCCCTCTCCTCCCTTATAAAAGGGCACCTCCTCCCTCTCCTCCTCACACCAATTTGAGCCTTCCTGCTCGGCCAACCACTTCCAAATTCTCTTCTCCACTTCCCTAGAAACATCCTAGAGGGTCTGTTCATCCTCAAAGACAAATTATAGTGCCCTAAAAGGAGATCTCAATGAGGCGCTTCAAAGAAGAGGTAATGTCCGTTACCGATTCTTTCATCTTTATTTCTTCTTACACTTCTTCTTCTATAGATGATTCATTATGATGTAATAACATCTGTAACACTCATATAATGATATGTTATTATAAGTATGAAACAACCCTATTTCACCATCTATCCATCCTACGGAAAACGAAATCACCGCGCGTGCGTAATTACGGAATACCGTCTCCACGCTGTGGTGTAATCTATTTTCCACCACCACCTTACTTGGATGGGTATAATGGTGTAAATAATGACTGTATATGACTATTATAAAGTGATATTGATTCTGAAATTGTATAAATACACTCCAATACAATTCCACGACCATAGGAACGATATCATCACTCGTGCGTACGTACGGAACACCATCTCCATGATATAATGCGACTCGTTCTACATGATCTTCATTTAATAATGATTATATAAATGAATTGAATGAATGAATATGACATATATTACACTAATACCATTCTATAAATGAGTTATCTATAACCTAAGTAGAGGAATAAGAATTTCTTCGACAAAACACGCATAAGAACAAAAAGTAATAAACACCTGAATAACAAGTAGTAATGAAATATTACTAATAAGAAGCTAAGAATATGACTATATATGATATCATAACAATAAGTATGATTATGGAATAAGTCAATAACATTATTTAAATCATTATACAGGAGGTTCGGACACATACGAAGCAAATCGGACCAAAGGTAAGGGAAATATCACAATCTCATTTTTATCCGAGATTGTTTATACTTTAGTATTTACTGGGGTGTATTTTATCATCCACATCCATGTTTCATCAATATGTAATATTATTTCCATCCACCTACAATTGTTTAAATACAATTTTACCATTCGGTGAGCTTTTAGTAAAGGATATGAAAAGAATCTTTTGTCGTTTTTCATACGAGGTACTTTTTGACTTTTCCAACAAAAGTACGAGAAGAATGTTTTTTAACTTATACGACATGAATGGATTTTTAAAACATTATTTACAAGAAGCTAACTTTACAAGTTTTCTAGTTTATTTATAATCAACTTCTTTTAGTTTATAATTGTACGACATGTTAAGAAAGGAAAAGTGTTTTTGAAGTAGAAAGGATATTTTCCTCAAGTATGGAGTTCAAGTGGTTTATCAAAATTAATTTCTATCTAAGATAATAAAGGGTTCTATTTCTATCCCTATTATTACATTGATTTGATTATGTTGTGATGGAATTATATTTATTAATTCCTTTATCTTATATGAATTGTTTTATGATGTCATGATGTTTAAGATTCCCATTTTTATTACATGGTTTATGCTATGATGTATGGTTTATGATTTTGTGGCACACATAAGAATGGTATCTTTATGAGATGGGTGGGACATATATCTCCCTCCAATCCATTAGGTAAAGGTTTTATATCTCATGAGATAGACATGGCTGGAACGGTAGGTTATACCAGTTCAGTGAAATAGGACTGAAACGAGGAGTGAACTCAGTTCAGAAAGGGACTTTTTCCACTAAGATAGTCTTGGAAATGAGTCTTGACTAATAAGAAATGATTATCTATGATTATGTGTGTATTTCAAAAAGATTCATGTTTTAAGTTATTATTATTGGGAGTTCATTTCACTACTATGATTTATCCCATGTTATGAAATTATGCTCTCTTTTGGAGGTTAAGATTTCCAGAATGTTATGTTCTTATGAATATGATGTGATTGATATTTCTTTTGTTTACCCTTACTGAGCATTTGAGCTCACCGTTTTATGATTTCTTTTCCTCAGGATATAATGAAAGGTTTTAGGTAAAAAAAAGGAAGATCTTTATGGGAGATGTTGAAGATCATTCACCACGATTAGAATATTATATTCCGAGTTTCCAAAGACACTAAACTATTACGATCCTTGTGTGTTTGTTTTTGTTATGTACTAAGTATTCCGCAAAAGTAATGTAATGTCTATGTACGTTAAGCTTCAGGTCTCTATAGTTGGTATCAGAGGAAAGCTTTAGTTAACCTTTGGAAACTAGGATGCGAGAACGTTAGTTAGATCCCTAGAGATATTTCTAAGGTATGTATAGGGATGTCTCTAAGGTTAAGTATACATATAGGTTATAGTCCTAGAATTGCGATAAGGATCTTATAATTTAACCTAATATGTTAGATATTGAGGGTACTCCACCTTTACTATGTTGTTTTCTCGAGCATGATTTTTCCTCTCACGGATTTTTTTTGTGTTTTAGTTATTGGAGGGAACCAAAAGGAATTCGGTTAACATTGAATTCAATGGACAAATTGGTGACTATGAGCAATAAAATTGTGTAATGCCTAGAGAGAAAGATATTGTGATTATTCTGAATCAGTCATCACGATATATGATTAACAAGGTAAAATTTTGTGGTATGCCTAATTCATAAAATAAGAGGAGGATAGACTATTATTCATGTTCACATGTTTAGGAGAATAAAGAAAGGAATATTGAGATTTATAAAGAAGGGAAGAAGAATCTTGAGGAAAACCTCAAATGGAGGGACCGATGTTATCTGTGTGGAGAAAAGGGTCATAGAGTGACAGACTGTTATGGAGTTCAATGTATTATTTGTGGAGAACATGGGCATTACCCAACTCAATGCCCTGACCTAAAAAGTTACTTCTAAATCAAGGAAGGAGTTATTCCAGGACAACCATTGAAGAGGATGGATTGAAGTGTTTATGTATTGGTATTCAAGAATAATTATTTTGAGGTACTTTTATTGTGTATTGGAATATTTTTGTATTAGTCTATTGTGGTTTTCATTAATTTTAAGGTACCGGTAGCCATGAAAAGTGATTCAAATATTTTGGAAAGCAAATGATATGCACATAATGAAGGGATAAGGAGAAAATGAAATGTTTCACAGTATTCATTAACTCATGATTGATATAATGAATAAGTGATATCATGGTTTGAGTATATAGAATTTTGAGGATTTTGGTATGTGGAAAGTGTTAACTTTTAACTGCATTCATGTTTTCACTATGGTTTAATGGATATTAATTTTTCAGGAAAATACATGATTAAGGTATTCACATTATTGGAATGTGACCAAATGGATATATGGGGGATAAAGGATGATATTCGCATGCTTGGTTGATGACATTTGAGGTAATCGTTTTCTTTATACTATGAGCTTGGACCGAAGAATTTTAGATAAACCTAAAGATTGGAATGAATTATGTTGAACATAAGTTAGTATTGTTTAAGGATAGAACTTTTTATTTGATATTATTGATGGGATTTTATAGTAATATAGTTTTAGAAAAAGGAAAACCTACAGGACGGGCGACAGCCCATCACATCGGACAAGGCTGTGGGAATCGAACCAACAACCGAAGTGTGACTAGCCTTTATCGCCTACCACTGGCCTACAGGAAGTCCCTGTTTAGTATAAACTAGTTTTATTATATTAAGAAGTATGATATATGAATTATAAGTCCATTTTAGGAACCATATATGATTAATCTCACTATAGATGGACATATGTATTTTTTTGATAACTTTTCTAACCTTTTGTTTGAGACAGATGGAATGACCCATCGTTCTATCACATGATCTTCTAACACATCACGAATGACAAATTCATTTTCATTTCTTTAAGAGATGAAGTGGAAATTGTCCAAAGAACGACAAACGGTGACACTATACCAAAATCACGAAAGTATTTCTTCTAATTCCAATTTCATCAACTTTAGGGAAATGATCTTGAAAACCAAAAATGTTGTCCTAGTGCTCTTATATCTGACGAATCAGATGGTACCTTAGATCGTCACAAATTTATGGCTTTGTGATTTCTGGATTTTCTATAGCCATGTTCTCTACCACTCTCCATCAGAAATTGATGGTTAGATTTCTCTTCCATATCCATATTTTCACCTATGTGGAAACCCAGAGATTAGTTTATTTGGGTAACCATTACGTTTCATACTTCTGTTTATAAATATTGGTTTTGGTATTCCTTTTTACGATGTGGGTTTCTAGTAAAGAAACTTTTGAATAGTAAACCATTTATAACCCCGACGAATTTCGATGGCAAAATTCATTTTAAGGGGGGTAGAATGTAACACCCCGAGATTTTATGAAAAATATTCTTTTAATTTCATTAATGTCTTGTCTTGTATGCTACACCAAGATTACCTTGTGCTATACGCAACACCTTATTAGCTTGCAGTATACACAACAATATTCTTCGATCGTGTTACACACAATTTTTATAATAGTTATTCTACGCAACATTGATTATATATATATATATTCAATGTATAAATGAAATATGGTTGGATTATGTTATATGAAACAACGAAGGATTCCTGCACAACACACAACCCTGACTTTGCTTCCATTACACACAATCACGACCTTCCTTGATAGCGTGTGTTGTACGTAATACCAGGTTTTACTAAACAATGATATATTATTATAATATTATTATGAACTAGCCGTTATGAATAGTATTTACTAAATTTGGAATTTTATAACATTATTATTCATCTTACACATTTTCTAGAACATGTTATAAGAACAAAATAAATTTTTCGGGTAAAATAAGTATTTTTCAAAAATTATAGTTTTGCCACCTTTTGATGGCGCACCCACATTAAATCTAGTTTTTGAAATGTTTATATGTTCTATTTGACAAAATAAAATTATTCTTTGGAATCAAGAAATAAAAATTTACTTTGGATAAATTTTTCATTTTATTCTGATGACTTTCAAATTTTAATGAATAGTAAAAACACGCTATATTTTAATTAAAAACAACTTTTTTCATCGTAATATATTATGTGGTTAAATTATAATATTTAATGGTCTTAAAATATAAATAGAAAATATTTTTACCATTTAATATAATTTATGTCATTAGCATTGATTTTACCGTGAATTCGTAGGTTAAATCAATTCAATCATTTGCAATGTTTTAAAGAAAAACCCGTTTTCTTTCGACAACGGGATTAATTTGAATTTAATTTCTGCAAATTTTGTGTTTTGAATTTGGAAAAATGGATTCCATATTTGGAATCAGTGGGTCAAAATTATTTTAATAAGATACTTTTTATTTTTGGGCATTGTGAATAGTAACTATGGTAAATTTTATTTACTATAGTTAAAGGTAAATCGGGTAATTAAGGGTAAAAATAGGATTATAAAATTACCCTAACACTTCGAAAAATCCTATTGGATGACTAAAAGTCGACTCATATCACCTAAGGGTCGGATTAGATTCATTTAATGGACACTTTTCCATGAAAATAAGTTAATTATTATTAAAACCAAAGAATGTGACAACATGTCACTTTCTTAAATCTTATAAATATATTAATATTAATTTAGTGATAAACTTCATGAAAATTCGAACATGAATAGTCTCCATAAATCTTATACAATTATCTACATCATAAGAATTTATTTAGAATTTTTAGAGATTAAATAATTATCATTTATTATAAAACAATGATGATACAGTAATTATCTTATTAATGAAATATTGACATAATTGATGTTATAAATACCCAAATAAATGTAATTTAAGACTTTTTATGAATTCAACTAATTTTATAGGTTAATATTAATTTTTATTATTGTTTAAACTATCTTTTTTTGAACTAATAATTCTGTTATTATTTTCAAAAAAATCAATTACTAAATAGTGTCAAAATTGACATAAAATAATTTTTAAAACAAATATAATATTATTAATTGTTATTTTATTGCTAAAAATCTATGGATCGGCCAAATGACTTAGATAATGTTATATATATTAATAATAAATAACTTGGGGTTCGTTCGGCTTCTTATAGTTTGTTTATTAACCTTATAGTATAAGAACACAAGAAGACACGGTAAAAGTAAAATTATTTAACTTAATGTTAAATCTAAATGATAAGGTTAAAATAGGAACCTAAACTTGTATAAATTATATTGGATGAGCGGATATCGACCCATCCCCACCTTATCTTAGAAATAAATCAATTTGGAGCTATTTAAAACCGAACTTGACATTATAATTAAATAATTTTTTTTGTTTTTCCAAAGGTTCCCCTCTCCTCCCTTATAAAAGGGAACCTCCTCCCTCTCCTCCTCACACCAATTTGAGCCTCCAATCTCGGACAACCCCTGCCAAATTCTCTTCTCAACTTCCCTAGAAACATACTAGTGGTTCTGGTATTCCTCAAAGACCAATTTTAGTGCCCTGAAAGGAGATCTCAAAGAGGCGCTTCAAAGAAGAGGTAATGTCCGTTACCGATTCTTTCATCTTTATTTCTTCTTACACTTCTTCTTATTTAGATGTTTCATTATGATGTAATAACATATGTAAAAATAATATAATGATATATTATTATAAGTATGAAACAACCCTATTTCACCATCTATCCATCCTACGGAAAACGAAATCACCGCGCGTGCGTACTTACGGAATACCGTCTCCACGCCGTGGTGTAATCTATTTTCCACCACCACCAAACTTGGATGGGTATAATGGTGTAAATAATGACTGTATATGACTATTATAAGGTGATATTGATTATTAAATAGTATAAATACACTCCAATACAATTCCACAACCATAGGAACGATATAATCACTCGTGCGTATGTACGGAATATCGTCTCCACGATGTAATGTGACTCGTTCTACATGATATTCATTTCATAATGATTATATAAATGAATTGAATGAATTAATATGACATATATTACAATAATACCATTCTGTAAATTAGTTATCTATAACCTAAATAGAAGAATAAGAATTTCTTCGACAAAACACGCATAAGAACAAAAAGTAATAAACACCTGAATAACAAGTAGTAATGAAATATTACTAATAAAAAGCTAAGAATATGACCATATATGATATCATAACAATAATTATTATTCTTTAATAAGTCAATAACATTATTTAAATCATTATACAGGAGGTTCAGACACTTACGAAGCAAATCAGACCAAAGGTAAGGGAAATATCACAATCTCATTTTTATCTGAGATTGTTTATACTTTAGTATTTACTGGGGTGTATTTTATCATCCACATCCATGTTTCCTCAATATGTAATATTATTTCCATCCACCTACAATTTTTTAAATCCAATTTTACCATTCGGTGAGCTTTTAGTAACGGATATGAAAGGAATCTTTTGTCGTTTTTCAAACGAGGTACTTTTTGACTTTTCTGACAAAAGTACGAGAAGAATGTTTTTTAACTTATATGACATGAATGGATTTTTAAAACATTATTTCCAAGAAGCTAACTTTACAAGTTTTCTTGTTTATTTTTAATCAACTTCTTTTAGTTTAGAATTGTACGACATGTTAAGAAAGGAAAAGTGTTTTTGAAGTACAAAGGATATTTTCCTCAAGTATGGAGTTCAAGTGTTTTATCAAAATTATTTTCTATCTAAGTTAATAAGGGGTTAAATTTCTATCCCTATTATTACATTGATTTGATTATGTTGTGATGGAATTATTTTTATGAATTCCTTTATCTTATATGAATTGTTTTATGATGTCATGATGTTTAAGATTCCCATTTTTATTACATGGGTTATGGAATGATGTATGGTTTCTGATTTTGTGGCACACATAAGAATGGTATCATTATGAGATGGGTGGGACCTATATCTCCCTCAAATTCATTGGGTAATGATTTTATATCTCATGAGATAGACATGGCTGGAACGGTAGGTTATGCTGGTTCAGTGAAACAGGACTGAAACGAGGAGTGAACTTGGTTCAGAATGGGACTTTGTCCACTACGATAGTCTTGGAAATGAGTCTTGAATAATATGAAATTATTCTCTATGATTATGTCTGTAATATACAAAGATTCATGTTTTAAGTTATGATTATTGGGATTTCATTTCACTGCTATTTTTTATCCCATGTTATGAAATTATGCTCTCTTTTGCAGGTTAAGCATTCCAGAATGTTATGTTCTTATGAATATGATGTGATTGATATTTATTTTGTTTACCCTTACTGATAATTTGAGCTCACCATTTTATGTTTTCTTTTCCACAGGATATAAAGAAAGGCTTTAGGTAAAAAAAGGAAGATCTTTATGGGAGATGTTGATGATCTTTCACCACGATTAGAAAATTATATTCCGAGTTTCCAAAGACACTAAACTATTACGATCCTTGTGTGTTTGTTTTTGTTATGTACTAAGTATTCCACAAAAGTAATGTAATGTCTATGTACATTAAGCTTCGGGTCTCTATAGTCTAAACATTTAAATCTCAATTTAATAAATTATATCACTTTTTACTTTTAAGGAAAAATAGTTCATTTTTAATAAAAATTCATTGATAAAATTTAATTAATGTCGTTAAAAACTAATAATGAAATTTTATTATAAAAAAATATTTTTTAATAATTGGGTTTTTATATAATTAAATATATTATATATAAAATATACTATTAAGAAGGAAAATATATAACCACCAATCTAATAAACAATTGTTTTGAAACATGAATAATAATAGTTTAAAATCTAAAAAAGTTGTTTTCTATTGAAAATTGTTTTCCCAAAAAAAATTATGTTTTTATTTATAATTAAAATTCTAATTTTTTTTAATTTAACTTTGACCCAATTAAATTTATTTTGGGCTTATAATAAAAAAATATCTTAGTATATTTTTTTTCATTTTCCTGACATAATATATATTTAGGCTAATATTAAAATATATAGTTTTTAATTTTACCAAATAATTTATGGACATTTCTAGAGGCATGTATGACTTAAATACTTATCAAAAATTATTCAAGGACCATAAAATATGTAATGATTAAAATTGTAAAGACCGGTTTTTTTCCATGATTTTTTTATTATATGGAATTATTAGGTGTCTGTGAAAATTTATGGCACATGATTCTAAGGCTTGGTGTTCCTGAAATGAGTTTATGAACTTTTTTAAGGTACATTCAGAAAAAAAGCGGGTGACATTTTCTATATTTTTGAACCAGTGCTCGAATTAAAAATTTTAGGGCAGCGTTGAATCCACAGTGTTGAGATTCACTTAAAAGAGGCGTCACTTCGACCTTAGTAGGTCGGGTGTGTGAGTTAATTTTACGGACTATTGAAAGTTAAATAAAATAACTTTTTATTTTATTTTAATTATATTATTTTTCCCTAGTGGATATGTGGCGGTGGTGGAACCGACGACATGGAAAGCCATTAATTGGCTTGACTCCTATTTTTTTGTCAACATACCATTGGAATTTTGGAGGTTCATTAATTAAACGAACCTCAAAAATTTCTCGGAACATTAACCACCTCTCCCCCTCTAATTTATAGGGAGATCATGTAGGGGTGTTGTCACAGCTTCACCAAGCAATGAATCTTTGGAAAAGTACCACGATGCCAACCACATGGAAGACGAGAGCAGTTTTAGCGAGTGGTGATGAGTGTCACTGAATCACGAACTGAAAAAAACGACATAGGAGGTTCCATAGATCATCATTAGTAGACATCTAATATAGGTAGGGGGATTGTTGTAATTTTCATATTTATGAGATAAATTATTGACCGCTTGACGAAATCCTAACGTGAAGGGCATGGTCCAAATAAACAAGGCTCGTACCCTCTGCTTCTACGATATTAGTCTCATTATTCTAGAACTGTTTTCCAAATGGAGAGGCAGGATGAAACCATATAACACACTGTAGAAATGGTGACATGGGATACTCAGGGGCATTGAAGACATAAAAAACGGACCACCGGAGCGCGTCCGGTGGCCTGCGGAAAAAACTGCTGACGCGCCATGTCGGCAGTGGCCGAAGGAAACCCGATGAGACCAGTCACGAGTGGTGGAAAGAGGTGTACCATCAAAAAAAATAGTGGCCCAGGGCGGCCGGCCTGAACCAACCTCGTGGGACAAGGGCAGAGCCAGCAGGCACTGCCGGCGGTAGTAGCCATGGCCATTCAGACCGAGTAAGACTAGGCACAGACCCAACATGCCCCCGAATCAATAAACAATCGTAACTGATGAACTAGGTTTTCATATGACATGCCACCAGTGGAGTTGGGACCCCTTTTGGTAAATGGTCCCTTATGCATATTTCTGTGGGCCCGATCAAGCTGGGCTGGACGGAGGTGTGATCACCCCCGATTCACAGAAAGGGATGTAACTAATAGATCGGGTGTCCAATTGACGCATCATCTATGACATAAAGACAATTGTGATAAGGATATTATTTGGATATATTCTAAGTGGGTTTTTAAATATTTTTATGTGAATCTTGGGAAGTATTAGAGTTGAATCCAACTAAGTCTTTTTTACTAATGTGACCATATCTCACAGACCGAGCATCCGATCGACGCACTGTCTATCACGTTGGGACCCCTATAATGGAGAAGTCTCTTGGGTATGCTTTTTCAGGACTTCATACCAGTTCAAATATTTCTGATATCTTTAGGTGAGGTTCTCCTAGAAATAAGAGTTCTTTGAGTGGGAATCCTATGACCGATGGTCTTAGATGTACTGACCCTAGGTGGATCTGCATCCTAGATACCCTTTATGGATAATCATCGTAACTACCTGATGAGGAACATTTTTATAGAGGACTGTCGAGGATCAGCAACTACCAACCATGTGTGGATTAGCATCGAGTAAAACTGTGTTGATCTTCCTTATAGTGACCCTATGTGAATCATCATTCCAGCAACCTTATGTGGATCCGCATTTTAGAGAACCTGTGGGGATCACCAGTGTGTGACCCGACTAGGACCAGCCTTAGAGAGGCCTATCATAGATCAGTGACATACAACATTATGTGGATCGCTAATGGAACAACTCCTCCCTGGTTCAGTTGTGGAAACTTCATAACCAAATAAAATTATATTGCTTAAGACTAATCATATTTATTCTTGAACTCTGAATTTTATACCTGGTGTGATATAACTATTATTTCATGCTCTGTTATTGAGGTCTTACTTTGTGGTTTTTCCTTTGTGGAACACTTGGAGGCCTTCGGGGTCTCGAGGTCCCAAAATTGTATTGTAAAACTCACCCATGCATTGGTTTTTCCTACACCATGTTGTTCCCTGTGCAGGCGACTGATGGATTTGACTGAGGGTTGGGAGCCAGGATTGGACGGTGCGCAAAGGTGGACCTTTAAACGTGATGTGTTGTAGTGAAGACTGACCATGATTTTTACCTACTCTTTAGGCAGGAACATTGGAGGATGATTCTGAGAGATTTTTTTCTATTACTGTTTTAATTTTCAGTTGAGCTTGTATTCTATACCCTTTACTTACAGTACTCACCCATTTTTACTTTCAATACTCATCTTTTTACAACTGTAGTTTTACTACATGGGTTGTCCTCATTGTATTATTGGACTTTGGGTATTCACGTTTAAAGTAAATTCCTTCTCATATTACATGGATATACCTTTCAGTGCTAGTCACCATCCCCTAGCCTATGTAAGGAGGGATTTGGGTAGTCACGACACAGTCCCTGAGGGATGGGTCATAACAGAGTGGTATCAAAGAAGTCGGTTCTACTGAAGATGAAAGTATCTGATCTTTTAATGGAGCAATAGTGTAATGTTTTTTCAGTCTGGTTTTCAGTTTAGGGGGTCCATTGTTGGTGTGGTGGCTAGCGTATCAATACTCTAGGACCCCAAATTATGATTTATGACTAAGTATATGAAAACAATGATTTTGTGTGTTTTGAAATGTTTTTACATGATCTCTTTTGAGTCAGCTCACCAGGTATAATTTAATGATTGTGGAACATCTATTTATTTTCAGGATGCCACCACGTAGACAGCTAGCCAAGATTCCAGAGAGAGTGCACGATGATGGCCCACCGAGTGACGAGGCTTTAGTGCAGGGCCCTCTTATAGTAATAGTACCATTAGGTTTTATATCAGAAGCACCACTACCTATTAAGAAGTCGTTGAAACTATCCCCACCAGTAAATAGTGCACACCGAATGATCACATTGCACGAGTTTCAGTAGCATATGCCTCTGAGGTTCTGAGGATAGACGGTCTGTAGGCGGCTGAGGACTGGATGGAGGTTGTGGATAGTGTTTTCTACCTGGTTGGGACACCAGCTGACCATATGGTGATCATAGCTACCAGTCTATTCTAGGGAGTAGCAGGGAGATGGTGGACCAATGCTCCAGACACAGGACGAGGTGACCCTCAACTGGGAATATTTTGATGGCCTCTTCATGGTAGAGTTCGTTCCAGCGACTCTACGATCTGTGCGTATATAAGAGCTGCTACACTTCTAGCAGGGAAACTTAACCATGATCCAGTACACAATGAGGCTCACGAACCTCTCACGCTACTCTACTGACAAGGTACATTACCCTTTCATCAGGTCCCGAACCTTTGAGCAGGGACTCCGACGGGAGATTAGGGCATCGATGGTATCTCTCAGCATCCCGACTCATGTTGGAGTGTTAGAGAGAGCACTCTTGGTGGAGAGTTTCCTTGCTGACCAGACACCAACAACGAGACCCACCACCATGTGACACGTAGTATAGTCATCTGTGGCTGGTAGTAGGCAAATGACATAGTGGTCGAAGCGAACAAAGCCTTCTGGTGGACGACCCGAGTATGTAGGGTCGGAGGTCTGAGGCATATGAGGTAGAGAAGGCCAGCAAAGGTGCAGAATATGCTTCACGTGTGGTGGGCAGGGTCATATGGCTCGTGAATGCCCGACCTGTTGCACTAATGACCAGCAGACAGTTGAGGGACCATCGAGGAATAGCCAGATATTTGATTGAGGAGGTCCGCTGGGTGGTGGACATTGTAGAGGAGTAGGTCATGTAGTAGGTGGTGAACGAAGATTCAAGATTCTACTTCCACCACCTCTAGGTGGTCCACCCCAACCATAGGGAGCAGGTGGAAAGGGATGAGCTCACCTCCAGGCATCTATGGCCTACAACAACGATGATCCAGATATGATTAGAAGTACGATCAGTGTTTACTACACCTTATCTTTAGTACTTATAGACACATGTGTCGGTCACTCTTTCATTTCCATGACTCTCTTTCCATGCTCGGAGATTCCGTTGGAGTCGTTGGATCAATCCTTACAATTAGAGTCTCCTATGGGAGAATATTTGATGATTACTCAGTGGTTCCGATAGTGTGAGATTACCCTAGGATGTGAGATATCCGGCTGGGAACTTCTAGTAGTGGTGTTTAGGTCTTACGACATCATCTTGGGTATGGATGAGTTATCTACAGTCCATGATTAGATTGACAACATTAGATGCAATGTGAGGTGTTTCTAGTTGGATGGAATGAGGTTTTGTTTCACTGACAAGAAGGGAACCTTTGAATAATAGGACGGACTTACCCGAAGCAGGGTGCAGCTGATATCAAATCAATTGGATATCCTTACCCTTTGAGTAGTTGATGTTGAGAGTCTGGGCTATCCTATAGTGGTGGACCAGTATATTGATGTCTTTCTTAAGGATGTTCTTGAAAACCTCCACATAGAGAGGTGGAATTCAATATCGAAATGTACCCCAGGACAGCACCGATATCTACACCAACATGTTAGATTTCTTTCACGGAGCCTTGTGAGTTATAGGTACATGTGAAGGACTTATAGATAAGGGGTTCATAAGGCCTAATATTTCTCTATGGTTTTGCCTGATTTTGTCCCCTAAGAAGGCATATGGGAGTTTGAGGCTCTGTTTGGATTATCGGTGTCTGTACCAGGTGATCTTGAGGAAAAAGTATCCAGTTCCGATGACTGATGATCTCTCGGATTAGCTGAAGGGGGATCCTTGATTTTCAAAGATAGACCTTAGATCATGCTATCATCAGCTCAGGGGGATGTGTAGAAGATGACCTTCAGATGTCGGATTGGCCACTATGAGTTCTTGTTTATTCCATTTGGCATGACCAAATCCCATGTAGTGTTCATGGTAATCATGAACAAGATCACTAATCCATAACTCAATCGCTTTATGGTGTTATTCATCAACGACATATTGATATACTTGGTGTCGGAGGAAGAGCATTCCTATCATCTTCAGAAAGTTCTGGATGCACTCTGAGAGCACCATATTTATGGTAAAATCTCGAAGTGCCAGTTATGGATATGGGAGGTCCACATTATTGGAAACGTTACCTCAGAGGATGGATTTTTAGTGGATTCGGAAATAATAGATGTTGTGCTTTCTTAGGAGCCACCAAGGAGTACGAACAAGGTGCATAGCTTCCTAGGGTTGGATGGGTACTAACAGAGATTCATAACTGACTTTTCCATATTACTGACACCCTTTTCAGCATTGAAAAATAAGGGATAGCCTTTTGTGTGGACATAGATATTCCAAAAGACTTTTCAAGAGTTGGGCCAATGACTGACAAGTTCTCCCATCTTGAGGCTACCAGAAGAGGGTGTTGGGTATGTATTCTACTATGAAGCATCAGGGACCGAACTTGGATCTGTTCTGATGAAGGAGAGTTCCATGATCACTTATGGTTTACGACATCTAAGAAAACATGAGAAGAACTATGCTACCTATGACCTGGTGTTAGTAGAATTGGTCTTCACCTTGAATATGTGGCGACACTACTTGATGGGTGAAAAATTACTCTTTACTCTGATCATAAGAGTCTCAGGTATATCTTCTAACGGAAGCACCTGATCCTGAGACAATGATGTTTTCTAGAGATCCTCCAAGACCATGACTTTGTGATATTCTATAATTCTAGGAACGAGAATTTAGTAGCAGACGCACTCAGTTGGAGGTCTGGTCTACATTTGCAGAGTGAGGCGACAGAAAAGCTAGCCACATTATAAATATCCTTTGTGGATAGTGATGGAGTAGCATACCTCCAGTCTATGACTGTCACTCCATCACATCATTAGCTAGTTTGGGAGGAAAATATTGGAGACATTCATTGTGAGGCTTGAAGTTCTCAGATATGCTTAAGACAAGGACCTAATGGATTTTATGAAGGTGGGGAGCATGTTATCCTCTCCAGAAGTTACACCATGGTGACAGTGGCGCTACGGGAGGAGGTGTTGAGGGAGTTACATATGCCCCCTTTGGTGTTGCATCCTAGTGTGGTGATGATTCACCAAGACCTTCTACGTCAACACTGGTGGACAGGAATGAAGATAGTAGTAGGAGAGTTTGTAACTCGATGCCTCACTTGTCAGAAATTGAAGGTTGATCATAATATTCCAATAGGCTTCACATAGAGGTACCAGAGTGGAAGTGGGATGGTATTTCCTTGGACTTTGTGATAGAGATACAACGTACATACAGGGGCCATGATTCCATATGTTTGATCATTGAATGACTCACCATGTTGACACACTTACAACCCATCCAAGAGAAGGGATCACTAGTGGATTTGGGACGCCTCTACTTATAGGAGACATTACGGCATCATGGGGTACCATCGACAATCATCTCTGACTGTGATGCATTTTTTATATCCCGGTTGTGGGAGAGATTGCATGAGGAATTTGGGAAACAACTACGTTTGAGCACCACCATTTATCCCCAGAAGGACGGTCAAATGGATTGGACTGTTCAAACAATGAAGGACATTCTTTGTGCAGGTATCGTAGATTTTTGAAGCAGTAGGAAGGATCACATTCCCTTGGTGGAGTTAGAATACAACAACAACTATCACTCCACCATTAGTATGGAACTATCTGAGGCCCTGTACGGTCGACCTTGCAGATCACCTCTATGTTGGACTGACCTAGGGGAGTCAGCACTTATGGGTCCAGAGTTGGTACGAGATACCACTATGAAGGTCCATATCATCTAGGAGCATATGGATACTGCACAGAGCAGATAGAAGTCTAATGATCACAGGAGACATATATCCTTAGAGTTCGTGGAGGGAGACCATGTCTTCCTATGGGTCTCACCTCGACGAGGACTGCATAGATTTGACTAGGGCAGAACGCTATCTCTGAGGTTAATCGGACCCTTTCAGGTTCTCAGTAGAGTTGGAGAGGTGGCGTATCACCTATCTCTTTTCGCACAGATGCATCAGGTGTGCGATGTTTTCCATGTTTCACAGCTGAGGAAGTACATGCATGATCCATTACACGTTATTGACTGGGGTGAGCTACACATTGATGATGGGTAGACATTTATGGAGGTTCCAATGAAGATTGAGGATCGATAGAAGTAGTTCCTTCAAGGATGATTGATCCCTTTGGTGTGGGTTTTCTGGAAGCACGAGAACCTCCATAAGAGAACATAGGAGTGGGAGGCTCTGATTCCTACTCAGTACACCAATTTTTTACTTAGTCTATATTGTGATTTTGGGGGTCAAAAATCCCTAAGGTATGGTGAATATAAAGACATAGATTTTTCCCATGTAATTTTTGTAGTATATGCAATTATTACGAATCTGTGAAAATTGACAGTGCATGATTATGAGGTCTGATGTGCCCAGAATGAATTTCTGAAATTTTTTAAGGTACATTTAGTTAACATGTGGGTGGTGTTTTCTATCTTTTTAACCAATGCTCAGATTATAAATCTGATGGAACCGTTGAATTTTTTGTGCTGAGATTCTCTTAAGGGAGGCTTCACTTCAATTGCAGTAGGTGGGGTGAAATGGTAAATTTTTTAAAATTTTGAAAGATTAAAAAAATAACATGTTATGTTATTTTATTTTATTTCATTTTCACTAGCGGATAAGTGGTGGTGGTGGGAACGATGACATGTCTGGCCATTAATTGTCTTTACCTCCTCTTTGTTTGTAATGGTACCATTTGAATTTGGGAGGTTCCTTAATTAAATTAACCTCATTAAATCCTCATAATGTTAACCAAATCTAACCATCTTATTTATATGGATCTTGGGGAGGGGTGTTGGCATGAAATCAACCACTGAAGAAGCTCTGGAAATGTACTACGACATCAACCACATGGAGGACGAGACTGGTTTCAGAGAGCGGTGAAGAGCAGCACTAAATCAAGAACCTGTGACAAAGACAAAGGAGGATCCACCGATATTCATCAAAAGATATCTAATCCTAGCAGGGGGATTGTGGTAACGTTCATATTTATGAGATAAATTTTTGACCACTTGATGAAATCCTAACGTGGAGGATATGGGCCAAATGAACAAGGACCACACCTTCTACTTTTATGGTATTTGTCTCGTTATTCTGGAACCTTTTTTCAAAGGGATTAGAAGGATGAAACTGGAGAACACGCAACAGTGAAGGTAAACCAAGAGCCTCATAGGCCTTGAAGTCATAAAAAACGGACCACCATAGCACATCTATTGGCCCAGGGAAGAAACTGCCAGCGCACCATGTTGGCATCAGCCAGTGGTGTCTGGAGGAGACCCATGGAGACTAGCCATATGCGGTGGAAAGCGGCGCACCGTTGCACTCTACGGCAAGAGGGCATGACATGGGCCTATTTTACGCCATGTTGTCAGAAGTCGATCGGCCAAAATGGCTGAACATTTCATGTGGTGGGGAAGCGCCCCACTGGCTAGGTGAAACGACCCTACAACTGCGGGGCCATCGGAGAAGGCGGTCCGCCTTCAGGAGGACTGGGCCGGATGTGGGCCGACTGAGTGGGACGGACCCACCCAGTGGGTTAGGATGGACCTATGGCCCAGCGAGCAGGACCCGCACAATGGGCCGGACCCACAGCCCAGGTGTCCAATGCGTGTGGGAAAAGCCCCACTGAGAGGGGTGGGCCAATCGACCAAGAGAAATACCTACCCTTCAGGTTCGAACCATAGTAGACGATTCAGGGAGCTGTTTTTCTGTTGATGTTTTACTTTGTAGTCGGGCTTATATAAAAAGCCCTTTACTTACTGTACTCACCAATTTTTAATTTTCGTACACATCATTTTACTTCTATAGTTCTATTAAATGAGTTGTTCTCATTGTATTATAAGACTATGTGTTTGCATGTTTAAAGGAAATGCCTTCCTGTTTTACAGGGATCTGCCATTTGGTGCTAGTCACCAAGCCATGGCCTATTGAAGACGGGCCTGGGGTAGTCATGACACGGGCCTCGAGGGATGGGTCATGATAATAATTATTCATTTCAAAACATAGTACTGAATTTATAAAGCCTATGCATAACATTTTTAAACATAAGTAATCATTTATTCTAAAAATCACTTTTCCATTTTTTTTCTCTTAACTATGTTTTCATAATGTATAATTATATTTTGTATTTATTTTTAATTCATATAAATATATTCTAGTAAAAAAAAATATATAATAATTGTAAATTAAAATAACAAAAAATATAATTTTATCAGAAACAATATTCTTGTTGACTAAAAATACTCTTTTTCTAAAAAAATATTTGTACTCGTTATATTTTATAATTTAAAAATTATATCTTATCACAAATAAAAATTTATTTATAAACATTTATATCAAAAATAAAATCCTTAGGTCAAAATTATATTAGGAATATATTTTTATTTTAACATCATAAAAGTAAATTACATAGGTAAAATCCATTTATCTCAGAAAAAACAAAAAATAGTTTAAATAAAAAATATAAGATTAAAAGACATAAAAAACATGTTTAAATCATGTGTTAAAATTATTGTTTGGGGATTTAACAACCTTATAAAATAACAAAATCCATTATTTTATATTATTGGATCCACGTAACGATTGAATAATGAATTTTCTTTTAATATTATTTAAAAAATGTCACTCTTGATAAAAATAAAATGATTCATCCCCACCCAACATCCCCTGAAATTGAATACATATTAGATTCAACCTAAATCATAAAAAATATCTCCCCAAAACTGATACCTAAGTCATATTTGGGTTTTCATTCTCATACAACCACCGTTCAAATTCATTATCCTTTATGCAAAAGAGCACTTTCAATGAGTAAGGTAGAATTATCCATTAGTCCTATTTTTTTTCTTTTCCATTTTTTATTCATCAATCATATATAAATATAATATAAACATGTTAAAATAGTTATATTAGCATCATAATTATAATAAAATGATATTATGATTATGGTATAACCATTTTTACCTTCCCCCAACCAGAAAGAAAAAAAACATTACATGTGTTACTTGGGGAACACCCCCTCTCTAATTGATGTTATTTTTATTCATAAAAAACATGAATGTGTGGCTAGAAATTAGTATTTAATATATTAATTTTTTATTTATAAAATTATTATATTTCTAAAATTATAAACTATTCCCTAATTTCATTAGTTCTATGTAGTTGAAGGTGTCACCCTTGTGTACGTGCAGAATACTGCATCCATGAAAGTGGAAATATTTGGTTATCATATACTATCTTACATTATATAAAAATAACATAAAATATGATTCAATAACATATAAACATATAAATAATATAATAATTCGTCTACATTAATGATATTCCTTCAACATAATCAATTTCATAACCATAATCACATATAGATTATAGTCGCTTCTTTTTTTGGTCCGTTTAAACACCTATTTGAAAAATGCTATAAATGTATATCATATATGAATATGAACACATAAATCAATGTGTTACTAAAAATTATTGAGAAAATAATTTTTTTATTCTCATGGAAAGATTATATTAATATTTACCTTATTATTCACATACCACACTATGGTTCATTACAAATTACCCAAATAGGATCATCACCAACTCCATAATCATGAATAAAAATTGGAATAGGTATGAAATGAAATTTTAAAACTAAAAGTCACTATTAAAGTATCTATTCCAGTACCTAAAATTTTCTAAAAAAAAGTAACTTTGAATCTATAAATAAAAATCTACAGCATCATTTTGAATGAAGAACTAAGAAACTACTGTAGCTAATAACATTCTTTAATGACAATAAAATATAACTAACTAATTTATTTTTAATAAATTATTAAAAATTATTTTTATTAAATTTTATGGTTTTAATAAGGTTTTGAAATATATTATTGATATAGTTTTTTTGTAAAATGGGTTGGGGAACTTTCAATAAACAGCGATTGAAGCTAACAGTTTCTGTATCTTAATTTTTCTTTATTGATATATGATTTGTAATGCCCACATGATCCATTTTTGTGATTTAGATATTTCCCATGGGTATATGTTTCCTATAATTTTCATGAAATCTATGTGATTTAAAAATCCATATCATGCTTTATATTTATTTATTTTTTTGATTTTAATGTTAACGAAGTAAAAAGTGGTTTGTTAACTCAACTTTATTTTTTATTTGTTTATCAGGAAATATTTATTCAACATTATTTTCTAAATTACCTTATTATCTCCTTTCTATATTTTTTTGGTAACTAAAAATTTTATATTATGGAAAATTACATATTTAAATTAAAAACTTATTCAATTTTTGTCTTCTTCCTAAATCTTTGGACATTGTTATGAATAATACAGATCATTTCTAATAGATTTTCAAAACTAAATCTATATTTTACCTTCCTAATTTTTTTTTCAATTCCTATCAGGGAAACCAAAATTGTTTTATCTCCAATTATCCTCATATTTCTACTTACCCTATTTCAGGAGAATTTTTTATAAATCTTTTTAATGATGAATGTTTTAGAAAATGTATTTTAAAATATTAAAAGGGAATCTCATTTATTATTATATTATTCCCTTTTGTCCACATTTTTTAAATAAGATTAATTTATTAAAGTGTATTTTTATTTGGATTTATAGTACTCTACAATTTATATAATTATTTTCTTGATCTCCATAAAAAATATTCTTCAAAATATACTTGAAAATAATATTTTTACAATGATGCTAGGAAATTTTTATAGGAAAACTCATTTCTGTATTTCACTTTTTTTCTCTCTCTTTAATATAAATGATCCATTTCTGCTTTTTTTAACTAATAAGAAACATTTTATAAAAATTATTCTTTTTAGAATGTCATTCCTCCCTGAATACCCATTATTTTATTTCTTTTATTGATGGGTTCTCAGTTTGATACCCATACATCGCTACCTTAGGGAAATTATCTATTGAATAGTATACGAATTTTATATATAGTGTAAATTATATGTACTTAATCATATTAATTATATGTTATTTACCTATAATGTTACCAAATGTTATTGGATACTGATTTAGTTTCCATGGGCTGTCATGTTAAGATTAGCAATGATTCTACAAAATATTCTGTATGGGCTCTCATTTGAGAAGAGAATGAACCCCATTTTTATTTCATTTTGTTTTTATCATATGATGATTTAAATCATGTAACACACATATATATTATTTTTATTATGTGACGGCTGCGACTGAAATTATATATCCCTCAAATTAATTGGGAAATGTTTCCATCTCATGAGATACCTTGTATGTCATAAGGGAAATCATCCAATCATACTATATTATGTTATACTCAAAATGGTCCTAAACATATGATCATTATTTCATGATTATTCTTTTTAGAAGTATTTATGAATCCCAAAACCTATTACATCATTCCCTTATTTCATGTTACTATGTTTATCACACAATCTTGTTCCATAGTGCATATTTTCTATTTGATATTACATGTTAGGCTATCATTAATTATGGATAACTCTTATTGTTTTATATTATTTTTAATTAGTAATTTCACCCATGTTTCTCTTTTTTATATTATTATTCTCTTATCCTTAATGACATGTTGATAATTTTTCATTACTATTCATTTGAGATCCCAAATTTCTTATTTCTCTATTGGCCAAGTTATGAAGATAACTATGACATATGATATGTATATAAGTGTGTTTAATGTAGCTAAATTTTGAATAAATGTTCACAGGAATTGTAATATTATTATATTATAAAGATGGTTCAAAAGTTCACTAAACTTTTTATTCTTATAATTTCATGACTATTTAGGAGACATAATTTTAAACATATGTAAATGATAAAATATAAATATTTTTATAGCTTTGGTAATCTCACTTTGTCACGAACCAAATCTGGTCGCTGCCCAAACCGGCACCAAACCCAGCCCGTGACATGACCCGAAGGGCGTTCCCTATCCCCACGGGCTGGAACAAGTGCCCGGGTATCATTTATTTAGGTTTGGGAACGATTTACCCGAATATGAAGTCATAAACCATTAAAAACAATCAATAAACTGAATCTGAAAATTTATACCAAATGATATTTAAACAAAAACCAGAACTGAATACATAGGTTTAGAGTCAATAAAAAAGGTCCAAAGACACAATGGAAAAGAAACAAAATAGCCCCATGGACTCCACATGACAAGGGGTCATCACCCCCAAGTCGTCTCCACTACTCCGCCCCAAGGATGAGGACTAACACCCTGAACCGCTATCACCCTTAGCCTTTCCTTTACCTGGGTCAAAAAAAGTTCTACTTACACCCAAGGGGTGTAAGTAGGGTGTGAGCCTAATCCCAATAGGATACCACCATATGATTCCAAGGTGCATGCAATACAAGGTGAAAAAGCAAGCAGTTTTAATATGCAATTAAAAGCGGTGAAAAATTCCACAAAATGAAACTTTAAATTGAAAACATTTTTCAAGATAAAACTTTCAGAATGTTAACACATTTAAATAAGAATATTAGATACTGCATTATAATTCAAAATACACCCAAAAACAAGGGAAAATACCACAAATCCACTAAGCAACAAAAACGGGAACACCCCTAGGCACTAGATAGTCTCAGGCCCCATGTACCTCGTACCTCAGTGTAATGTAACCATAGTAAAATCCTTTCTCGTGAACGATCCACTAGGAGGGAACATACCCATAACCTAGTGGTCCCCAATCATCATCAAAATAGTTTAGTTAGAGTTGTCGTTATCCAAATGCTAAGTGAAACAGGGACAAAACCCATCCGGTCCACTAGCCGTACTAGTACAAATCCGCCCCACCTAGGTACCCAGGCTTCCCCCTTTGTGGTCAAACAATTTCAGGATTTAACACACATCCATTTTAATGTAAAACACCACTACTGGTCACATACACCAAATACAGTAGCTATCTCATTTTATACCACTTAAAACACACAACAAACTCTTTGAATTTGAAAAAATCAATTTCACAAAATCTCGTGTAGTTTTGCACACAAAATCCCTTAAGAAACCCACTTGTACACGATGTTCACACTTGTAAGTTACCAAAACATTAAAGGCACTCCAATAAATATCAATTAAAACAAAAAATAAATTTTTGGGCATCCTCATGTTAAACAAGAAGTGTTATCTTTGTAAAACCTTCATTTTCACACAAAAGTGGAACCAAAACTTCACTTTCATTACAAACACAATTAAAACCCATTTTTTCCGAAATTACCAAAGGGGATAAACATTATAAACAGTATTTTATGCCTTATTACAGATCAATAAAAACAACTAAGTATTTATAGGGCATCCCCAAATAAACAAACAAAACACTTCTTTGGAAAACCCCCAATTTCACACCAAATTGGCATTTTAAATTCAATTGCAATGGAAACATCATTAGAACCAATTTTTTCAGAAATAATAAAATTATATAAATTTGAAAATATGATAATTACAGAATGTTAATACACAAAGATTGCATAAACATTGGAATCACCTACCAAATCAAATGAAACCATTGAATCCTTTGTGCGAAAACACAAATGCACCACCGCCGCACCTCAAGAAGGGTAGATCAAACCTAAAATAGAAAATTGGTGCAAGAAAACCCAAGGTTAAACCTTAGGTTCGAACCCCTACCCACTGGTCATTGTTCACTTCAATAAAAAGGGAGGAAACCCTAAAAAAAATAGAATGAAACCCTAATCAATTTGAAAGGAGAAAAGAAATGGACAAACTTACTTGAGAAATCTAGAATGAATCTCCCCAAAACACCAGTATCTGAAATTGAAAATGGCCAAAACTCAGGGGATGTTCTCATAAGAATTATTAGGTCATTTAGGAATTGTAATGGAGGGAAAAGAGTATTAATTGAGAGAGTTATGATTGAATGAACATACCTCATCAAATCTGCCTGATTATAGAAACCCAAATATTTTCGTCCCTAACTCTCGATCCTAAGAGCTCCAAAGAGGGGGGTAAAGAGGCTCGGGGTGCGTCTGGGTGTAATGGCCGCATATGAGGCTTGGAATCACCGAAAACACGCAAATATTGAAAGAGATATTAAATAATTAAAATTTATTTTTATTGCAGAAAATGGGCTTTCGGACAGGCCCAATTCCCTAACTAAAAACCCATATCCACCACGGTTATGGATTTATAAAGGCCCCAAATTTAAATGTGGGGTTACTATATCATTGGAGAACAATTAGGAGTTGTAATGAGTCAAAAATATTAAAAATTGAAAAAGTTATAAATGAAACAAAATTTATTTTTAAATCCGGAATTGGGCTCGCAGTTTGGCCCAATTCATGAAAACTCATCTATTCTCAATAAAACCTTTGGAAACCACCAAAACAAATCATGAGTGGAAAATAAATTTAAAATAACCCTAAAATAGGTTACGTACGTGACAATTCTCCCCACCTTGAAAACTTTCTGCCCCGGAAAGTCACAGCAAGGTCAAAGCAATAACCAAACCCAACTGAGAAACCAATAGGTACACCCTTGCCAGGTTTCACCCCCAAAGGTCAAAACACCTCCAGTGATCAATGAAGGAAGGAATACTCTCACAAATCAAACTTACCCCACTTTCCTAAAACCATCACGAACATTCAGGCTTTATCCGAAATAAAAACTCCTCAAACACAATCTGAACAATACTCAAGCAATTCGCCCAAACGAACAACAACTTTGAACAAGGTTACACTTACCTTACTTTAACTAAACCATTGGGTGCTCTCCAATCCCAATGTTTACTCATGAATGATGTTGGTATCTAGATATATCTGAACGAGACTATCTACACCAAGCCAAGACCATGGAAAAAATCTAAGTTACTGGTACGGGGGGGGACACAAATACGCTCCCCACCATAAGAGACAACCAATATTTTTTTGAGACATAATCAAGAGACTAACAGGGGGAGGACTAAATGGACTCACCGGTACAAAGGATATAATTCCATCAAAAATTTACAAAAGAAATTATATAAGACTCATAGTGGGTCTCCCCACCATAAGAACCAATCATCTTAACCAACCAGCACTGGCCGGTATAGAAAGACCCCAAAATTTAAAGAGTTGGGCGACCACATGGTTAGTTTGCATGGTTTGGGAATCCATACACTAATAGTTGGGATATTTCTTTCTGCATGGTTTTCTGGGGCATGGTCACTATTATCCAAGTGAAAACTGTGTTCACAAACAGTGTAGACAACCAAAAGGGGGAGGGAATAACATTGGGTGATGACATGGGCACACGGCCCTCCACCTATTTCCACCGAACATGGACAACAGAAGAATGATTATGACACCATAGGTTTAAAATCTTCCTATCATTCATACTGAGGAAATGACTTTGTACAAGGGTTTAAATGACACTGGTGTTTCCCCAGACTACGCGCCAGCTTCTCTCTGAGACCTATGGCTGGAGCTCAAATGATTGAAGCATTTTTTGCCTCGCAGTTAGGCTTTCGAAACCCCATGAACGATAATTCTTCTATCAATGAAACCAAAAACTACAACGCAATCCCAGATAAGTTTTCCAGACATAACACATTCCAAACTCACTTTAACCGATCCCGATATTTCACTGAAACAAGGGCTAAGAAGATACACACACATCACACCTTGTTTCTTTAGGTGAGAAACAATAGAAGTAAAGAACACCAACACTCACCTTCGTCTAAAATGGAAGATTTTGAAGTTTTTCCAAGGGAGACATTCTCACAACATAATAGGGACTCTCATAGGATTTCACGACATTCACCTCTATGGTCAATCGAGCACATGACATCATAAGGCATCACCGAACTTGACCATTGCGATTGATATAAACAATTCATGGAGAGGGACCTTATAAAACATACCCAAACAACACACAATTCTAGAAAGTGGCCACAATATCCTATCGTGACCATATTTCCCACACCGGTGGCTTAAAATGAATTAATGCATCAAAAAACTTTGAAGAACCCAAAGGTCCTCTTAGACACCATCGAGACACTCATCCACACATACAACCAAAGAACACTTCCACCTTCGACCAATCATGAAACTTTAGAAACTAAGGTTTCTTTCAACCTTCCACAATAACATTACCACTACAAGAGGATCCAAAAATCAATGAAATGAATGGGTGTAGACTCAATCAAAAATTATCGATAAAATATTCCTTATATTGATCAACTGGAGGATTTTCAAATGGCGAAACAATATGGATTGCACTTCAGCTGTGCATTAACCCTTAATGGGGGCATACCTTATCCAATGAGAGAACCCAAGGACCCAACCAAGCTGGTCCATTAGTCAAAACATGCCTCAAACCAGATCCAAACACATGAAGGGAACCACCATAAAGGCATCCCAAAACATTTTTCAAAAGAGACAACTAATCTTCCCTACAACACAGCTCACCGACCAAACACAAACCTAAAACACAGTTCAAACAGGAGGGGTTCTTGGACTCAAAACATCCCACAACATCAACATTATCAAAAACCCATAATAAAAACTATACCAAACTATTCATCAATACATCATATTTTCTTTAAAACTATTTCTTTGAAGACAAACGGTTTTGCAGTAAGCGTATCCACTAATGGTACCCCATGGGCCTCACACATGCATGTTTTTGTGTCACACCGGGCACCCTCCTCATAACCATCCCAACACTCATCCAGTCATGCCATCAACCATCCATCATCCCATATAACCCCATGCATGTGGTCACTCATGGAAATACCAAAGGGTAAAACAAAAATTCCTTCCACTTTTCAAAAACAAAATGCTCAACCAACCCAACCTTTTTCTCAAAACTGCTAACAATGAGATCAAAATCCCAATTCACATCTTACAAAACATTTCATAAAGACACAAAAATTTTGAAAAGATCCCACATTCAAGATATTCATATCAATATCAAAACATCTCATCCCATTAAAACACCGTTTTATTATTTAGAAAACTCTATTGGAAACACTTTTCAAAACCAACTTTAATATAGTTCCTTCTTTCAAAAGAGGTGTAAGCACGCCATTTTACATTTCAAAACAATTCTGAAAATTCAATTCCTCAATTTCATAAACCAAACCATTCCCTCTTTATTGGAAAATCATTTCATAAAAACTTTATGCTTATTAAATCCAAGTCACCAGAAAACCAAAGTGCCAGGATTTCAAAACTAAAGCACAAAACAATCCGAGAGGAAACTAGTTTCAATCGGTGACTTGGAAATATGGTTGGAAGCCATATTCCAATCACTTCACTGTCACAGAGAGTGTTTTAGGGAATATCCCCAGCTTCACATGGCTTGCCAGGCCCTGCGATCTCACTGAGACCATTAACCCAACTCTCTTTTCATTTCCCCTAATCATCATCAAACCAAGAAAACCAAAGGAATTAGATAAATCCCGACATCCCATGGCGACTCGAATCCTGTCATGAGGTGTGGTGATCAGGAACACTACCCATAACCGAACTACCAAGTCCCAACAATCGTAACTTTATACTATCCCGACTGTTCCCCAAATAACGTCACCCAAAGAGTTAACCAGAACCTCCTCTGATACCATTTTGTCACGAACCAAATCTGGTCGCCGCCCAAACCGGCACCAAACCCAGCCCGTGACATGACCCGAAGGGCGTTCCCTATCCCCATGGGCTGGAACAAGTTCCCGGGTATCATTTATTTAGGTTTGGGAACGATTTACCCGAATATGAAGTCATAAACCATTAAAAACAATCAATAAACTGAATCTGAAAATTTATACCAAATGATGTTTAAACAAAAACCAGAACTGAATACATAGGTCTATAGTCAATAAAAAAGTTCCAAAGACACAATGGAACAGAAACAAAACAGCCCCATGGACTCCATATGACAAGGGGTCATCACCCCCAAGTCGTATCCACTACTCCGCCCCAAGGATGAGGACTAACACCCTGAACCGCCATCACCCATAGCCTTTCCTTTACCTGGGTCAAAAAAAGGTCTACTTACACCCAAGGGGTGTAAGTAGGGTGTGATCCTAAGCCCAATAGGATACCACCCTATGATTCCACGGTGCATGCAATACAAGGTGAAAAAGCAAGCAGTTTTAATATGCAATTAAAAGCGGTGAAAAATTCCACAAAATGAAACTCTAAATTGAAAACATTTTTCAACATAAAACTTTCAGAAAGTTAACACATTTAAATAGGAATATTAGATACTGCATTATAATTCCAAATACACCGAAAAACAAGGGAAAATACCACAAATCCACTAAGCAACAAAAACGGGAACACCCCTAGGCACTAGATAGTCTCAGGCCCCATGTACCTCGTACCTCAGTGTAATGTAACCATAGTAAAATCCTTTCTCGTGCACGAGCCACTAGTAGGGAACATACCCATAACCTAGTGGTACCCAATCATCATCCAAATAGTTTAGTTAGAGTTGTCGTTATCCAAATTCTAAGTGAAACAGGGACAAAACCCATCCGGTCCACTAGCCGTAATAGTACAAATCCGCCCCACCTAGGTACCCAGGCTTCCCCCTTTGTGCTCAAACAATTTCAGGATCTAACACACATACATTTTAATTTAAAACATTACTACTGGTCACATAGACCAAATACAGTAGCTATCTCATTTTATACCACTTAAAACACACAACAAACTCTTTGATTTTGAATAAATCAATTTCACAAAATCTCGTGTAGTTTTGCACACAAAACCCCTTAAGAAACCCACTTGTACACGATGTTCACAATTTTAAGTTACCAAAACATTAAATTCAGCCCAATAAATATCAATTAAAACAACAAATCAATTTTTGGGCATCCTCATGTTAAAAAACAAGTGTTATCTTTGTAAAACCTTCATTTTCACACAAAAGTGGAACCAAAACTTCACTTTCATTACAAACACAATTAAACCCCATTTTTTTCAGAAATTACCAAAGGGGATAAACATTATAAACAGTATTTTATTCCTTATTACAGATCAATAAAAACAACTAAGTATTTATAGGGCATCCCCAAATAAACAAACAAAACATTTCTTTGGAAAACCCCCAATTTCATACCAAATTGGCATTTTAAATTCAATTGCAATGGAAACATCATTAGAACCAATTTTTTCAGAAATAATAAAATTATATAAATTTTAAAATATGATAAATACAGCATGCTAATACACAAAGATTGCATAAACATTGGAATCACCTACCAAATCAAATGAAACCATTGAATCCTTTGTGCGAAAACACAAACGCACCACCGCCGCACCTCAAGAAGGGTAGATCAAACCTAAAATAGAAACTTTGTGCAAGAAAACCCAAGTTTAAACCTTAGGTTCGAACCCCTACCCACTGGTCATTGTTCACTTCAATAAAAAGGGAGAAAACCCTAAAACAAAATAGAATGAAACCGTAATCAATTTGAAAGGAGAAAAGAAATGGACAAACTTACTTGAGAAATCTAGAATGAATCTCCCCAAAAAACCAGTATCTGAAATTGAAAACGGCCAAAACTCAGGGGATGTTCTCACAAGAATTATTAGGTCATTTAGGAATTGGAATGGAGGGAAAAGAGTATTAATTGAGATATTTATGATTGAATGAACATACCTCATCAAATCTGCCCGATTTTAGAAACCATAAGATTTTCGTCCCTAAATCTCGATCCTAAGAGCTCCAAAGAGAGGGGTAAAGAGGCTGGGGGAGATTCTGGGTGTAATGGCCGAATATGAGGCTTTGAATCACCGAAAACACGCAAATATTGAAAGAGATATTAAATAATTAAAATTTATTTTTAATGCAGAAAATGGGCTTCGGGCAGGCCCAATTCCCTAACTAAAAACCCATATCCACCAAGATTATGGATTTATAAAGGTCCCAAATTTAAATGTGGGGTTAATATATCATTTTATAACAATTAGGAGTTGGAATGAGTCAAAAATATTAAAAATTGAAAAAGTTATAAATGAAACAAAATTTATTTTTAAATCCGGAATTGGGCTCGCAGTTTGGCCCAATTCATGAAAACTCACCTATTCTCAATAAAACCTTTGGAAACCACCAAAAAAATCATGAGTGGAAAATAAATTTAAAATAACCCAAAAATAGGTTACGTACGTGACACACTTAGTATCGAACTCGGTGTTTAAATAATAGTATTTTATCACTAGAACATAATATATGGGTATATGGTGCCTCATACAACTAGTGTTATAGAAAAAATAGTGGTATTTGTTTCCCCATATCAACCTCTGTTCCAAAAAAACTATTATTTTATAAAATATACTTGTTCTTTGTATAATATATTTAATATATAAATTCTAGGCTCTCGTGGCACCCGTAACACTACACCAACTATGGGGAAAATCCAAAAAGTATATATTGAGGTTCTAAAAAAATATTAGAGCTACTAAAGATATAAATAGTTCATTAACCATGGATGATAATTGAGATCACCATAAATTAGTAGCCACATACTAGTGGAGTAGTGGTTATTCGATATATCAACACATATTTGATATAATACCCATTAGAGAGTCCTTTTTTATATTTGAACCATGTTAAATATGTTTTATGTTTTTTATTATAATTTATTATTTGATTTTAATCCAATGTCATGTTAATGTTTTTTCCTACAAAAATACATTATCCAATTAAATATTAATAGAAGATATTTCATCAAAATAACTCACCACACAATTAAGTTGTAAAATGGGACCAGGGTATAATATATATTTCTATGTTTGGATTTAGAGAGCTTATTTTCTATACAAGTGTAAGGAACGTCCATAAGTAGTTATTCATGTAGTTTTCATGTGAAACTAGATGGAGGCCTAATATAGTAGAACCAGTTTTTTGAAAACTCATTACTAAAAATAATTTTTTTGGATGTGTGAAAGAAAAAGAGATTCGAGTTTCAAATCTGGCATTATTCACCCAAATATTCAAGTATAGTTAGTAAAACTATAAATATATTAATGGTTCCATTATTGAGTGGAAGTTTTCATTAAATATCATATGTTTATAGGAATCACTTGACTCATCTTTAAAATGGGTGGTGGGGAAACATAAATTATTAATTGAACTATTTATATTTTATTTTATTACTAAGTAGTGTTCTATTATTTAAGGATATGTAACTCGATTATTTTCAATATTCATCCAATGTTTATAGTGTTTCTTTTATAGAGTGGTATGATTCCCAGACCACATAATTTTTTGTATGGTGGTTATTTTTCATTATTTTTTTTATATTTATCTTCATTGAGATGTTATTATTTAGATGAAATGTGATTTCTAGCCTATTTATTGAGTTTGATTGAAGAAAAATAATGAATTATATTTAATATGTTCAAAAAAAATTCTTAATATTTTATGGTTCCAAATGAAATCATCATGATCATAGGTCTTAGGAAAAAAATTCTATAATGTGGTTTCACAGTTCAAATTTTCTCCATATAGAAGGATTAAAAGTTGAATGATTTGGAAGCATTTATCTTTATAGATATTCCAAATGAATATTCTTCAAGATATAATTTGAGGCTAATACCATGATATGATAGATAATGTTTTTACTATAAAAAAAATAATTGAATCAGATCTATCACTCAATTATAAATCATTAAATATAAAGACATAATAGATACTAATAAAGAGGTAAATTATTCATAATAATTATCAGATTCCATGAACACATGGGTTACCCTTATAAGAGGGAAAATTTTTAATCTCACTGATATTCATAAATCTTTTATGAATAATGAGTAAATATTTCAATATAGGAAGAGGTTTTTTCTTCATTTTAGTTTTATTCAATTTAAAAATTTCATTGGAACATGTTGTTAAAATGGTTATAGAAGTTTATTTCCATAGTTTTTGGATTGGAGTTAACCTGATAGAAACCTACCATCTTAAACTTATTAGATTTTTCTAGTGGATTGATTCATCAAGAAACCGATATGTTGTTACCATTGTGGATTCTATTAAAGATGTTGGATTATTATCTAGATATATAGTGTGGGAAAAAGCATTAGGTAGACCACACAAATGTTATAGGTTACTTAAAAATATTAACAATGTTCAATAAAATATAATAAACTATACCAATTCATATTATTTTATATGAGAAAATATTTGTTTTTTATGGAGGGTAAAACATATTTGGATTTTTTATAGAATTTAGTTTGAGAATTAGAATTCATATAAATTTTTTAAATGATGAATGTACTGTTTTCGAGATAGGTGCTTTGGATGAAAGGTATCAAAGATTAATGTTGTCGGTTGGGTGATGGAGATGTCCAAAGTGGTTATAGAATGAATCAACCAGATCCCTAGTGGATTCCCACTATAGTTTTATGGGTTGGAAAATTTTTTAGAACCACTATCCCTAGCATGGTATTTTTTCTGATTTTCCACTCAAGTTATGGTATTAGCGTAGAAAATAGTTTTTAATTAATGAATATAATATTACCCAATTTTTCATTGGGAACCCACTCAAGGTTCCCAATTCCATATATCATATCACTGATAAGTGAACCCACCAATATTTTCTTTATTAGGATATGGGATAATGAATAATGATATAGTACCTTCACAAGCATGGGAGGCATTACCTTTAGATCAACCTATCAACTATATTCATATATCACCATCCACCATGATAATCACAAATTTTAACCTTAACAAAAAAATATGAATATATATAGAAACCCCTATGATATAGTGTAACATATGAAAGAAACCAAAAGAGTGGAAGGGGAACTAATACAACAAAATCATCATCTGTAACTAAATAACATAGAATGAAATAAATACATCTCGAGTAAGTTACATCCAAATTACTGACTATCCAAGGGTGGTCTCCATAGTGATCCCCACATGACTAGTTAATCACAACCACTAATGTATCCAGGCTCCATAGACATCAATAATTCACATTGAAAAATCATCATCGACATAATTTGATCAAATAAAAAGTGAGATAATAGTGAAGGGTATAACAATACCTGGTATGATTGTCCAAAGTAGTGAGTCATCCCTATAACCATCTATATTCCATAACTAAAATTAAAGTGCTGGAAATCTGAATTCACCTATCAAAAGCAATGTAACACCCTAAGGATCTACAAATAAATATAATATTGAATGTAATTCATGAAACACTAAGTCTTTCAAAAAAACACATTGTTATTGTAACCTAACCATTAAATATATGTTTTTTGGTAGTGTGTTTTGAAATTCAAAAAAATGACTAACACGGTTGTGATCAGTAAGATATTTAGGGTATGATAGGATCAACATAATTTTTTGGTGATTAGTAACCTGACCGTATAAATAGTAATATGACCCTTATGAATATTAAATCAGTGTAATGAATAGTAACCACACCCGTGAAATATTAAATATACTTTAGGAGCCTTATAAATGAAACTGTGATATAATTATACCATGGTATAAGTAAGACAATATTTAAAAATTAATAATTTTGAGTTGGCATTTAAATGAATAATAAATTTTTAATTGATATTTTCTAAATAATAAATTGATTTAAAATAAATTTCATTTACATAAAATTTATTCAAAATTAAATATATTTTTTTCTAATGATTATATGATTATTTAATAATGATTTAGTTGATTTATCTGGGTGTTATAAAATATGTGTAATTATAAAAATTGTATTTTTTGAGAAAATTAATATTTCAGTTAAAAAATAAAATAATCATATCTATAAAATTATTTTCATAAAATTTAGTTTATTTTTTAAATCTTCTCATTGAAACAATTTTTAGGGTAATTTTTTTAGAATTTTTTCAAAATACATGAATTTTTAGTGAATAGTAAAATATAGTAATTTACATTATAAATACATTATAAGCTAAATACACTATTACTTGACCCATGGATGATATAAGGACCCTTTTTTAGAAATCACATGCACCTATTACTATATTTAGTCACAAGAATAATAACTATTGGTTTTCTTGAGATAAATAATAAAATAATGATAAATTACCACTCTCCTCCACTATAAAAATCACCCATCACTCCCACTTATCCTCACACCTTCCAAGATTTTATCATTATAAAATTTATTCACAGTCCTTTTCCAAAGATCACCCTACATTCGTAATCTATTAGTCTCATCAAAATACAATAATCAATCCCCTTAAGGATATTCTCATTGAGGAGTATTCAAGAAGTAAAATCTCCTTCCTTTTCCTTTAAATTTTCTTTTCAAATTCTTATTTTATTATTAAATCCACATATACTATATCAAAATGTTCATGATAAATTCAGTATCATTTATATTCTAGAATTATATCATGTTAATGGAATAACCATCATCAATATCTATAGTCCTCTTTTATTTTAAAAATGAAATCACCGTCTAAGAGGTACCGATTTACAGCCTTTATGGATGATGGAAATCTATTCATTAATTTCTACATCAAGGATAGTAATGAAAACATTTTTATCATTAAACCAAATTATAAAATATTTATAATTTTATTTTTTAATTTATAACCAGTATAATTACGTAATACTAATTTATACGACAAAACTACTTCATCGTGATCGAAATACTGCATTAATAATTTAAATGATTATAACTAAATGTCTTATCTAAGGATTCATCATTGTACTATATAACCATATGATATATATAACAATTTAAACTTATTTATTATCTTTAATCGCCTTTGATTCAAAATATGGATAATTATACCCATTTAGATTAACTTTATTACTTATAAACAAGTGAACTGGTCATTAAAATGAATAAAAAAGCCCACAAACGATGAAATTAAACTATATGACTCACTAATAAGGATATAAATAAACATAATAAAACTATAATAAAAAATAACTATAATTATGAATATTAATTAATAAATTAATCTATTTAATTTTATTATCTAGAATGTTAAGGTCAAGTACATAACACATTCAGACGTAAGGTAAGGGTTTCCTTTCAGTCCCTTCATTTTCATTTTGGTTGTGCTTTATTTATCTATAAACCAATGTAATTTTTCATTTAATTTATATAAATATTATAAATTCATGGTATATGTTCCCAAAAAACTTATTCTGATCAGTTCATATTTTTGTTTGTGGAGAATACCTATTTTAAAATTGTTCCCTTCTCAATTGCTCATGATAAACAAGCATGATTAAAGGGAACTTTCTGATTTTTTATCTTTTTTCAAGTCCATTATATATGTTATTTTAAGCCACCATTATTTTTCTAAAACCAATAATTTCATCTTTTTATAACTACCTTAGTTCATTTCTAGTTTTATGAAATTATATTTTCCCAAATAAATATTCTTTTCAATGTCAAAGTGTATGTCTCTAAAAAAATTCTCGATGATTTTATTATATTATCATTGTACATTTCAACACCTCTATTGAATTTTATGAATTATTTAGGTTAATATATTATTTTTATCATCCAACATATTTTATTAAATGGTTTATTATCATTTTGACTATCGATTTGTTATCTTCATTCTCTTCACCAAACATATAAAAATTAGTTAGTAATTCTTTTTACATATTGGAAGAAATTACTTTTCTTGCATATATTTATGATTTTTATTCTTAACCCCATTAATATGTGGAATGAATTGGATTTTTAAAGTGATGTGTGGGGCCTTGTATAACCACTTAATTCATTTTTATGTCTCCTGATAAGAAACAACATTGGGTTTCTGCCAAGGCCTTACCCTAGTATTTTCAAATATATTGGACGAGGCCTTGACAACATGTTTCAGATGTTTGACATTATGAATTCCCTCATTATAAAACTATTCATTGATAAAACATTTCATTATTTGACTAGTATAATATCCAGGATTATGTTTTATTCTCTTTTGACCATTTATAAGGATTTATGAAATCACCATTCATTCCTACCATATTATGTGCAAGTTTATTTTTAAAGTCATGTGTTTTTAGTTACTCACAATTCCTAATTTATAGGTATATGATAACTTCTATTGTATTTCTTATCATTACTATGAATTAGAGCTCAAAACATCATTATGTTTTATTTTTTACCAATATGTGAAGATTAATATTATTATTAATGAATTCTATGAATAATTTAATAGTCTATGTGTGTTTCTGATGGAGTTGAAATGTTGTTTTTTACTTTCATGTTGTAATGTAAAGCTTATTTTTGTATCTGGTATTCAAGAACTACTAAACTAATTTATCCTTCAGGATGAGAGAACATTTTAAACATTCCAATTTACTAATATATGGAACTTACCCTTAGGAACTGGGTTTGGTTCCTTACAGTTGGTATCATAAGAATTTTATCAGAATCCTTGGAAACTAGATTTAGAAAACGTAGATTAGGGAACAAAACCCTAAGATAGGTTTGGAGGGTAAGCATACAATTACATCCTAGACATTTGGTAACATATATATTATGTGTAACATTCTATAAAATACATCCATATCTAGATGTTATAAGTGTACATCATTCTAGAACATATGTACCTTGGAGTAATAACTCTGACAAGGTGTTCTGAGCCTGAATTAGGGTAACCAGATACCTAAAAACAGTACTTACTATGGAAATGGTTGGACATTCAAAGTGGTTATACTTAAGAGTATTCACATTTTATTTACAAACCATTATGAATGATATAAATTTAATCATGTCTCCAATGAAACCATTATTTTGACTATGAAATTAGACATGCATAAAATTTCAATTTTTTAAAGTGTTTTGATGGATTGAAATTATACAGTATGATTCATAACTTAATTTAGTGTATTCATTATTTAGAAATTGAAACTAGAGGAAGGAATGTAAACTACATGAACAGATGTATTCCATGTAGGGATTTCCCTCCTATGATAATTAATGATGTTGGTTCCGAAGCTAAGATATGTGCTGGGAAAATTATAACTATACTAGGATAGTGGACTCATGTTATGAACAAAAACCTTAACTATATAGAGAAACCGGATCCATAATGTAGAGGAGAAATATTATAACTCTTTATATAATAACACCCTTTATCATTCAATGGGACTACAAACCCATCTATATTGGAAGAGTGGATAAGTACCTTATAGAAGATATATCATTATTTGGGATGTAATGAAAGGAAGATGGTTATCATGGAAATTTATTTTCTATAGGTAGATACAGATTAGTGGTGGGCGTTAATTCAAATCATGAAGAAGGAGGAATAAATAGAATAAATTATTGTAGGGAATTGAAGGAAATATTCTTATTCAAAAAATTTCTTTGAGAATAATGAGAATATTTAGAGAATAAATTCTTGAGTTTGAAACAACAAGAGGATGAAAATGTTGAGAACTATTAATCCATTTTTACAAGGCTAGAATGTTATTCCATAGACTACAAACATAATATAAAATAAGATATTGATCAATTCTTTGATGGTTCAAAATCATTCATCCAAAAGGTACAAGTTTCTCAAACATTCTCACCATACAAAGATATAGACTCATGTAAAATAAAGGTAGAAGGAATTATTTAGGTCTTATGACTTTAATATAAAGAAAGAGAAATATAAGGTGGTGGAGGAATGAATGGAGAAAAAGAATAAAAAAAATGTGAGTTTTCTAATATGTGTTTTTAGTGGAACAAAACACCCCAGATCCTTCTTAAAAGGAAAAAGAGTCTTAAAAATGTGGAGAATGGTGAGAGAAATATCTTTATTTAAAGAGAAAGAAAAAAGCAACCAAGGTTCAATGAATAAATTTTAAAGATATAGGAAATTATGCTAATTATTTTTTTATTAATTAAGTTAACATCACCCAAAGAATCCCAAAGGAGAAAGGACAAGCTTATATAATCACAACAACTAAGGTTGAAGTTCTTAATGATGTGGTGGTAGGTACTTTAATCATTTCCTCAAACTTATGCAATGATTTATTTGATTATTCATTATCACATTATATTATATATTCCAAATATTCCAAGATAACTATACATTTTCAATTTGATTTAATAAAGGAGTTGTTAGTTAAAACTCTTAAGGGATGTATCATTACCAAAAATATGTATCAATCTATCAACCCATTGATACATAAACATTTTGTAGTTGCTAACCATATCATCATACAAATTATTTACATTTATATAATAATTTGTATGAATTTGATTCCAAGATATGATAAGAAAATATATTACTATAAGAATGAAGTTTCAATTTTTGAGAATGATGTACAATCCCTAATCCTTAGTGTAGATACCTCATCATTTGATTATTATCTAGATCCACCCTAGTATCTCAACTAAATGAAATTATTTGAGAGCAAGATAAACCAGCATCTATGGGAGATTTAAGAAATATTCAAATTTAGGATATACCTATTGTTAAAGAATACAATGTTGACGTTCTAAAGGATTTACCTGGACATCCTACAAAGCAGTAAATTTAATTTTATATAAATTTAATTCAGAGTGTAAGGCCTATGTCAAAGACTCCATGTAGAATGGACTTAGTGGAATTAGTTGAACTGAATAAACAAATAGAAGAATTCATTAATAAAGGATTTATCCACCCTATTTTTCCCTATAGAGAGCCACTATTCTATTTTTCAATAAGAATTATAGATCCATAGGGTTTTTCATTGACTATAAAGAAATCAATGTGATTATACTGAGGAACAAGTATCCACTACCTCATATTGATGGTTCATTTGATTAAAGTCATGGGACCCAATATATTTCAAATATTTCCCTTTGATATGTATATCATCAGTTGCATGTGAGGAAGGAATAAATTCCAAGGATAGTATTTCACACCAGGTATGGAATTACATGTTTACAGTAATGCCTTTTGGACTGACAAGACAAACATCTGATTTTATAGATCTAATGAATAGAGTTATCAAGGAATATCGTGATGAATTTTTTTTTGTTATTTATTGATGTTGTATTGTTTTAATCTAAAATATATGAATATCATGAGAATCACACACACATTATTCTAAATACTCTTACAAGAAATGAATTATATGTGATGATTAGAAGGAGTGAATTTTGGCTTGAAACAATATATTTTCGTGGACATATTGTCTCTAAAGATGGAATCTTAGCTAATCCTATAAATACAATGGTGGTTCAGGAATGGCCTACTGTAATGAACATAACTGAGGTATGTAGTTTTATTTGTTTAGAAGGTTATTATCAGCATTTAATTCAGAACATTTCCTGATTAGATAACTCATTAACCAAGCTTACTCAAAATGCGGTTACGTTCATTTGGAAAAAAGAATGTGGATAATGTTTCTAAGAATTTAATAAAAAATTATCAATTCTACAATCTTGAATCTACTATCAGGAAATGGTGGATTTGTGATTTATAGTGATACATCAAATAAAAGACTTGAATGTGTCCTTATGCATAATGATATTTTTATCGCATGTCCATCAATGTATTTATAAATTCATGAACAAAACTATCCAACTCATGATATTGAGTTAGAAGCTATAATAATTTTTCTGATGATAAGGATCTATTATCTTTAGGGGGAAATAAGTTAGATATATACTAATCCCAAAGGCATGAAATATATCTCGTCATAGAATGAAATCATCATGAAGAAAATTTGATGGCTTGAGATACTCAAGGATTACGATTGTTCCATACACTACTTTCTATGGAAGGAAAATAAGGTGGAAGATTCATTGAGTATGAAGTATCATGGGATTCTGTAAAAAATGAGGATTGAAAAATATCCTACATACATGGATCTAGATATGATAGATATTTAAATTATCAAACAAGGTAAAGAATAATTACTTTTTCAATTGGTTTCTAGACCATATTTATGGGAAATAATTAAATGTTATAAATCTAATGATGAGAATATTCCAAAGATAATTAAAGCTATGAATGATGGGATGTTTCCAGACATCATGTGTGAGGATGAAATTACGAAATTTGTGACAAGGTAATTTATTTATTCTATATCCGAGATAAAAAGAAGTTATTTGATGATTCGCATAGTTTGAATTTCACTATACACCCGGGTAGCACTAATATGTATTGATATTTGATGGAAACATTCTGGTGGGACAACCTGAAGTGTGAAATTGCTGATTATGTGTCATGATTTTTAGGCTATCAATAGGTGAATGGTGAAAGAATTCAACATATAGGATTCATGAAAACTATACCTATTCTTAAATGAAAATTTGGTGACATCACCATGGATTTTCTCACTAGATTACCAAATACTCATAGAAGGAATGATACAATATGTGTAATTATTAATTGACATTCTAATTATGCACATTTCCTCGCTATAAGGGAACATTTTCCACAAGAGTTCCTCACATGATTCCATATCAATGATGTTTTAAGACATATTAGAGAACCTCTATCAATTGATTCCGATGATAATACATGATTTACACACATATTCTAGAAAACACTTCAGAAATATTTGGATTCTGAGCTTCATTTGAGTACTTCTTATCATCCTCAAACTGATGAGTAACAAGAAAGGATGATCCAAACATTAGAAGACATCTTGAGATTTTGTTCACCTGATTTTAATGGTATATAGGATTTCAATTTACCATCAGTAGATTTTTCCTAAAATAATAGTTTCAATTAAAATATTCAAATGGCACCATATGAAGCATTTTATTTAAAGAGATTTTGTACACAAACTTGTTGGGTTGATGTTGGTGAAAGGAAACCTGTGGGCCTTGATATTTAGGGAGAAACAATAGTGAATGTAAATACTATTCAAACCCATATCAAAGAATCACAAATTTGGAAAAATATGTATTCCAATAATTGATGGAAGGATTTTTAATTTGAAGTGGGATATCACTTTTTCTTAAATGTATATCTATGGAAGGGTGTTAAAGGATTTGGGAAGAAAGGAAAACTAAGCTCTGGGCACATTGTTCCTTTTTAAATTATGGAGAGAATTGATATTGTGGCATATCATTTGGAGTTCCACCTAGACTTTCTATGGTGTATAATGTGTTCCATGTCACTTTTTTAGTAATAAAATCCTAGACCCAACGCATGTACCGATTTGTGAAGTAAAAGAATTGAAATCAAAAATATCAAATTGTGAAGAGACAATTTGAGTTTTCAACACTAAAGAATAGGTGATGAGGATTCAGATTACTCATTTGGTAAAGGTAATATGGAAAAATTATAACGAGGGGATGTGACAGCCTAAAGAACTTATGTTGAAGACCTACCCAAATATTTTTCTTGAGGTAACATTCTCTAAATTATGAAGATGAAATCTTTGTAAGGGGGGAAGAATATAGCACCCTAGGATATACAAATATATTTAATAAGGAATGTAATGCATGAATGACTAATAATATTTGAAACAACCCTTTTTTATTATAACAAATCCATTAAAAATATTTATTGTACCTCTGTGTTTTTAATTTCGAAAAACTAAAATACACAGTTGTGATCAATAAGATATTTAGGGTCTGACAGAATCAAATTACATATTTGGTAAATAGTGATTTAACCTTAGGAATAGTGATATGAACCTTATGAATAGTAACTCATCCTAACGAATAGTAACTATACACATGAAATAATTACTAAAATTTGGATCCTTATAAATGAATCAATTATATAATTATATTATGGTATAAGTAAGTCAATATTTGAAAATTATTAATTAACTGTTTGTATTTTGTGAATAATAAATATGTAATTATAATTGTATTATTAATAAATTGAATTAAAAGAAATTTAATTATCCAACAATGTTTTGATAAATAAATATTTTTTACCCTATTATTTTAATATAATTTAGCAAGACCTTAGTAAATTTTTAGGGTGTTATAAAACCATTTTTAATTTTTGAAAATAGATTTTTTTGATTAGATGATTATTTTAATAAAAAATTAAAATTATCATATTTATTAAATTAATTTCATAAAATGGATTTTATTTTTGAATTATACTCATTGAAAAATGGATAAGATCAATTATTGGTATTTTTCATAAATACTTCACTTATTAGTGAATAGTAAAATACGGTAATTTATAGTATAAATACAATATAAGTTAAATACATGATTCAATGAGTCATGGATGATCTAAGAACCCTTGATTAAAAATTGAATTCACTTATTACTTTATTTAGTCATAATAGTAAACACTATTGGTTTTGATGAGCAAAATAATATAATAACGAATATAAAATGAGAAATTACCTCTCTCATCCATTATAAAAACCACCCCTCACTCCCGCTTCTCCACACTCCATCCATGATTTTTTCATTGTTAAACTTCTTCAAAATCCTATTACCAATTTTCTACCGCACTCCTAGAATCTATTTGTCTCAAAAAAAAATAACTAAAATAAATACCTTCAAAGATATTCTCAAGGAGGAGTAACGAAGAGGTAAAATCCTCTTCCTTTCCCTTTTATTTTTATTTTCTTGTTTATTGTTTTGTTATTATCTCCCCAAATCCTCTTTCTAAATTATTATGATAAATCTAGTATCATATATAAACTGTAATTATATCATGTCAATGGAATAACCATCATCAATCTCTTTACTTCTTATCTTTTATTTTAAAAATAAAATCATCATCTAGGATGTACTGATTTACAATATTCATGGACGATGAACTTTTGTTCTTTAATTTATCCTTTATGGATGGTCATGAAACCATTTTATGATCGAAAAAAACTATAAAATATTTATTATGACTTATTTAATTTTCAAGAACTAGTATATATACACAATACTCATTCATAGGACACAACTAGTTCTTGGTGATTGAAATACCGTTGTAATAATCGGGATAATTATCAGAAATTGTATTATCTGTCTATTCATCCTAAAGACAAATAATATTTTTATATATATATAAATTTAAACCTTTTTAATTCTAATTAAAAACATTTAATTACAAATATGGATAATTATACCAATTCACATGAACTTCATTACACATGAACTTCATTACTTATAAACAAGTGAACTATTCATGAAACCCAAGAAAATGACTTCTCTTGAACAATGAAATTAAAATATATAACTCATAAATATGACCATAAATGAATTTACTAAAACTATAATAAATAAAATAAATATAGAAAATTAATTAATTATTTAATTAATGGATTTAAAATGATTATCCAGGACGTTAAGGTCATGTGCAGAATGCATTCAGACATGAGGAATAGGTTTCCTTTTGAAACCATAATTCTCATATGGGTTTGGATTTATTCCTATAAAAACCAATGTAATTATTAATTTCATTTAAATAATTCTTATAATTTATGTTTATATGTTTCCAAATCATTTATTCTGATCAGTTCATCTTTTTTGTGTGGAAAATATATATTTTAAATGGGTTCCCTTCTCAATTCTTCACAATAAGCAAGCCCAATTAAATGGATCTTTTTAATTTCATAGAAATATTCAAGTGAACTATATAATATATTTCAATACACAATTATTTTTATAAAACCACTTATCTCATTATGGAAAAAATACCTCAGTTCATTTCTATTTTTATGCAAAGATATTTTCCAAAAGAAATACTCTTTTCAAAGTAAAAGTGTGTTTCTCTCAAAAAATTATCGACGATTTTGTTAGAGTATTTTTTTCTATGTTAAATATTATGTGGAATTTTATGTATTATTGATGTTAATATCTTATGTTTATAATCCAATATATATTATTAAATGTTTTTTGATTAGTTTTTATGTGGATATGTAATCTTAATATCATTCACCATACTACTCAGAGTGGTTAGTAATTATGTTTACAACTTGGGTAAGGTTATTTAAATTTCATATATATATATAAATATGATGATTATGTTTAACCCATTAATATTAAATATTAATTGGACTTATAAAATGAATTTTGGGCCCTATTATAGCCCCTAGATGCATCAGTGGGTGTCATTAGACAAAATAGAATTGTGTTTTAGCTGAGGCAATACCCTAGTATTTTTATAAATCCTATTCGAGGCCATGAAAACATGTCCAGGATGTCAAAAATTATATGTTCCCTCATAATGAAAATATATATTGCTAAACCATGTTATTATATGACTAGTATAATATCCAAGGATATGTTTCATTCACTAATGATAATATGTTTGAATTTTTTTAATCAGTTTTCATTCCATCCATATTATTCTAATGTTTATTTTTAAATTCATGTGTTTTTAGTTATTCACCATGACTAATGATTATTTTTTTGATAAATTGTGGAGTATACATACCATTACTGAGAATATGATATCACCCCATTATTATGCTTTATTTTTTTCTAAGATTCAAATTTGAATATTGTTATGAATGACTTGAAGGAATAATATAAGAGTTCATGGGTGTTTCTAATGGAGTTGACAAGTTCTTTTTTTTACATTCAAGTTGTAATGAAAAACATAATTTTTGTATCTGGTTTTCCAACAAAAATAAACAAATTGGTCCTTCATGATGCGACATCTTTGTAAACATAACAATGCATTAATATAAGGCACCAGTTCTGGGAAACTAGGGTTGGGGTCCTTATAAGATACATGCATAACCATGATATATAAAGATTGATCATTCCATAGATGAATTTAATCTTGTTTACAGAATAAAAATGATTTTCAATTTAAAGAAATAATCATATCCCCCAACTAATCACATATTTCCAACTCGGTAGTTAATAATTGATTTAATAACCATGATATTCTGTATGATATAAAATTATTCAATAGTATATGTTGTGATTGAATAAATACACATCACCAACTATCAAAGATGTACTAGAAGAAATACAAGTCTTTACCAAATAAAATACATAACTTCAAAGCCAGCAGTGCATATATGTTCAGATACAGGATGAACTACACAACACCAAGATAAATTTTTTATTTTGGTATATGTGTGTAAATAAACATCTCATAAGATTCCATGAAATATATGCTACTCCCAATTGAAATGAAGTGGTTAGGGAGTAATAATAGCATTATGGGCGTCGTTTTCCACCATGTTCATATAATATGAAAAAGGGGTTCTACCATATAGGTGGATTAAGGTTTTACCATTCATATACCAAGGATTCATAAGAACTAAACATGTACACTAATATCATTAATAATGTATTTGAATTAGGGATACCAAAATAAATACTCTGTCCCTTCCATCTCATAACATGGGTGTTAGAGGAATTGTCCATCCCCAACACCCCAAGAAGTTTTTTACCTAACTTATCCTCAAAAAATTAGTAAGTGGTTAAAGATAAATGCATATGAAATCTTATATATTTTCACATATCCATGTATGATATTAGTTATAAACTATTTTATATGTCCTTATCCCTTTAAATAGGGTGAGTTCTATGTATATCCATCATCAAATATAATCAGCCTCAATTCACATAAGTCACAACATACATCTAATCTCCATGAAAATAAAACATGCACTGTTCACCTCAAATGCATTAAAATATCCTCCCCTCAGTTATTTATGACATAAAATGTAGTAAACCAGTTAATAATTCATCCTCATAGGAAAAATTAATTCAATACCCAGGGATAATGAATGATACTCCAACAATAAATTAATTTTTTTATTGGATTATTTTTCATCCATGTAACAACATAACCAATGTAACTGATTACATTATTTTCCTCATCCAGGTCATTCTATGTCACTCAAGGTAGTCTTATTAGATCTCCTGTTTAATTCAAACCTCATCAGAATCATTATTATAAATATTCCATAATCTTACAAATTAATATAAATGATAAAATTACTCATTATATTATCATAAATCAGAGAACATCCCAGAATTACATATAATTCATTCATTATCAAGCAACGTAATTTGAGTTAATATTCATCCTAAATGTTAAATAATTTCCTCATTTACCTTATTGAATTTAGCATCAACCGCCATTAAAAACATTTTTATTCAATAAATATATTACATAAATAATGATTTTATTTAAATTTTTATCTTGAATAAATCTTTTTTAATTAATGTGTATATATATATCCTTTATCTTGACTAACACACTGCATTTTTGCACATCATTTCATTTTTCACATATTTTTTATCAGGCATGATCAACAGATAAATTTATTTATTGTATAATTATTTTAAAATCACCATAACAGTTTTAATAACATTCAAATAAGAATAATTATATAGTTAATGAACCTCTTTACTGTTCTAACATCATTTGATCTTCGCCACTAGACTACCCATGGACTAAAGGATTTCGATATTTTTTACTAAAATAAAAATATTTTTAGCTAGTCAGATAGATAAACATTACATGTAAAATGGACCAACATTTACAGACTAATGGTCCCCTGGCATAGTGACCATTTAAATATTTATACAAGAAACACCCTATTACACACACACCAACACAAACCAACTTCACTTCTTTTTTTTAATGTTTCTTTCTCACCACTGATGATGTAGATTGGATTGTCCCTTCACCATGTAGAGTTGTGCGATGCCTAAACCAAATAGTTATTTCCTTTTCCAACTAGATATTCTTTAGTTGCTTCATTAGTGATTTCTTACCACTTCTTCTCATTTTTATAGGGTAATGCTACACCTAGCTACACCACCCTGAGTAGCCACCCATTGAGGACTTTTGGTCCAGAGTACCATGAATGATCGATGTCCCAATTTCAATAAAACATGAAACCATTAGTAAAAATCCAAAATTATATGAATAGTAATATTTTTATAGTTTTTATTTGTAGTATCACCACTCATTGTTATGTTACTCACTTGACCATGTGATCAAGCTTCTCTTGTTATTTTAAAACCCCATAATTAAATAATAATTTTTATCATGTAATAATAAAATTTTTCTTGATCAATTTAAGTGTTATTATTTAAATAATACCATTATTTTATTTTCTCCAAACTAGTATAAAAAATACTAGAAATAAAAATTTCAATTTATTTAAATATCCCACGTTCTAACACCTCTTGAATTAGTCATTGTTTGACAAAATCAAAACATTGAATTATTAAACTGAACCCATAAACATCCACATTTGAAATAATAAACACAAATTTACACAAAAATTGGTATTATTAATCAAAAAATAGGTGAATACCTCACATTATACTGATGAAAATATTATAGTTGGTGTTATAATAGTATTTCTTAGGCCTGGTAGTCTTCAACCACAATACAAAATTATTTTAAATATCTTAAATTCTCTATAAATGATCTCAATCTCCCTTGAAAATACTTACATTATGACTTATGGTGTGAAAACATGTATAATGAACTATATTTTCTCATATTATGAATTTTGGGCTAGAATCCACATTTATAATGATAATACAGACAATATAAAAATTATTTTTAATTATAATATATATATATATATATTGAGATAGTGGAAACATCATACCCCTCTGATGTTATATGGTCATATCCCACACAATGTTTCATGGTATTTATTTGTTATACATAAAGTGGAGGAGGGTCACCACCATCCCATTACAATTCTCAATGTAGACAAAAATTGATAACATAGTGGTTGTATGTCCCACCTAACTCTATTTTTTCATTTTCTAATTTATATTTATAATATGGGAGGCATTTTTCATTGGCATCATCACATGTTTCTCACCACTGGTAGAACTAATACTAACATAACCACCTCATTACCATCCCAACAACCACCAAAATATATTAAACACTTTAACCTAGTTTATTTTCCCCTAAACAAAAAAAGGTCCCAATTTTTTTCAAACACATCTTGCAAGGAACAAGTTTACAAGAGAGTTGTCATTTTATCCCAACACCATCTCTTTAAAATATTTTTTTATTCAATAAAAATTTCATCATTATTTTTAGACTTATAAAATTATCCATTCAATATGTTCAATTCCATGTTTATATAATGAAATAAATTATAAAAGATCATTACAGAAATAAAAACAAAATGTAATATATATTTACAGTGAGATAAAAAGGATTTTTGGGGTCTAATAAAATAGCCATACCTTCAATCGTGGTTCTGGATATGTGTCTCCCTCTACTTAATCCTTCTTGAGCACCAAAATCAACTAGCGTAGTGTAAGAGGGGGAGAGTTTTTGCAAGACCATTTATATAAAATGGAATGGGTTTATGTCATTTCTATCTAATTATATAATATATAAACATTTTCCAACATGTAGTGATAATATCACGATAGTTTAATATCTAAGAACTATCACCCAATAAAAAACACTTCATTATGTAGTCAATTTGGTCATCTATTTCAAAATATGACTCTTATTTAGAAATATGTCAACATTTTGACATACATAAATAGATCTAAGCCTTAGTGATGAAAAATTATCCCAAAATATCATGGTCCTCAAAATAACATCTTGGGCCCCATTCTAATAAATTTTATTGTCAATACATCACATGAAATCAAAACCGGTTCAATATTATTAGAAAAAAGATGTTTTATTCTTATTTTTAATTCTAAAACATGAAGTAGAAAATACAAAAAAGATTACTCACTAAAAATAAATTTCATTGATGATGAAAAACCATAAAATATTCCCAAAATTTATGAAATATTATCCTAGGGTAAACATGACTTTCCAGAACCAATTATGCTGTATTTTTTCAATCTATCATCTCATTTTATTAGATTTCACTGTTTTTACCTATATTATTAAAATTTTATTATTTATTCAAAAATTATCCCATGATGAATGATATAGTCACTAATGAACTTGTTTTGAATATATATGAGAATAAATAAATCCAATTTCAATATAAATAGATTAAATCATTGATCATATGATAAATTAATTATCTATTTCAAACTCATAAAATTACATCCACCCCACCATAAATTTTTTCAACCATGGTATGAATCAAACCATTTATAACTTACTAATATCATTCATCAATTTTTCATCTTGAGAAAAATAACCCTTTAATCAACTACAAATTATTAATTGGAAGTATTAATGCACATGGTAGTCAATTAAAATTACTAAAAATTGTCCACATACATGGAGAAAATATATAAATTATCCTCCTCTTTATAGAGTTATTCAAATCAATAATTTCCTCTTCTGAAACTCAAGTGAACGAATATACATGAGACAAAAATGAATATTTCATTTACTTGGCTCAATTTACTTGGTACTCTCATATAATCAACAAAGGGACCAATAATACTATTAAAACATTGAAATCAGTGTGGTTAGGTTATAATAATTGAAAGGAATAAAGATCACTTGAAAAATTCATTCATATCTTGAAAAAAAATTCATCAATCATTAGACAAAGTGTAAAGAGCCTCACCTTAAAATATATGCTTGTGGTTCCCATGAAAATATATCTGATGAAATTGAACTTCCATACCAAACACATTACATGATTGAATACTCTAACTTATGTATCATAAATACTAGGTGATTATTTTCTTGATGAATCCAAATAATATCAAAAACACAAGATAACTTTCTCAATCAAACTTAAAATATTCCTTTAATAATTTATCTTTTTATAAACACATACTCCAAGATATCAAAAAGTCGGTAACATTGCCTCCATATACATCAAAAAATTCCTTAAACAACTATCCTCCTATAAAATCATACTCCATGTTTAGTTGATGGTTCTACCAAAGTACTATGTACATAGAAACAAGGATATCTAATATCATGCAAGGAATCCAATGAACAATGGCGTACCAAAACGACAGATCAGTTCATTTATGGGGGTGATAAAGATTATTATAATCATAATTATTCACTTCATCTATTTCTATTATAATTGATCACTTGAATAATAAAACACCTCATCATAAAGATCATCACTCTATCCAATGAAATAATCCATCCAACTCTAACTAAAAAATTTGATTTTGAATTGGGGTTTTTAACAACATTTTTATTTTAACAGATGTTAATAATGGTTTTAACACTAGTTAATAATATAAATGTTACAAAATCCTAATCATTATTGTTTAAAAATCAATTATATTTTTGTTTTTGTTAAAAAGGGTTCAAATTTTGGTTAATATATAACTAACCTTACAAACATCAATTTAGATATTAGTTAGTATGTAATTAAGGATAAAATGTGTTCGAACATTGGTCAATATATAATTGATGTTAAACCTTATGGTTTATAATTAGTTAATATAGAAATGATGATAAAAAAAATAGGTTTTTTCATTTTTAATATATATAATTGATGTTAAAAGTAAAATTCCACATGACATGTCTGTTTTGTTTCATGTTTTTCATTATATTCCCTTTAAATTTTTATCTTTCCATATGTAAATTTATCACTCTACAAGAAAACTTCTTCCAATAAAATATATAAAATTTCATTACCTATTCTATTTTTATAATATATTCTTACTACATCAATCAAACACTTAATCATTACAAAAAATTCACATTCTACTCTTTTCCACAGTATATATAATTACTAAAAATATTTTTTTTAAGATTTTTTTCCTCATATTTTTTTGAATTGTTTTATTTTGATAAAAATGTTTTATATAAATTGAGTTGAGAAGATGAATGTTTATAGTGATATATACCTATAAATTTTTAAAAATACCTCATTATTTACTCCATTCAAAGAAAATTTATATTAATAAAAAAATATTTAAAACATGAATACACTACCAAAAAAAAGAAAAAGAAGCCAAATCATTGAGTCTGTTTTTCTTATTTTAAGTTTGTTTCTAAAATTTTCAAGTTATTTAATAGTTTTTTATTTCAATAAAATTATATGTATAGAAAAATTAAAAAATATATATAACATTATATGTTATTTATTCTAATAACCAATATGGAAATTGAAGAATAATAAAAGTTATATATATAACTAACATTATAAGTCAATTTCAATATCATTTATCAAATTAATCTATATTGAAATGATAATTTTGATGTTTTTTATAAAACTAATGGACATAAAAATACTATAAATCTTTTCATGTGACACCTTAACTAAATCACATAGTTCTAATAGTGTGCCACATGGTCTCAAGCACGCCTCCCTATCGCTAGAATCTACTAGAAAGTGGTGAGGGATTACAATAGTAGTGGGGAGGATATTCCTCCATATAAAAGTATAAAAAACAAAAACTGACAAATGTATAGTTTACCAAATTAATAATAAATTCACATATTGCATTAATGAAAACATCATTATATAAAAATGATTCAACCCTAGATTCATACAATCATTTTCTCACTATCCTAACCATAGATACTGATAAATAGAAAACAAAATAAATAGGTTTTCCTATAAACACAACACAAATAAAACTACCGCTAACATATTTTAGTTGTCCTATATTGACACACTAAAAATCTTGTGATCAACCGAAAAACTAAATATAAGGTCTTTATGTGGTAGAGAGTTCCTTCCAATGGTATAATAAATACACCTAATTATAGTCACACCAAGAACCCATAATATAAATATTTATATGTGTGTGTATGAATGAGTAATTCAAATATATAAATTAATATATATGTATATGTTTCATGTGATAAAAAGGACACTATGATACATGACATGACACACAAACCATACAGTTTATTGGGTGCTACCTAGGCCACACCAGCACCCAACCATACTTGCTTTGGCTTCGTTGGGGAAGTGATGTCTCATACATCATCACATATCATATCACAATACATGGTCAACACATAACTTTGATCGAGGCCAATATCCAAACAAGGATAGGGATACACCACAAGTTCCCTAAACCCTTGTCATATTAACGGTCATGGGTCAAGACACAAGGACAACATACCCCATCTCTATCATAGATCAGGACAACATACCATCATATCTCATTTATACCTCAGTTTAGGCTATAGAGATCAGATATCCATGCCTAATTTCATGGTCCATATTTTTCATTATTTCATGATTGTTATCTATGTATGATGGTAAATCCACTAAGAAACATTAAATTATTAATAACTAACTCAATTTAGTATGTTCAATCTCTCATTGGATCAATGTATCTATCTTCAACTCATACAACCATCAAAACATACATATCATCCCAAATCACTCCATTAGATAAACGATCATCACACCCCAAATTGTGCCCTTGGATTAGTGTGTACCATGTAATGATTCATGAATCACCGCCTCTACTCATGTCTAATTACCATATAAAAGTAATTCTATATCCCATCAATAACTAAAATTCTATCTCAGAGGCATTTATCAATAGTCATGTATTCATGCTCCCATTTGAAGGAGTCAACCGATCACCCCTGGGAGAAAAAATTCAATTAAGTCATGCCACATCCCCAACAGGGCACAACAATCCACGTAAAAATACATGGTATCAAGTTAAGGTTATCATGTAAAGAATCACACCCATATTCAAATCAATCAAGAATAGGTATTATGGGACACAAACACACCAATAAAACATATCAAAATAATGTATTCAATGAACTAATATGATAAGGACTTCCAATAATGAGGACACAACCTAAAGGAACACCTCATCCCTAGCCTGAATTAGCAGGTATATGACCTTCACAAAGTTCCCATGGTATAGAAATACTTTGCCCTCAAGTGATTATCCCAAAAATGATTATCATTCATAATGTTAGGGTCTCAACTCAGGTCTCTCTAGGGAGACCACATAGCACTCAACCACATCCCTCCAATACCTATCTCAACGCATCTATGGAAATGACCTAGACTATTTGAAAAATCATCTACCATATTGATATCTCAAAGGGTATCTCTCTATCACATCAAGAATCATTTATTCTTGGTTAAATTGTCTTCAAATGAATCTCGATACCCACAATGCTACAATAATCTACTTACTAGAAAACCATTGTCTACTGACTAGAAAACCTGTCGTACCAATTATTCCAATGCTGTTTTGAACACATTTTATTCTATTGTCATGAAAAACACCAATGAATCTCCAATGGCTGGCCCCATCTAAAATGATTTCTTTTGTCTACCAAATAACAACTGATCCACTTGTTCATTATTCCAAAACTCCTAGAAGTATCCCAATATTACCCAATAGAATCAATAAAGTCAAAACTTGAAACATGGTGGAAAAAAATATTGGGGTCCCCTACCATTTTCTCTAGCTAACATTCCCCCACACTAAGCATTAGGGAACCATTGATCTAACTCTGCCTCTGATCTGATCGACCTTCCCTAAGCCCGATTCTGACATCGTGACCCACATGAAATCTTTTTAAAATTTTGATTCCAGAATTTATTAGGGAACTACTTCACATCAGATATACCAAACTATATTTCCATGATATCACCTTAGTTATTAATTGAAATGTCTTTCCCTGTAGTGATAATAATTTCAACACAAGATTTCTTAACCAATGATTGACACAATTCTCCCCACCATTGGAGTATTATTTCAATCTCTTTCCAAAAAATACTAATCTCAATAGATTAATATCCACCAATGTCTACACAAAGTGACTCGGTGTCCCTATCATACATATTCCTGATTAAAAACTTTAAAATTAGTTGTCTCCCATTCCTAGAACACCGGGAACACTATTCTCAATGTTTCCAAAATTTGTACAGAATGAGCGTTACCCCATATAACTGTATAATAGTTCTTTCATCTCCTTATGGATTCACTTACAATTGTATAAGATTGTTGACCCAAAACAAGTCCCAACCCCATACATGTATCTCTCATCTTGAGTCACTATTTACCAATCATACTAAGCATGGAACACTATCAATGATAAACTTGGATAGGTCATTCCACTACAAATGGTCTACCACTAATGTCACCTTTTACTATAATGATATTATCAATTTCCACAGAGGAATCTTGGGACATCAAAATTCTCACTAATGCATCAGTGACCTCTTGCTAAGAGCAACATCAATCTGAAACATTCAACACACTACCATCGTAACACCACCTGAGTTCATCCAAAATCCATAAAGATCCCACAAAAAGATTTATCATAAATTATCAATACACATGAAAACATCACATACCCACACTACGGGAAAAATAGTCTTTTGTGATGGGGTATTTGCGACGGGAACTAATCCCGTCGCAAATAGTACATCCCATGGGTTATTTGCGACGGGGGGTTCGTCCCGTTGCAAAAGGTAATGCGCGCTTTGGCACGAGATGCGCGCCGAAGCGCGAGAAAGTTATTTGCGATGGGGGGATCCATTCATCACAAATACTGTGTCGGTCAGATGGTATTTAAGACCGGCCCTGTCGCAAATACCGGCGGTGGTAAATACGTTTTTGCAACGAGATGTAGTTCCATCGCAAAAGGTGGGTCGGCAGGTCACCTTTTAGGACGGGGCCTGTAGCAAATACCCTTTTAACCACTGACAGCAATTAATGCGGGCAAACTTATTTGCAACGTGGCCCGTCGCAACTAATCTAACATATATATACCCCCCTCTATTTTTCTTTCTCTTCTTCTCATTTATCACTTTCTCTCTCTCGCTAAACTCGAATTTTTGAGTGAAATATTCTCCTAGTTAATTTTTTTACGGAGAAGTTGCGAAGGCGGTTACATCAAAAGGAGATCAACTTTAATGATATTTATATTTAATTTAATTTTTTATTTATTTAATTTTTTAATGATAATTTTAATTATTGTTGATTAATTGTAATTAAATTAGTTTTAAATTTTTTTGGTATCTGTATTTTAGTAATAAATAGTAATAAATAGTAATAAATAGTGGTAATTAGTACTAATTAGTAGTAATTAGGAATAAATAGTAATAATTATGAATAAATTGTAACAAATGGTAATAATTAATTATAAATAAGAATAATTATGAATAATTAGTAATAAATAGGAATAATTAGTAATAATTAGTAATAAATTATACTAATTAAAAATAAATAGTAATAAATAGTAGTAATTAGTAATAAATAGTAATAAATAGTAGTAATTAGTAATAAATAGTAATAGATAGTAATAAATAGTTATAAATAGAAATAATTATGGATTAATAGGAATAAATAGGAATAAATTGTTATAATTAGCATTAAATTGGAATGAATAGCAATCACTAGTAATAAATAGGAATAAATAGCAATAATTAGCAATAAATAGGAATAAATAGTAATAACTAGCAATAAATCGGAATAAATAGTAATAAATAGTAATAATTCGTAATAATTAGTAATAATTAGTAATAAATAGTAATAAATAGGAATAAATAGTAATAATAAGTACTAATTAGCAATAAATAGTAATAAATATTAATAATTAGTAATAATTAGTAATAATTAGTAATAATTAGTAATAATTAGTTATAATTAGTAATATTTATAAATAAATAGGAATGATTAGTAATAATTAGTAATAATTAGTAATAATTAGTAATAATTAATAAGAATTAGTAACCAATAGTAATAATTTGAACGAAATAGTAAGCATTTATAACAAATAGTAATAAATAAGAACAAATAGTAAAAATAGGAATAAATAGGAATAAATATGAACAAATAAGAATGAATAGTAATAATTAGTAATAATTAATAATAATTTTTTATAATTTGTAATAATTAATAATAATGAGTAATAATTGTTGGGTCGGAAGAACACCCCAAGGAGGGAATGATGGCAAGAGGGGGGTGAATTGCCTTTTAAAAAATTGATTAACAATTTAAAAATCAAAGTATAAATGCAGCGGAAATAAAGAGGCAAGACACGCAAATTGATAACGGAGTTCGGCCAAAAACCCGGCCTACGTCTCCGCTCCCAACTCAACCGTTGAGAGATTCTACCGCTTGCTTTTCAATGGTTTTAGCAAGAAACCCACTAGGCTTTGAGGTAGCACTAGGACCTATTACAGCTTGCTTTTAGTGGTTAAGCAAGAACCCAATGCTTTTAATGGTTAAGCAATAACCCACTAGCCTTTTTACGGGTGAAGGCTAGCTCACCGATCTCAAGCCTTTTACAAGGTAAGGCTTGTGAACCTCTTCACACCTTAGTGGTGGTGTGAAACCCAAAAGAAGGGGGGAAGAGAAAAGGGTTGGGGTTTGTAGGCACAAACCCAATTTTAAGCTCAAAATAAATAAATGCAATAAAACCCGTAATTGGGAAGACTCGGGCGCCAATGGATGATGGAGTTGATGGGCGTGCTCTCCCAAGCTTCTTGAGTGGAGCTCCTTGGATGTGGAAGTTGTTGGAGCTCTTGGGGTTCCTTTGAAGGAAGTCGCCGGAGGTTGGCCAATTGATCCAAAATATGTCCGTTGGCTTCACAAGTGTTCCGGTAAGAGTCCGGGGCTTCCTTGGCCTTTATTTATAGGCATGGAACCCTTGGAGAGTCTTCGGAGCCGTTGGAGAGGCTTAAAGAGCCGTTGGGAGCCAAGTGGGCCAGCCTGGTCAAACTGCAACGGCTAGTTTGACTGGCTCCACCGGCTGGCCGGTACAGTCCCACCGGCTGGCCGGTGTGTGCAAAAAGGCATAGGATTCTTGTCCAGGGGCCACCGGCTGACCGGTACAGCTCCACCGGCTAGCCGGTGCCTTGGTAGAGAAGAAGTGTCTTGATCCAGGCTCCACCGGTCGACCGGTGAGGAGCCACCGGCTGGCCGGTGGCAAGACAGTAGCAAACACTATTTGGGCTGGGTGCCACAGGTCGACCGGTGGCAGAGCCACCGGTCGACCGGTGGGAAGGCAGTAGCTTCCACTGTTTGGTCTGGATGCCACCGGCTGGCCGGTGGTGAAGCCACCGGTCGGCCGGTGGACTGAATTTCAGTCCATTTCTGCCTCTTCCTTGGTCAACTTCTTGGCAATCAAATGCCTATCAACACAAACACTTAAAACACAATGTTAGATAAAAATGAAAGTGATTGTGATCATGAAAATTAAACCTTGAGGGGTTCGAGAGGTACAACAATCTCCCCCTATTTTGATGATCACAATCACCGAAACAAACAATGTAAAATACTAAAATTGAAAGGAAATACTAAGCATGATGAAAATGATTCTCCCCCAATCAATCAAGAAATTTCTCCCCCTTTGTGATTATCAAAATAGAATGGGGCATAAAACTTGATTGAGGGATGACTTTGAAAAACAAGATAGAGATTTTTAAACCAAATGAAATTTGAAATTTGAATTGAAAGTTTTGAATCAAAAATTGAATAACAGTTTGAATTGAAAGTTTTGAATCAAAATTGAATAGAGAATTTTGACTTGAAAATTTTGAAACCAAGAGTTGAGTTTGAAATAAAAAAAAAATTGAATACACAAAAAGCTTAAAAGCTCCTAACTCCCCCTAAATAGTAAAAAATACGAATAAATGGTAATAAAAAATAGTAAAAAATACGAATAAATGGTAATAAAAAAGAATAAATAGGAATAAATAGGCTTAATTAGTAATAATTAGTTATTAATCATATTTATTAATTAGTAATAATTAGTAATAATTAGTAATAATTAGTAATAATTAGTAATAATTAGTAATGATTTTTAATAACTATTAATAATTATTAATAATTAATAATAATTAGTATTAAATAGTAATAATTAGTAATAATTAGTTATAAATATTAATAAATAGTAATACATAGGAATTAATAGTAATAATTAGGAATAATAGTAATTAGTAATAATTAATAATTAGTATTAATTAGTAATAACTAGTAATAACTAGTAATAATAAGTAATAAATAGTAATAAGTAGCAATAAATATAAATAAATAGTAATAAATAGTAATAAATAGTAATAAATAGAAATAAATTTTAATAATTACTTATAATTAGTTATAATCAGTAATGATTAGTAATAAATAGTAAGAATTAGTAAGAATTGGTAATAATTAGTAATAATTAGTAATAAATAGTAATAAACTACAATAATTAGTAATAAATAGTCATAAATATTAATAAATAGTAATAATTATTATTAATTATTAATAATTACTAATAATTACTAATAATTCGGAATAAAAAGTAATAAATAGTCATAAATTGTAATAAATTGTAATAAATAGTAAAAAATAGTAAAAAATAGAAAAAATAGTAATAATTAGTAATAATTAGTAATAATTAGTAATAATTATTAATAATTTTTAATAATAAGTAAGAAATGGTAAGAAATAGTAAGAAACGGTAACAATTAGTAATTATTACTAACAATTAGTAACAGTTAGTAACAATTAGTAACAATTAGTAGCAATTCATATTAAATAGTAATAAATAGTAATAAATAGTAAGAATTATTAACAATTAGTAATAATTAGTAACAATTAGGAAGAAAATCAAATGTAATAAATTGTAATAACTTGTTAAAACATAACACAATTTCCAGTGGATTAACGACACTCCTTTGGCTCGATAAATCTTCTTTTTTCATCTTTCACCGACTCAAAACATTATGAAAAGTATGCTTCTACATATGCATATCGAATATTGTATGCACATGTTTGAATATGCATTTGTAGGACCACATTTTTCATAATGTGTTCAGGTGGTGACAGTTGCCAGAAGATGATTCATCAACGAAAAGGGGGCTATTTTTTCTGACGGCTCATTTACTTGCAACATTCCCACACGAAAATCATAATGAATTGTTCTAATTAGTAATAAATAGTAATAATTAGTAATAAATAGTAGTAATTAGTAATAAATAGTAATAAATAATAGTAATTAGTAATAAATAGTAATAAATAGTACTAATTAGTAATAAATAGTAATAAATAATAGAAATTAGTAATAAATAGTAATAAATAGAAATAATTAGGAATATATATGAATAAATAGGAATAAATAGTAATAAATATCATTAAATAGGAATAAATAGCCACAATTAGCAATAAATAGGAATAAATAGAAATAATTAGCAATAAATAGGAATAAATAGTAATAATTAGATATAAATTTGACTAAATAGTAATAATTAGTAATAATTAGTAATAAATAGTAATAAATAGTAATAATTACTGATAATTAGCAATAATTATTAATAATTAGTAATAATTAGTAATTATTAGTAATAATTAGTAAGAATTAGTACTAATTATTAAGAATTAGTAACAAATAATAATAATTTGTAACAAATAGTAAGAATTTGTAACAAATAGTAATAAATAGGAACTAAAAGAAAAAATAAGAAAAAATTGGAAAAAATAGGAATAAATATTAAGAATTGGTAATGATTAATAATAATTAGTAATAATTAATAATAAATAGATATAATTAGTAATAATTAGTAATAATTAATAATAATTAGTAATAATCAGTAATAAATAGTAAAAATAGTAAAAAATAGTAATAATTAGTAATAACTACTAATAATTAGAAATAATTAGTAATAAATAGCAATAATTAGAAATAATTATTACAAAAATGTAATAATTAGAAAAAAAATAGTAATAAATAAGAATAAATAGTATAAATAGGGATAAATAGGAATAAATAGGAATAAATAGAAAAAATAGTAATAATTTGTAATAATTTGTAATAATTAGTAATAATTAGTAATAATTAGTAATAATTAATAATAATTAGTAGTAATTAGTAATAATTAGTAATAATTAGTAATAAATAGTAATAAATATTACTATTTACTAATAAATAGTAATAATTATTAATAATTAGTAATAAATAGTAATAATAATTATAAATAGCAATAAATAAGAATAAATACTAATAATTTGGATTAAATAGTAATTAGTAATAATTAGTAATAATCAGTAATAATTAGTAATAATTACTAGTAATTAGTAATAATTAGTAATATTTAGTAATAATTAGTAATAAATATTAATAAATAGCAATAAATAGTAATAAATAGTAATAATTATTTATAATTAGTTATATTTAGTAATAATTATTAATAATTAGTATGAATTAGTAATAATTAGTAATAATTAGTAACAAACAGTAATAAATAGTAATAAACTGTAATAAATAGTAATAAATAGAAATAAATAGTAATAAACAGTAAGAAATACAATTAATTAGTAATAATTAGTAATAACTAGTAATAATTATGAATAAATAGTAATAAATAGTAATAAATAGTAATAAATAGTAATAAATTGTAATAAATAGCTATAAAGGTTAATAAATTGTAATAATTAGTAATAATGAGTAATAATGATTAATAATTAGTAATAATTAGAAATAATTAGTAATAATTAGTAATAATTAGTAAGAAATAGTAAGAAATAGTCTGAAATAGTAAGAAATAGTAATAAATTTTAAAAATAACTAACAATTAGTAACAATTAGTAACAATTATTAACAATTGGTAATAAATAGTAATAAATAGTAATAATTAGTAAGAATTAGTAACAGTTAGTAACTATTAAGAAGAAAATCATTTGTAATAAATTGTAATAACTTGAAATAACTTGTAATAACTTGGCACAATTTCTAGTGAATTGATGACACTCCTTTTTCTCGATGAATCTTCTCCTTTCAGCTTTCACCGACTCAAAACATTATGAAAAGTATGCTTATATGTATACATATCCAATCTCGTACGCACGTGTTTGAATATGCATTTGTAGGACCACATTTTTTATAATGTGTTCAGGCGGTGACAGTTGCAAGAAGATGATTCATCGTCGAAAAGGGGGGTCTTTTGTCTGACGTCGCATTTACTTTCAACATTGTCACACAGAAATCATAATGAATTGTACTTATTAGTAATAAATAGTAATAATTATTAATAAATAATATTAATTAGTAATATATAGTAATATATATTAGTAATTAGTAATAAATAGTAATAATTTGTAGTAATTAGCAATAATTAGAAATAAATAGTAACAATTAGGAATAAATAAGAATAAATTGGAATAAATAGTAATAATTAGAAATAAATACGAATAAATAACAATAATTTGAAATAAATAAAAAAAAATTTCAATAATTAGCAATAAATAGGCCTAAATAGTAATACTTAGCAATAAATAGCAATAAATAGTAATAATTAGTAATAATTAGTAATAATTAGTAATAATTAGTACTAAATAGTAATAAATAAGAATAAATAGTAATAAATAGTAATAATTAGTAATAATGTAACACCCCAAGCTTCCACGATCCACTTCTCTTTGAATAATATAGTAGCGTGTGTTGTACACAACTTCGAGTTCTAACACACACCACAACCAATCAAACTAGCTGTTATGAATAGTAATACAAACTATTTGAAATTTTAGATATTTTATAATTCAAAATGGACATTATTTTTAGATTTAGAATATTGAAATTATCTTAGGGTGAATTTTTGTACTTTTTTGATAGCTTTCATATTTTGATGAATAGTAAAAATTTTAAATTTTAATTAAAAACAACATTTTTAATCGAAATAATTAAAAGTGATAAATTATGAATTTGAGTAGTTTTAAAGTATAATTGTATTATATTTTTACCGATTAATCCAATTTTGGTCATTGGTCATAATTTCACATTTAAACTAGACATAAGAAAGTGTCAATATTTTAATAGTTATTATTTGTTAAATATGCGTTTTTTGTTTTGACAACGGGAATTAATTTTAAATTAATTTCTGCCACTTGTGAGTTTTTAATTTAGAAAAATGGATTATATATTTATAATCACGAGGTCCAAATTGGGTAAATAGGTAACTTTTATTTTGAATAATTACATCGGTAAATATATTTTTTACCATTGTTAAAGGGTAAATCCGGTAAATAAGGGTAAACAAATAACATTATAAAAATATTAAACTACTCTAAAATGTGCATGAACCCTATTGGTGGATACATGTCCAACGATGGTCATCTTTTGGTTTATTTTGGGACCCCATGGGGCCACTTGTTCGTGATAATGACAAGTTATATTAATTAAGTTAGAGTAAATACAAAAATGACATCAACATATATATTTTACCAAAACAATTTTTACATAGTGTTATATATGTTATATTTTAGACTATAAATATTAATTATGAAGATAAAACGATTTCCTAAATAATGGGATTTTATTTTTAATTTTTAGAGATTGAATAATTAAATTTATTTATGACATAATAATGATGCAGTATTTTCCTTATTAATTAATGAATCTAATAATTGGTATTATAAATGTTAAAATATATATAATTTGAAAGTTTTTATGACATACAAAAATTTAATTGGTTAATAAGATATGTTATTATTACTTAATTGAATTTTTATTGAATTAATACAGTTTTTATGACTATAATAAAAATAAATTATTAAATACTATCAAAATTGACATAAAGGAGTTTTTAAAACAAATATTATATTATTAATTGCTATTATATTCCAAAAAATATAAGGTTCAGCCAAAGGACATGTATAATTATAGGTGTATCATTAATGGACCACTTGGGTGTATCTTAGAAGTATATAGTAAATTTATTAACTATACAATATAAAAATACAAAGAGACATGGTAAATGTCAAACTATTTAACTAAGTGTTAAATCAAAATGATAAAGTTAATATAGTGACTCAAACCTGTCTAAAACCTATTGGTTGAGTGGTTTTCAACCTATACTCGCCTTAACATTTAAATAATCAACTTTTATGCCATTATAATCCGAATATAAATTTAATATAAAATAATATTTCTTGCTTTTCAAGAGGTGCCCCTCACTCCTCTTATAAAAGGGCACTCCCCCTTCTCTCTAATTCATAACTTCAAAGCGTTTTGGCTCGGCCAAAAAATGACAAAAAATTATTTCAACTTCCCTCACTTAAACATAGACGAAATATTTTTATCAGAAAGCCAACTTAAGGATCACTTTTGATCAAATCAAAAGGAAGAACTCGAAAAAGAGGTAGTGTTTTCACCACCCTCTTTCAAGTTCCTTTCTTCTTCCACTTATTATTTATTTTTTATTTCAATTATAAAATAATAACTCAAATATATTATATATAATTTGATATTATTATAAATATGTTACAACAACATTCATTATTCTATCCATCCTTTAAATGACATGTCACCATACGTGCGTACGTACGACTTACTGCCTCTACTTTGTGGTGTAATTGTTATTCAAAACATAATTATTTGGATGGGTATGATAATGGTGTGTAATTGATGTAAATAATAAATATAAAATTATAATGAATCTTTATATATGATATACCATCCAATTATATAATATTCTAATTTCAAAATATTGATATCGTCGCTCGTGCGTATGTACAGACTTTCGTCTCCACAAACGCAATGAGATTCATTCCCCATCGTATCCATTCAAGTCTAATTCTCATTTTATGATTAAAAATAATTTTTTTTGGACTTGATATCATCCTGTATATGAATAGGATACATTCTATCCATTATAAACTTGACTTATGTAACAAAACATATAAATGAAAACGAGTAAGTTAACCCCTAAAATGAAGATAATACTAAGATATTATTAACAATGAAATGTTAAACGATCATATATGATATCATATTAATATATATGATTCTTATATAATTTATTAATAATTATATTACAATTATAGTGGAGTTTAAACTATCCTTGACCAAGTAAAAGTTCAAGATAAGTGTTTATTTCACAATCTCTTCATTATTTGAGGTTGTTTATACGTAATTATCTACTAGGACCCCTTTATCACCCACACCCGTGTTTCTTAAAGCTGTATTTCAAATAATTAATACTATTTTATAGACTATCGGTTAATGTCATTTATACCCATGTTTGATTTTTATAAGATGTTTATAAAGGAAACATTCTGTCATTTTCCAAACAAGGTCCTTCTTAACCTCTTCGACAAAATTAACGTAAGAATGTATTTTTTTAACTTATATGGCGGGTGCAGCTATTTTACTCCATTATAATATCGTCGAAGCTTCTCTTACAATCTTATATGAATATTTTCAAATTAAAGTTTTCCTTTTATAAGTATGTGATGATTAAATTATATAATAAAATAGATATTTCCCTCAAATAGTTTTGTTTTCATCTATTTCAACATCCATTGATTTATTTTAAGCTTATTGAATTTGATTTATTATGCTGCAAAACAATCATATTTTATTAAAGGTTTTGTGATATTTTTGACTCTGTATGTCTTATTTTTATACCATTTATGATAAATGGGGAAAGTTTTGAAATTTCGTTTCATAGTTTTAATACGAATGTTTATGTTATGTTTAAACCTGTTCATATGTGGAATTAATTAGACTTAATAAGTGATGGGTGTAGCACTCTATAGCTCCTATATGCATTGGTAGGTCTTATGAGACAAACTAGTGTCTTGTAACAAGGCCATGACAAATTCTTATTTGTAGTCTTGGCACAAGGCCTTGACTATATGGTTTTGATAGTCTAGAATTATGTCTTCCATTATTATGAATGTGGTTATTGATATTTCTTGTGATAATTTGATTAGTAGAATATCCATATGAATAAGTAAATGGAATTATTTCATTTTATTTATACCATATTATGTTGAAGTTCAAGTTTAAAAGCCTTTTTTTATTTATACAATACCTTAAATGTTTATGCTTATTTATGAAAGTATCCGCTATATTGTTATACATTCTGACTAGCTGTGCTCACCCCTTTCTATGATTTATTTTCCCATGATGTGAAGAAGTATTTTATGACTGACCTATCGGGATAGTCTAAGGGGATATGAGTGTGGAATATGAAGACTATGTTGTTGTATTTTTTCACTTTATCATGTCATTTAAGACTTATGAATGTATCAAGTATTTCCAAGGATACTAAACTAATCGTTCTTTCGAGACATGATCATTTGTGATCATGCGAATGTTATGTAATAATGCACAAACTCTAGGTAACTGGGGTCGGGGTGTTTCATTTGGTATCAGAGAATGTTTATTACAAACCTTGGAAGCAAGATTTAGATAAATTATAATTAGAGCACATAGACATAAGATGGACTTTGAGGATTAGTATAGAAGAACTTCCTAGAATTTTGGTATTGTAGAGTTTTTGTGAGTTTTCTGAGAAATTCATCTCTCTTTGGATACGAGCAGGTAGAGGTGGCTCTGGGACAGATGTACCTAGGGGTAAAACCCCAAACACCACTTTGAGCTAGACTCGAATGGGAACTGGTGCACAACAACGGGTCTTGCTGCACTCTTCGTTACGACACTCCTGGGGGTTATGCTTAGGATAATTATCATTTTCATTAAAAACCATTATGAAGGGTTTATGAGTATATATTTACTCAATGAAAACATTTTTATGATTATGGATTATATCAAAAAACTGTTCAATTCATGTTAAGTGTTTTACAAGTTTGGATTTTTGTATTGTGATTCATACACTAATCTAGTGTATACCATTGTTTAGAAATTGCTCCTAGTGGAAGAAATGGAAACCATATCAATGTACGCACTCCATGTAGAGATTTACCTCCTGCTCAAGATAATTATAGTGGTGCTGGTGATGCAACTAGTGCTGATCAGCTAAACACCATACTGGGATAACTCACTTAGGATATGAAAAATAACCTTACCCGTATCGATCACATAGATCCACAATGTGGAAGATCAATGTTAGATCGATTCATGAGGAAAAAACCACAAAAATTAAATGGGAGTAAAAATCTATTAGTATCTGAGCAATGGATAAATATCTTAGAGAAAATATTCCAAGCCTTGGGGAGTAGTGAAAGGGAAAAAGTTATCATGACTGTTTACCGCCTCACTAGAGATGATTTCCAATGGTGGTCATTGATTCAAAACACAAAGGAGGATGATGAAGTATCAAATATGGAATGGAGAGAGTTCAAAGAGATTTTCATAGAAAAATACTTTCCACATGACCATCGAGAAGATATTGAAAGGAACTTTCTGAGTCTGATAGAGAAGGAGGATGAGAATGTCGCAAAGTATGAGGCTAACTTTACAAGGTTAGAGAGGCATGAAGCAGATTATATATGTAACCCAAGGAGTAATATTTATCATTTATTTGGTCGGTTAAAACCATTTCTCCACCGAGAATTAGTCTCAAAATCCTTCTAATAATACTAAGATATTGTCTCATGTGCTATCAAGACAGAAAAGGAATTCTCTAAGTCTTATGACTTTAAAGAAAATAAAGAGAAGTAGAGATCTGAAAATCACTATGGGAATGAAAATAAGGGAGATAAGAGAAAAGTTGAATATCCATCATATATTAAAGGTGAGAAGAAAAACCATGGTACCTTCTTGAAGGGAATGGGAGTCTGTTATAAGTGTGGCGAAAAAGGCCACCAAGCTCGTGATTACAAGGGGAAGAAAGAAGGTATCTATGTTCAATACTACAATTGCAGGGAGATGGGACATTATGCAAATGAATTTCCTAAGCATCAAGGGAACTTACCTTAGAAAAAGACAAGGGATCAAGTACAAGCTTATGTTATCACTACTGCTGAGGTAGAAGCTCCGAAAGACATGGTGGTAGGTAATTTAATGGTTCCCTCAAGTTTAGTAAATGATTTATTTGATTCTAGATCATCAAATTGTTTCATATCTACCCAGTTTTCTATGAAAATTAGATATTTCCAATTTGATTTAACAAGGGATTTGTCAGTAAAAACTCCAAAGGGAGTATCATTGCAACAATGTTTTGTGAATCAGTCTCCATTAGAGCACATAAATGTTTGTTATCTACTGATCTCATCATCATACCTGTGATTGAATTTTATATAATCCTCGGTATGGATTGTATTTTGGACCATGATATGTAGATTTATTGTAAGAAGAATGAGGTTATGATTTTTGATAATGATGATAAAGAACACCTTATCTTTAGAGCAGAATCGTCACCACCTAATTCTTATCTAGATCAACCCCTAGTAGCTCAACTAAATTCAAATATCAGAGAGGAAGAGAATAAAATAACTGTGGGTGAGGAAAGGAATGTTCCAATAGAGGATGTACCTATTGTGAAAGAATATATAGATGTGTTTCCATAAGATTTACCTGGACAACCTCTAGAATGAGAAATTTAGTTTGATGTTGATTTAATTCTTGGTTCAAGGCCTATATCGAAGACCCCTTATAGAATGGCCACTATGTAATTAGTTGAACTAAAGAAAAAACTAGATGAATTGAGTAAAAAGGGATTTATTCACCCTATTGTTTCTCCATGGGGACCCCCTGTCCTTTTTGTTAAGAAGAAAGATGGATCTATGAGATTATGTAACGACTATAGGTAAATCAATGCTATAACAATAAAGAACAAGTATCCTCTACCTCGCAATGATGATTTATTTGACCAACTGCATGGAGCTCAATACTTTTCGAAGATTGACCTTCAATATGGATACCATAAATTGTGTCTGAAGAAGGAAGAAATTCCGAAGACAACATTTAGAACCAGGTATGAGCATTACGAGTTTACAATAATGCCTTTTGGATTGACTAATGCACTCTCTATATTCATGGATCTAATGAACATATTTTTCAAATAATAACTTGATGATTTTTTAGTTGTAATTATTGATTATATATTGGTATACTCCAAAAGCTATGAAGATCATGAAAATCACTTTTGCATTATCCTGAAGACTCTTAGAATACATGAATTATATGGGATGTTTAGAAAGTGTATATTCTAGCTTCAGGAGATTTCTTTTATTGGCCATATTGTCTTTAAGGATGGAATTTCTGTTGATCCTTCTAAGAACAAGGTAATCCAAGAATGGAAATCACTGAAGAGTATAACTATGGTATGCAGTTTTCTTGGTTTAGCAGGTTATTATCGGCATTTTGTCTAGAATTTTTCCTAATTTGCTAACCCATTAACAAAGCTCACACATAAAGGGGTTAAATTTATTCGGACAAAAGTGTGTGAAGAATGTTTTGAAAAACTGAAGATAATATTAGTCAATTCTCCTATATTGACTCTACCATTGGGGAATGATGGGTTTGTTATTTATAGTGATGCATCAATGAAAGGGCTTGGTTGTTCCCTTATACAGAATGATATAGTTATTTCCTATGCATCATGATAGCTGATAATTCATGAGAAAAACTATCCTACTCATGATCTTTAGTTTTCTGCTGTAATATTTTCTTTAAAGATATGGATAAATTATCTCTGTGGTGAAAAATGTGAGATATATACCGATCACAAGAGTTTGAAGTATAGTTTCTCGCAGAAAGAACTCAACATGAGGCAAAGGAGATGGCTTGAACTACTCAAGTATTATTATTGCACGATACACTACCACTCTGGGAAGGAAAAGAAGGAATCAGATGCTTTGATCCGAAAGGATGAGGAAGTTTTGAATAAAATGGGAGTTGAAAGGGATCCAATTTTCATGGATCTAGTAAAGTTGGATATGGGAATAACCATGGAAGGTGAAACATCAATACTTTTTCAAATGGTTTCCAAACCATATTTATGAGAAAGGATTAAGAGTTCTCAGACCGATGATGAAGAATTTCAAAAGAAGATTAAAGCTGTGAATGATGGGAGATAGAGTGACATTATGTATGAAGATGGAAATTTGAAATTTGGGAAGAGACTTTGTGTTCCTGATATACCTCATCTAAAAAGGGAATTGTTGGATGATTCTCATAGTTCCAATTTCTCTATACACCCTAGGATAACCAAAATTTATAGATATTTGAAGGAACATTTTTGGTGGGACACATGAAAAAGTAGATTTCTGATTTTGTGTCAAGATGTATGGATTGTCAACAAGTGAAAGCTGGAAGGTAACAGCCTGGAGGAGTCATGAAACCTCTTCCCATACTTGATTCGAAATGGGATAATATTACAATGGACTTTTTCATGGGGATACCAAAGACTCCTAGAAGGAATGATGCAATATGAGTCATTATTTATCGTCTTACCAAGTCATTACATTTTATTACTATAAGAGAAGATCTACCACATGAACATCTAGAAAGACTATATATTAATGAATTTGTGAGACTTCATGGAGTACCCCTATCGATTTTTTCTGATCATGATCCCTGTTTTACTTCAAGATTCTGGAAAAGTCTTCAGAAAGGCCTGGATACTGAACTTAATTTGAGCATAGCCTACCACACCCAAACTGATGGACAATCAGAACATACTATTCAAATCTTAGAAGAAATGTTGAGATATTTTCTTGCATGACTTTCAGGGTATGTGGGATCAATATTTACCTCTGGTGGAATTTTCCTATAAAAATAGCTTCCAATCAAGTATTCAGATGGCACTATATGATGTGTTATATGGAAAGAGATATCGCACACCAACCTGTTGGGATGATATTGGTGAAAGAAAACTTTTATGCCCAGAACGTGTTGAGGAAATAATGGAAAAGGTGATGGTAATCCAAACCGACATCAAAGCAGCTCAAAGTAGGCAGATGAGCTATGCTGATAACTGAAGGAAGGATTTGGGATTTCAGGTAGGATATCATGTTTTCTTGAAGGTATCTCCATGGAAGGGTGTTATACGTTTCGTTAAGAAGGGTAAATTGAGTCCCAGGTACATAGGAACTTTCGAAATTCTAGAACTAATTGGGGCTGTAGCTTACCGTTTGGCTTTGCCACCAAGTCTCTCTAAAGTTCACGATGTGTTCCGTGTATCACTTTTGAGAAAATACATGTCTGACCCAATGCATGTACTCACCTATGAGGAAGTATAACTGGAACCTGGTCTATCTTTTTGCAAAGAGACCATCACGATTCTTGATACCAGAGAACAATTGCTGAGAAACTGGATGACTCGTCTGGTAAAAGTTCTATGGAGAAACCATAACATGGAAGAGGCAATGTGGGAACCCGATGAACTTATAATGAAGAACCACCCGAGTCTTTTTACGTAGTAATATTCTAGAAATCTTTAGAATGAAATTATTTAAAGGAGGAGAGAATGTAACACCTCAAGATTCCACGGTACGCTTCTCTTTGAATAATACAGTAGCATGTGTTGCGCGCCACATCGAGTTCTAACACACACCATAACCAATCAAACTAGTCGTTATGAGTAGTAATACCCACTTTTTCAAATTGTATAAATTTTATTTTTCAAAATGGGATTCATTTTTGGATTCGGAATATCAAAATTATCTTAGGGTGAATTTTTCGTACTTTGCTGAAATCTTTCATATTTTGATGAATAGTGAAAACTACTAAATTTTAATTAAAAACAACTTTTTTAATCGAAATAATTAAGAGCAATAAATTATGTATTTGAGTGGTTTTAAAGAATAATTAGATTATATTCATATATTTTAATCCAATGTTGGTCATTGTTCAACATTTCTCATTTAAACCGGATATAAGATTGTGTCAATCTTTTGATAGTTATTATTTATTAAAAACACACTTTTTGTTTTGACAACATGAATTAATTTTAAATTAATTTCTGCCACTTCTGTGTTTTGAGTATAGAAAAATGGATTCCATATTTAGAATCTGGAGGTCCAAATTGTGTTAATAGATAACTTTTATTTTGAAAAATTACTTTGGTAAATATTTTATTTACCATGGTTAAATGGTAAATCCGGTAAATAATGGTAAACAATAACATTATAAAAATATTAAATTACACTAAAACGTGTCTGAACCCTATTGGTGGATACATGTGCGACCGCGGGAATCTTTGGCTTAATTTTTGGACCCCATGGAGGCACTTGTAAGTGATAATGACACTTTATATTAATTAAGTTAATGTAAATACAAAAATGACATAATGATATATCTTTTAGCAAAACAATTTTTACATATAGTTATATAAGTTATATTTTCGACTATAATTATTCATTATAAATACAAAACGATTTCCTACATAATGGGAATTTATTTATTATTTTTATACATTGAATAATGAAATTTATTTTTGACACAATAATGATGCAGTATTTTCCTTATTAATTAAAGAATCAAATAATTGGTATTATAAATGTTAAAATAAATATAATTTTAAAGTTTTTTGACATAAAATAATTTTATTGGTTAATTTGACATGTTAGGATTACTTAAATGAATTTGGTTCGAATTAATAAATTTTTTAAGACTTTAACAAAAATAAATTATTAAATAGTGATAAAATTTACATAAAGGAGTTTTTAAAACAAATATTAAATTATTAATTGATATTCTATTCCTAAAAATCTATGTTTCAGCCAAAAGACTTATATAATTATTGGTGTATCATTCGTGGACCACTTTGGGGTATCATGGAAGTATATAGTAATTTTATTAACTATATAATATAAAAATACAAAGAAACATGGTAAATGTCAAACTATTTAACTAAGAGCTAAATAAAAAAGATAAAGTTAATATAGTGACCCAGACCTATCTAAAACCTATTGGTTGAGTGGTTTTCAACCTATCCCCCCTTAACATTTAAATAATCCACTTTAGAGCCATTATAAACCGAATATGAAATTATTATAAAATAATCTTTGTAGCTTTTCCAAAGGTGCCCCTCACCCCTCTTATAAAAAGGGCACTCCCCCTTCTCTCTAATTCACAACTTCAAAGCCTTTTGGATCGGCCAACCCCTACCGAAATATTCATTCAACATCCCTAAATTCAACCTAGAGGAATTTGTTTGATCCAAAAGCCATCCTAATGATCCATTTTGATCAAATCAACAGGAAGAACTTGAAAAAGAGGCAGTGTTTTCACCACCCTCTTTCAAGTTCAATTCTTCTTCCACTTCTTCTTTCTTTGTTATATACATTATAAAATAATAACTCCAATATCTTATATATAATGTGATGTTATTATAAATATGGTACAACCACATTCAGTATTCTATCCATCCTTTGAATGACATGTCACCATACGTGTGTACGTACGGCTTACCGTCTCCACGTCATGGTGTAATTGTTATTCAAAACATTATTATTTGGATTTGTATGATAATGATGTATAATTGAAGAAAATAATAAATATAACATTATAATGATTCTTTATATATGATTTAACATCCAATTATATATTATTTTAATATCAAAAAATGATATTGTCGCTCGTGCGTACGTACGGACTACCGTCTCCACGAATGTGATGAGATTCATTACTCATCGTATCCATTCAACTCTAATTATCATATGATTTTTAAAAATAATATTTAAGGACTTGATATCATTCTGGATATGAATAAGATACAACCTATCCATAACAATCACGGCTTATCTAAAAAAACATATAAAAGAAAATGAGTATGTTAACACCCGAAACAACGATAATACTAAGATGTTATTAAAAAAGTAATGTTAATAGATAATATAAGATATCATATAAATGTATACGATTCTTGTATAATTTAATAACAATTATTTCACCATTATACAGGAGTTTAAACTACCCTTAACCAAGGAAAATTACAAGGTAAGAGTTTATTTCACAATCTCATCATTATCCGAGGTTGTTTATACATAATTATCTACTGAGACCTCTTTATCATCCACATCCATGTTTCTTAAAAATGTATTTCAAATCATTCTTACTATTTTACAGACTATGGGTTAAAGTCATTTATACCCTTGTGTGACTTTTTATAATATTTTTATAAAGGAATCTTTCTGTCATTTTCCAAACAAGGTCCTTTTTAACCTTCTCGACAGGATTATGGTAAGAATGTCTTTTTTTAACTTATACGGAGGGTGTGGCTATTTTTCACCATTTTAAAATCGTCGAAGATTCCATTACAAGATTATAAGAATATTTTCAAAGTGAATGTTTCCTTATATAATTATGTGACTTTTATATTATTTAAAAAAAGATATATTTCTCTCAAATAATTTTGTGTCCATCTATGTCTACATCCTTTGATGGATTTTAAGCTTATTTGAAGTTGATTTATTATGATACAAAACTTCCATATTGTATTGAAGGTTTTGTGATATGTTTGACCATGGATGTGTTATTTTTATTCCATTCATGGTTTATAGAGAATGAATTTAAATTTCATATGTTAGTTTTAATATGAATTTTTATGTTATGTTTAATCATGATCATATGAGGATTGCATTGGACATAATTAGTGATGGGTGGAGCCCGTTATACCTCCTCGATGCATCGGTAGGTCTCATGAGACAAATTAGTGTCTTGGCATAAGGCCTTGAAATAATCTTTTTTGTATTCTTGGCACAAGGCCTTGACTATGTGGTTATGATAGTCTGGCATTATGCATTCCATCATTATGAAAGTGGTTATTGATATTGGATGTGATTATTCGTTTAGTATAATATCCATGTAAATAAGTAAATGTCATTATTTCATTTTATTTATACCATATTATGTTGAAGTTCATGTTTAGAATGGTTTTGTATTAGTTATACATTGCCTTAAATGTTTATTCTTATTTATGAATGTTTCCGCTATATTGTCATCCTTACTGAGTATCTGAGGTCACCCCATTATATGTTTTATTTTCCCAGGATGTGAAAAGTATTTTATGACTGACCTGCAGAGATAGTTTGAGGGGATATGAGTGTAAACTATATAGACTATGTTGTTGTAGTTTTTCACTTTATCATGTAATTTAAGACTTATGAATGTATCTGGTGTTTCCAAGGCTACTAAACTAATAGGTCTTTCAAGACATGATCTTTTGAGATCATGCCAATGTTATGTAATAATACACCGACTCTAGGTAGCCAGGGTCAGGGCGTTACAAATAAAAAGTAATAAATAGTAATAATTAGTAATAATTAGTAATAATTAGTAATAATTAGTATGAATAAGTAATAATTAGTAAGAATTGGTAACAAATAATAATAATTTGTAACAAATAGTAAGAATTGGTAACAAATAGTAATAAATAGTAACAAATAGTAAAAATAGGAACAAATAGGAATAAATAGATACAAATAAGAATAAATAGTAAGAATTAGTAATAATTAATAATAATTAGTAATAATTAGTAATAATTAGAAATAATTAGTAATAATTAGTAATAATCAGTAATAAATAGTAATAAATAGTAATAAATAGTTATAATAAGTAATAATTAGTAAAAAATAGTAAAAAAAACTGAAATAAATAGGTTTAAATAGAAATAAATAGGAATAAATTGGAAAATTAGTAATAATAAGTAATAATTAGTAATACTAATTAATAATTAGTAATAATTAGTAATAATTAGTAATAATTAGTAATAAGTAGTAATAATTAGTAATAATTAGTAATAATTAATAAGAATTAGTAAAAATTATTAATAAATATTAATCAATAGTAATAAATAGTAATAAATAGTAATTAATATTAATAAATAGTAATAATTAGTTATAGATAGAAATATATAAGAATAAATAGTAATAATTAAAAATAAATAGTAAATAGTAATAATTAGTAATTAGTAACAATTAGTAATAATTAGTAATAATTAGTAATAATTATTCATAATTAGTAATAATTAGTAATAAATAGTAATAAATATCAATAAATGGGAATAACTAGTAATAAATAGTAATAAATAGTAATAAATAGTAATAATTAGTTAAAATTAGTAATAAAGAGTAATAATTAGTAATAATTAGTAAGAATTAGTAGGAATTATTAATAATTAGTAATAATTAGTAATAATTTGTAATAATTAATAATAATTAGTAATAAATAGTAACAAACTATAATAAATAGAAATAAATAGTAATAAATAGTAATAAATAGTAATAAATTCTAATAATTAGTAATAATTAGTAATAATTAACAATAATTAGTAATGAATATTAATAAGTAGTAATAAATAGTAATAAATAGTAGTAAGTGGTAATAAATAGTAATAAATAGTAATATATGGTAATAAATAATAATAAATAGTAATAAATAGTAATAAATAGTAACAAATAGTAAGAATTAGTAAGAATTAGTAATAATTAGTAATAATTAGTAATAATTAGTAAAAAATAGTCGCAATTAGTAATAATTTGTAATAATTTGTAACAATTAGTCACAATTAGTCACAATTTGTAACAATTAGAAACAATTAGTAATAAATATCGATAAATAGTAATAAATAGTAAGAATTAGTAACAATTAGTAACAATTAGGGAAAAAATAAATTATAATAAATTATAATAACTTGTATTAACATATAATAACTTGGAACAATTTTCAGGGGATTGACAACACTCCTTTTTCTCGCTGAATCTTCTCCTTTTATCTTTCACTAACCAAAAAAATATATGAAAAGTATGCTTCTATGTATGAATATCCAATCTCATATGCACGTGTTTGAATATGCATTCGTAGGACCACGTTTTTCATAATCTGTTCAGGTGGAGACAGTTTCAAGAATATGATTCATCGACGAAAAGGGGGCTCTTTTATCCGACGCCCCATGTACTTGCAACTTTCTCACACAGAAATCACAATGAAGAATCTGATCAGAGGCACCCATATTAATTCTTGAGCATACTAGAATGAATATGCGTACCTCCAATCAGATTCTTCATTGTTATTTTTATGTGAGAAAGTTTCATGTAAATTGGTTATCGGACAGAAGAGGAGCCATCGATCTACTAGAAATTGTGTCTCCCATAAGTAATGGTAATTAATAAAAATTAGTTGTAATTATTTAACTTTTCATTCAGATAGTGTTTTTATAATTTAATATTTTTCAAAAAAACAGTAATGATTTTATATTTTGTTGAAAAATATGGAACGACGAAGTCGACAACAATCATTTTTAGATGATCGCGCTTGGATAAATTAGCATAGAAATACAAATGGTTCTGGTTTAAATCCTGTATATATTGAGGGAGTTGAAGCATTCTTATAATTTGTATAATCAAAACCAGAATATGTTTCAGAAGGAACAATAATGTGTCCTTGTAGAAAATGAGATCTAAGAGCATTTTCCACCTGAAGATAAATGTTGAGGTCCAGTATAGTTTTGATGGATGTACCCATTCGAGAGATGGATGCAGAAATTTAAGAAAAAAGTATGTAACAAAGCATTAGTTTAGTGCTTAATTACTGAAGCTTATTTGCAAGAGGAATTTTTTTTCTTCTCTCTTTATTTTGAATCTCAATATCCCTCAAAACACATTCACATGGGACGAAAGAAGGGGAATGATAAGGGTGAAATGGACATTAAATTATCAGTTTTTAATCATCCAAATCTTTCTTTTGGTGGAGTTCATGAACGATGGATTTTAGATGATGAACATCGCAGAGCTCATACACATGTTCTGCTCAACTGTGAAGAAATGACATCATTTTTACTGTGAATGCTTATATCACTTATTCTATAATGTATGTTAATGTATGTGAAATTATTTTATTTTTAGGTTATATTACAATCATATCAAGAAGAAACTTCCACAAATTACAGCAGTTGGTCATGAAGAATGCAGACAAAAAAAATCTCAATGTTTTCAAAAACTGGTAACATAATTTATTGATGGTTTAATATCAAATCCAATTATTATTTATTATATTAATAATAGTTTTACAAATTTTCAGGTGTCCCAACATGGTGATAAAATTGATAAGAGAATGTGTATATTGAGTAACCCACTATCCAAAATGGTTAAATATTATAATGTATATGTGATGGATGGTTTTCTATTTCATACACTTGCATATGGGGAATCAAAAACAACAATGAAAAATGGATTTTTCTTGAATGGATCACATCACAGAGAAACTGAAGTTGAATTTCATGGAATTCTAAATGAAATTATTGAGTTGTGTAATCAAGGAAAAAATTAAATAACGATGGTTAAATGTTGGTGGTTTGATACTGAGAGAGGCTTTCATGTTCATCAGATTCATGGAAGCGTCGATATTAAATATAAAAGTTTTCTTGAAGTAAATGAACCATTTTTACTGGATGAAAAGGCACATCAAATTTATTACTCAAAGTACTATGATACTTCAAGATTCTTGAGTGATTAGTGGAGCATAATAAAAATAAAATCACAGGAAAATCATTTTACTCAAACTGAATGTGGTTCCGATGAATTGGAAGGAATTGAAATTTTTCAAGAGACTACTCAAAATCCATCTTTTTCACAAAGTGACATGAATATCGATGATGAAACTCCACAATTAAGGATCGATGATAATGTAGATGTTAATGATGTGACAAATGAATTTGAAATGACATTAGATGATGAAGCTAAAACTCATATAGATATTGATGATGTTGGGGAGGAAGATGAAGACATTGACATGGATAGATATGGATATGAGGATGAAGATGGACATTGACACAGTTAAATGCCGGTTATAATCATAACTAATATATATCTATATATAATAGTTATTATCAATTATCTTCTAACATCAATCATTTTGTTTTTCAGATGGATCCTGATCTATTTTCCGAGTTGCAGGAGGCTTATCTACATTTGGATGAGGGGGAATATGGACCATCTGACCCTCGGCCTACTGATGGTTCAATGTGTACACAGAGGGGGAGCGGTCTTGCGCGATTGATGACTCCTAATCCTATCCCTGAGCAAAGTCCACATCTTGGATTCGATCCACGCACACGGGGGTATGGTAACCTATATATTTTTGTTAGATTTCATTTATATATTTATATATATATACTAATTTTTGATTATTTTTTTATTTTTCATAGTTTTGCGCATGTATCTATTGGATAAGGGAGAGCTATCTTGCGCAATTATTTTTCTCAGTCATGGATCACATGGGAACAGATTCCCGATGATGTGTGGCATGACATGTTCGATCATTGGCTGGTATATAAATAAAGAATATTTATTTTGAAATTTATTTTATTAATAACATGATATTATAAATTATTTTTAGGGTTTATGGTATCTTATTGATGATAGCATCCGTGACTCTATCCACAAGGCATAACAGGTGTCTATGCATTACTGTTTCCATCATTTTTTACACAATTTGAGAAGAATAACCATTAAGAATAAAGGAGTGACAGAATTTGATGATTCATGTAGAGCTCACCGACCTGAGTCCATTTCATCTCATGTTTGAGATAAATTATGATAACACTGGTTAATTGTTGGATTTTAGAGGAGATCATTAGTGGGACAGCAGAACCGGGGGAGACCGGAGATGACATATCGAGCTGGTAGTCATACAGTCATTATATATAGAGAGCATATGGTAATTATATTTTTTAAATATTATATATAACATTAAATATAAACAGTTTATTTTATATTTCTATAGGTAGTCGACCATCTCGATATTACGAAGTTCGATATTTATCGGAGGATGTATAGTGATCCAGCCACTAGAGAGATTAGAGGTGATCGCCAGCGTCAGATTGTGGTTAGTTTTATTTTTTTTCAGTATGAAAATTAACTCCTTATAATATTTTCACCATTTTAATTTCAAATTGGAATTGAAGGAGTCATATTCGGCTGCAACCTATCAGACACATGCTAAGAGTCAGGACGAGAAGACTGATCAGACCAGTGCCCACCATTTTGATGAGGTGGCATGGATATAGGAAACATTGTATGACTTTGAGAAGGGACGAGTAGTTGGTATCAGCTCTCATTTGACTATTGGTACTTACTATGGTACTACTGCGATGTCAGCGTCCAGCTCAAGAGGAGCTCAGTAAGAGACATCATCTTTTGCCTCAAAGTATCTGGAGTAGTTGTAAACTCAATATGAGCTTATAGAGAGTTTGCAGAAGCAGCATGAATAGATGTGTCTGTGATAGCAGCAACAACAGTAGCAGCATGAGGAAGAGATGTGTCGATGGCAGTAGTAGCATCACGAGTAGATGGAGTACGTGCTCCATATGACTCATAGTTTAGGGATGATGTTTCTTCCTCCATCTCCTACAACTCCTCCTCCACCTCCAAAAGACGATCCCCAGTGATATGTTTTTTATGTTAAAAACATTTGAATTTAAAATGTATTTTAATATGAACTATTTACAGTTTCTATCTTTTATATTGGTACAAATATTTCATAATGTTTTTTTATTTTAAACATATTATTATTTATTATTAGTATTATATTTTTTAATATTTGTTTATTTTACTAATAATAATAACATTTTATGTTTCTATATATATTTTTGTAAATATTAATAATTGTAAGAATTTTTTTATATTTTATTATTTTAATAAAATTAATATTAATTTTTTATAAATCATAATTTTATTAAATATATATTTTTAGTATTATATTTTCTAATGTTTGTTTATTTTACTAATAATATTTTTTTTTAATTTTTTTTATTTTAATAATATTAATATAATTTTTTCATTAATCATAATTTTATTAAACATTTTTTCATTATGTTAAGTATTTTTTACTGGAATTTTTGCCACATGGCTTTTTGCGATGTGTTCCCATCACAAATAATCTAAATATTATTTTTTAATTAATATTATTTGTGATAGGACCATCACAAATGGTAAATATATATATAATGTATATAATCGAAGGATTAGTTGCGACAAGGAACTGCCCCATCGCAAATAGTTTTTGCGACGATCCGTTGCAAAAGGTTTTTTATATATATAATGTATATAATCAGAGGATTATTTGCGAAGGGGCCCTTTCCCATCGCAAAAATTATTTTTTTTATGGGCCCATCGTAAAAAATAATATTTGTGACGCCGTTTTCTACAACGGGCTATTTGCGACGGGGCCCCGTCGTTAAAGCCTATTTGTGATGGGATCTTGTCACAAATAGCTCATCGAAAATACCTCTAATTCTAGTAGGGCTAATTAATTAAAATCCTCACATCAGAATAATTCCAAAAGATCCACACTAATTCTAACACCTCCCCATACGAAGAATAATGACCAACCAAGAACCCTATCATATGTACTCACTCATGATCCTTCTCAATATCACTTGAATCGAATAGGTAAATGATACAATAAAACATGATCAAAGACCCAAACTCATTCTCCAATGATTCACATCTCATCAATCTTAGTCTCCCACACCTAACTCATTGATCATGCACTAGTTCATGTCTGTTCTATCTAACTAAGAACACCCTAAAACACATCCTGCAACTAGAATATCACCAATTACAACTTTCACCATTAACCACCCACTACATTGGTGTTGAAACAAACCCATCATATATCTACCTAAAATCTATCCCATCTATGTCAGGCAACATAGAATCCTATTTGGCCATCCAACATGAATCTTATTATGAAACCAATATCCAATAATCTATTGATCATGCCCTTGAGTCTTGAACATGATTCCAAAATGGTACACATGGACAACAACAAGGTTCAATAAATATCACTCATTCCTTACTCTATAACCCATTCAGTGTTTCAACTTCCTTGGGTAACCATGTATTATTTCATCTAAGATGTCCAATATCATGTTCAAATGTAGAACCAATAAAGGATCATTGTTTTAGATGCTAAATTCCCTCAATGACCCACTATGATTCACCATGAATCCCCATATGAAAGGACTACATTCACCCCCATGTTTAAGGGATTGTATTCTCTACCAGATGAATGGATTACATTTAACACTAGATGAAGAGAATATATTCACTACAAGATATTGTCCTGCACCAGGATATAAAAGAAATCCATCATAAGAGAGTTTTCAAAGAAACATAAAAAAAGATAAATTCTACATGATTCATGACCATTGGATTTTTTTAAAGTGGGACAAGACCCAAACCACACCAAAATCATATATTTTGTAAACCCATCACATTCGATAATAATATCAATCACAACATAAAGAAACCACATCCATTTCCTTGTCCGGTAAAAAAATACATTCTTCTAGAAAAGACTTCATGACTCACCAATCCATGGTCCATCACAAATTCTAACAAATTATAAGGCTTTTTATCTACTAACATCCCAAATTCTAAAGCAAAACGTCATATGAAACTACATTTTTACTCCCTAACTGAATATTCTCGTACGGTTGATGTTCCATATGACCTCAGGCACATATCCACATACACTAGAGGCTACCTATTAGTTGTGAGGGCCTATAATCAAACTGGAGATACTATTCCCTCATATTAATGTTTTACATAATACTGTAGAAAATAATAATAATGATTGTCCATAAGAATTATCAAAGTACATCGTAATGTACTAATCATAATTCTATACCTAAATGGTATTGTCGTTGAAACATAGAACTAGTTACACACTAAAAAAACCACATATAATGATAAAAAGAAACCAAAAATAATGGGGATATCATATAACCCCAATCCTTATACAACTGTCATGAATACACTAGAGTTATCCCATCCTCATCCACTGCGCATCCTATGATCAACCTATAAAACTGACATAAGGTCTGCACACACACAAGAGTGCTAACAAAGGTTTCATGAAATACACCTTACTAGGGCTTCAACAAGAACACATATTAGTAAATATTAAATGTATATGTGTGAATGAGGATAATAAATACAAAAATAAACATTATCAATGAGTCACCCTATGCTAACCAGGAAACCAAAATACATAACGTGATAAACTCTCAAATCAAGTTATCAGGTGCTAACTAGGCCACACAAGTACCCAAAAATACCTAATTCATCGGAAAACTTGATTAAAATCTGACACATCCTCACATACCATAACACACCACCTGGGGAATACAGAACTAAAATGAAGGACCACAACCAAGTAATACCTACTTCAGGCTACAAGGATTTAACACCCCTAGCTTAGTCTCAGTCATGGTCCAATCCAGAAGGCCATCATAACCCATCTAAATCAATTTCCATTAAGAAATGTTGTTTTATCTTTCTTATACATTAGTCCAGTCCAATGGTCATCATATCCCTTCCATGATTTTAGGTCAATCTTTTTAATCTTCACATGGTTGTCACCCACCAAGCACCTGTCGAAACATAAAGAAAAAATTGAATGTATTAGGGTGAATCATCTATCATCACAATGTGTCAAGATCTGACTCATGTCATAAATACTATCTACATGTATCCTCACCTCCTAACATAACCTCAAAAATAATAATACCCCAACTCGTACAATAGGTTGAGTGTGTACCACAATCAAACTCATGTATATTTTCCTATATTCACCTGAAATCCCCATCATAAAATATTCCCATATCCTATCACTCACAACCATCCCATACTATATTCCTTGGTATATATCCCTTTACCCATGCTACCCCTCCTTGAAGGTATCTAGTATCCCCTGAGAAAGAAAGGACCCAAAAGCTATGAAAGATCTAAAATAGGGAACATCACAAAAAGTAACAAGTATAAGTTTTGATAGGTTGATTATCAAGAAAACAGACACACACACACACTCATGTGTATAACAATAAATCAAATGTTTCATAGGATACACTTGCACACAAAAAGTGATTTTTCCAAAAAACTATTCACAATGAACCTATATAGAAAGGAATTAAAAAAGTGACACCACAACCCAATGATCAATTTCAACCCTAACTCTAGTAGGTATGTCCAAGTCCTTGCCAAAGGTGCCCTTGGAATTAAAATATCAGGTCCTCAACTAATTATTCCTTAAAATATTCCCATTTCAAAATATATGGTCTCATATCACATCTCCCAAGTGAGACCACAAAGAACTCAGCCACATCCTACTTATTAACAGCCAAAATTCCATAAGGGAAACACATATGCTATTCAATAAAAAATCTCACATCAGAATAAATCACATGTTCTCTTTCTAATTCTTCATGAACCATTTCTCATTGGAGGCATATTCATTATAAGAACCTGAATACCTAGTGGATTCCAAGAACATATACTTGTTTTGGGTCACAAATATACCCCATAATCTATTTTAATGGTCTCTTTATCCTATACTGATCTATTTGAGCACATATCCTAGTCATAACCTGCTCTAACCAAGGCCATATTTAAACGTAAAGACACAAGCACACACATACATAAACAAACACAACGTTTTTAGAAGGTACACCTACCTCACAAAGATTTATCATCTATAGAGAGGTCATTAATTCCACATACTAAATTTATTTAGACTCATCCATGTCAAGACCATACTAAACTAAAACCCCTCTCATTCCAAGAGGTCTAAATAATTCCAAAAATCCACAATAATTCATTACAACTTATTATATAATAAAAATATAAAATGAACACAAATAAAAACCCCTCATAAATGATGATGTTACATCAGATTATAAACCAAACACATATATAGGATTTTCACACATCCTCAATGTAGTCACATAAATGAATTCCATTTGACATATCCCAAACTGCATCCAATCGAATTTGATTTAATAAAAAAAATGATAAACGAAAACTAATGTACCATTTTTCAATAACATTATAACAATATGTGGTCATATCCATGGGAGATCTCTATTCAATTATGAACCCCCCCCCATCATTTATAGATGATTTCATTTAGATATAATGAAATACTTATCAGATACCTAAATAAAATTGAGATATGAATAGTGGAATTGAATAGGATGGAAAATAATGATTAAAATCAGTGGATCATACATATAATCACCATCAAGCCACATATGGATCCATCCCAATTCATAGGAAACTCATTGAGGAATGATGAAATGAGAGGTTGAATAAATGTGCCTCTAAAGGTCACCCTTCCCCAACTATTATTGAGGGTGTTCATTTCTCAGAAGATGAAAGCATTCGTAATTAGAACATGATCATAAAAACCCAATTAATTTTCATTAGGCCTCTATATCTAGCTGATGGTCCATCAACCATTCAATGATCCCTAGTAGTTTTATAGGTTTCTTCAAATCATATTGGCTTCCAAGAAGCTTCAGTAGCAGACCCAGATGCCTATGACATACATCCCTAATTTTCAAAGCACTCAATTTGGAAACCAAACATTGTTTAATGTCTAAAAACACTATTTTTGGATTCCCAATACCTCGGTATTCTAACGTAACCCCCATTTCTCAAAACAGAACATCCACCAAATGAAAAATGAAATTTACATTGTAATTTACGCCTCATAATGTTGTGTTTTGTTACAAGTGAAATATAAGATTTACATGTCAGTTTATATAAATGAGGTTAAAATATTATTTCAAACATAATATGTAATTATTTTATCTATAAAATAATTTCAAAACACACAAAAATAAACATTAAAAGGCGTTAATCTACCATTATTTCACTCAAACGTATGTGACACCACCCGAATATATCAAATAATCTATCATATTATGATTCATTCCTCTCCCAAGGAATCAATTACATACTCAAATAACAATACAAAGACATAATTAATATTCATTAACCTATATATAAAAATTTACCATGAGATAGTTATATCATAGGTAACCTTGGGAAGGTGATAATAACCCATATACTAATAACTAGTAAAGAAGAAATAATTATTACACTTTTTATTCACAGTCGTTACAGTAACACACTATAGATAAAATGATGATACCACATCAATACTTCTGATTCCACAAGTCCCATCCACCACTGACCTATAGTAATGACCCGATAATTCAATATATGTTTTCCACTTATTAATTACATGTGCTAAATATCTTTCTTCACATGAAACACAAAGCTTTAACAAAAATGAAATATATTTATATAGAATAAAAATACTTATCTTTTACTGATAAAAACTGACCATTGGAATAGTTGTAATGAATTAGAGTAACAAAATATTAAAATATTTATAGAATGAAAATAATCGATAATTTTAATATAAATTGTATTCAATTAGATAACCTAAAATTTCAAATATGATCAATTATCCTTTTGAAAGAATTATTTCCAATAATATCTTTTTCTGGGATATGTTTTTTTATTTAAAAAAATATATGATTAATGATGTAAAATTATGTTTGATATTTGTAACTAGTTAATAAAAACCTATAAATAAATTTAATGAAAGAATATTAATAATAGTTAATATTTGACAATCTGATTTTCCATTAAAAACCATTTTCGTTATAACATAAAAGATCAAGATCAAGATAAAACCATTCATAAAAATAAATTATATAAAATCTAGATAATAAAATAAAGGGTTACATGTGATTATTACAAACATGGGTATACCTCACAGCACAAATACATACATCCACTATTGAATCATTATAATCTAGGGTCTAAAAGGAACAAATATTGTTCATGTTTGTGACAACATTCATTGAAAGCATATCTTCCTTTTTGTTTTCCTCTATATATTTACATGAGATTATCATATAAATTTGAGAAATGTGAATGAGGCATTAAATCCGTTGAGTTAAGATTATATATGGAACACCCATTTAATGTTTTTATAGGCCCTTAAATCAACATTAAAGTGGAATTCAAGACACATTGACTTCCAATTATGTAAAAAAACATAGCTGATTGCATATTTCATACCTAATAATCCATCTTCATATGCAACCCCTATGCCATTATAATGATGAAAAAACAATTTGAAAAATCCATGGTATGTGCAAAAGACACATCCAAAACATGATATTCTAGAAATACCAAAGGCTAACCCATAAATGATTACCTTAATCCATGTTCTGATTGGAGGGATCCAGTAAATGAACTTGACCATTTTCGGCTTCCTTGGATAACCTACAACAACCAATTATATCAGAATATTAATATCAGGTATAATGTTATTCATATATCATGTTTTCATTATATATATCTAATAAACATCCTTTTGCAACATGATCCTTAGCATATGGAAAGATTTTTGTTTTCCATAAAGTACTATAGGATTTTGAGCATTCCATATTGATGAGAAGATGGATCAAACTACTGAAAATAACATATTCTGAATCTATTCACTAAATTTGGTATTGTATATTTCTTCTTAGAGAATAGGACACTTGATGTCACGACCAATTTTTTGGAAAAAAATCAAACCTATGTAGTCTTATAAGGGATGAGTAATGCCAAATTCTAAAAACTGGTTATTGATATACTCCCCTGCTTGAAGGAACATATCTTAGATATAAGCGAGTTGATGTACGGATCTTTGAATTTGATATAGGGTAGATAGGTGATGCTTCCACATCTAACATAATAGGAGTAATTTGGAAATATGAATGATTTTGGTTTTAACTTTGACTAGCCAGCGTCATGGATAGATGGAAGTGCAATATGACAGTGAATAGAAAAAATATGTATTAAAGTGTCAAGACAGTTCTGTTTCCAAATGAGAGTGTCACAATCAGTGAAACCATACCTCTGAATTTATATAATGGTTAAAATGGGAATAAGTATATCAATTTTGTGTATTTGAGAAAAGAATTCAATAATACACATGTGAGAATATTTAGTTTGGATGATTGTAGTAATTTTCATACGGTTATCTAGCCGAGTTGTGGACCATCAGTTATGATTAGAATCCTTTCCCATAATCCATTGTGTATCCTGAATAATATTGTCAAAATAATGCCTGATAGATACCCAAATATGGGATAGAGGTTAATATTTATAACCATTTAAGAGTCTACCTCTTAACATGTTTGATAAAAAATAAAAGGCATCATCAAAATTAGTTAGTCTCCATGTGGATTTCCCAATATGGCCATCATTGATGATCTTGAGGTCATTAATTCCAAGACCTCCCAATTAAATGGGTTTAATGGAATCCTTCAATGATACTTTGAAAAAATTATTTTAATAAACTGAACCAGTCCATATGAAGTTTCTAACCATACCATGGAGTTCTTTTAAGAGGATCTTAGGCCATCTATTGTTTTAGAAAGAGAAAAAAACATAGATGTATTCATATAGTTAACAAGACACACTAATACTTACTAAGACATGGATTTTTTATTTCTATCAGTCCATTTGGTTAACAATTCTTGGTTATATGCCTTCCAAGTAAATCATTTTCCCCTTTTCCCAAAATTGAGGGACACCAAGAAAGACAAATGGGAGAGAACCTCTTTTAACTCAAAGACTTCTTGTTATACTCTTTTTTTACAAATTGATAGAGCATGTCTAAATACAGTTATGGATTTATCCTAATATATTTTTAGACTAAAAAATTCCTCATAATGTTAAAATAATGCATTAATAGAGAATATAGTCATTTTAGGGGGCTTGGCCAAGAAAAAGAATATCATTTTCATGTAGTAGATGTGAGGGAACATATTTATTTATACATTCATTAATTTTTTTATAATGGATATGTTGAAATAATTCATTGAAGTATATATTTATGTAATCTTAGGTAATGGAATAATGATGCCCTAGTAGTAAATCACCTTGTCTTACACCTTTGGTACACTATAAATAACCTATGAGATATCCATTAATATTAAATGGATGATTGGAGGATGTGATTATAGTATGAATGAGCATGTAGAACATATTTAAGATTCAATACCATATGATAACATGAATGAGAAAACATTATTTTAAAGTGTCAAAGGATTTGGATATGTAAATTTTGAGAGAAGAATTACTATACTTCATTTTCTACTTTATAATATTGACACCCTCTAAGGATATGAAAAAACAATGTTGGATGTTCCTTCCCAGAACAAATCCTAGATGATACATAGTGATAAATTCATTAACAAGTCCCCCCATCTTATTCATAAGACTCCTGTTAATGAGTTCGGGGATTGTATTCTCAAGGGAAATAGTTCAGAAGTCATTGGTATCATGTGTGTTATCATTCATGGGTATAAAAGAAATAAAGGTGGAATTTATCCCATTAGAAATATATGAGTGAAGATACAAATCCCTTATTTCCTGAGTTACATCATCCTGCATGATATTTCAATAAAACATGAATAAATTATTAGTATATCCATCGGTTCCATGAGTAATTTTCATATTGAGGGAAAAATGTAAGCTTTGATTTCCTCCCTAGATGGATCCACTATAAAATATTTATTATGATTCCCCTCAATGAAGGGAGTAATGTTATAAATAATCATTTTTTGTGTTGACCAAATCATTTTTAGAGTATATCCCCTTGAAATGATCCAAAATCACCTATGAAATATCACTTTCATATGTGATGATATTTACACAAGTGCTAATTGTGTTGTTCCCTATTCGATACCTTTTCTATTTATTCATTCTATGGAATAATTTTGAGTTTAAATCAATATATTTGAGCCATTTTACATTTAGATGATTTTTATTCTATCTTTCTTTTATCAAAATAAGTTCTTCCAGCCTATTATAATGTTGTATCTCAGCTCAGGAGGGAGAATTGAGGTGTTGATTCATAATATTATTTGAAGAAATACATTCCTCAGTATCTTTTATATCTAAATACAACTTCAAAAATGAATTTTTTTTCCATTATTTAGGCATGATATTGGTATGTTTAATATAACTATCCAATTAATGAAAGGGTTTTATAATAGGGTCAAATATACAGGCGTTCCTTACATCTATGAGCCAGAATCCATATATTATTAAATCAAAATGGGATTGGTTTTGACCCCTCTATATGTATATGGTTTTCCTTAATGATGGTATTGTGATCATAATGATTCTTTGGAAGTGTGAAAGTAGAAACCCCATTTATAGAGATCTGATCATCCATTCAGACAAAGAATCTATCAAGATTACTTGATTGTCTACCATTTCGAGTGTATCTACTATATGTGAATTTAGCATCAGTAATTGGATAATCTAGATGGTTCCATTGATCAATATATTATTAAAACTCAGAAAAGAAATTGTTCTTGATGTTATCGACAATTATTTATTCTAGCATCAAAATAATTTTGAAATTTCCAACAATCACTAATTTTTGAGTCATTCTTTTATAAATTTCCTCAATTTCTTCCCACAGTTCCCTCCTCATGATGTAGGATATAGATTCAGAAATAATAGAATTTGATAAAGGCCAACATGAGATGTTTCAAGATAAGGTAATGATATAAGGATTCTTGTAAGTATCATTAACCTGAATTTATTCATACTGTAAAACCAATAGATCATCCATGTTTGATTCATGCATATATTGTGAGATAGACATATATAAAATTGTGCCTCACTTTAATGTATTCTAATTATCAAAATTTAATTTTGTTTTAGAAATTCAATAATAAATGATTTTTTTGCCAAAAAAACTGTAATAGGATTTTTTGTTGAGGGGATTACCTATCCATTGATAATTCCATTACAATACCTTCATTATGTAAGGGTATTCCCCTTATTTTAGGGAATTTGTTCTGCTCGACACTCATCTGGTGATGCCCTTTTCTACGATTTTTTTTATTTCTCATCCCTTTCTTTCTACTTCATATATTAGATTTCTATTTGTTTACACCACTTATGAATTTCAATATGTTTTCTTGTAGTTGGGGAATTTATATGCTCAAAATATTTGTGTGTGTTATCAACATATTCCAAAAATATATATCATTCATAGGGGTGAATATGTTGATACATTGCTTGATTTATGGAGGTTATTACATAAGAGGGTTACTTTTATCCACCCTTGGTGTTGTAATTTTTGAAACCCTCCCTCCCCCTCATGTTTACTATGATTAGTGGGTTGAGGATAGAGAATGAAATTTTCTTCATGTTCTGTCAGCTACTTGGATGTGCCTCCATCAATTGGAGTTCTACATGAAGCCTCTTCCAAATATATCTACTGTGAGCAGACCCCTAGATTTGTGTCATGGGATATATTCAGAACTACATTCATCATAACACTACGGGCCTATGGGATCTCAGTTCTATTGGTTGATATTAAACATACAACCCCATCCAAAGTATTGATCAATGTTCTTTCCTTAGAAACAAATTCATGTGATTTATTAACCACTTTCTTCTTTATAACATTGGTTTGCTAAGGGTTCCTCTATTTATCCACCTCCAAAAAAAATGAGATATTGGTGGATCAAGATTGAAAAGTTTATTCTATGTAGTCCCATTAAGAAATGTTATCAAATGTGAGGGGCCTACTCTATCCAAATGCATCTCTAACATCCCATGCATATCTAGAATCTTTTGAGTCTCATATAGAATATAATTTTTATTCTTTATGTTTTTCATTGAAATCCCATCAATATAATGATATTTAGAGGTGTTCAATTACACCATTTTCCTATATATCATAATCTTCCACTTAGATTGAATTGATTCTATATATTCCTTATAAGGGAGAACCCCATTCATCATATCTCCATTATAGTCAACAAATACTCCCTTAGGGTTAGGCTCAAATATCCCATTAGATAATGGTTTTCCTTATTCATGGTTTTTTTTCAAAACAGCCATATATTTTCCATACAAGTAATTATGTGTTCTAGTCATCATGATATCCTTCCCTGTTATTTTCCTACAAGTATCCATCTCTTGCCCTTTCAGATTCTAAAAGAAACATTCAACATCCTTTTTACATTCATTTATTGAATGTTAAAAAAAAGTTTCATTTATTGAAAACTAAGGGGTTATTTCATACTTAATCTCAAGGATCATGGTGTCATCTCTTTTTTGTGAGTAAAAAATCCTCCACCAGAGTACAGGATATGTCAACATGCACATGGAATTTGGCATAGTGCCCAAATATTTGGTTTCCCATTTTCATGTACATCCTAATGGGGTTCCAAACATATGATAAAATATTGAAAATGATTTTAGAGAGACAATTAAGCTAATTAAGCCTAAAAATGAAAATTGACATCTGTGTCTTTTTATTTCTTACAATATTTGGATCAACGTTACTATTCCATTATTGAATTATTAGAAATCATGGAATTTATTATACTGATCCGAAGTTCCAAGATCACCTCTTATATTCCTATGATAGGAAGGCCATGTGATAGTATCAAAGACCCATTTCTTTATTCCAGATGCATGATGGGATTTTCCTTTTCTCTCTCACTCCCCTGACATGCCATCTCCAGTCTAGAAAAACACTTATTTTCATTATATGTTAAAATTATATTAAAAAATAGAATTTAATAATCCATTAATATTAATTTGAAATAATTAACATCATTTTTTCATGGCGAAAAAATATTTTCTTATGAATTAATTTTGGGAATTTTTGGGGATAATAAATTTTTACGTATATAACAAGAATACTTATTTTGCTAGAAACCAACAATTTCATAATACTATATGACCTAAATGTGTACAATTTTTTTATAATCAAATTATATATTTTATAAGTAATATGAATCATTTAAATATTATATGGTGAATTAACAAAATAAATTATTAATATTTTTGAAACTCACGTAATATTTTACAATAATAACTATTTGTGTATGCTTATATAAAAAATTTGTCATTATCACATTTAGAAATTAAACATATTAAAATATATGTTATATTTTTGTTTAAATTTACATTATTAGTTAACAAGTTTAACATCATTCATAGGTATAGAGATAATATTGGTATGATTAATTTTAATTATTGTGATAATGGTAAAATAAATTAATATGAATTTATTTATTAATAGAATATAATTTTTACTAATAAAATTAATTGATGAAATTTTTATTAGGGTTATAATAGTATTTTTAATCTAATATTTAATAATATGAGAACACATTAAATTGTTAATAAACATTTGACTTATTGAATGTTATCGGAATGTCAAGATATAGGACAGAGGAGGTAGGAAGTCATATAGTAGGGATGAATAGTTGGGTTTGTTTTATGTTGGAAATTATTTTTGGAGGATTATAGTGATCATCATCTATGAAACTACTTCCAATTGATTTCCATGTATATGTTTCGTGGCATTATTTTTGGAACTTTCTTTCTAGAGGAAGGAAGTCACTAGTTTTTTTACTAAAGATTCTTTGGAAAGAACATTATCAAAAGTATAGAAGCTCAGTCTTATCTAACAATTTTCCAGAGAGGAATTATTTCCCACCATAGGAATATATTATATATTTATAATAGGTTGATGAATACTTCCAAATCTTAGGGTATGACATGTAACCAATGTCTTAGTAATTTTATCTAGGCCATGGGTCGATGTGAACATCTGCTTGAATTAAAGGTTCTCCATTGATGTGAATATTTGTATTTATCAAAGGTTATTCATATATGGTACCTTATATATATATATATATACATCATTATATTATTAAGATAATCAGTATTTTAAAAAACATAGTTGGGAGCTCTAATTATTTTCACTGTTTGGGGAGATGGTATTTGTTCATGGTATTGGAATGCGGCCCAAAACAGGGTATTCCTGTGAATCTATAATATGGGAATATAAACCCACATAATTTATGTTGGTATTTGGGAAATATAATAAATCATAGATCTTTATCTGTTCCAACAAATAGAAAGACAAGGGAAGATAATGCTCACCATTAATATATGTTCATCCACAAACCTTATCCTACGCAATGGAAAAGGAAGCTTTCCAATGTTTTATAAAATATATATTTAATTAAACAAATTATACCTCACATGTTATGTTCACTATCTATGGTGAGTTAAATCCTTAAAATCATCATATATATTCTCAAAAATTTCATTTTACAAAAAATAGAAAAGATAAGTTGAAAATAAATGATTATCATGGTTTAGAAAAAGTCATATATCCATATGGGAGAACCAAAATCATTTTCAGTATGAGAGATAAAAATGGTAAAATAATCTTTTAAACATCATCTCTATGGTATTATACATTGATAAGAAATAAAACATGAACTATTTATATAGATCTCATCACATGGTTTGAGAACAGTGCCACCACCAGTTTATAAAAGTTCTTGTCTAGTCAAACAGTTTATAAAAACATTGATCTGTATTATTATCCTTTCATGGATATGATAAAATATTTATAACCAATTGAATAAATCTATTTTAAACATCAAAATAAAATCATCACAAAATAATCGACACATATGTGAAGATATATACAAAGTTTCTCATACCTAAGAAAGGGTGACCTTTCTCCATCTGATGATCTCTATTCAATCATAACTCAGTAAAATAGTACTTTAATTTTCAACCCCTTCCCAATAGATGATCTATTTGATAAAGAAATTCATCCCTTAATTCTATGAAACATTATATAAAAAAATATATCTTGTCTATCTTTAAATCATTATTCGATCATATCTATCCTAAAATCTATGAATGTTAAATCCTGAAAAAAGTCATAGAAACCCAAAAATATCCCACAAAAAAATTTATTTAAGATTCATCCTTATTTTTTATTCATTAATTTGAAATCTTCCATTTTAATATGTAAGAAATTCAGTTCATTATATTCATTCGATGATGTCCCACTATAATACAATATTTACTCATACCTTCTTGAAATATTAACTTTGATAAAATATCTCTCTGATTTTTTCCAATAAATCTTTTTAATATCTAAAATTTTTCCCCATAAAAATTTTCATATAAAATGATATTTCACCTAAAATTATTTCCTTACTCCCTGAAACACTATGTTGAAATCAATATGGATATCACTATGAAAATCACATAACAAAATCCCTCTATCTAATCCCTTTTCGTGTTTATATAGAAATTGAATCAACCATATCAGTTCATTACATTCTTCAATAGTAGTAATGTACTCAACATATATTTTTTTATAAAGTGAACAAAGGATTCAAATGAGAGAAATAGATAACTATTTTTCTAATAGAAGTAAATAAAAACCCGATAGTACTTTTACGTGAATCTCAGTCTCTAGAAAAAACTGCATCAACAAAACTATTAAACTAATCATCACCAAAAAACACAAAGATATATCCTCTAATCCTTTTAAGAATCAAAATATACCTTTAATTGTTCCTGAATGTTTTCTTCTAGGATTAAACATAAAATTACTAAGAACTCCCATTAAAAAATAAATAACTAGTCAAGTAAAAACCATTTCCCACATAAAAATCCTTCACCTAAATCATAAGGAATCTTCTCTATGCAATGATCATTTTTTACATTGATGACGGATTAGTTTTATAATTTTTGAAGTGTCCAGTGAGGGGGGTTGTGATTGTTTTATGAAGAGTCATTTTGAAACATTTTATGACTTTTCTAATGTGTTTCTTCTTTGATAAAACTAATGATCTGGCATATTTGTCCCTCTCAATTATAATCCCCAAGATTTTATTAGAATTCCTAATATTTTATATCTCTAATATTCTTGAAATAATACTCTTATATAATATAATACATTGTAATTATGAACCAAAAACCAACATATCATGAAAATACATGAGTAGTATGATATATTTTCCATCTTCCCAATGATTTATGTACCAAATTCTATTTGACACACATTTACATGAACATTATTCAAGCATAAAATATTAAATCATCATATTTTTCTATCCTGGTGATTTCATCAAGAAAGAATGACTTTGATTCAACATAAAAAAATTATTCTACCAATGAACCTCAAAATCCTTGGGTTGAACCATGAAAACTTCTTCCACAAATATCTATGTAGAAAATATATTTTTTACATATATCAAATCTATGTTTAGATTGTATAACATAAAAATTCTAAACACTATGTAAATAGATATATTCCTAACCATTTGTGATAATATTTTAGAAAATTTAAATTTTTTTTTTGCAAAAAAGATTTCACCACAACATTATTTTATATCTCTTACTTCCATATGCTTCCACATTAAAATGAAAAACCCCATTTTGTTTTATAGAGACCAATTTCCATATATCATCTAGACCAATTCCCAATAATTGAAGATACATAAATAATTCATATCTTCTAACATGGATAACTCCCTATTTTTAGAGTTTCTAATAATATATTCTTTTTCTGAGCTATCTATATACCTTATTCCCATTTGAAATAATAAGTTTATATTAGTCTGAAACCTCTGAACATGTTTTATGATATTAGTGGGTTTCATCAAGACAACCTTAGATTAATCCTTTTGAACCTCAATGACTGATAGTCTTCTATCAGGTAACGGTATGTATGACCTTTCCTTATATGGTATATGTTTCTCAAAACATTCCTTATCATTAAATGGTCTGTTTGTTATGGATCTATCTAATACCCTGACTATTAGAGCATCATCCTTTGATATTTATTCTAAAAATTACATTGAAAATGTTTTTTCAGGTTCATTCTATCTGATCACCAGGAACATTAATTTTTGTTCTATCCCCAACCTCCCTCTAAACTAGGTTTTGATCATTGCATGTACGGTTTTCATTAAAAATTAAATCTGAGATCCAAATAACTTTTTTTCTTTCATCATCGCATGAGAAATAACCATATTTCACATCACCATATCAGATAGGAAAAACAAATTTGGGTTTATCCTCCAACTTATATTTATATTTATCTTCAATATGAACACATGTGATACTTCCAATGATCATGATATGATCAGAATTTGGTATATTAATAGACCAAGGATCCTTATGAAGTTCTTATCCCAGATATAAATATGGGCCTTAGTTCAAAATGTATGCTATTGTATTCAATCCTTCTACCCATATTATGTTAAGCTTTACTAAGTGTTTCTTCATACTGTAAGATTTTTTTATTGGGTTATAATTCATTATATTATCTATTCTATTTTACTCGGGAGTACCTATAGTAGGCTTCTCATGACTAATTGAATTTTTCTAAAAAAAAGTAATGAAATTTTGTGTCCTGTGTATTCCTAACCATTGACATTCCCAAAACATTTCAACTTAATTTCACAATCTTTCTCATCCAAAACATTCCACTGAATAAAAGACTAAAATATATAATATTTATTCTTTTTTAAGTATGTCTAGACCTTTTGAGTATAATCATATATCAATGTCACAAAATTTAGTGATCCATTATATAGTAAAACTATGGATGGGCACCAGAAATTGGAATGAAATATTTAAAACTCTTTGTGTCCTTGTTTTCATCTACCCATGTTGAAGGAAACTCTATTTTTCATTACATTTAACTCCAAAATCATCCATGGTCTATTTATTTGACAATATGTATTCCCTTCACCACCATAACACTAAAAAATGTCACAATAAGGTGAATAAACCAATATTTCCACTTTTATGAACAGTATGAGGAAGTAGTTCTAATAGTTGAAAATTTATCACTCCCTCTAGTAATATACATTGTACCATTATAATCCTTAAATAATAAACATGTAACCTCTATTTACCTTCAAAACACCATTATTTTATTTATTTTGAAACAATCATCATCAATGTTCCCATTAATATGAGTTTCTTCTACTGTCCTGGATTCTGTCTAGCATCATTGAGTTTCATCAACGATCAATTTTTCTTATAAAAGATCACATAACAATTCCCACATTCATCTAGAGAATAATAAACTTCTAAATGAACTATTTTAAATATTAATGGTATATAAACAATAATTCACCCTCACTCACTAGTTAAATTGGAATATACCACAGAGTTAATAACCCATGAATCATCTTGAATATTCATACTCATAATAAGATTCAACCCTTCATCCATTGTATAGACTGAATTTTTATATCTATAAGTTGATGCCTATGGATGATTCTTATAATATTTCTTCATATGTATCTTTATCCCAAAAATCCATCATTTTGGATCTAAATCTATTGTCTTTCTTCTACTTCTTCTCTAGAACATAAACTTTGAGGATTCTTCCTCTAGAATTCTATCCAATGAACAAACTATCTTTTCCGAGCATCATTGAGAGAATTGGTAAATAATGTCTAAACATCCATCCACCTAAAATATATATTCAATATCAGGTTCATAATAAATTCACACTCAAGATCTACCATCCCACTTGTGTTTTTCAACATTGTTACAATGGAATCCCAACTCACTGTACGTGAATAAAGAATAAGAAAATAAAAAACATCTTCCTTGAATGTTATCTTCACAAAACAGAGCACCCCTCACATCATTTTTATGTCATTATAATAATCAGCATCCAACATTTCATCTAATAATTTCATTTTAAAAAATAAGAGAAATATTAAATCCTTTTTAATATATTTTTCTTCTCATAAAATTTATCCTGAACTTTCATAACCTCAGTGGTAGTTTCTTTCACTCTAATGTTTAATGCTACATTTTGGGAAAGAGAAATCATGAATCTGGATAAAGCCTTTTGGTCTTAATTCTCCCATTCCTTATCAACATTTATCTTAAGAAACTATATGGACAAAGAATAATTGATATCTTTTTGAATCATAAGATCTTTCAACTACATTCTCTAGAAGGAAATGATTTTTTCATTTAAGTTATCAATAAGATCATTTACATACTCTTAATTCAATCTTCTAATAATAGTAAAATAGATAAAATCTAGTAACATTCAATCTATGAGAAAAAATAGCCTTATTTATTCAGTCAAGTAGAATAGATTTGTACCAACTATAATTTGATACCACTTGTTGGGAGTTGGGAACCATAATTAAACACCAACATTTGTCTGTTCCAACCAATTGATGGAACTAGAAAAATTATAATCAATAAATAGATATGTTCGACTGAAAACTACAGTCTATATAGTGAAATAGGTATTTTCACACATTTTTATCATATATATAGTTCATATAAAAAACTCTACCTCAGATTTTTTGTGCACTAGAAAAAGTATGAGTGACATCAACCTAATCATGACACATATGTTCAACAACTTCATTTCATAGAGAACAGAAAAAGAAAAATTGACATGTTATAATTTATTTGTTTAAAAAATATTCCTATAGTATAGTGACACATAGTAGGACACATCATACCTTTTATGATTATGGAAAAATAACCATAATATTATTTTTTTAATTTTGAGCATATAAGACCACTTCTATGAAATTTTAAGTCATGTAGAGTATACTACAAGGAAAAATATTTCTAACAACAGTTGGTGTGGGACTTATATATAGGATGCATTTTATAGATTTTCTAATATATTTATAACTATGTAAGATAAGTTTTTATATCCTCATAGGGGAATATATTCAATGTGAGGGAGGTATATAGGGTTTATTAGGGAATATGGGATAGTAAAAAGGAATAGTATGGATCGTGGAGAATGTATTTTATTGACGAAAATAGTTTCATATAAAGTATGTCCTAGTGGTAGTATGATTTTCGATTCATGGATTTAGTATAATATATAATTACTAAAAATCCTAAAAAATTTAAATAAAATAAAATATTGTTTGATTCTCATAGTTTATGATCATGTTATATGATCTTTCCATGTCATTTATCATTGTGTGGTAAGTTCATTGTGCAGATGTTTTCTGGAATTCTATAAGGATGGATTCATCAAAAAAGGTGTGGAAACTATGTATTTAGTAGGTATTATGATTGGGTGGCCCATACGTATGGATTTCCATCTATTCTTTGTTGGTAAATAAAAAATTAAGGATAATGTGTTTCATGGGTAATGTGTCTGAATTAATACAATAATTTGGTTAAAACCAAATTAGTGGCTCGTATATGTGTCTACATCCCATTGATAGATGATTAGACAAGGAAGGATGACTTGATGCATGGGGGATATATCACCAAGATAAAGAAGTTGAGGATTAGTAATAGATGGACCCTGTAATAATTCCTTTAATTTGTAACTAGAAAGAAAATGGTGTGATTGAATCCTAGGGGAATATTCCCCCAATGAGGTTGGTATATATGGTTTTTCTAGGAAAATGGTTCATTGAGGATTAAGAGTTTGTCTCACACAGAATTTTGATTAGTGAGGACAGGGGTTTTTTAGGGATTATTTCCCTGTGTATGTGTGGTTTTTGATGCTAGTTTTGAACCTCAGTGAGGCCTCATATATATCCTAATGATTATAAATAAAATATCATATATTTTAATTTACAAATTTATGATTGTTTTAGATAAATATACCATAATTTTTAACATCATCTGGTAAGGTTGTTTTCATGTTTTTTAATTCCATTAAAAAAACACATTATCTCATCATGGATGAGTATAAAATAAAGGATTTAATGGGGATTATACATAAGAGTCCCATTGATGTCGCATAGAGAATGCATCCATTTGAGGTTATTTTCCCCATGAGATATAGCATAGTAAAGACGATATTGTACTTAACCATATGATTCTCATAGGTTGTGTCTTACTAATGGCTCACTGAGATGATATTGTTAATGAAGGTATGATTGGAGATTACACATAAATAATAGGCCTATATAGGTGTATATTTCATTTATATTGAATATTGGTAGTTAAATGTGTCATGAATCATGGGTGATATAGATCCATGAGAAAATGGTTGGGAATATGCATACGTCACTCAACTCGTGATCAAGTACAAGATATATGTATTCTACCCACATGTGAATAAAATGGTGGGTAACTTAAGATAATGAATTTTTTCAAACCAAACACTAGTTGTGAAGCCCTTTGGAATAGTTCATGACTTACACCTATGATGGATTCCCATATATACGATCCTTGGAACATTTATTGGATCAAATGGTAGCCAACATGACTATTGGGAAATTACGGTCGGGATCTTGATCGGGGAGAGGTACCATAATTATAATCTAAATAATAACTCATGTTATAAATGGATTACATGATATTGACTACCATAATAAAATTATCAGTTATAGAGGAATATATGAAAGAGTTTGTTGATCAAGTAAATACATGATCATAGAGTTTCACACTAATTTGATAAAAAGATTATGTTTCTCAGGAAGATATGGAAAATAATTTATTTCAATAGGTTTTTTAGGGATCTGAACATAAAAAATAAATGATAATGTTTTCATTTGGATGAAAAAAAAATATATATATGTCCTTGGTAAAAGGAGAGATGCAATTGAATCTAGCTTTCGTATAATAGAATTTTTTTGATAAAGGGTAAAAAATAAACCAATTTTCTTTATTTTCTAGTACCATCTGGAAGAGGCTAAAAACATATAAATAGGCCCCAGATTTTACATACATAAAAATTACTAAATGATGTTAAAAATATACCACAGAGGGTTGTGTTAAAGGACACATTCATAGGAGACCTGTGGTAGAGCCCTCATAAACCATACAAAGTGAAGGGACATCATGAAGGAACATCACAAAGAGTCCTTTTGGGTATAACTATTGAAGGATCATCATGGAATGAACTTTTAAAGAGTCTTCATGTAAAGGCAACATGAAGGGGCCTCACAGATGATGATGGGGTGGTCTTTACATAAAATCCCTCAAAATATACGTCCTCATAAACATGATTCCTGGACCTGGCCTTACGGATGGGGACCACAAAATAATATCAAGGTAGAGTTAATGAGTAGGCCATTGTGGATGAACCTCATAGGTGAATCCCATGAAGGATGTATGTGAACTGCTCCTTCACGAGGGAGTATTATGGGTGAAACCCCATGGAGGATTTTCCTTTTTAAAATTTATCCCTTATTATACCATGTTCATGTGGTTTACCTGCTCAATATTTTGAAAATATTATTCTCGAAATGAAATTTTTTATTTATGCGGGAGTCTCTATCTCTCTCAAATTTAACTCCATGTATTTTAAGAATATATCTCAGTGTTTACCTCACCATTTCTCAATTATCTAGTGTGACTTATAAGGAACTATTTGGTATTTATAGGAATCATTTAATAACTTCTTTTCAAAATGGGGAGTCATTTAAATAGTTCATGACCATGTAATAACCATAGGACCCAAAAGGGGTTGAATGCATTGAAGGTGGGTTTATATTAAAAACCATGATTTCTGTGTCACAAACAAACCATGTGGGGATATGAAATCTCCTCCTAACTTTCGCATGTGACATCCATCCATAAAATCCATATATAGAATCCTTGAAATAGACCGCTCATTTCCAAAAATGATTTCAGTTTTCATAGCCACTATGTAAGATTACAAGTACCACATGAATAGTAAGGTGGTGTGAAGACACTATGTGGTTTACGTAGGATCTCCATGTTGCTACCACATATCACTTGATTCTTTATAAACTGATATTTTTTTATGGATATATTTTCCTTCCATATTCTCCATCTCAATGTTTTTTAGATTTCATCTAATACATTGTGTGACATAAAAAATTACCCCATCTAAATGGTGTCCAATCGGCACAAAAAAGATCCTATTAATGAAATAAAATTGATATAAGTGGTTTTTTATGTATTCTTCATTGTGGATCCTACCTATATAATAAAATATATGGCCCTAACATTTATTAACTATTAAATGAAAATCAAGAAATTTCTCACACATATATGAAAACACTTGACCCAACCTCATATTAGTGCTCGTGCACTGGGACCAATATACTACTATCCACAAACACTTTATCATGTACCACTGACTATTTATTAAATTACTAAAAGTATCATTCTCAAGATATCAATCACATTTTCTTGAAAATTAAGTTGTATTTTTAAACCAATATCATTTGCAGAAGTAACCATATATGGACCACCACTCATGTTGTACTTATATTATACACCACTCATGTGGTGATTTCATTGTGTGACATGTGTGTAATGGCTTCATATAATTGAAATTGTACTACAAGATGACGTTCATCTCTCCACACATGGTCATAATCTTCCATCAACATTGATCATGTTACCATTGGTCTATATCTATGAAAATATATCGCTTGAATAATGTACTGTTTTAGGGAAACATAATGTAATATCTGATATACTAATTAGATATTTGTTAACTAAATATTTCTAGATCAAAATAAATAGAAAATCACTCAATACTACTCATCCCTCTACCATTTCAATAATTAAATCAAATCAGATGGGGGATTATAAAGAAACTAATCCAAATTGGAAGTAATTTATCTGGTGAATGATATTGAAACCCACCTTTTTATTATATAACATTTCCATACATTTTCTGATAGTGGATCTTTAAATTTTTTTCTTCTTTGAAATAAGGTAAATAAAAAATTAAACATTAAAAATTCCTCTAAAAACATAAAAGGATTATTTAATGGTTTACCTTTAGTATTTTTACTGTATCTCCAAACCTTGGGGAAAATATCAATATAAAGGGTGATTATAAGTCCCAATAATGGAATAATAAAGGGAAACTGTTTACATTTGATCTCGAGGAATATAAATAATAACATGAGAAATATAATTATGGAATGGCCAAGAGAACATGAGGAATATTAGAATAAAAAGAACATAAATCATAGCTTCAAAATTTATCTACAAAATTTAATTTAAATATTAATAAGAATATCACTAAGGTTAATCATGATTGTTTCATAACAATTACCACGGTTATTCACAAACATATCATATAACATGTCATATCTATAGATTAATTCTTCACCAAATGAATTAGTGCTCTTTTAGGATACCACATCCATATTTTTTAAATAATTTTATGAAAATATATCACAATCAAGAATGTAATCTTTAAAATTTTTAGAATAAAAGAAACATGTTTCATATCGAAGTCATGGAATTCCAAAAGTTCTTAAAAACATGATCATTTGGTCATTTGCGTTCCATGGAAAAAAATATGGGTATCATTTATTTCAATACTAGAATAAACTAAATCATTTTTACATATAGGTTAATACCATTAGAAACTAAGTATGTTTGTGTTTTTAAAAAATTAAAATAAATGTGAATTTTGTGGGGAGAAGAGGGAAATTTTGAGACATAAATTCAGCAACATAACAGGTATAAAATGTGGCTTTTAAAAAAGGTAAAATGACATGGTACATGGGCCTCCCATTTATAAAACATATATTTTAAGTAAGGTAATGATAAAATGGTTAATATAAGAGATTAACCATAACATTAAGAATACATATATGAAAATAGGTTCTTAAATTGAATAGAAAAGAAAGATAATTCCATTATAATGAAAGTTAACTCCTAAAACATGATCATTGAGACCATGTGGGCTTTAGGAAACCTTGGGAAACTCCATGGGAGGAAACAATACCATATATTTATGGAGGATAGACTGTGAGTTAGTTGAAATGTGTATATGGGTGGGTATTAATAGGAAAAGTGGTGGATTTGTTTATTAATTTCCACATATAGGTATTGGAAATCAAGGTAGTAGAAAATGGAAAACCATGGGATATCCCATGGGGTTTCCCCACAATTTTTGAAATTTTGGACTTATTTTATTTTATTTTAATTCGAAAGATTCAATACCAATTTTATATTATTTTTTAGGCATGGATAAATAATGTTTCAACAAAAATAATGTATTATCATCTGGATTTATACCTGAACAAGATTGAATTTTAAAGAGGAGGTTTCAACCATAATATTTATTTGAAGAGTTCAATGGAAGATCAATTTGTGGTTCCTGCCTATGTGAATGATATTATATTAGGTGTAAGTATGTATTGGTCAGTAGAAGAATTTTTAGATCATTAGAAATTAGAATATGAAATTTCTATTATTGGTGTACCCACATACTTATTAGGAATATTGGTGATTCATAAGAGGGATTATAATTGAATTTCTTAAGAAAATTATACAAGAGAGTTTATGAAGAAGTTCAATATGCATTAATAAAAAACAACATCGACTTTGATTGAGGTTGGGACAAAACTTTTAATGAAAGTGGATGGGACTTTTTTCGATCCCACCTTGTATAGGAGAATCATAGGAAGTATATTTTGTATCACTGCAACATGTCTAGACACCATCTTTGAAATATTCATAGTGGACCTCTTTCAATGAAATCCTTAGAGAGAACATATGGAAGTACTTAAATGAATCTTGAGGTATATTTGAGGTATACTATATTTTATCTTATACTTTTCTGTAGAAAGAGACATTGAATTTTCACCATTTTATGATGATGACTAGGTAAGAGGTTTGGTGGTTAGAAAGTACACAAGTGGTGGAGAATTATTTGATAAAAACAAATTTGTGGTATGACTGATTAATAAGTAGTAAATCACTTCTATCTGTACTGTATAGGTAGAGTGTATCTATGCTCTCAAGGCGTGTACTCAAATTTTGGGGATGAAGTAAGAACCAACTGATATTGTTTAAGAGATGAAATAACTGACGGTGATTTGCCGTGATAATAATAATGCAATAGATCTTATGAATAATCCTATTTATCACCCTCATACAAAACATATTGATGTCTTATATCACATCATTAATGAATTGTTTGAATAAAGAATTATTGAAATGGATCACATTGGAATTGATGACAATGAGGTTGACATTCTAACTAAGCCATTGAAAACACTTGTTTTCAAGAATCACCGGTTGAACCTCGATTTTCAATAGCCTCCTAAGGCATGAGGATGTTACAAATTATTCCCTATCTCTAGTTTTTTTAACATTATTAATCAATTTTTGAATGTGATTCAGGATTATGGTCGAGATATTATCCAAGGGAGTTTGTTTTGTTCTCTACAAGTTCAATTTTTGGATTCTTTGGCTTTATTATCAATGGGGGGGGGGTGGTGGATAAATTCAATGTTTATAAGGTTGAACGATAATTTATAATAAAGAAATTACGAATAAATTCAATGTTTAAATGGTTGAAAGAGAATTTAGATTGCATAAATTATAGATAAATTCAATGTTACTAATGTATGTTGATGGTAGGCTTGTGATAAACCATTTAAATCTTATGATACATGATGAGAATTAGGTGCTATAAGGAAACAATTTATGGAAAGTAATTATTCTATGAAATGGTCGGATAAAACCTTGGATATATTTAATCATTTCAAAACATGAGAAACAAATTCATGATTTTCTTCTTGTTGTCCACATATATTATTTCTCATGTAGACATTGAGTATTGGATGATTTTATTAACAGGTTTTAATAGTAGTTGTTAATACATTAAATTTATCTATATATTTATATCAATCCCAAAGTGATATATTTTTGGAACTATGTTTTTTCATTTCTGTAAATGGAGCATCATTTGTGCGTGATATTTTTATAGAAATATTTGGAACAATGAAAAATATTAATATAGCATATAGAATGAAAGAGACACATGAATATGATTTTTATATATCCATAAAATCCTATAAGAGGCGGTGGATCATCACAAATGGTTTAGCCTATAAGTATGATGTTACCCCCACTTTATTTGATATAGGAAAAATCAAAGAACATTTAGATTTGGTGTGATTTCATGAAGGTTAGGGAGCTATGTGAATCTGGGATCCTATGTGAGCTTGAGAATTTTGAAAGGACAAGTTGAGTCTTTTCTGATGAAAATTATTTTGAGTAAATGGTGTTTCGTGATGACTGGGTATTCTACAAGTACACATTTATCTCCACAAAGGTAGTTTTCTTTCTGAAGGAGTGAGCTTCGTGAACGGCGGTTTTGAACTCAAGTTTTTCATAGAACAGTGTCTTTAATGTTCATAAACTCATGTATACAATGAAATTTGATTCTTAGGCTGGTTAGAGACAATGAATATAATTCCAATGTCCTGAAGTGACCATCATCTTTATAAACCGGGTAAGACTTTTCCCAAGCCATTGAGCTAGGGGGAGTCAACTGAATTGTTCTAGGGATGCATTGTGTTATCCTAAAAATATTGTAAAGGTAGTGTTCTTGGAATAGAGATAGTATTTATAAAAAAATTTCTGAAAAAATAGTAATGATTAATAGAATTAGGTATGAACAACACACTTAGTGCATAGTCTCCCTACATAATCCCTATGTGGTGAAAAAAAGTAAAATTGACATGTTCTCTTTTTTCATGTGATTGATTATTTTCCACACAATCCCATCAGACATGATTAATATGATCTTACGAATGTGGTTAAAATATCCATCACCTCATAAGAAAAATTTGATACCCAGATTCACTCCTCCCCTCTATAGGTGTTACGGGGTTTTCACAGTGTATCTTTAAAAAAATTTGATTCACAATTTTAAAAAAGGTCAAATATTCAACCTCTTGAAAATGATAAGAAGGTTCATTTTAAAAAGTTTTAAGTAAATTAAAATATATAAAAAATGATGTTAAATAATTTTTTTGGAACAGTAAATACATTCTTGAAATGTTTTAATATAAAATTAATGCATTGATAAAATTATTCCTGTCCAAAGGGAAAAAGATCGGTTTTCCTTAAAAATATTCATTCGGTGTATTGACTATTTATTGAGATGAAAATGAAATTAAAATCATTTGATCTCCACAAATAAACATAGGAGAAAAATAATAAATAATATTTGGCAGTTATAGATCATATAATTTCATCATCCTATAATTAAAACATGAAAAATACTTCTTAAAATGATATTATAACATAAAATATTTACCCAAGTCCATTTTCCATAGTAAGTCCTATACCCACCTGTATAATAAATTAAATTTATTATAATAATTTAAAAACACATAATCATAACTTTAATAATATTCCTGTTTTACTTATATCATTTTATTATTCGTTCAGTATCAATCTTCTATTATCATTTTGGGTGATAACTGCATTTGTTTTCTTGAATGTATGGGTTTAAGGGTTATGAACTTTTCAATTTGAGCATGGTTAATTATACATCATAATTTTAATCAAGATATAAATTTTATATATAATAATTATATACATATTTATAACCATTCCTAGAAATAAATGATGAATAATTAATTACATCACTACGTGGTGATGGTAGTCTGTATAAACACACATGTAATGTTTACATTTTTTGATGGATGAAATGAATGAATAGTAAATATTAATTCGTATTTATAGAATCATTATTATAACATAAAAATCATATATAAAAATTATATCTACTATAATAAAAAATGATGAATTAAGATGGTGAATATTGATTTGTGTCACTAAATGGAGGTTGTAGTCTGCATGTATACAAGAGGATTAATTTCATTTCCTATTAGATTGAGAAGAGGTGGTAAATGGTTGTCCCATTATCATAATAACATCTCATAATAAAATTGATACTAGGGTAATAATTTTAATATGGATAAATCAATTTTATAGTTTTTAAAATAATAAACAAAATTTAAAGAGCTTGATTGGTTTTGGTGGGAATCCTACCCTTATATCATGGTTTAACCCACGGTAAACATGTTATAACATTACCCATGGTATTTTTATACTATTATTACGATTCAATATAAAAAAACCATGTTTAAACAACAAAATTATATTAATTATGAAGATAATAAACATGGAATCCGTTTTAATATATTCAATTTCTATATGTGGGTTAATTTAATTTGAATTGCTTCTACTTACTTCATTGAAAACATATTTTGAACAAATGAATTTTATTCTGTAAAATAAAATTTACTTCAATTAATTTCATTGTAATAACCATAAACTAAGTGTTAAAAAATTATATTAAATATATTACATGTATAGCTAAAATAGTTACTAAATTGATATTAAAGTACATTATTCAGAAAAAAACACATTGCAAGCATAATTTTTTTGGATAATGTATTTGTAAGAAAAAAAATTATCATATACCGATATCAAGAGTAATAAAAATTTATATGTAATTATTTAAAATATTTAAAAATAAATGACACTTAGGATACACTAATATCTAATTAAAATAATAATGAAACATTTAGTGAAAATAAATGATAATTTATTTAAAAACGCTATTTTTAACCATTAACTGAAAAATAAATATTTTAAAAAAAATCATAAAAAATAAGTTTTAGATAATATTTATATTTAGATTCTAAAAATATATGAGTTTAGTAGATTAAAATTTATAAAAATTGTAGAAATTAATTAGCATTTTCATAGGATTTTTTTGATAAAAACCATTTTTTTGAAGAAAACATATGTTTTAAGAGTAAAATGACTCTACCAAAAATTAATTATATATTTACTATAAATTAATCAATAATTGTAAACTATTAAAAATAATCACACTATAATTTCTTAAATAATTTTTTACTCTTCATTCCTACTAATTAAAAGTCTTTGTCAAAACGTTTTTCAGTTTATATTGTCTTAGGATTGTGTGTAAAGAATGAAATAAAAATGTTAATTTATCCAAATAACATAAACATGGTGAGTAGTCTTGTTTTATAGAAATTTTTCAATAAAATCAAATATTTATACAATTTTTTCTTCATAGGAGATATCATGCTTCTGTGGTATAATCCTTCAGCTGATTACATATAGTGGATTAGGTATGCACTTCCTTAGGAAATATACATGGAACACATTAGAATCATGATAGAGTTTTAGTGGTAATACTAAGAGATAAGCTACAATTCCTACTCCATCATGAATTTATAAGGGAACAATAAAAAAGCCTCAAATTTACTTCATTTAATAATCTCATAACCTTATTCCATTGATAATCTCACAAGAAACCTTTCTCACAAATATCAAATTCCAGTTCACACTGATGATTTTCTTTATTACTAGTATGTCGACTCTGAGATACCCTGATATGACACTATGTGGAAAAATCATTCACTATTATTTTCCTATCAATTTCAATCCCAAATAGATTAATTTATCTAAAATTATTCCAGTATTTTAGAGTTGTACAATTTTCTTCATAGTGGACTCTATAATAATCTATTAGAATGCTCTAGTGAAAGCTATTATTTTAGGAAAAATTCACATGAGGATAGTGTTGATCCAAAACACATATAAAATTCAAAAAAATGATATCATAATATCTTAGAGAGTTTTCATAGTACCATAATATTGACCATATATCTATGAATTATTATAATTACTAAAACACTACTCTCTATCAAGTTCATGCTATGGACTTCTCTGAAACATCATGGAAAACCTCAGACCCTAATCAGATACAATATGTGGTACCCCATATAACCTAACCACATCATAAATATATATACTGAAAATTTTATTAAGATAAAAATATTCTTTCCAAGTAATGAATTTTTCTGTAGTTTTATGAAAATTGAATAAAAAACCACTAACAATATTGATTTATATGTCCTGGGGGTCCCAAAATGTAATCCATGATGATGTTTTCCAATTTCTATTTTAGTATCAGTATTGGTTGTTACATCCATTTATACTTATTTTTACAATCTTTAACTTACTGAAAAATGAAACAATGATATATATACTCTACAATATCTATCCCTATGGTGTCACGCCTAAAATACTCATTCGTATCTCTGTAAATATTCATACATACAAGGCGAATAGGGAAAGATGAGATGTTAGATTCTTCCAATAGTTCATTCTTTGGGTTTTGTATCGATAGGAAACATACTTGGATCTTGAACAGTATGATCCCATAATAATCAAGAATAATGTTGAGATCATTTCCCACCTTCATTTTCATCCCCACATCTTCCTTTAATCATTACATTGATATATTATTAAAAATCACTATAGAGAGATATGATTTATCCCATAACATCCATATTTTAATTTCTACCATTTATAAATTACTAAATATTAGATATTTTGTGATACTCATCATACATAAGTTATCATGATCATTTCAACTTAAATAATTATCCTCCTTGTTCTCTTCCCTAAGATGGTAGTGTACTGGATAATCATTTTCTTTAATCAACTCAAACTATATTATTTGGTGCATATTCAACTATTTCAAGGTGAATATATACTTTATAATTTTTTTAATTAATATATATGTCTCACTTTTCTAAATGAAGATAATTCAATAATATATTTATGAAAAAAATTAACGTTCTTATATCAAAATCATGACCCGAGTAATTGTAACAACCCAAAGTTTCATTAATGGAAAATCCCTCTTGATCCAGTTAAATGTCTCTTTATGAAAAATGTTTTTATAAAATGTCAACTTCATTGGTTTTATGTTATGAATTTTTATCGTTGTTAATATAGTCGTTGAACAGTTATCACATGATTAGTATAAATATAGAACCATAACAAATCCAATTTACTCAGACAAAAGAAGCGATGTCCTCATCTAGTAGAATTGCCCCATACGAAGCCCATTTGTCGGAGCTCGAAATATAGGTGGCATCCTTGGGATATCCCTTGACCAAGCCCAAGCTGAGCTTCACCATGTCAAGCTCGAAGGGGACCGTCTATGGGTAAAGTGGAAGTTGATAGAGATTACCACTTGAGCGATGTTATTCGAGCCACCCCAAGAGTCTGTCACCATCACACACCTTATACTTAGGTCTTATGCGGCTGTTTTAAGGGGTTATGTAACAAATAAGTAGTACTATGTTCATGTACATTATTTTTGTATATAATAATGAATATAATTTCTAGTCATTTTTTATACATTGTAAACAGTTTTTAAAGTACAAATGGTGTTTTTAGTTATTATTTAATTAAGAAATCTATTTTATTAAATTAAGCGATTTTTGAATTAAATAATGTTTTAATAAAATAATAATATTATTATTAAATTAATTAATTATTAAATATAAATGATCTTATAATTTTATGAATGCAATTAAAGTTTTAATTAAGGTTTTAAAGCCATTTTTGTCAAAACCCGTGATTTTTCGATAAATGTCAGTTTTTAATTTAAAAGTGAAAATTAACATATTTAGAAAATTATTTATGTAAAATAAATGTTATTTCTGGAATCATGACATCGAAATTATCCAACGGTGAATTTTTCATAATTTTCTGAGACAGTCAAATTTCTGGGTAAAAATTAAATACCGTTTAAATATATAATGTGTTTTATGACATCATAATGACCCAATGGTGATGTAATAAAATAAAATAATTCTTATGTTCGGCCAATATATGTTTTACCATTAAAATAATGTGATTTTGGGTTTGTTTGACTTATTTTTCAAAGTATTAATGGACACCTCAAGACTTATTGAACACTTTGCCTTTTTAAATTAATTTCCATGGGAGGGTGACTCACCTCCACATAAGTAACCTTTTTATTTTAAGAATATAGGAAGTTGGAATTATAAAATATTGTTCTCCTCTTCCCTTTTCCAAAAACCATGGGCAAAAACAATGGTATGGTTTGTGGTTTGGATTAATTTAATGTAAGGGGACACAAACCTAAATAATAAAGAATTCCCTCACCTTTCCTATATAAACCCACCCAAGCTCCCACTTCCTCTTCACTAAAATCCCTTAGAGTTCGTCCAACCACTTCCCTACTCTCTCTAGAATCCTCCCAAAGTTCTCCAAGATCCCAAGAAGCCTCTCACAAGCCTCTCTCTAGCCTTTGGATGCACACTTTCAATTAAGGGTTTTTTCTTCCTTTCTCAATTTTGTCAATTTTCTTTAAGTTGTATTGCCCATTTAATTTCAATTATGAATTTTGGGGTATGGTTTCACACCTCCCTCATACTCCCCTCTTTATTTTTGAATTATGGGAGACCCCTTTCTCTCTCATTTAATGCCGCCCATGTACACCGATTACTCTGCTGAAATTCCGAAAGGAACTTCTCCCTCCTCATTTACATTCAAGCAATACTTTTGTATCATGAAAATAAATTCCATTACAATTGTTGGTAAATGTATCTATATAACCTCCTTACTGTACATTACATGTAAATATCATGAGGAATCCCTTTCTCTCTCATCAACATTTTTTATGAATTCTTATCTCACGCTGTTACGCTGCCGAAATCGCACCGATTTTCTAAGCCAATGTCATTGTGTAGTGAATAACATGCCCATTTCTCCATCAAGGGTATTAAACTTTATGCACATTTAATTATTGATTGTAAATTTTCATTTATTAATTCGACATTCCTTTATCGTGGAATAAATGATTATGTTTTATGAATCCATGTTTTATGATCCATGTGGCACACTTATGCATGAAATGAAATGTTTAAGAATGGTGCTCCCTTATAGAGCTCCAATGCATTGGGTAAAGTATAGTATCATGATATGTCATGTGCAATGACTGTTTAATCATGATAATTCAAGTGAAATGATGGTTTACTCATGATTTATGTGCAATGAGCCTTGGCTCATACTAATTCCATGTTAAGTGTTGTTTCCACATTTCCATGTTATGATTATCATTCATTATCATGACTTTATATTCATGTTTATTTTATGCTCTATTGATATTCCTATTGTCTAAAATGTATTGTACTTCTCATGTTATTCCATATGTACTCCCTTACTAGGATTTATAGGTCACCCTTTTCTTATGCATGTCCTCAGGTTATCCCATGCAATGCTAAGTACGAGGGAATGTAGTGGTCATGTAAAGGGAGTTTTCAATAAAGATGTTATATTTTAGGTTTTAAGTTATTATGTAATGATCCTAAGCCCCAAAGACACTAAAACTCTCGATATTCTTTGTTGTATCAAGTGAATATTTATGTAATAAATCCTATTTAAGTTGTAATAAAAAGCAGGGTTGTCATAGTTGGTATCAGAGGATAGATTTAGTTATTTTTGGGATTAGGAAACCCTAGTAAAGCCTTAGATACAAGACTAAGTATAATAAAAACATCCCTAAGTTTTGGTAAGTACTGATTAATTGGTTTATCAAACAAATACATACCTGTCTGGATAAGAGCAGGTAGTGGCGGCTCTGGCACAGATGTATCCTAGGGGTAAAACCCGAAAACACCGCTTTGAGCTAGACTCGAATGAGAACTATTACACGACAACAGGCCTTGTTGCACTCTTGGTTAAAACAATCCAGGGGGATAAGTTTTGATAAATTCACAAGCTTAGTATGAACCCTTATTAATGGAAATAAAAAATGCCCCTAAAAATATATGTTAGAAAGTAGATCATGAAAATCCAAGATTGAAGCCTATAGACTCATGAGTTAAGGAATGAAAGTTTATTTATAAGTCATCAACTTTTGTCTTTGGATTACCCTTTATGTGTTACCCCTAACATTCCTTTTATTCCATCCAATGGCCGGTAATAGGAGGACTCGGGATAGCAACCATTGTGAAGATCAGTGTGATGACTGTACTAATGAGATGCACAATCCAATGGGAGCGGGAATCGCGAACTCTTTCACGCTTCTCTCTCATCTAAATCAAGTTTTGAATAGAAACAAGGGTCAAGAGGAACGTTCAACCCCCCCCCCCCCCTAAGAAAGAACAAGTTGCTATCAAGAGCTTCATGAGACACAGGCCTCCTACTTTTAGTGGATCATCCGATCCCACGATCGCTGAACAGTGGATCAACTCCATTGAAAAGATATTCTCCATCCTCCAATGTTCTAAACAAGAGAAGGTTCTCCAAGCGGCTTATCATATGGAGGGTGAAGCTGATCAATGGTGGACGTTGATCAAAAATATGAAACCTGAGGAGGAGATAGAGGCATTGGAATGGAAGGATTCCCAGAAGATGTTTTTCCATAAATATTTTCCACGCACCCTCTGGCTTAAGATGGAATGGGACTTCCTTTCCCTCAAGAAAAAAGAAGAAGAATCTATTGGAACATACGAGGAAAACATTACAAGGCTTGCACGATACGCTTCCGGCTTTGTCGTTACCCCCGAATGCAAGGTTTACAGCTTCTTTGCTGGGCTGAAGCCTATCCTACAAAAAGCATTAGCGATCCGTGACTTAGACAGCTATGAGGAGATTGACCGATGTTCCCTCATGGTCGAAATGGAGATCGGAGAATCACAGGGGTATCATGGGGACATGAAATGTAAGGTGGACTTCAATGGTGGTGGTCCGATGGATAAATCCAACGGTGCTAAGAAGATCCAGCACCCCACTTGCCAAAAGTGCGAAAGGAATCACCCTGGAAATTGCCTTAAGGGGATGAGAAAATGCTTCAGGTGTGGAAGAGAAGGGCACCTAGCTGTTAACTGTCGGCAAGAAGGACCCATGGCTGTGATAGAAGAGAGGAACGCTCTGTTAGAACCTCAACGCATTGTTTAATGCTAAAAATTCAAATAACCGGGTCATTTTGCAAATCAGTTCCCTAATCCAAGGGTTATCAGAGGAAACCAACAACCTCCAAGACAGCAAGGAAGAGCTTTTTCCATCACTTCTGCCGAATTGAACCCTGAAAACAAAGTGGTGACATGTATGCTAGTTATTCACTCAATAATAGTGAACGTACTTTTTGATTTAGGTTCTATGCATTCTTTTATATCTCGAAAGTTTAGTAGAACAATCCCAGCACCACAACAAATCATGGAAGTAAAAATGTCGGTGAGTACAGAAAATGGGGCAATCATTGCATCCCATGAATATAAGTCCTCCCCTGTTATAATCCATGGATTGAATTTCCCAGAGAACCTCATCATACTACCTATGGTAGAATTTGATGCAATTCTTAGCATGGATTGGCTTTCCATTTATAGAGCCAACATAAATTGTCGAGAGAGGGAAATCACACTCCATATGGAGAATCAAACCCCGATTCTTTACAAGTGTCAGGAGGAAGATGAATCTCCTTTAGCTCCATCATCTCAAGCATTGATATTACTTCCTTATGAGAACACATATCTGGCTCAGATGATTGAGTCCATGGAAGAAACCATCCTTGAAGAAATGCCTATTGTGAGGGAATTCGCTGAGGTGTCTCCCGAGGAAATTCCTGGTCTTCCTCCAAGAAGAGATGTGGAGTTATCAATTGAACTTATACCTGCGGTGATACCAATATCCAAGACTCCATATAGAATGGATGTTGTAGAGCTTGAATAGTTGAAGAAACAACTACAGGAGAATATGGATAAAGGGTTTATATGCCCAGGTGATTCACCATGGGGTGCACCAGTCCTCTTCATCAAGAAGAAGGATGGGTCAATGCTGATTTGCATCGATTATCGTGAACTTAACAAAATCAAAATAAAGAACAAGTATCATCTCCCAAGAATCGATTACTTGTTTGATAAGCTACATGAATCACAATACATCTCCAAGTGGATTTGCGGTCGGGATATTATCAAGTAAGGGTGAAGAAGGAAGATGTCCCCAAGACTGCTTTTCATACAATGTACAGGCACTATGAATTCATAGTAATGCCTTTCAGACTCACCAATGCTCTAGAAATATTCATGGACATGATGAATAGAGTCTTTAGATATTACCCTGACAAATTTGTGGTCGTCTTTATAGATGATATTCTAATAAACTCCAAAACCAGGGAGGATCATGAGGAGCATTTAAAAACTATACTAGAGACTTTGCGCAAGGAGAAGCTCTATGAAAAGTACAGCAAGTGTGAGTTCTTGTTGAATGAGGTCTCATTCATGGGCCATATCATCACAAGCAATGGGATATCTTTGGACCCCTGTAAAACAGATGCAATTGAGGGATGGCCGAGGCCAACATCGGTAACGGATATCCGTAGCTTCATGGGATTAGCTGGATATTATCGACGATTTGTGAGAAATTTCTCACAATTGTCCAACCCTCTAACCAAGATTACTCGAAATGGAGTAATGTTTTCTTGGAGTGATGAATGCGAAGAAAGCATCAAGGAGTTGAAAAGTAGGCTTACAACTGCACCCGTTCTCACATTACCCACAAGTAGGGTGCTTTTTGTGGTATTCAGTGATGCTTCAAAGAAGGGCTTAGGATGTTTGCTGATGTAGAATGATAAAGTGATATCCTATGCCTCAAGGAAGTTGAAAATTCATGAGCGAAACTATCCAACACATGATCTAGAGTTGGCAGCTATGATCTTTGCCTTGAAAATCGGGCGGCATTATCTCTTTGGAGAGAAATATGAGATATATACTGACCAAAAGAGTCTTAAATATATTTTCACACAGAATGAGCTTAATATGCGCTAGAGAAGATGGATAGAGCTCATCAAGGATTATTACTGTTCAATACATTACCACCCTGGGAAAGCGAACAAGGTGGAAGATTCCCTAAGTAGAAAGGACCCAACAATTCTATCAGTGATGAGAATTGAGAAGGGTCCAATATTCTTAGACTTGATGAAGATGGACGTGGGAATCATAAAGAAGGGAACATCGTCAAGCCTTTCACAAATTATTGCTCAAAAATCTCTTTTGGAAAGGTTAAAGGATTCTCAAGAGGTTGATGTGGGAATTAAGGAAAGAGTGGGAGCTATCGAAAAAGGGAAATCCTCAGAGTTTAATGTTAATGAAGAAGGAATTGTACAGTTTGGGAAAAGACTATGTGTTCCATCAAGTCTGGAACTAAAGAAGGAACTTTTGGATGATGCACATAGTTCAAATTTCTCTATTCACCCAGGGAGCACAAAGATGTATCGAGATATTTGAGAAAAAATTTGGTGGGATAATATGAAGAAGGAGATCACTGAATATACATCAAAGTGCCTGGTGTGTCATCAAGTGAAGGAAGAGAGGTAGAAGTCTAAGGGGATGATGCTACCATTGACCATACCAGAATGGAAATGGGAGAACATCACCATGGACTTTGTCACCGGACTTCCATGGACATCCAAAGGCAACAATGCAATCTGGTTTGTTGTGGATCGTCTTACAAAGACTACACACATCATGGCTATTTAGGGGGATTTCTCTTTGGATCAACTGGCACAGATATATATCAGGGAAGTGGTAAGGTTGCATAGAGTACCACTATCTATTGTGTCTAACCGAGATCCAAGATTCACCTCTATGTTTTGGAAGAGTCTTCAAAATGCTCTGAGTACTGAACTGAACATCAGTATGGCCTATCATCCTCAAACTGATGGCCAATCCGATCGGACTATCCATACACATTAGGATATGATGAGAGCGTGCTCAATGGACTTTAAAGGAGGATGGGATCAACATCGTCATCTAGTTGAGTTCTCTTATAATAATAGTTTCCACTCAAGCATCCAAATGGAACCATATAAAGCCCTATATGGGAAAAGGTGCAGATCACCGAGATGTTGGGATGAGGTCGGTGAACGTAATCTTCTTGGAACAGAAATGGTCGATGAAATGGTGGATAAGGTGAAAAACATTCAGCATCATATCAAGGAAGCCTAGAGTCGACAAAAGAGTTATGCAGATAATCATCGATGAGACCTTGAGTTTAAAGTTGGAGACATGGTTTTCTATGCATATCTCTATTGAATAAGGTCATGAGGTTTGGAAAGAAAGGGAAGTTAAGTCCAAGGTACATCAGACCCTTCGAGATTCTTGATCGTGTAGGGGATGTGGCCTATTGACTAGCACTTCCACCTACTATGGACAAAGTACATGATGTCTTTCATGTATCCCTTTTAAGGAAGTACATAACAGACCCTTCACATGTACTCTCTTCTGAGGTGGTACAATTGGAAGACGATCTTTCTTATGAGGAGCAACCAGTGAAGATCTTAGATCGTAGAGAAAAGGTTCTATGAAATAAGACAATTCCCCTCATCAAGGTGTTGTAGAGAAACCACATGTTTGAAGAAGCGACATTTGAATCGGAGGAAAAGATGAAGCTGAGTTACCCACATTTGTTTTAGTGGGGGAAAAGGAAAAATTTCGAGGGTGAAATTTCTTAAGTGGGGAATGTTGTAACGACCCAAAGTTTCATTAATGGAAAATCCCTCTTGATCCAGTTAAATGTCTCTTTATGAAAAATGTATTTATAAAATGTCAACTTCATTGGTGTTATGTTAATAATTTTGACCTTTGTTAATATAGCCATTGAATAGTGATCTCATGATTAGTATAAATATAGGACCTTTATAAATCCAATTTAATCAAACAAAAGAAGTGATGGCCTCATCCAGTAGAATTTCCCCATACGAATCCCATTTGTTAGTGATCGGAAAAAATGTGGCATCCTTGGGATTCTCCCTTGACCAAGCCCAAGCTGAGCTTCACCATTTCAAGCTCTAACGGGACCGTTTACGAGAAAAGTGTAAGTTGATAGAGATTACCACTCGAGCGATGTTATCCGAGCCACCCCAAGAGTCTGTCACCATCGCACACCTTACCCTTAGGTCTTATGCGGTTGTTTTAAGGGTTTATGTAACAAATAAGTAGTACTATGTTCATGTACATTATTTTTGTATATAAAAAGGAATATAATTTCTAGTCATTTTTGATACATTGTAAATAGATTTTAAAGTACAAATGGTGTTTTTAGTTATTATTTAATTAAGACATATATTTTATTAAATTAAGGGGTTTTTGAATTAAATAATATTTTAATAAAATAATATTATTATTATTAAATAAATTTTTTATTAAATATAAATGATCTTATAATTTTATTAATGCAATTAAAATTTTTATTAAGGATTGAAATCCATTTTTGTCAAAACCCGTGAATTTTCGAGAAATGTCGATTTTTATTTTAAAAGAGAAAATTAAAATATTTAGAAAATTATTTAGGTAAAATAAATGTTATTTCTGGAATCATGACGTCGAAATTATCCATCGGTGAATATTTCATAATTTTCTAAGACAATCAAATTTTTGGGTAAATATTAAATACCGTTTAAATATATAATGTATTTTATGAAATCATAATGACCCAATGGTGATGTAATAAAATACTATAATCCTTATGTTCATCCAATATATGTTTTTCCATTAAAATAAAGTGATTTTGGGTTTGTTTGACATATTTTTCAAAGCATTAATGGACCCCTCAAAACTTATTCAACACTTTGCCTTTTTAAATTAATTTCCATGGGAGTGTGACTCACCTCCACATAAGAAACCTTATTATTTTAAGAAGTTCGTACTTGGGCCTTATAAAATATTTTTTTCCTCTTACATTTCCCAAAAACCATGGGCCAAAACCATGGGATGGTTTGTGGTTTGGATTAATTTAATGTAAGGGGACCCAAACATAAATAATAAAGAATTCCCTCACCTTTCCTATATAAACCCACACAAGCTCCCACTTCCTCCTCACTAAAATCCCTTGGAGTTCGTCCAACCTCTGCCCTACTCTCTCTATAATCCTCCCAAGGTGCCCCAAGCTCCCAAGAAGCCTCTCACAAGCCTCTCTCTAGCCATTGGAAGCACACTTCCAAGTAAGGGTTTTTTCTTCCTTTCACATTTTTGTCAATTTTATTTAAGTTGTATTGCCCATTTAATTTCAATTATGAATGTCGGGGTATGGTTTCAAACCTCCCTCATACTGCCCTATTTATATTTTAATGATGGGAGACCCCTTTCTCTCTCATTTAATGCCTCCGATGTACACCCGTTACTATGCTGAAATTCCGAAAGGAACATCTCCCTCCTCATTTACATCCAAGCAATACTTTTGTATCATGAAACTAAATTCCATTAAAATTGTTGGGAAATGTATCTATATAACCTATTTACTGTCCATTACATGTAAATATGATGAGGTACCCCTTTCTCTCTCATCAACCTTTTTTATGATTTCTTATGTCCCGCCGTTACGCTGCCGAAATCGCACCGATTTTCTAAGCCAATATCATTGTGTAGTGAATACCATGCACATTTCTCCATCAAGGGTATTCACCTTTATGTAAATTTGATTATTTATTGTAAAGTTTCATGTATTAATTACACATTCCTTTATTGTGGAAATAATTATTATGTTTTATGAATCCATGTTTTATGATCCATGTGGCACACTTATGCATGAAATGAAATATTTAAGAAGGGTGCGACCTTATAGTGCTCCAATGCATTGGGTAAAGTATAGTATAATGATAAATCATGTGCAATGAGTGTTGACTCATGCTAATTCAATTGAAATGAGGTTTTACTCATGCTTTATGTGCAATGATCCTTGGATCATGCTAATTACATGTTAAGTGTTGTTTCCACATTTCCATGTTATGATTATCATGCTTTATCATGCGTTTATGTTCATGTTTCTTTTATTATCTATTGATATCCCTATTTTCTAACATGTATTGTACTCCTCCTATTATTCCATGTGTACTCCCTTACTGGGATTTATAGCTCACCCTTTTTTTATGCATGTCCTCAGGTTATCCAATGCAATGCTAAGAATGAGGGAATGTAGTGGTCATGTAAAGGAAGTTTTCAATAAAGATGTTGTATTTAATGTTGTAAGTTTTTATGTAATGATCCTAATCCCCAAAGACACTAAACCTATCGATCTTCTTTATTGTATCAAGTGATGTTTTATGTAATAAATCATGTTTATGTTGTATTAAAAAGCAGCGTTTTCATAGTATTTTTTGTCATGAACCTTCAATTGTGGTGATACATAAGCTATCATCATATCATTCTATATGAGAACATGTCCCCTAAAATTTCATTAATTCATCACTATAAACTAAAAAACATTTTCTACTAAATGTTATTCTAATAATGGGTTCACCTACTAATCCGCACATTACATCAATTAAATTACAATCACACTCTTCTATCCAAGGGAACATAACTCCATTCTAAGTAAACATGTGGAGTGGATTATATATATATGAAAAATAATTCAGAAATCATCAATAATATCCATCCAACCTAATAAAAATACAGATTCCAATCATAGTGATTGTTCTGGTCCAATAATATATAATTTTTTTCTTAGATAATTGCACTAATATTCACTCTCTTGAAATCCTATGAGGCAATAATGAAACATTATATAGCCAAGATTAGAATTGGTAACTTTTTCAGAAAACTTTTAAATCCTTAGGTTCTTTAGTAAAATCTTATACTAATCACCATTACCAACCTTTATATTATAATATATAAGAATATCATCTATAATTACTAACACAAGGTAAACCAAGAAATATCTAAAGAGCCAACTCATTAAATCAACGATGATAGTGTGGGATTAGTAAAACAAGATAGCATCACTAATATTCATAGTTCTCATGCCTTGAATAGAAAGCTATCATGTGTGTCTTTTCACTTCTGACCATCAACTATTATTATTTAGATCAAAGATCAATCATGGAAAAATATTGATCTCCTTGTAATTGATCAAAAAAATCAAAAGAATTGGTGAGAGGGAAATTAATTTTAATCATGATCATGTAAATTTCATTATAATACATGTAGATTCACATTGATCCAACTTTCTTCATGATGAATAGAACAATTGTGTCTCATGGTGACACACTTGTTTGAATGAATCCTTTATCATGATTATCCTGGAGTTGTTTCATCAGTTATTATAATTCGATCGAGGCTATTATATATTTATTCTTTCAAAAAGTTGTATCACCGGTTATGAGTTCTATTGAAAACTAAAAATCATGATTTTTAAGAATATAAGGAAAATATTTTGAAAACACATTAATAAACTCCTATAAAATATGCATTTAATTAACATTGAGTTTCAAATAAATCATCTAATATAATTATCCAATTTTAATTATAATGACGACCAATAAAATTAATTAAATTTTCACTATAATATGAAATTTATCCTTCCCACATTTAAAAAACATAAGATGGTTTAGAATATAAAATATGACTCCCCTTCCAATGAAATTGAAATGTAATTTATATAAATAGTATTAATAAATGTTGAATATCACATGAAATTAAACTAGAAAGATATTTACATGATTTTTAGGATTCGAAATCTCAAAAACATCAATTGGGTATGATTTATAAATTTTATATGTGTATGTAATACTGTTAATATTTTTCACTATTATTTCAACTACTTATAATTGAGGTGTTTATGTGATACCCTTAGATTATTTTCAAATATATAAAATTGCATACACATAAAATAAATTAATAAATTCACATTATATGAGTAGAAGGTAAATGTACCTATCACTACAATATTATTTTACCCACATTAGAAATAATGATATGCTATGATTACCCTATTTCCATGGGCTTAATAGTTTTCATATGCCTATCATCATCATTAATCCAATGATTCAAGAACTAGTTATTATAATGAACAATCTCCTTGAAATTATACAATGGGAGTGTCCTTGGTGTACTTTCTATATATTTCACACCATTTTAATCATTATATTACTTATCCTCATAAAATTTCCATTCAATTTCCTGATCGAATTATTTTAAAAACATGAAAATTTTAGCATTACCATTAATAAAAAACTCTCCAGGCTTTTTTCTACACTTCAAGCATAAATTAAAATTCGTCTTAATATCTCTATGGTATTTTTAGTATAATTACCATTTAATTTAATATTTCATTTATTATAAAACCATTGTATTGAGGGGTGACTCCAATCTCAATATCCACATTGATATCTCATAAAATTATTTTTTCATAGGTTCTGAAGTCTCTTATGTATAATTCCCATTAAAGAAGTAGTTTTAAGGCATTTATCAATCAATCAATAATAAATTCCAGTTTAATAATAATACTGGAAGAAAAAATCACTGGTCTTATAAATTTTTTTTCCAATAGGAAACAACTGATTCATCAACCTTCTACTAAAGAAAAAGAAATTTATTCTGTATCTTAATAAAAATAATACAATGAAAGTAATTATAGAAAAATAATCTCTTAAAATAAACCCACCTAATGGATTAAATTTATTCGCTTTCCCTTTAATTCTAGAGAGTATTCCACCATTGATACACTCCACCTTTAAAATGATAAGTAGTTAGGATACCGTTTTCATGTTTTAATCACTAGATATTGTAAAATATCTTTCTTGTGGTATTACTATATTGGTCAACAATTATCGAATCAACAGACCCACTAAAATTCAGTGGATAATGCTAAATTAAGGAATCAATAGTATGATGTTCCATCCAATTAAAAATTAGGAACTCAACATCATGAAAAAATTGAGAATTTTTCATAATAAAAAAGGAAATATTTTTCATTCTATCTCTCATAACATTCAATTGGTCTAGTGGATATTTATTCCCATTTCTAAAAAATTCATCATAAACATGGTTCTTTATTTTTCCATTCATTAAGTAAAACAAAAAAAATTTAATAAATAATAACCACACTTGGAATAATATTATATAGAAATTCATTTATAATCTGTATAAATAATTACACCATATATTCAATCAATGACACATTAGTTTTATGATTGGTTGTCCTTGATCATTATCTATTAAAATCTTTCATAATGGTTACTAAAGAAAATGTGAATTAACCTAATAATATCTATTAGTTATGTCAAAATAGATGTGTAGTCAGGTACCATTAACAATGTACCATAATGATTGTTGATATTCACTCGATGTTTTTTTGGGATTATTACCTTTAGATACATCTATGGAAAATCCTTTTCCCCTTGTTGTATTCAAATAGGTATGTTTTTCTTGAAAAAACTACAATCCTTTATTTAACAAAACCTAGGAAGATTTTCTATACTTAAGATTATCTTAAGGGTTCCCACTAATTTTTCATACTCCTAGTTTCTAAAATACACTACACCTTTCCTTGGATACAAGATACATCAACTGATAAATTTTATAGATAAATACTACATCATTTTTATGAATACTCAACGCATTTAGAAGTATACTCTCTTGAGAAACGCATAGGTTCATTGTCTTTAGAAACATGGATTTGTAAAAAAACTGGTGCATAAAATCTCTATATAATTTCCCATTTATTTCATCATTAATAGAAAAATTCCCAGGTATAACATAATAAAATCCATTATCTATAACCAAAGGGAAGGGAAACATAAGAGAGGGTGGTTTCAGATTCTTAATAAGTGTATACATAAGTAATATAAAAATCATTTCATTAATGATAATAACATAATCATATGGGTATGATAAAATGAGATAAATATTTGAAAATAATACCCATTAATTCATATATAACAATCATGAAACATGGAATAATGTTTTATCATTTGAAAAACAAAAGAAATTAAAGTGTTGATTCATGAACAATCAATCATATACAATGAAAACATATTCTAATCTTAAGACATATGTTTTTGGAATTAAAATAATCATATAAAATCATTTCATTAGTCCATTATCACTTCAAATACTGTCATAGCTGATTGGGTTCACTCCATATTCTATCATTTCCACTGTAAACGTTCACTCCCAAGAACATATTATAGAAAAAAATCACTTACTAAACTAGGTTCTCTACCCATTACAATCCTTATTTCCCCATCAGATACCCTTCTTTACCCAATGCATTAGTAGGATATGTAATTTATATCCCAACCAAATCATTAAGAAAACTGTACATGTGTTTGTGGTAACATCATGAAAAATTCATCACACCTTAAAATAATATCCTATTTAAATGATATAGGTTTTGTAAAAATTTAATCATTATAATAATTAAATAAATATAGAAAGAATAAATTTTTAATATTTAATCATATCTATATTAGTTGATAATAAAAATCAATGGATGTGGTTATTGAAATGTACATTTAAAAGTTCAATTTGAAATTTTGTCTTTAAAATACACAATTTTTAAATCACTTATTTAGAATACAAAAATATAAAAAATAGTATGGAAAAAATTTATTTTAAAAAATGAATATTTTAAAATGAATACATAATTAAAATATAATTCATAATGGTGGGAAAATAAAGTCTTATGTTTTTTGTTAAAACAAAAAAACATTTCATATTTTTAGTAATAAAAATATTCCAGGTTTGGAAAATAAAAAGACTGTTCATTTTAAACATTGGTAAGGAAATTAAAATAATGTAAAAATTATTGAATAAAAATATTTTAATAATATTAAAATAAAAAAACATTTTAACAATAATATGGGCATTAAATAAGACATTCCCAACTAAAGGGAAAATCATGTCTGAATTTGAAGAAAAATATTATTTTTATCCCATTAATAAATATAAAGTATAAATGAAAGTATTTGAATTAAATATTCACAAATAATAGGATGAGAATAAAGGATATAATATTTTGGAGATATAGAACATATAAATTCATTATTAGAAAATTTAAGCATAACCAATACTAGTAAAAATGAAATTTTAACAAAAAAAACTCTTACTCCACTTCTATATTACATAATAAGAACGCTATCTTACTATATAATAAATTTCATTTTATTATAATTCCATAAAAATACATAATGATGAAAATAATACCATACATAGTGTACTTATAACCTTTTATTTCATTTTTATTAAAAATCTTACATTATCATCATCATATTGGGTGTCAACTGCTCATTCTTCATGTATGTTTGGTTTAGGAATTTACAATCCTTGCACGTGAATCATGGTTACTTATTCCCTAGAGTGTTAATAATGATGTAAATATAAAAATATATTCATTATATATATATAACCATTTATATAAATCATAGATGAAAAATAAATTATATCACTATGTGGAGATGGTAGTCTTTATGAACACACGTGTGACGTTTTCATTATTCGATGGATAGAATAAAAGAAAGGTAAATATTAATTAATATTTTTAGAATCATTATTGTAAGAAAAATAAAATATATTATCCTTAAATATTTCATTATTACCAACCATCAATTATAGTGGTGGAATATGATTTGTATCACTACATAGAGGATGTAGTCCACCTAAACGCTTAGGTGATACCTTCATCTCTCATTTAATTGAGAAGATGTGGTAAATGGTGGTATCAACATAGTAATAAACTACTAGTATATTTCTAATACTTGATTCATAATATTTCAATGGATATGGCTAGTTTATAGGAAATAGAGTATCATATAAAAATGAAAGATCTTTGTTAAGATCTATACCACTTATTCTAGAGACACGACATGGATTAAACCATATACATTGAAGTACAAGGCTTAGGAGAAGACCAGATGTACTAGGTTAAAGACAATGACTACAAGAATGTTTTGGAGTAATAAATTCAAAATATATAAGGATCAAATGGAGTGAAAAAGAAAGGAGAAGTGTTACCATTCAATAAGTGAGTTTACATTTAATTTCATAAAATTTTTCAATGATTTGATGTTACTTTTTATGACTGGTTTCTTTAGTTTTTATTTTTGTTTAGTTTTGATAATTACATCAACCCATCATTAATTTCATTCAAATATTTTTTTTTCAAATTTAGTATGTCAAAGTATTTTTTTATATATAAATAAATTTTTATATATTTTTTATGGATTTTATAGCATTTAAAAGATAATAAGATTATATTCATTTAATTTTTTTATTTTGAAATTAAATTCAATTGTTTCGATGTTGAAAAAATTCACTAAATTTGTTACATGTTGTTCACGTGATATTTTACTTTTCAGCATAAAGTAAAATCAAAATTATAATGATATCTTAAGCTTCATTCGATGAATTAATGGAAACAATAAACCACATGATAGATAATGGAATTATGAATACATAATTATTTTATTTGGAAGTCTGATAATGATGTTTTGATACTCTAAAAATCACAAGAGTTTTAGAAGAAATTTTGCAACTGTATAGTGAATAGATTTGGAAACTATAGTATTTATTTTTCATTAATTTATACTGATATAAAACTCACTCTAAACCTAGGTTTATGTTAATATAATAAGTTCAAATTTATTTCATTAGTTTGCATTGATGGCTAAAAAAGTCGTTTGGATGGCCAATAAATTCATCAAAGAATGGGAATGCAGTTTTCCAGCTGTAGTTTTCCACAATTTTATTCCTTCTATGTTTCAAAGATATTGGGAGATTTTATATTCATAATTATTTTATTCATAAACCATTATAAATATAATTAGACTTACTATAAATAAGTCTTCTAAAATTATTGCTGGATCTGATGTTAAATGGCTCAAATAATTCATCGATGTCTGAAATTAAGATGATCTCATTTTTCAGACGCATTTTTCACACCCTATGCTGTTATCCATAATGTAAGGATAGAACCCTACATTGGTACGTGTAAGGTAATGAATGAATCATATGTTTTATAAATGCACATATTGATTATAAACCATATAATGAATAGTTTTCATATGGATCAGTAACTCTACCTTAAGTGAATGGTAATCATAAATAATATCCACCCTACATTGGAATATAGAAATAATATTCATACTCTATGTTTGGTAAAGTGAACGTATAGTTAATCAATTATATGATTAGAGTCAAACATATGCTGGGAGGATGAACATATGAATTCTAATACCTATATTACTTTGATCCCTACATTACGTGTAGATGAATGTATGGTTAAGGAACCAAACGTTGGTAGGAACCCTACAATATGAAAAAGAACTATAAGCTGTGCAGAGAAACCCTACGCTACATTGTTCAACCATATATTTGACTATTCAAAGGTAGAGTTTTATTTAAATATATTATATGTGATTTTTTCAATGGTATCTATGGATTTATATATATTTATAAATCTATTTTATGACCAACTCAACAGTTCACATGAAACATGAAGAAAACCCATACTATTTTGGTATTTTTATCATTGATTTAAATTTTATAATATTTAACTACAAGAAAATATGAAAATTTCATCCCTCTTAGAACATATAAGTAGAAGAGAGTGTCACCACTTAATCCAATAATCCCCAAAAAGGTTGGATATAAACAAAGTGTGACACCCCAATCCTACATCCAATTAGCCTACAGTTGGAAGGTAGTGATAAATAGTTTTATCAACTAAATGGGAGACCATATCATAATGAACTTGTACAGACACAAAAAATTCATGTACATCACATAATTATCAGATATATAACCTATAATAACCTATGAGTAAACAAATTCATGAAATAACAACTAAGAAAAATCATAGTGTGGAAATACAAAATTATTCATAGTATGAAAGGGGAAATACATTCCAAGACAATGATAAATGGAGTCCCAAAATAACAGTCGGTGAGGAAGGTGATTCATGCTCATGAATATAGAATTCTACCATCATTAGAGATCTCCATCAATTGTTATCTCTAATATTTAACAACATTAACACATCCTCAGGAACCATCTAATTGCATGCCTTATTTGTAATACATGACATGTGTAAGACAATACCATATTGGGGTGGGTATATATAGTTATTAGTAATCTCTAAAAACAAAACATTGAAGTAGTTGAATAAAACAGATATCTCCACCCACAAGATAGGAGGGGAGAAAAAATACCAACAAAAAATATGATCATAGATGAAACAAGTCAATGAGATAGTGTGAGACCTTAACCATTACAACCAGCTAAGAATGATGAGTCTTCTTGAGGCTCTATGTATCAATGTTTTCTTAATTCTAGTACTCTATCATTACCTTACCAGGTCCACAGTGGGGGACCCATTCCATGTTGATGTCATGAAATGGTCGAGGTTTTATTTAACCAAAGTGGAGGACCCATACCTCATTTAAGCTCATTTATGAGGGGTGCTGAATCATTGGATAAAAGAACCATTAACCAAGTGAGTATGGGGGGACTAAACCTATCAATAATAAATATTTAACGGATACACACAATGAAATTTAGATTCTATAAAAGGGTATTGTCTGTATGTCACTCCATACATCCCATTACTGTGTCTAATATATCCAACTGTTATAGATAAAGAGAACATCTCTTACCACCTCATGTCATATCTCTAATATTGATACTATGTCTTCCACCATGACCTTCCTATAATTATAATTATGTAAAACTACTCATGATTCTAATTTTATGATCATGAAATGAGATAGGATAGGTAGAATATAATATAGAATGTAATCAAAATGTATTCAAGAGGTACACATCAGTTACACCTAAATCCAATCCTTGTTGTGTCATGATTTCGAACAAGGCTTGTAAAAGACCATGTACACAGTGTGTGTTATAAGGTATATTACGTGTGGGACCACATAGGTCCTAGACTTGTACTATATTTACATTATCTAATCGTCAAATAGAGTTACATAATGTTTGGGCCTGATCACATTGTCATATGATATTTAACTTGTCCCCAAACCCTTGTCGCTGCAACATGAGGATTACACATCATGTGCTATAATAAAATACATATAATTTCATAAAAATTTTCAAATAAAGTCATGTATTCTTATTGAATCTTTACTGTATCAAATTATTCCACCATCTATCTCACCGTGATCTTTATTCGACATATTAATCGTGATGTAACTCACCCAAAATTCAATTCATGACATATAGTAGCCAAAAATCATGATTTTTATCAGCCCATGAGATTCAAATCCCAAATTTTTTCATTATTAGATGGTTCTTCATTCATATTCTATCTAAATTAAAATATTATTCCTTCAATTTTACAAAACAATATCTCATTTTTCTATCAAACACCTCACCATGAATCTGGGGTTTCATTACATCTCCAAATAGATCAATAGTCAAATCATCATCTAACCACATGCCAATGGAAAATATGTGAGGAATATGTATAAAACCACAATAAACAAAGTTAATTAATCTTTGGCCATTGTGAATGCAAACATTTATCACATCCATGGATACAAAACAAAGATGGAAAAATAATTTATAAAGTATTGAATATTAATATGAAAATTTGTAATTTGATAGGGAAATAAAAATTGAAATTATAGAGTGATTCAAAAAAACTTATTATATGACGATGAAATATATAAAAATGAAATAATCGACAGATTATTATCCATACCTCACAATTGGATCCATTATTTGTGAAGAATAAATTTGTGTCATTGTCATTATTGATCCTAGTAATTTCTGTTGTTGATCTCACAGCCTCTCTATCTTGATCCTAGAAAGACTACCATGATGATATTCTGATACTCTCACAGAGTTATGTTCCTAGCATGACATTTTATCCATGGATGGGATTAAATATAAGATACCTTGATCACAAAAAAAATTAATGAATTTTTTGATTTAATTAATTTAATTCATTTCATATCCACCCATGACTATGCATTTCTACAGAACCCTAGGTTTGAGGTATGTAACATTTGTATATGAATTTTTATATGTTTAATTTCCTTTGTATGAGTTTGAAAGATTTCAGGAGAGTTTTTAATGGTTTTTGAAATGTTTTGAGGCTCTTTTGGGTGCGCATGTTTAGCGCACGTTTAGGGGAAACCATGCAAGAATCCCAGAAAAAACATGCAACTCGAAGTAGTGGGCTTCCACATGATTTTATTATGGTTTGTCTAAAAGTATGAGAAGTACATGCGAGAGGCCTTCGAAGAAGTATCATCTGCATGGTTAGTTCATGGATTTTCAAACCATGCAAGCTAACCGTGCAACCCATAAAAATGGTTTTTTTAATGGGGTTATTCGGAATTCTCCCTAACTCACCCATATATTCCCTCATATGAAACCTATGTGCCAATTAATTATCTAAAGGTCTAGGGGTGCTCTCCCACTTTATGTGGATGTGTTTTTAAGGGGTTTCAAGGTGTTTTGATAGCGGTTTCTTCTGGGTAAGTATTCTCTCTTGGTTTCTCTTTGGTTTTATCTAGATCTACTCTTCCCACTCTCTCAGTTTTCAAGATATAGATCTATTGTGTGTAGATATAAGGTTTCTATAGACTAAAGTGATGATTTTTGGGCTTTGTGTTGATATTTTAGTGGTTCTTGAGTGGTTCTGGTGGTGTCTTTGCTGGATTTTTTGTGCGGTTTCTTGTGGATTGATTTCACCGGAACCCTTAAGGTATGTGAATTCTCTATCGAATCCATTTTCATAGAACATGACACGTTGATTTAAATTTATTGGTTTTACATGAAATAAATTGTGATAATGATGGTATAATCATGTTCGAAATTCATTGGGTAGTGATTTGGTGGTTTTGGGGAAATGGGTTATTGATGAAAAAAAGGGGATTTGTTGCATGATTTTAAAATGGTTATTTTCAAATAATTTGTGATTGATCATGAAAAATGTTTTATGAATGATTGTTTTTAATAAATATAATTTTTATTGTATATTGGTTGGGCATGGAAAGTGGTTAAAGGGTGATTTCAATAAATGGGTGATTTTTTTTGTGAATTGGCATGAGTTGAAAATTGGGGATGCGCATATGGTTTTGTTGGTGGTGGATAAATATTTGTCATAATGTGGGGACTTTTATGTGATATACTTTTTTTTGTTAAGTATTATGGATTCTATGAATGGTGTGTGTAATGTTGTTTAGGTGTGCCACTATAAAAAGTGGATGGATAGTGTTTGAAAGGTCCACCATCAAATGATATGTGGGAAGAAAGTACCACTAGATTGGGAAAGGATAACGGGCTTGGAAGGAAGTGTCATCATGGTTGTTTATCGGTTTTGGTGTGATAGTCACCATGGCATTATTACTTGTGTAATATATTGCAAGATGGAATATTTTTGGCTAATGTGTTATGGCATTATGGATTATGGAATAGTTGTGATTTTCCCTTGTCTGACATGGCTTGATAAGGGTGTGTTTGGCTTGTGGTAACAGTTTCACTATTTAATGTTTTATATGAATTGTTTTATATAAACCTGTTAACGGTTTTTTCACAGTGGCATGTGTAGGGAATTCATTTGGTAAAATCCTTCTGATTATTAGTACTCAGCCCTGCTTTGGAACATTAGTGATTTTGCAGATGTTGTCTTACAGGACACATGTAAGAGTAATGTATCTCATTTTTTTAGTAGTTTGACATGATTCTTTGTTGATGTTTTTCTACTTGGAGCATGAAGCATGTAGTGGAACTGTGAATTGTGTTCTAGAGATTGGAGTCTTATTGTGTAGTCTTCTTTTATGTACTCTGATATTTGGTTTGGTTGTATTGGAATTTAGGAATTTTATAAAATAGTTTGGTTTCCTTTTGGTAATGTATTGGTTGGGTTGATATGTTGACACACATCATGTAGTTTTTTTGATTATGGATTTTTTGTGGTTGATTTAATTTTCAGTTAAAATCATTCCCTAATGAATCTTGAATACCTTGGCATTTATTGCCTGCCTTTGGTGCCCTAGGAATGTTACTGAAGGAAAAGTGCCATTCCTCCACCCTCTCAAGACAATGGGATATGGTGGGGTGTTATAAGAGGTGTGAGATTGTTCAGTCCTTAACTTTAAAGAGAGAGCAGTTCTTTGGTCCATTGGAATTAATTGTTTTTCAATGCATTGACATTTGTTCTTGGTCTATTACTTGAGTCGAGATAGTAGCAAGAAGTTGGATTGTTAGAACTAGGAATGTATAGCGTAAAAGGATAGAGTTAACCATTTTATACTGAACATAATGTTACCAAGGAGTTGGGTACATAAATTTTTTCGAGATACTTATAGGAATATTAAATCTCATTGTCGTGGGTGTAGCCAATGATTTGAACATGGCATGCATGGTAGAAATGAATTCCGACTAGGATGCATATTTTATTGGGGTATAATTATTTATGGTTAATATGAACATGTGGATTTTGATCAATTTGAATTGGATTTCAAAACAGAAGGATTTGAATCTTGGAAACTTTTGGTATTCTAAAAAGGGTTTGATTTTCAAAACATGGTGGATTTTCCAGAATAGTACAACGTGGGAAATCTGAACTTATGGAAGCCTGGTTGTGGAAGTTTTTATGTAATTTAATTTGATTCATTAGCCTTATCTTACTTTGGGTGTGGGACTTATTGTTATTTTTATTTTGATAGAAATGGTACTAGGTAGGAATCATAGAGACCAATGGGAGGAAGATGACGAAAATATGGTTCCAAATGAGCCCCAGGTGAACTAGCAGCTAATACAGAGTATAGTAGAAGCCTTTCATGGTATAGAAAGTGGGAATAAATAGTATGAACCAAAGCATGTAGATCATGCAGTTCAATTTCAAAGGCAGAATCCAGCCCTGTTAAGGGGTGATTTGGAGCCTAAAAGGGCTGAATCAAGGATGAACAGAAGGTATAGGATATTTGAATTCTTGGGAACAATAGTAGAGCATAAATTGAAGATAGACACATACATTTTGGAAGATCTTTTCATTAAGTGGTGGGAGCTGGTGGTCCGAGCTAGGATGGACCAAGGTGTAAAATGGGAGGGTTTTTAAGAGGTGTTTAATATAAAATTATACCCTCATACGTTCAAAATTCAGAACATAATGGATTTCATCCATTTGAATCAAGGGAACATATTAGTAAGGGAATATGTTCCTAATTTTATGAACATAGTGTGGTTTTCACCTAATGTGGAGGTATCACATTGTTGATGGCATGAATTTTTGAAGCTGGGTTGCCTTTTGAAATTATATCCAAGATAGTGGTGCTATTTATAGATGATAACATGGTAATAGGTAATAGAGCTAAAGTGGATGAGAATGATCTTTTGGGGCCTATAGGCAGGGGGAATCATATTGGTAACCTTGGGAAATGATGGGAACTCGAATGTTGGGTTCAAGTGGAAGAGGGACATTATTTCTAGGGTGGGAGTATGACTCTGAATCCGAAAACTAGATCGATGAATCTTCCTATGAAGCCTCAGAGTAATATGGGATGTTTTCATTATGGATCTATTGGTCACATCAAGAGGGATTGTACGACACAACCTTTATCATGTCATAATTATATGAAGATGGGGCATCTTCAGCATTATTCGCATAATGATCTAAGGTCCATTGTCTATGACAATCCTCAGGGTTCACTGGTGTCTTATGCATCGACGGGAAAGGGGAAACAACATACCCCCCATTAGCAAAGAATATTGGGTCATGTTTATTTTCAGAATACCACGATGCCTTAGTAGGGTAAAAAAGTGTAGAGTGCGGTATGTAAGATGTTTTTTTAGAGCTGATCTTGTTATGGTGGATGCTCATTTAGGACCATCCACAATGTATGGTACGATTATTTTAATGTCCATATTGATGCACGATTAATTTCTTATGGGTTTTTTGCATTATTTTAGTGATTCTCATACCGTTATTTTTTTGGATTACATGTAGAAATGACGCCTTCTATTTTGACACTACAAACTCCTCTAGGTCAAATAGAGTGTTGAGCCTTCTAATGTAGAGTGTGTTTCTTAGTTGTGGATGACCTTTAATTGATGTGGGATTTCTTTTTACTTGAGATGGATTCTTCTTACATAATCATGGGAATGGATTGGTTGGAGATGTTTACTACCCACATCGATTTCAATGAGAGAATAATTGGTTTTACGATGGAGGATGGTGTTGAACACCTCTTTAGAAGGAAGAAGAATGAAAAGCTAGCTGCAACATATTTTTTTTGCACCATCTATTGGATTGATATCATATAAGTTAGTGTTTTTTTGTTGGCCTTAGTAGAAGGTATTTAGAAGAGTCTTCTTCCAACAGTTGTGGACCAGTTTATGGATGTCTTTCCAAAACAAGTTCAGGTTTTCCACCCATTATAGATGTAGAGTTTATGATTGATCTCATTCTAATGACTTGTCCCATCTCAAATCGTTATTACTATATGGAACTACAAGAATTGAGGGAATTAAAAGTGTAGCTGGAATAGATAGGTAAAAACGGTTCATCTGGCCTATCAAGTCTCTTTGGGTAGCACTGGTTTTGTTTCTTAAAAAGGTGTATAGTACTCTGCTGATTTGTGATGGTTATCATATAATTAATTAGTTTATGATAAATAACTGATATCCACTTCCATTAATTAATGATTTTCTTTTCACGTTGAGGGGATCTCAGTGGTTCTCCATGGTTAAATTGAGGTTAGGATGTCATCAATTTAGGGTGAGGAAGAAGGATATTCCCCAAATATCTTTCAGAAATATATATGACCATTACAAGTATTTGGTTATAAATTTTGGTCTAACGAATGTATTAGTAGTTTTCATGGAAATTATAAATCAGATATTTCTAAGATATCTAGATTCATTTTTATGATATTTTTTGATGATATACTAGTGTATTCAAGGACAAGGTTGGAGCATGAGTATCACTCAGAGATAGTGCTAAGGATATGGAGGAATCATCGGTTGTATGAAAAATTGTCAAAGTGTGACTTTTGGATACAAGAGGTTCATTTCATTGTCTATGTTATTTCTGAGAGAGGTGTTTCAGTTGATATGAAAAATATAGAGGTTGTTTTCTCCTGGAAACGACCAAAGAATCATTTAAAGATATGGAGATTCCTTGTTCTAGTTGGTTATTATTGACGTTTTTTCATGATTTCTCATGACTGTCATGGCCAATGGCTGCTTCTAAAAGAAATAATATCCCATTTCAATGGGATGATAAGTTTCCAAAATGATTTTAAGAGCTAAAGGGTCTCCTTATATCATCACCAATCATGGTTTTTCTTAATCCAATGAAATGTTATGTGGTGTATTGTGATGCATCAGGATCCAGTATGGGGTGTGTTCTCATGAAAGTGGACCATTTGGTTGCATATGGATCACGACGGTTGAGATTTCATGAGAAGAACTACCCAAAAAATGACCCCGAGTTGGTGATAGCGGTACATGCTTTAAAAATGTGGTGTCATAATCTCTTCGATGAGAAATTCATGGTGTTTACGAATCACAAGAGATTAAATCATATTTTCTCACATGGATATTTGAACTTGAGGCCAAGGAGATGGATGAAATATCTCTGAATATTTGATTTTGACTTAATGTACACGTCGGGTAATAGAAATTCGGTGGAAGATGAATTAAGTAGAAAATCATATGCTCTGTTGGTGAAACATGCATCAGATTAGTGGAAGTTAATTTCGGTCATAGCCGATATTTGGTTAGAAAATGAGGACTACTGTGAAGGATAATTATTCTTTCTGGTTAGTTTGTTTCCTTACATGGTTGGTTGGGTTAAACATACACATGAATTTGACTCCAAGTGTAAGGAAATGAGATTGAAACTCAATGGTGGGGAGATCATTGAGGACTGGAAACTGAATAGGTATTCAGTTTTTTTTGTTTTCAGAATCATAAAGTGGTAACTTTATCTTTTCAGGAAGAAATTATCAAGGCTTATCATCATTCTAGGTGGGCGGTCCATCATGGAATTTATAAGATGTATAATGTGTTATGGTGTAGTTTTGGTGGGTTGGTATGAAAAGGGATGTGGCTAAGCTTGTTTCAAGATTGTTGACTTTTCAGCAAGTGATGGTAGTGAATCAATGTCCAATAATAATTTTTTAATATTTTCCTATTCCAGTATGGAAATGGAAGGAAATATTGGTGGATTTTGTGATAGGTCTCCCGAGAATAGTGAGGAAACACGATGCCATATGGGTGACTATGGATCGACTCACAAAGTCTACCCATTTCATCTAGATTTTTTAATCTCACACAGTGGGATATATATAAAAAATCTATAACAATGAAGTGGTCAATGGGCATGGTGTTCCAGTTTTGATTGTATCATATAGAGATATGAGGATCACATCTCGTTTTTGGAAATCCTTGTAGCAAGCCCTTGGGCCACAGTTGACGATGAGCATGGTGTATCATCCTCAGACAGATGGTCAATCCGATTGGATGATACAAACTTTTGATGATATATTCAGGGCTTGTGTGTTGGATTTTGGTGGTTCATTGGAGGACAAATTACCAATGGTGGAGTTATACTATAATAAGAACTATTAGCTTTCAATATGTATGGATCCATTTGAGGTATTGTATGGGAATCTTTGTCGTTCTCCCCTATACTATGTGGAAATGGGTGAGACATTGATGATTGGACTAAGCCTTGTCAATGAGACTATAGAGAACATCAAGATGATCCTAAATAGGATGGAGATGGCTCAATTCTGTCATAAATAGTATGCGGACTATGGTCGATGATCGTTGTCGTTCGAGGTTGGTGATCCTGTGTTTTTTAGAATCTCTCCATGTTTTGGACATCGTTGGTTAGGAAATCATGGTAAGATATCTCCAAGGTATAATTGGACATTTGAGATACTTGAGAAGATTGGAAAGGTGGGTTGTCTGTTTTCTTTTCCACAATGGTTTAGTGTGGTGTACAATGTGTTTCATGTGTCATAGTTGAAAAAGTTTCAGCTGGATCATAACCATGTGATTAGATGGGAACAAGTTGAGTTAGAACTGGATGCCTTTTTTGTTCATATGATTGTGAAAATTGTGGATAGGTGAGAGAAAGTATTTAATGGTAAAATCATATGTTTTGTTTTAGTTTTATGGAGGTATTGTCCGATTCAGGAGGAGACTTGGGTGTGGGAGAAAGAGATGGACGATCAATGGCCCGAGCTCTTTCATCAAAGAGATAGTTCTCCAATTTCTGAGGATTAAAAGTCCAATAGTGGGGAGAATATAGCAAACCTTTTTGTGGTATGTGTCCTTTTTATAACTTTTTATTTGTTTAAATTACTTCATATGAGTTTTCAATATTTTGGGAGAGTTTGGAATGGTTTTCGAAATGTTTTTAGAATTTTCTTGGTGTGCACAATATGCACACAGTTAGGGGAAACCGTGAAATAATTAAAGGAAAACTATACCACTTGAGGTTGTGGGGTTCAACATAGTTTTTTAATGGTTTTAATAACTATGTGAGGAGCCCATACAGAGGCTTTCGAGGCAGTAGCATCAGCACAATTGGCGCACATTTTTTCAAACTGTGCGAGCAGACCGTATGACCCATTTCAAATGGTTTTTTAATAAGGGGATTAGTCGAGATTCACCCTAACTCACTCATTTCTTATCCCATATGATACCTACATAGTATTAATTTTTTACAATGGCTACAGGTTCTCTCCCATTCGATTTGGAAGGGTTTCTAAGGGGTTTCAAGGTGGTTTCAAGGTGGTTTCTCATGGGTAAGTCATCTCTCTTGGTTTTTTTTGTTTTTACCTAGATCTACTCTTCCCTCTATATCGATTTTCTAGATATACATATTTTGTGTGTAGATATAGGGTTTTTGTAGCCTAAAGTGGTAATTTAATGGCTTTTTGATCATAGGGAAGGGGATCTAGACCAGTTCTGATGGTGGGATCACTGGATTTGTTGTGTGGTTTTTAGTGGGTCGATTTCACCGGAACACTAAATGTAGGTGAATTCTCTCTTGACTCCATTTTTTTATAACTTGAATCCTTTTGTAAAATTACCTGGTTTTTCTTGAAATTAATTTTTATAATGGTGGTGGATTCTTGTCTAAAACTCATTTAGTGATGATTTGGGGATTTTGGGGTAAATGGGTTATTGTTACAAAATATGGGTTTTGTTGCATGATTTTAAAATGTTGATTTAAAAATCATTAGTGGATGACCATGAAAAATATTTTTTTAAAGATTATTTCTATAAAGATGTTGTTTATAAAAATGTGGTAGGGCATTTAAAGTGGTTAAAGGTTGTTTTTAATAAATGAGTGATTTATTGAAGTGAATTGTCATGTGTTGAAAATTGCAGCTGTGCTAAAGGTTTTTTTGGTGGTAGATAACTTGTTAGAATAATGTGGTGACTTTGATGTGATAAAGTTGTTTTTGGTTAAGTATTATGGATTGTGTGAATGGTGTGTGTGATGTGGGTGGAGAGTACCACTATAAAAAGGTGATGAATAGTATACAGAAGGGCCAATATAAAATGATAATTGGTTGGGAAGTACCACTACATTGGGAAATGATAACAGGCCTGAATGGAAGTGCCACCGTGCCTGTTTACCGGTGTGGGTGTGAGAGTCACCATGGAATTATTGTTTTTGTAATATTATGCAAGATGGAATTTGGTGGGCTAATCGCTGATGGTGTTATGTCTTATGGAATAGTTGTGGTATTCCATTGTTTTACAAGGCTTGGTAAGGGTATGTTTGGTTTGTGATTATGGTTTCAGTATTTAATGTTCTATATAAATAATTTTATATAAACTAGCTATAGTTTTTATCCTATTGGTGTGTGTATATAAGTAGTTTGGGGAAATCCTACTGAGTATTAGTACTCACCACCTTCTTTGGAACTTTGGTGCTTTTAAAGATGTTGTATTCTAGAACCCATATAAGTGTAAAGCATCTCATTTTTCTATAAGTTCGACATGATTCTTTTCTGATGTAATGGTGCTTGGAGAATCGAGGTTGAGGTGGATCTATGAATGGTGTCCTAGATCATGGGGATTTATTTTGTAGTCTTCCACTTGGTACAATGATATTTGGTTTGGTTGTATTGGAATTTGAGAGTTGTTATGGAACTGTTTGGATGTCTTTTGGTAATGTATGAGTTGGGTTACATTGTTAACATGGATTATGTCGTTCTGTTGATAATGGATGGTTTTTATTGCTGACATTATCTTAAGTTAAAATATTTCCCTATTGATTCGTGAATCCCTTTTCATTTATTTCCAGCCTTTGACACCTTGAGAATGTTTCTTAAGGCTAAGTAGAATTCTTCCACCCTCTCAAAGAAATGGGATGGGGCGGGATGTAAAAAATTCACATGGGTCTGATGTGAAAAACCATACATCATGCCTAGGATAAAACCCACATTTTAGTTACAAATATGGTATTTATTTCCCCATATGATACTTCATTCAAAAGTAAACCCATTATTTCATAAAAATCAATATTAGTTTAATATGGTAAATATTTTTTTTAGATACCCCATGACTACTATAAAACCATGCTTTTAATGAAGAAAACCCTTGAATAAAATATATAAATATCTAAATATGACAAAAAAACATGATTTGTTACATTCTCATTACGTTCATGGATTTTCACCCCAAAAAGCACAACAAATCCAAAAAGGTGAGGCTACTAAGTCCCCATGTGGAATCAATTATCTACTGAGCTCTCATAAAGGTTCCCATACATCTAAAGAACCAAAACAAGTAGACTAGTTAACCCATAATGGTTACTCTCCAATCAATCCTTGATTCTAACCAGGAACTCTAAAAATTGGATCATTCCTTGATGTCTATATCTCCCCAACACATATCCTGTGAGGATTAATGGACAAATCACCATAAATATGAAATAAGAAATACATCATGTACTTATTATAGCAGTGGGGTTACATCCAAGTGGTTAGAAACCACAAAACCCTTCATAGTATCAACAAAAACCTAAATAACCTTGGTTATAGATTATTGTACCATAAACATATCTCCAAACCTCAATGTAGAGAGATTATTAAGATAAAAAATTCACCCTATTTGATCTACAATGTCATATAAAATTGGTCCACATAATATTTCATTCAACTATGAATGATCTTCATTATCTATTGGATCACCTAAACTTTTCCACTACCCCATACTATAACTTTGGTCCAATAATTTATTACTTACCTGAATTCATCATATATATAGGATACTTTTATGTTCACCAATAATTATCCTCTAATGCTGTCATACTAATAGTGGATGGATAACTATTGATCTATGTGTACTTCACTAGGGTTATGTGATCCTCTCATATCCTCTAAAAGTAAGACACATAGAAACAAAACAAATCCTCAAAAACATAAATGGTTTTCTCAATCTTAAAATATTTATGGGGTGAAAAATGTTGAAATTTTCCATAATAAAGTCATAAATTCCTTCTTTAAACCTATCCAAATTCTCGATTTAAATAATGAATCATTTTCAAATATGGTCATTATGGGTACCCTAGTAATTTGGATGATCTACCTTATGTACAATCCCCCCAAACACTCTAACAACTTTGATATTTGGATGGAAAGGAAGTGAGAGAACATGGAAATATGAACAATAATCACCTAGATATCTTTGTGTATTCTCACTATCCATGTAGGCCTCATTAAAAAATCCATTTATATATCATCCCACTTTATGTCTTGGACATCAAGAAGTTGAGTCAAAACAGATGGAACTAGATGCTCTTCCTTCACTTGTTGATTGGTAATACATAATGAAGAAAAATCCATAAACACTTTACATCATAACCACCAAAAAAATAGTAAAAAAAGGTCATGATACTTCATCATTTCTAAAGGATGTTACTATAAAGGGGAGCTACAAAACTCCACCAAAACCTCCTCATAAAATGTTATATTAACTAATTTCTATCTTTGGAAAATTGTAACAACCTAACAACTTCAAAAAAATCATTTTTTCATCTTTTTAGGTTATCTAGTGAATTTAAAATTAAAATTTATGTTTACCAACTATGCCACTCTCGCATATAGTATACGAAATGAAGTCACTAAAACTGAATAAAAATTATTTCTCCCAATATCCTATATTAGGGTTCGTTATAGCGAGTCCAACTACTCATTCAACTCCTCCACCATGTGAGAACAATATTTTTGGTTAGGGGAATCTTCCACCCTGTTTCCCATTCCGTAGTATATAATATTTAAAAAATTTATTCATTCTAGAACAGTAAAAATGAAAAAATCTTAGTTTGAAGTCTATCTTGGAGAATATGAACCTATGACACTAGTTATCTTTGTAATGTACAAAAATCTCACCAAAAAGATAGCGCATCTACATCATCAAGGTAAATAATACTAATTATAACTTCATTGCATGGGTTACATAGTTCTTCTTCAAGGGATCCCAACATCTAAGACATATACAAAATAATATTCTACTTACCCATAAAAAACACCTGATTTATGATCTTTAGAGATTATATAACACAACATACTCAACAATTTACTATGGAAGTCCAAAACTAGGTACACTAGCCAACCTCTACCTCATCATGACAAAGGATATTTGGCAAAGATTGTTATATGAAAATATCTCCATTTTTCATGTGAAGATAGTCTATGGGGCCACAATACTATAAAATTTTTCAATGAACCTCTGGTAGCACTCTTCTAAAGAAATAAAACTACACTCATTAGATATATTGTTTGATGGATTCTATGATTAAACAACCTGTGTATTAAATTGGTCTACATCCACACTACGTTCTGAGCTGACATACCCCATAATGTGAACCTCATTAATCCAGTTCTAAAAATTTTGGATCTTACCATATAACTGGTTCTCCTAGAGTTATTCTATTACCATATTCAAAAACTTTGTGTTATTATATCTATTTTGAAAAGTACATGGTTATTTCAATGATAAATACACCTAAAAATAATTCATGAAAGGTTGATTTATTAAATTCATAAGTCCCATAAATATAGTAGAGTAATTAATAACAAAAAAGTGTATCACTGAAACACACAATTCCAATAGAGACACCTAAATTATATCTTTATAATGTACTCATTGTTATCCCATAACTAAGGGTAATCAGATCTATAGTCAATCTTCTAGGACCATCTCTCTTCGTTCAATTTATCGAATAGGCCATTAATCCCCATAAAATGGTACTATTTTTATCATCACATTATTCATGTGATGATAATCAATGTGTAACCACATTCTCATATATCAATTCTTTCTAAAAAACTAGATTATCCTAAGGGGATTCAAAAGTACTAATAAATCCATCCTCCAAATGATCATCCTACTACATCCTTAGCTATGGATGATCTATAGATTCCATTCGATATGCCACCCAATATATCAAAGTGGTCCTAGGGTGAAATCCATTAATGAAGTAAAATATACCAACAAAGAGGTAATACTATAACACATATATAGTATATATTTAATTAATCCTCAAATACTATTGGAATATAGGTATCTGAAGATCACAATACACAATGGGATAAACTCACCAACTCACGGATGAGAGGTTGTAGGTTCTTGCTCATGAGCCCCACTTATTCCACCAGTAGGTCCTTCTCTATTTTGATAGAGAATCTGGTCCCATCTAATCATAGGATATTAACACATCGATAGAGATAAAAAAATCTATGAAAATATTTTTCATTTCTAGTCTATAGCTATAATTTTTCCACGCTACCTTATAATAGTTACTAATTGGACCCACGTGAACCTCTTCCATAGAGTGATATCTCTTACTATAAAAAGACATGTTAATTACTAGAATCATGTCCTATAGGAATATCTAATCAAAATAGAAATTTTAAATCCTCTATAATAATATCAATATCATGATTAATAGGTAAGTAAATAATAGAATAAATTGATCTTGTTCTATAAAGGTACTGGTACGAAAGAAGAAGAGGCAAAAGATCATACCACAAATCATATCATGTGAGGCCTAATCATACCTGTCAAAATATTGAAAATGACCATTCCCATAGTCATGATCCCTCTGAGATTGTCATGGTCTTTATATGGGTTGTGACACATGTAGGTCATAACATATTTTTCAACCTATAGATCCAACTTCCAAAGATCCTCCGACACAACTATTAGTGACTCCTCTCTAGGAGACACCCTGGCCATCCCTGGGTGATCCATGATCACAATAATACATCTACAATGGAGGTTTGACAACAATCCTATGAAAAATTTAATCATTTTAGGATGGGATGTTTTGAGCAATGTTACCCTTCCGATCGCAATCATAACACCATCCATCTCTCATATAACTTGATACGTTAATGGATCCATATGTTTCTAACCGCTATGACTAAGAACACATTTTTGAAGAAATCATATGCTATGAAAATGAATTTTAATGACTGAAGAATAAATTAGATGACTCTAAATCATGATGTTAATGGATTTATCCAGCTAGACAATGTGCATATTACAAAAATATGTTTTTCACTGAGGCCTTCTCTAGAACACTAACATATATTTGAATGCATAGAGATAACATGCCATCTCAGATGTCCCTATAGAAGACTAATCAAAATATCACACCCAATAGTATGTATCATTCACTGTATTGAGGGAATGTCGCATGAGGTTGGTGAAAATTTACATGTACTCTACAACATACATGTAACATTAATGAAAATATATATGATGTTGATTTTTTATAGAGAATATAGTTGATGAATAATAGTTTTTGAGATAAAATTTCTGAACTCAATTCATGAGACAATTTATTATCATGGATCTATGTGACTAGGCTCTACCATCGCCCTACTACTTCTTCAATAATACTTATTACAAGAAAATAAATATAATTTGTTAGTTTATGCATGAGTCAGAATACATGAACAATAAACTATAGACAATCATTTGTAACATGATTGTATGTCTTAGAAACAAATATGAGAATTAACTACCACTTCAACACATACAGATATCTCCAGTTGAATGAGTCATCACCATGCCTTACTAGAAAAATAACTATCTTCATATTAAGATGAAGAAAAATCTTAACCCATAATTGGTGGGTCCATACATCACTCAACTAGTGGAAGAATAGTTTTATTATTTATATGATGAATCACATAATTAATAGGACCCTGGAATGAAGCTTCATCACATAAATAGTCTTCTTCATGACCCTGTCTTAGAATCTAAGATACATATCACCATGTTTGAATCATAAACGCTGACAAGACAAACAATTGTTCGATGACAATATCTTGGTATGTGGTACAGGAAATATGAAGAATAAAAATAAACCTTCATATATGATATTTTTTCCAATTGTTTCTCTATAATCGATTTATCAATAGGTTGATTCCATAACTAGGTTATCAAACTAAGAGTGTATGGATATAAATCTTATAACTACATCATTGGGTTCCCTATCGTAAATTTTAACATGAGACTCATTTAATACTATTTATCATTGTTAATGAACCAAATCCTCATGATACATCTATCTTTAAAAACCATCACTGACATAGGACCGCTCTCATACCACTCTATCATGACCCGACCCACCGAGTCCTCACATGGACTGGTGATAATCCATGTGTGACAACCCAAGATCGCCTAAAATATGTTATGGGATAGAACCTAGAACCATGTAGTATTATCACACAAATAAGAGGAGTTATCCTAATGAACCTATACATAATCACTATTCCATGTACAACACTACCATTAATGATAGTTATACGGTACTAACCCATGAGGATAAGAATTCATGTAATTACCAATAATAATTATTAGAGTATAGTAATAAAAAATCATAATAAGTATGAAGGGTAAAAATAAAAACAAACCACAGATAAAAGGTTTCCTAACGCAAAAGTTGATTATGAGGAATTTTCTTTCTCAAAACCCCCAACTCAATTCATCACATGAGCATTTTTTCACCTTGTACAATAATGATCCACCAACATGAGGCACACCAAAGTCACCCTTGAATTTATTGTTGTTTTTATAATAAATTTAATATGTGTGGAAACCCATGTAAAGGTGTGTATATAAAAATCTAGTACGATGCCTTGAAAACAAAAGTGGTGGAATCAAAGTGGAATAGTTAGTTAAACCCCAATACAATAGGGTAGAAAGGAACCCAAAAAATATATATAATCAAATAATAACCGTTGTCAATATAGAGGGAGAGATCTAGATCTTCAATTTCAACTAAAAATTATGGATTTACCCATATCTCTTATAGTCACTATTATACCAATTCCATTATTCCTATGTAACCTCACTAGATTTGATGTGGGTAACCCCTGATACATTGATAGAATAACATGGTTGAAGGGGTACCAACCACTAGTATAAGACTTATGCCTAATCATAGCTCAATGTAGGATATTTGAGATATAGAAAATACTGGAGATGTTAAGAGAATATCCTTTCATATGTATCGAGGGTGAGATTCTAATTTCATTCATATTCTTGTCTTTCTACCCCATATAGAGTAGGAAATACCATGTAAAAAACATGTGTTCTGAGGTAAATAGTGTGTGGTTCCACCAAGAATTATGAACATGTACTCCAGGTATATGTCAACCTACTCAGCTAGGGTCACACGATGTGTGGGCCAAACCACATGTCCATGTGATATTTGACACAACCAGAAACCCTAACCACTATAACATGAAGACATTATGTAATATTTTCCTCTATAATACTAGGTGCGTTTGGGGGATTTCATAGAAATTAATGTCCTATTCTTGAATATTTTTCATGTCCAATGATTCCACAATAAATCTCACCATGATCTTTGTCTATAGTCTTTAATCCTGATGTAAACTCTAATGTTCATTCATTTTTGACATTTAGTGTCCAGAAATTGGAATTCCCATTATCCCAAATGATGAAAATCATTCATTCTATATCTATCATAGGGTTACACCCTCTCAAATTCAATATGCAGTCTTCCATAATTCCTTAAAGAATCGTAAAAAAAAATTATATCTGATGTCAATCATACATCCCACCTAGAATATATATTTTGATCACATCTCAAACCTGATTGATAGTCAAATCATTGACCTTCTAGAGGAAAATATTGATCGCATGAATAATAGAGGAGGAGAGAAAAACAAAATAAAAAATGTTATTTCTTCTATGGTCATTGTGATCATAGACAATGATCGTATCCTAGGAAAAAAAGTGACTTAGAAAATATATATCAATGAATATTTTAGGGTCAATAACAAAACAATAATTTGAAAATTCAATAAAATCCCAATAAAATTTATAGATTTAGTGCTGAATTCATACTCTATGTATCTAAAATAAATAACAAGGAAATAATCCAATAATAAATTTCTTGACATTGTTATTTAAATCATCATTAGTGATGAACAAAATCATTTCACTACCATCAGTTATCCTTATTGATTCTTTCTATAATCTTTCTTTCTATTGGTCTTGATCCTTCATATCATAACAAGAATACCTTACATAAAACTCATAGGGTCATAAGTCTAACCCAAAAGATTTTATATTAGTGGGATAAAATAGATGAGATCTTAGTCGAAATATTTTAATATAAAAATAAATTAATTAATTAATTTAATCAACTTAATTTGTCTAATATATGGCCATGATAACTCATTTCCCTAGGGTCCAAGGAGAACAAACCTTATATCATTCCTATGGTAAAATAGAATTACTATAGAGTATAATATTATTTATTTAATTAAAATTAATACTATGATTAGTAACATTATACAAATGAAACACCAAAATAAAATAAAATAATGATTAAAATTGATTATTTTTACCACTATAATATAGTAATTAAATTAATGGATGTAAATGATAACAACCAGACAATGAAAACTATGTATAAAAGAGAAGTGATGGAATCATGATATAGGAGTTTTCATTTTGAGGTTCACCTATAATACATTTGAACAATGTTGGATTCAATAGGGTTTTACAAAGGTGAATCCTAATACATACTCTATAAAATATTGAATGAGATAAATAATATGTGAGATAAGATAAATATTTTTCAAATTTCTATGAGATCCATTTTCTCTATCCCACCACCAATAACGATAAATATGGAATATCTTATGCTTGGGTATTACCTAGGTATAATGAGAGATTATTTAAGAAGAAATTATGGTGGATTAAACATTTAAATATCAATTTCTTATATTATTTCAGTTTTTTACTTTTGAAGAAAAACAGATTAGTTTTAATACTAATTTATTGATAAAATTCAATTAATGTTGTTAAAAAACTAATAAGAAACTTTTATTACAAAAAATATTTTTTAAAAATTGGTTCTTTATATACCTAAATATATTATATATAAAATATACTATTTATAAGGAAAATATACAACCAACAATCTAATAAAAAATTGATATTAAATACGAATAATAATAGTATAAATTCTAAAAAAACATGTTTTCCATCAAAAAAAATATTCCCAAAAAAAATTATATTTTTATTTATAAATGAAATTATAATTTTTTTAATTTGACTTCGAACGAATTAAATTCATTTTGGGCTTATAATAAAAACAATATCTCAGTATATTTTTGTTTTCATTTTCCTCACATAATATATACATAGTACAATAATAAAATATATAGTTTTTACTTATACCAGAGCATTTATGGATATATCTTGAGGAAAGTATGACTTAAATACTTATAAAAGTTTATTCAAGGAGCATAAAATATGTAATGATTAAAATTGTAAAGACTCGTATTTTTTCCATGATTTTTTTATTATATGGAATTATTACGAGTCTAAAAAATTGGCTACATGTGATTCTATGGATCGGTGTGAACCAAATTAGTTTATGAATTTTTTTCACGTACGTTCAGTAAAAGTGTGGGTGACATTTTCTTATATTTTTGAACCAGTGCTTGAATTAAAAATCTGAGGGAAGCGTTGAATCCACAACACCAAAATTCACTTATGGGAGGCATCACTTCGACCTTAGTAGGTCAGGTGTGAATGTTAATTTTACAGACTATTGAATGATCAATAAAATAACATGTTATATGATTTTATTTATTTTCTTTTTCATTAGTGGATAAGTGGCAGAGACAGAACTGAGGACATGTCAATCCATTAATTGGCTTGAATCCTCCTTGTTTGTAATCGTACCATTAGAATTTTGGAGGTTCATTAATTAAATGAACCTCACAAATTTCTCAGAAATATAACCACCTCTCCCCCTCCAATTTATATAGAGCTCGGTGAGGGGTGTTGGCACGACTTCACCAAGCGACGAATCTTTGGCCATGTTCCACGACGCCAGCCACTTAGAGGACAAGAGCAGTTTTGGTGATTCGTGATGAGCACCGCTGAATCACAAACTGACGACAATGACACAGGAGGTTCCATAGATTATAATTAGTAGAAATATAATCCATGTAGGTGGATTGTTGTAAAGTTCATATTTATTTAATAAATTATTGGCCACTTGATGCAATCCTAACGCGAAGCGCATGGGCCAAATGAACAAGGCTCGGACCCTCCGCTTCTATGGTATTTTTCCCATTATTCTAGAATGGTTTTCCAAATGGAGAGGAATGATGATAACATAGAACACATAAAAGCGACGGTGACCCAAGAGCATCAGGGGCATTGATGACATCAAAAAACGGACCACCGAAGCATGTCCAGTGGCCCGCAGAAAAAAATGTCTTAGCGCCATGTCAGTGGTGGCTGAAGGAAACCCACGGAAACAAGTTCCATGTGGTGGAATGTGGTGCGCCATCACACACCATAGCAGCCAAGGGCAGTCAGCCGGATCTAGCCTCGTGGGACAAGGATGGTGCCTGTAGGCTCTGCATGCAGTAGTAGTCGTGGCAAGTCAGACCGAGTTGGATTAGGCGCACACCCAACATGCCCCCGAAAAAATAAATAGTCGTAACTGAAAAACTAGGTGTTTGTTTGATACTCCATTAGTGGCATTGGGACCTCTTTTGGTAATTGGTCCCTTTAGAATATTCTGTTGGGCCCTATCTAGCCGGGTAGGACTGAGGTGTGATCACCCCCGATTCACAGAAAGGGATGTAACTAACAGAACATGTGTCCAATTGATGCACCATATATGGAATAAGGACCATTGTGATAAGGTGGCCCTTTGGAGATAATATAAGTGTGTTTTTATAGAGTTTGTCATGAAACTTGGGTTGGATCAGAGTGGAATCCAAATGATCCCTTTTTTACTAAAGTGCCCATATCTCATAGACCGGGCATCCAATCGACGCACTGTTTGTCACGTTGGGACCCCTATAATGGGGCGGTCTATTGGGTATGCTTTTGAGATACTTTGTACTGGTTTAAATATGACCGATGTCTTGAGGTGAGGTTCTCCTAGAAACAAGCGTTCTTTGAGTGGGAATCCTGTAACCGACAGTCTTAGAAGTAGTGACCCATGGTGGATCAGCATCCTAGAGACCCTTTGTGCATCAGCATCATAGGTACCTATTGAGGAATAGTTTAAGAGATGAACATCGAGGTTCAGAAACTAGTGACCCTGTGTGGATCAGCATCAAGTGACCCTGTGTGGATCAGCCTTACAGTGACCCTGTGTGAATCAGCATTCTAGCTAACTTGCATGGATCAGCAATCTAGCGACCCTGTTTGAATCACCAGTGTGTGACCCAACGAGGACCAGCCTTAGAGTGGCTCATCATTGATCAGTGCCATACAACCCTATGTGGATCGACAATGGAAAAAATCCTTTTTGGTTCATTTGTGGAAACTTCCTAATAGAATAAAATTATAAATCTTAATACTAATCATATTTATTCTTGAAATATTAATTTTTACCAAGTGTGATATGACTATTGTTCTGTTCTCTTTTATTGATGTCTTTCTTGGTGGGTTTTATTTTTTGGAACTCTATGAGACCTTCAGGGGTCTTGAGGTCCCATCATTTTATTGTTATACTCACCCATGCATGGGTTTTGCCTGCACCTTGTTGTGTCTTGTGCAGGTGACTGATAGCTTTGACTGAGGGTTGGGAGCCAGGACTGGACGGTGCTCAAAGGAGGACCTTTAGACGTGATGTGTTGTAGTGACAACTGTCTATGAGTTGTACCTACCCTTCAGGTAGGAACATTGGTGGATGATTCATAGAGTTTTTTTTCTATTGATGTTTTACTTTTCAGTGGAGCTTGTATTCCGAACACTTTACTTATAGTACTCACCCATTTTTACTTTCAGTACTCCTCTTTTTACTGCTGTAGTTTTACTAAGTGGGTTGTGCTCGTTGTATTCTTAGACTGTGTGGATTCAGGTTTAAATGAAATTCATTTTTTTATTACATGGATATGACTTTCAGTTCTAGTCTCCAACACCTGGCCTATGGAAGGAGGGCCTGGGGTAGTCACGACACAAGCCCCGGGGGACGGGTCATGACGAAGTGGTATCAACGAATTCGGTTCTACTGAAGAACAATGTTTCTGATCTTTTAATGGAGCAATAATGTTAAGTGTTTTGAGTATTGTTTTTAGTTCAGTGAGTCCATTATTAGTGTGGCGGCCAACGTATCCATAATCTAGGACCCCGAATTATGATTTCTGACTCAGTACACGAAAACGAAGATTGCATATGTTTTTGAAATGTTTTTACTTGATCTCTTTTGAGTCAGCTAACCAGATATAATTTAATGACTGTGGAACACCTGTTTATTTTCATGATTACACCACGTAGATAGCTATCCAGGATTCATGAGAGAGTACATGATGATAGCCCACTCAGCAATGAGGCTTCGGTGCAGGGTCCTCTGATAGTAATAGTACCATTGGGTGTTGTACCAGTAGCACCACTACCTATTGGGAAGTCGTTTCCACAAGACCTATTAGCATATGGTGCACAAAAAGTGAGGATGTTTCACGAGTTTTAGCAGTATAGGCCTCCGAGGTTCTGAGGAGAGATGGATCTGCAGGCAGCTGAGAACTGGATGGAGGTTGTGGCTAGAGTTTTCTGCCTGGTTGGTACACCAGATGACCAGATGGTGTTCCTAGCTACCAGTCTTTTCTAGAGAGTAGCAGGGAGATGGCGTACCAATACTCCAAACACATGATGAGGTGACCCTCACCTCAGAATATTTTGATGGCCTCTTCATGGCAGAGTTCGTTCTAGTGACTCTATGATCTGGTCGTATATAAGAGCTGATACACTTATAGCAGGGGAAATTGACCGTGGTCCAGTACTCAATGAGGTTCACTAACCTCTCACGCTACTCTACCAACATGGTACATGACCCTTTGTTTAGGGCCCGGGCCTTCGAACAAGGACTCCAACGATAGATCAGGGCTGTGATGGTAACTCTCTACATCCCAACTCATGTTGGAGTGTTGGAGAGATCACTCTTGGTGGATATTTTCCTTGCTGAGCATACACCAACAGCGTGACCCACCACCATGTGACATGTAGTGTATTCATTTGTGGCTGGTATTAGGCAAATGACATAGAGGTCTAAGAGAACCAAACCATCCTGTGGACGACCCTGGAACGTAGGGTCGGAGGTGTGAGGCATATGTGGTAGAGAAGTCTAGAAGAGGCACAGACTATGATTTACTTGTAGTGGGAAAGGTCATATGGATCTTGAATGCCTGACCTGCTGCACTGATGACCAAAATACAGTTGAGGGACCGCCAAGGCAGAGCTAGAGATTCAAGAGAGGAGGTTCGCTGGGTGGTGGACATGGTAGAGTAGTAGGTCATGAAGTAGGTAGTGGATGTAGATTCAAGATTCTGCCGCCACCACCTCTAGGCGGTCCACCTCGACCACAAGGAGAAGGTGGATAGGGACGAGCTCAAATCCATGCATCTAAGGCCTATGACCACGATGCTCTAGATATGATTCTAAGTACAATCATTTTCTACTCCACCTTATCTTTAGTACTTATAGACACATGTGTTGGTCACTCTTTCATTTCCATGACTCTCGTTAGGAGATCGGAGATTCCGGTGGAGTCATTGGCTCTATCCTTATGATTAGAGACACCTCTGGGAGAATATTCGATGATTACACACTGGTTCTGATAGTGTGAGATTACTCTAGGATGTAATAGATCCAACTGGTATCTTCTAGCAGTGGCGTCTAGGCCTTAAGACATCATATTGGGTATGGACAAGTTATCTATAGTCCATTGTCAGATTGGCAGCATTAGATGCAATGTGCGGTGTGTCTTCTTGGATGGAACGAGGTTTTCCTCCACCGACAAGAATGGATCATTTGAATCATAGTATGGACTTACCCGAAGTACGGTGTAGCTGATAAAAAATCAATTGGCTTGACATACCCTCTGAGCAGTTGATGTTGAGAGTCTGGTATGTCTTGTAGTGGTGGACCAGTATGTCGATGTCATTCATAGACATGTGTCGGGACACCCTCCTCACAGAGAGGTGGAATTCTATATCCAAATGTACCCTGGGATGACACTGATATCTACACCAGTATATTAGATTTCTCCTGCAGAGCCTTGTGAGTTATAGGTACACGTGAAGTACTTATCTATAAGGGGTTTATAAGGCCTAATATTTTTCCATGGGTATGCCAGATTTTTTTCTCCAAGAAGGAAAATGGGAGTTTGAGGATATGAGTGGATTATTGGTTCCTGTACCAAGTGATCATGATGAAAATGAATCCACTTCTGAGGATTGATGATCTCTTTGATCAGCTAAAGGGGGCTCATTGATTTTCAAGGATAAACCATAGATCATGATATCATCAGCTCAAGGTGATGTGTATAAGATGACCTTCAGATGTCGGAATTCCCCCTATGAGTTCTTGGTAATTCCATTTTGCATGATCAATTCCCCTATAGTGTTCATGGGACTCATGAAAAAGATCAATCAGCCATACCTCGATCACTTTGTGGAGTTATTCATCAACGACATATTGATATACTCAGGATCAGAAGAAGAGCATGCCTATCATCTACAGATAGTTCTGCATACACTCTTAGAGAACCGAATTTATGGTAAAATCTAAAAGTTCCATTTATAGATATGGGTGGTCCGCTTTCTGGGAAACATTATCATAGAGGATGGATTTGCAGTGGATCTGGAAATGATAGATTTTGTGCTTGCTTGGGAGCCAACATGGAGTGCGACCAAGGTGCGGAGCTTCCTATGGTTGGTTGGGTAATACTAGAGATTCTTACCTGACTTTTCTAGAGTATTGACACCCTTTTCAGCATTGAATAAGAAGGGACAACCCTTCATATTGATAGAGAGATTCCAAAAGAGTTTTCAAGAGCTGAGGCAAAGACTGACAAGTGTCCCCATCATGAGGCTACTAGAAGAGGGTGTTGGGTATGTAGTCTAATATGACACATCAGGGACCAGACTTATATGCGTCCTGATATAGGAGCGATCCATGATCGATTATGGTTCATGATAGCTGAGACAAGATGAGAAAACCTACGATACCCATGACCTAAAGTTATTAGCAGTGCTCTTCGCCATGAGTATGTGGAGACACTACATGATGGGTGAACAATTTACTCTTTACTCTGATCACAAGAGTCTCAAGTATCTCTTCTAATGGAAGGACCAGAACCTGAGACTACGATGCTGGCTAGAGCTCCTCTAGTACCATTACTTTGTGATAGTCTACAATCATGTGAACAATAATGTAGTAGCAGACGCACTTAGCAGGAGGTCTGGTCTACAGTTTCTGAGTGAGGTGATAGAGAAGTTATCCCCATTAGAGATATCCTTTATGGATATTGATGGAGCATCTTACCTCCATTCTATGTCTGTCACTCCCCTACTTCTTCATCTAGTTTGAGAGGCACATATTGGAGACATTCATTTTGAGGCTTGACGTGCTTAGATATTCTCAGGACAGACACCTAATGGATTTTATGATAGTGGGGAGCACATAATCCTCTCTAGAAGAAACACCACGGTACCAGTGGTTCTATGGGAGGAGGTGTTGAGGGAGTTCCATACGTCCCCTATGGTTGTACATCCTCGTGTGGCGAAGATATACCCAGACTTTTTACGTTAGCACTAGTGGATAGGAATGAAGATAGAAGTAACATAGTTTGTCACATGATGCCTCACTTTTCCAAAAGAGAAGGTTGATCATCATATTCCAAAAGGCTTCATGCAAAGGTACTATAGTGGAAGTGGGATGGTATTTCCATGGATTTTGTGATAGGGATACAATGTACATCCAGGGGCCATGATTCCATCTGGTTTATTGTTGATTGACTCACCAAGTTGGCCCACTTCTTAACCATCCAAGAGAAGAGATCAATAGAGTATTTAGATTGCATCTACTTATAGGAGATTTTACGGCTTTATGGGGTACCATCGACAATAATCTCTAACCCTGATGAACGTTTTACATCCCAGTTGTAGGAGATATTTCAGGAGGCATTTGGGACATAGCTACATTTGAGCATCACCTTTCATCCTCAGAAGGATGGTCATATGGAGCAGACTATTCACACACTGGAGTACATTCTTTGTGAGGGCATCTTAGATTTTGGCCATAGTAGGGAGGATCACATCTGTTGGTGGAGTAATAATACACCAAAAAATATCACTCCACCATCGGTATGGCACCGTTTGAGGCCTTGTATGGTTGATCATGCAGATCACCTACATGTTGGACTGACCCGAGGAAGTCAGCACTTATGGGTCCAAAGTTGGTATAAGATACAACTAAGAAGGTGTATATCATCTAAGAGCAGATGACTACTGCACATAGTAGACATAAGTCTTATGATGACAGGATATGGAGGCCCTTATAGTTATAGGAGGGAGACCATGTCTTCCTACGAGTCTCACTTCGATGAGGTTTGTAGAGATTTGACTTTGTTGGAAAGCTATCTCTGAGGTTCATCAGACCATTTCATGTTCTTAGTAGAGTTGGAGAGGTGGCGTATCACCTATCTCTTTGCCCACAGATGCATAAGGTGCGTGATGTTTTCAATGTGTCATAGCTGAGGAAGTACGCGCATGATCCATCACATGTTATTGACTAGGGTGAGCTGGACATTGATGAGGGGGAGAAATTTATGGAGGATCTAATGAATATTGAGGATCGATAGGATCAGGTCCTTCATGGATGATCAATCCCTCTGGTGTGTTTTTTCTGGCAGCACGGAAACCTCCAGAAGAGTACATGGGAGTGGGGGGATCTGATTTATGCACAGTACCCCCCATTTGTTTCCGTAGTCTATGTTGTGATTTGGTGGGGGGGGGGGGAACCCCTAAGGTGTGGAGAATATAAAGGCATTGATTTTTCCAATGTAATTTTTTTAGTATATGGAATTATTACGAATCTGTGAACATTGAAGGCGCATGATTATGAGGCCCGATGTGCCCAGAATTAATTTTTGAACTTTTTTTAAGGTACTTTGAGTTATCGCACGGGCATTGTTTTCTAATTTTTGAAACAGTGCTCAGATAAAAAATATGATGGAACCGTTGAGTCTGCAGTGCTGAGATTCGCTTAAGGGAGGCTTCACATCGACAAAAGTAGGTTGGGTGAAAAAGAAAATTTTGTGGACTTTTTAAGGATTAATAAAATAACATGTTATTTTATTTTATTTCATTTCATTTTCACTAGAGAATAAGAGGCAGTGGAGGGACTGGCGACATGTCAAGCCATTAATTCGCTTGACTCCTCCTTGTTTGTAACTGTACCATTTCAATTTGGGAGGTTATTTAATTAAATTAACTTCATAAAATCCTTAGAACGTTAACCACTTATCCCCCTCCTATTTATATAGAGCTCGGGGAGGGGTGTTGGCATGACATCAACAACGGACGAAGCTCTAGAAACGTACTACGATGTCAAACATTTGGAGGATGAGACCAGATTTAGAGAGTGGTGAAGAGCACCACTAAATCACGAACTGAAAACAACAACAATGGAGGTTCCACCGATAGTTGTCAAAAGATGTCTAATCCTGGCAGGGGGATTCTGGTAAAGTTCATATTTATGAGATAAATTGTTGACCACGTGATGAAATCCTAATGCGGAGGGAACAAGCCAATTGAAAAAGGACCACACCCTCTACTTCTATGGTATTTACCTCCTTATTTTGGAATCTTTTTCCAAAAGGAGCAGTAGGATGAAACGGGAGAACACGCAGGAACGATGGTGAACGGAGTGCCTCATAGGCATTTAAGGCATAGAAAACGGAACACCAGAGTGTGTCCATTGGCCCAGGGAAGAAACTGTCAGCGAACCATGTTGGCATCATCTAGGGGTGTCTAGAGGAGACCCATGATGACTGGTCATGGGTGGTGGAAAGTAGCTCGCCATCACGCTCTGTGCAAGGAGGGAACGGTGCGAGCTCGCATCGTGCCACTTTAGCAGAAGTCGGTCGGGCAAATGGCCTACCATTTCATGTGGTGGGGCAGCGCCCCACCAGATTGGTGAAATGACCCTGCAACCACAGGGTCAGCGAAGAAGGTGGTCCTCCTTCAGGCAGACCGGGCAAGATGCGGGCCGACTGTGTGGGCCGGACCCACCCAGTGGTTTGGACTGAACCTGTGGCCCAGCGAGCAGGACCCACACTATGCGTCGGACCCACAGCCTAGTGGTCCAACACGCGTCGGCCGAGCCCCACCTGGCTGGTTGGGCCAACCATGGCCCATGCCCGCGAACCAATGATCCAACCCCAATTGGTCGGACCGAGTGAATCGGGATGACCCTGAACAGGACGAACTTAGGTGGGGTCTGGTAGACCCTGAGATCTGTGATGTCGGGCCGGTCAGACCGGGCCTAGACCAAACCAGCTCCCGAATAAATAAACACCAGTAATTGAAAAATCATGTGACCGTTTGACACACTATCAGTGGAATTGAGACCCCTTTTCAAAAGCGGTCCCTTTGGCATATTCTACCAGGCCAGACCAAGCTGGGCTAGACTGAGGTGTGATCTCCCCCAATTCACAGAAAGGGATGTAACTAATGGACCAGGTGTCTATTCAACACACTGTCTGTGGCATAAGGACCCTTATGATAAGGCGGTCCATTGGAAATACTATACGTGAGTCTGGACAGAGTTTTATGTGTGCTTGTATTGGATCATACATGACTCCAACTGGGAACTTTTTACAAAACTTTCCATATCTCAGAGACCGGGCATCCGATAGACGCACCATATTTCACGTTTGGGCCCCTATGATGGGGTTTTCCCTTTGGTATGATTTTTTGGGAATTTTTACAAGTTGAAATGTGACTGATGGCTTGAGAAGTGTTTCTTCCGGAATCAAGAGTTCTTTGAGTGGTAATAATGTCACCGACTGTCTTGGAATTAGCGACCCTATGTAGATCAACATCATTGTGACCCTGTGTGTATCAACATTGTGTCTACCCGATGAGGACTAGTTTTAGTGCATCCCATCGAGGATTAGAAACTAGTGACCCTGTGTGGATCATAATTGAGCGACCCTATGTGGATCATCCATCTAGTGACCATGTGTGGATCAAAATTTTGCAAACTGACAAGGACAAGCCATAGAGCGGCCCGTCGTGGATCTGGGACATACGACCCTTTACGGATCGACAATGGAACAAATCCATTGTGTTTTATTTGTGGAAACATCCTAACAAAATATCATGATATAGCTTAAGGCTAATTATCTTTATTCTTGAAATTTTAATTGGATACCTGGTGTGAGATTAATATTATTTTGTGCTCTGTGATTGAGGTATTTCTTTTTAGTTTTCCCTTTATGGAACTCTGGGAGAATTTCCGGGGTCTCGAGGTCCCTATTGATTATTTCTATTCCCACCCCTGCACGGGCTTCACCCACACCATGTTGTGTCTTGTGCAGATGATAGATATATTTGAGTGTGGGATGGGAGCCAGGGCTAGACGGTGCTCGGAAGTGGACCTTTATATATGACATGCCACAGGGACAACCGACTGTGAGTTGTACCTACCTTTCAGGTAGGAACAATGGTAGACGATTCGGGGAGCTGTTTTTTTGATGATGTTTTACTTTTCAGTCGGTGTTATATTCATGACCCTTTACTTACTGTACTCACCCATTTTAACTTTCAGTACACATCTTTTAACTGTTAATGTTTTATTACATGAGTTGTTCTTGTTGTATTCTTAGACTATGTGTTTGCAGGTTTAAAGGCAATGCCTTCATGTTTTACAGGTATCTGCTTTTTGCTGCTAGTCACCAAGCCCTTGACTATGGAAGGTGGGCATAGAGTAGTCACGACACGGGCCCCGAGGGATGAGTCGTGATAAAAATTATTCATTTCAAAATACAATATTGAATTTATAAAGCCTATGCATAACATTTTTAAATATAAGTAATCATGTATTCTAAAAAAATATTCCATTTTTTCATTTAACTATATTTCCATAATGTATAATTATATTTTGTCTTTATTTTTAATTCATATAAATATAATCTAGTTTAAAATTATATAATAAATGTCAATGAAAATAACAACAATTTTAATTTTATCAGAAAAAATATTCTTGTTGACTAAAAATACACTTTTTCAAAAAAAAATTACTCATTATATTTTATAAACTAAAACTTATTTTTTATCACAAATAAAAATTTATTTATAGAAAAATTATTTCAAAAATAAAATCATTAGGTCAAAATTATATAACAAATATATTTTTATTTTAACCTCTTAAAATTAAATTACATAGGAAAAAATCGTTTATCTCGGAAAAAACGAAAAATGGTAAATTTAAAAAATATAATATTAAAAGTCATAAAAAACATGTTTAAATCAGGTGTTAAAATTAATTTTTGGGGATTTAAAAACATTATAGAATAACAAAATACATTATTTTCTATTATTGGTTCCACTTAACTGTTGAATAATGAATTTTCCTTTAATATTATTTAAAAACTGTCACTCTTGATACATATAAAATGATTCATCACAACCCAACTTCTCCTCACATTGAATACATATTAGATTCAACCTAAATAATAAAAAATATCTCCCGAAAACTGATACCCAATTCATATTTGGGTTTTCTTTCTCAGACAACAACTGTACAAATTGTTAATACTTTTTGCAAAGTAACACTTCCAATGAGTAAGGTAGAATTCTCAATTATACCTCTTTTATTTATTTTCCTTTGTTTATTCTTCAACCATATATAAATATAATATAAACATGTTAAAATAGTTATATTAGTATTATAATTATATTAAAATTATATAATGATTATGGAATAATCATTTTTACCTTCCCCCATCCATAATGAAAACCAAAACATTTCATGTGTTAATTGGGGAAGACACCCTCTATAATTGATGTTATATTATTTCATAACAGACATGAATTTATGGTTAGAAATTAGTATTTAATGTATTAATATTTTATTTATAACATTATTATATTTTTCAAATTATAAATTATTCCATACTTTCATTAGTTCTATGTAGTTGAAGGTTTCACCGCTGTGTAAGTGCAGACTATTGCATCCACGAAAGTGGAAAAATTTGTTTATCATATACTATTTTAATTTTTATAGAAATAACATAAAATATGATTCAAAAACATATAACATATAAATAATATAATAATGCGTCTAAATTAATTATATTCTCTCAATATAATCACTTTCGTAACCATAATCACCCATAGATTTTATTCACTTATTCTTTTGGTCCTTTGAAACGCCTTTTTCAATAATGCTATAAATTTATATCATATATGAATATGAAAACTTAAATACTTGTATTTCTAAAAATTAATGAGAAAATAATTTCTATATTCTTATGGTAAGGTTATATTAATATTTACCTTATTATTCACATACCACCCTTTGGTTCATTACAAATTACCAAAACAGGGTCATCACAAACTCCATTATCATGAATCAAAATTGGAATAGTTATGAAAATAAATTATAAAAATATAAATAACTATTAAAAAATCTATTCCAGTACCTAAAAGTTTCAAAAAATAATTATCTTTGAATCTATAAATAATAATCCACACCATCATTATGAATGAAGAACTAAATAACACCTGTTGCTAATAACATTCGATAATGAAAATAAAATATAACCCACTAATGTATTTTTAATAAATTATTAAAAATTAGTTTAATTACATTTTTATATTTTAAATAAGGTTCTGAAATATATGATTAATATAATTTTTTTGTAAAATGGGTTGGGGAACTTCCAATAAATAGTGATTGAAGGTAACCATTTTTGTATCTTAATTTTTCTTTATTAATATATGATTTATATTACCCACATGATCCATTTTTTTAATATATATATTTCCTCTAGATATATTTTTCCTATAATTTTCATGAAATCTATGTGATTTTCAAATCCATCTCATGTTCTATATTTATTTATTTATTTTATTCGAATCATAATGAAGTAAAAAAGTGGTTTGTTGACTCAAATTTTATTTTTATTTGGTTATCAAGAAATATTTCTTCAACATTATTTTCTAAATTACCTTATTATCCCCTTTCAATATTTTTATGGTAACTAAACCATTTATATTTTGGAAAAATACATATTTAAATTAAAAAATTATCCAAATTTTCACTTCTTCCTAAATATTTTGACATTGTTTTGATTAATACTTTTCATTTCTAATGGATTTTCAAATATAAATCTATATTTTACCTTTCGTAAAATATTCTCAATTCCTATTAGTGAAACCATATTTCGTTTATCTCTTATGATCCTAATATTTCAACATACGATATTTCAGGATAATGTTTTATAATTCTTTTTAATGGTGTAGGTTTTATAAAATGTATTTTAAAATATAAAAAGGGAATTTCAATTATTCTTATATTTTTTCTATCTATCCACATTTTTTAATATTAATTTATATTAAGTGTTTTTTATTTGGATTTATTGTACTCTAATATCTATATAAATATTCTCTTCATATTCATAAAAAAATTATTTTTAAAAATACACTTATAAATAATTTTTTTACAATGATGCTAGAAAATTATTATAGGAAAACTCATTTCGGTATTTCACATTTGTTTCCTATATTTAATATAAATGATCCATTTCTTCTTATTTATTAACTAATAATAAATATTTTATAAAAATTATTCTTTTTACATCGTCATTCCTCCCTGAATACCCCTTATTTTTTTCTTTTATTGATGTGTTCGCACTTTGATACCCACAAATCGCTACCTTTGGGAAATTTTCTATTAAGTAGTATGCAATTTTTCTATATATAGTAAATTATATGTACTTAATCATATTAATTGTGTGGTATTTACGTATAATGTTACCTAAAGTCATTGTATATTGATTTAGCTTCCATGGGGTATCATGTAATGATTATCAATGATTCTACAAAAGATTCTGTATGGGGTGCCATTTAAGAAAGAAATTATCACCATTTTTATTTCATTGTTTTTTTATCATATGATGATTGAAATCATGTAACAAACATATAAATTATTTTTATTATGTGATGGGTGAGACTGAAGTTATATATTACTCAAATGGATTGGGAAATGTTTCAATCTCATGAGATACCATGTATGTCGTATGGGAAATCATACAATCATACAATATTATGTTATATTCAAAATGGGCCTCAACTAAGGATCATTATTTCATGATTATTGTTTTTAGAAGTATTTATGAATCCCAAAAACCTATTACATCATTCCCAAATTTCATGTTACTATGTTTATCAGACAATCTTGTTCCATGGTGCGTGTTTTCCATTTGATATTACATGTTACACTATCATTAATTATGGATAACCCTTATTGTTTTATATTATTTCTAATTAGTGATTTTACCCATATTTTTAATTTTTTATATTATTATTATCTTATCCTTAATGACATGTTGATAATTTTCCTTTACTATTCATTTGAGATCTCACATTTCTTATTTCTCTATTCGCCAAGTTATGAAGATGAGTATGACATATGATAAGTATATAAGAGAGTTTTGTGTAGCTAAATTATGAATAAATGTTCACAAGAATTGTAAAATTATTATATTATAGAGATGGTTCTAAAGGTCACTAAACATTTTATTCTTAGAATTGTATGACTATTTATGAGACATAATTTTAAACTTATATAAATGATAAAAAAATAAATATTTTTATAGCTTTTGGAATCTGACTTAGTATCGAACTTGGTATTTAAAGAATATGATTTTATCACTAGGAAATATTGTACGGGTAAATTTTTCCTCATAAAACTAGTGTTATAGACCCAATAGTGGTATTTATTACCCTATATCAACCTCCATTCCAAAAAAAACTGTTATTTTATAAAATATACTTGTTACCTATTTAATATATTTAATATATCAATTCTAGGGTCTCGCGACACCTGTAACACCACACCAACTCTGGTAAAAATCCCAAAAGAATATATTGAGGGTCTAAAAATAAATATTAGATCTATTATAGATAGAAATAGTTCATTAACCATAGATTATAATTGAGATCGGCATAAAGACGCAGTCACATATTATTGGAGTAGTTGTTATTTGATATATCAACACATAGTTGATATAATACCCCTTGGAGAGGCCTTTTTTTATATTTGAACCATGGTAAATATGTATTAAGTTTTTGTTTATTTTTTTTTGATTTTAATTAAATGTTATATTAATGTTTTTTCTTAAACAAATACATTATCCAATTAAATAATAGTAGAAGAAATTTCATTATCATAATTCACCACACAATTAAGGTGTAAAATGGTACCAGAGTACAATATATATTTATATTTTTAGATTTAGAGATTTTATTTTCAATATAATTGACATGAACGTCTATATGTAGTTATTCAGGTAGTTATAATGTAAAACTATATGGAGGCCTAATATACTAGAACCGGTATTTTTAGAACTCAGTAATAACAATAATTTTTTTGAAAGTGTGAAAGAAACAGAGATTCGAGTTTCAAATATGGAATTATTCAAAAAAATATTCAAGTATAATTAGAATAACTAGAAATATTTTAGAGGTTCCCATTATTGATTGGATATTTTTTTTAAAGATCATATGGATATGGGAATGACTAGATTCGTCTTTAAAATTAATAGTGGAGAAACATAAATTATTAATTGAACTATTTATATTTTATTTTATTTCTGAGTAGTGTTCTATTATTTAAGGATCTTATAACTCGATTATTTTCAATATTTATCTAATATTTATCGTGTTTCTTCTATAGAGTGGTCTGATTCCCAAACCATGTAATTTTGTGTCCTATGGTTATTTTCCATTCTTTTTTATTTATATTAATCTTGACTGAGATGTTATTTTTTCAATGATATGTTCATTGTATCCTATTTATTTGGTTTGATTGAAGAAACTTCATGAATTATATTTCATATGTTCAAAACATTTTCATAATATTTTATGGTTCCAAAGGAAATCATCATGATCACAAGTCTTAGGAAAAAAATTCTATAATGTTATTTTATAGTTCAAATTTTATCCATATAGAATGATTAAAAGTTGAAATATTGGGAAGAATTTATCTTTATAGATATTACAAATGAATGTTCCACAAGATATAATTTGAGGCTAATACCATAATATGATAAATAAATGATTTTACTATGAAAAAAAATTGAATCAGATCTATCACTCTATTATAAATCATTAAATATAAAGACACAATGGATAATAATAAAGAGGTAAATTATTCATAATAATTTGGAGATTCCTTGAACACATGGGTTACCCTTATAAGGGGGAAATTTTTTAATCTCATTGATATTCATAAATATTTTTGAAGAATGAATAAATATTTCAATACAGGAAGAGGTTTGTTCTTCATTTTAGTTTTAATAAATTTAAAATTTTCATTGGAACATGTTGTAAAAAGGGTTATAGAAGATTATTTTCATATTATTTGGATAAGATTTGACCCAACAGAAACCTAAAATCTTAGAATTCTTAGATGTTTTTAGTGGATTGATGTATCAAGAAACCGATATGTTGTTACCATTGTGGATTTTGTTACAGATGTTGGATTGTGATCAAGATATATAGTGTGGGAAAAAGAAATAGGTAGACCACACAAATGATATAAGTTACTTAAATTTATTAACAATGTTCACACCACTATAATAATCTAAACCAAATCATATTATTTTATATGATAGAATATGGGTTTTTGATGGAGGGTAAAACATATTTGGATTTTGTTATAGAATTTATTTAGAGAATTAGAATTCATATTCATGTTTTAAAAGATGAATGGATTTTTTTCGAGATAGGTGCTTTGGAGGAAAGGTATCAAAGAGTAATGTTGGGTGATGGAGATATCCAAAGTGGTTATATAACGAAATAACCAGGTCCCTGGTGGATTCCCAATATAGATTTATGGGTAGGAAAATGGTGTTGAACCACTATCCCTATCATGGAATTTTTTCTTATTTTCCACTCATGTTTTGGAAGTAGTGTGGAAATTATTTTTTAAGGAATGAATACAATATTTCCCAACTATTCATTTGAAACCCACTCATGGTTCCCCATTCCAAGCATCATATCCCTGATAAGTGAAATCCCAAATATTACCTTTATTAGGATATGGGATAATGACTAATGTTACGGTACCTTCATAAGCATGGGAGTCATTACTATTAGATTTACCTATCAACTATATTCATATATCACCATCCACCATGATAATCGCGAATTTTAAGATTAACAAAAAAATGTGAATATATATATAGAAAACACAATGATATAGTGTAACATATGAAAGAAACCACAAGAGTTGAAGGGGAACTAATACAAAGACATCATCAAGTATAACTAAATACCAGAGAATGGATAACATACATCTCGAGTAAGTTACATCCCAATTAGTGACTATCCAAGGGTGGTCTCTATAGTGATCCCCACATGACTAGTTATTCACAACCACCAATAAATCTAGGCTCCATGGATACCAATAATTCACATTGGAAAATCCTCATGGACATAATTTGATCAAATAAAAAATGATTTAATAGTGATAGGTATGACAATACCTGGTATGATTGTCCAAAGTAGTGAGTCATCCATATTTAAATCTACTATCCATAACAAAAAGTAAAGTGTTGGAAATCTAAAATCACCTAACAAAAGCAATGTAACACCCCAAGGATTTACATATAAATTTAATATTGAATGTAATTCATGAAAGACTAAGTCTTTCAAAATAACACATTTTTATTGAAACCTAGCCATTAAATATAAGATTTTTGGTATTGTGTTCTGAATTTCAAAATAACTATAGACACGGTTGTGATTATTAAGATATTTAGAGTACGATAGGATCAACATAATTTTTTGGTGAATAGTTACCTAACCATATAAATAGTAATATGACCCTTATGAATAGTAAATCAGCGTAATGAATAGTAAACACACCCATGAAATATTAAATTAAATTTTGGAACCTTATAAATGAAATGATGTTTTAATTATACCATGGTATAAGTAAGACAATATTTAAAAATTAATAATTATGTGTTGGCATTTTTGTGAATAATAAATTTTTAATTTATATTTTATAAATAATAAATTGATTTAAAATAAATTTCATTTTCATAAAATGTATTCAAAATTAAATATATATTTTTTCTGTTGATTTTATGATAATTTAATAAGACCTTAGATGATTTATCAGGGTGTTATAAAATAAGTTTTAATTATAAAAATTGTATTTTTTTGAGTAAATGATTATTTCAATTAAAAAATAAAATTTTCATATCTAGAAAATTATTATCATAAAATGGAGTTTATTTTTTAAATCTTCACCTTGAAAATTTTTTTAGGGTGAATTTTTGAGAATTTTGTTGAAATAGTTGAATATTTAGTGAATAGTAAAATATTGTAATTTACATTATAAATACATTATAAGCTAAATACACTATTCCTTGACCCATGGATTATATAAGGACCCTTTTTTAGAAATTACATGCACTTATTACTTTATTTATTCACAAGAATAAGAACTATTGGTAGTCTTTAGAAAAATAATAAAATAATTAATAAAATAATGATAAATTTCCCCTCTCCTCCACTATAAAAACCACCCATCACTCCTGCTTATCCTCACACCTTCCATGATTTGATCCTTATAAAAAATATTCATAGTATTCTTCCCAATATCACCCTACACAAATAATCTATTAGTCTCATAAAAAGAAAATAATCAATCCCCTTAAGGATATTACCATGGAGGAGTATTCAAGAGCTAAAATCTTCTTCCTTTTCCTTTAAATTTTCTTTTCAAATTATTATTTTATTATTCAATACTCATATCCCCTATCAAAATGTTCATGATAAATTCAGTATAATTTATTTTATATAATTATATCATGTTAATTGAAGAACAATCATCAATATCCATAGTCCTCTTTTATTTCAAAAATGAATTCATCGTCCAGGATGTACCGATTTACAACCTTTATAGATGAAGAAATTCTGCAACACCCCGAGATTTTATGAAAAATATTATTTTTAATTTTATTGATGTCATGTGTTCTACGCTACACCAAAAAGATTTTGCACAACATGCATCCCTAAATTGGCTTGCATTACACGAAATCGCGACCTTCCACGATAGCGTGTGATATACGCAATACCGAGTTTCGCTAAACAACGTTATGTTATATAAACTAGCCATTATGAATAGTAATACCTACTTTTCAAAATTTTATAAATTTTATATTTCAAAATGGAATTTATTTGTGGATTCAGAATATCGAAATTAGCCTAGGGTGAATTTTTGGTGTTTTTTCTGAAAACTTTCAATTTTTTATTAATAGTGAAAACACTAGGTTACTATTCAAAAACCGACTTTTTATTTAAATAATTATTTATATTATTTAAATGTATTTTAGGTAAAAATTGATACATAATACCTATATAAGTTAAATTTAAGTCATTGGAGTCATTTTATAATAATTTTATATATATAAAAATTTTATTGAACTTTTCATCGTCTTTTACCCACCTCCTAGGAGAATTTCTAAATTCACATAAAAATTAATTTTACCGCTTCTGTGAGTGGAATTTAAAAAACCCATGAGACATGGTTAATATCAAGGACTAAAATGTGGTTCAATGAGATGAAAATAATTTTTGGTAAATAGTAACTTTTTACATTTTTTACCACGGTTAAAAGTAAATTGGGTAATTAAGGGTAAAAATGATATTATTATCACCCTAACACATGTAATAATTCTATTGGATAAGTGTAATTAGAAAAAAAAACAACCTTAGGAATAAAATATGACAATTTAGGACCACTTGGATTAGATTAGGACATTTATTATTAATTTATTTAAAGAAGGGTTAAAATAGTTAAAATAAAAGTTTAATAACTAAATCAATTTTAATATATGGTTATACATAAGATAAATTCGACTATAAAAATTCATCAGAAAGCTAAAAATATTTCCTACATAATGGTGTTTTATTTATAATTTTTATACATTAAATAATTAAATTTATTTATGACACAATGATGATGTAGTAATTATCTTATTAATGAAATATTGACATAATTGATGTTATAAATAACCAAATAAATGTAATTTGAGACTTTTTATGAATTCCACTAATTTTCTAGGTTACTATTACATGTTAGTATTGATTTAGTTAACTTTTGTCGAACTAATAATTCTTTTATTATTTTCACAAAAATCAATTACCAAATAGTGTCAAAATTGACATAAAATAGTTTTTAAAACAAATATTATATTATTAATTGTTATTTTATTCTTAAAAATCTAAGTTTCAGTAAAATGACTAAGATAAGGTTATATATATTAATAATAAACAAATTCGGGTTCGTTTGTCTTGTTATAGTATGTTTTCTAACCTTATAGTGTAAGAAAACAAGAAGACACGGTAAAAGAAAAATTATTTAACTTAAAGTTAAATCTAAATGACAAGGTTAAAATAGAAACCTAAACGAGTCTAAATTCTATTGGATGAGAGTATTTAGACCCATACCCACCTTAGCTTCAAAATAACTCAATTGGGAGCTATTAAAAACCGAATATGACTTTATAATAAAATAATATTTTTAGTTATTCCAAAGGTGCCCCTCTCCTCCCTTATAAAAGGGCGCCTCCTCCCTCTCTTCGTCACACCACTATGAGCCTTCAAGCTCGGCCATCCCCTACCAAATTCTCATCTAAACTTCCCTAGAAACATCCTAGAGGTCTTGGTCTTCTTAAAATACCAATTTTAGTGCCCTAAAAGGAGGTCTCAAAGAGGCGCTTCAAAGAAGAGGTAATGTCCGTTACCAATTCTTTCAACTTTATTTATTCTTCTACTTCTTCTTCTTTAGTTCTTTCATTATGAAGTAATAACATCAGTATCAATCATGTACTGATATGTAATTATAAGTATGAAACAACGCTATTTTACCATCTATCCATCCTACGGAAAACGAAATCACCGCGCGTGCGTACGTACAAAATACCGTCTCTACGCCGTAGTGTAATCTGTTTTCGACCACCACCTTACTTGGATGGGTATAATGGTGTAAATAAATAACTATATATGATTATTTCAAAGTGATATCGAATCTGAAATATTATACATACACTTCAATTCAATTCCACGTTCATGGGAATGATATCATCGCTCGTGCGTACGTACGGACTACCGTCTCCACGACGCGATGAGATTCATTATCCATGTTAACCATTCATGAATGATTATAAAGTATACATAATAAGTAATAATGAAATATATTAAATAATAATGATAATGGATTTATGTGTTTATATATGTATGTCATCTACGTAATTTCATTCAATTCAATAAGGAAACAAAAACAGCGTTCAGGCGTATGTACAGCCTACCGTCTCCATGAACGATGCATTTCATTACATTTAATCGATCTATCATATATATATATATACTGAATATAAATTATATATAAATCATTTTTTTCATTCTCTAATTATGTAAATCAGGATATAAGTAATAATATCAAGAACAACAAGTCCAAACACGTACGATAAATAAAACGATTTAACACAAAACGCTACTTTAACATGTAATTTACAAAAGAAAGGGTAATATAAATTCATAAGTGAACCATATATGATATCATAACAATGAATATGATTCTGTAATAAGTCAATGACATTATTTAAATCATTATACAGGAGGTTTAGATACGTACAAAGCATATCGGACCTACAGTAAGGGATAACTTTTCCAATCTCGTTCTTATCTGATATTGTTTATTCGTAAGTATTTACTGTGGTTATTTTTCTCATCCATGTCCATGTCTCATAAAAATGTGTTCATGTATGATTAATGTCCTTTTTACCCATTTTTTACTTTTACTACATGGTATGTATGGAATCTTTTTTTTGAGGTACTTTTTGAATTTTCTAGAAAATGTAGGAGAAGAATGTTTTTTTAAATTATACGGCACGAATGGATTTTTACGGTTTTATAAAGCCTTATTTTCATGAAGCTTCCTCCAAAATATTTCATAACAATTTTCAACAAAATGTTTTTATTTCAAAATTGCATGATATTTTTTGAAATGAAATTGATTATGAAAAAGAAAGGATATTTTCCTCAAGAATTAATTTCAAGTGTTTTATCAAAACCATTTTCCATATAAGATGACATTATTTCATGTGTATGTGTCAAGTATAAAGTCTCTATGATTTACATGGTTTCACATTTCTTATTGTGGAATTATATCCATTTCTTTTATATGTATTATGTTATGATGGGATTATGTTTATGAAACCCATTTTATTCGTTGGGTTATTATGAATAATGTATGTTTATTATGTGGCACAAGTACGAATGATTTAATTATGAGATGGGTGTGACCCATATCTCCCTCCAATGCATTGGGTAACGATTTATATATCATGAGATTGACATGGCTGGAATGGTAAGTTAATCTGGTTCAGTGTTACAGGACTGAAATGAGGAGTGAACTCGATTCAGAAAGGGACTTTGTCCACTAAGATGGTCTTGGCAGCAATGCCTAGGCTACTATGGAAATCATTACATGTTCTGAATGGTTTTCACAATTATATGTTTTATTCCCATGCTATGTTATCATGATTGATGTACCATTATGATATATTCCTTACATACTTCCAAGATTCATGTCTTTGCTCAAGATTATGATGTTTAGATTTTATGTTCATGTTTTTTCATTGAAATGTTTATGGATTGTTTTATGTTCTCTATGTTTACCCATACTGGGCATTTAAGCTCACCCCTTTTATGTTTACTTTTCCCCAGGATATAAAGAAAGGTTTTAATTAATAAAAAAAGGGGAACATCTTTATGGGAGTTGTTGAATATCTTTCACCACGATTAAAAGATTATATTCCGAGTTTCTAAAGACACTAAACTATTACGGTCCTTGTATGTCTATTTTTGTTATGTACTAGGTATTCCAAAAAAGTAATGTAATGTCCATGTACATCAAGTTTTGGGTCCTTACGGTTGGTATCAGAGGAAATGTTTAGTCAGCATTTGGAAACTAGGATGCGAAAATGTTATCGAGATCCCTAGAGATATTTTTAAGGTATGTCTAGGAATGTCCCTAAGGATAAGTATACGTATAGGATATAGTCCTAGAACTATGGTAACAATATTATAATTTAACCTAAGATGTCAGATATTGAGGGTACTCTCCATTTACTATGTTGTTTTCCCTAGCATGATTTTTTCCCCTCACACTATTCTTTTAGGGTTTTAGAGAATGGCTAGAAAGAGGAACATTCACGATAATGGAGGATATGATAGACAATGGAATGATATTCTTAATGAGAAACCAAAAGAAATGGGATTTGGAATTCCAAACATCGTTATTATTACATATCAGCAATATCATAACATGATCAACAATCTCAACATTGGTAAGTTTCCCAACTCAGATAATAAGAGAAAGATGGAGTTTCATGATGATCATAGAGGAAAGAACGTTCAATTTCCCACATGTAAATCATGTGGGAAGCGGCATCAGGGAGATTGTTTCAAAGGAACTAGAAGATGGTTTGGGTGTGGAAAATAAGGACACAAATCCAGTAAGTGAAAATGAAAAGGTTCAGTTAACACCGTGGACAAGGATTATGGTATTTCTACGACATCAACAATGATTAGATGTTTTAAATGTAGAATGTATGGGCATTATGCAAACCAATTCCCTAAGGAGAAATCTCATGAAGAGAATCAGCATGGTCATATGAGTAGTATTTATGTGGATGATGATGAAGAGACTACAAATGAAATATGAGATTAAAGAAATGATGATTCTCAGTTAGAGGTTTAAGAAGTTAGTGGAATGATTGTATGTTTACAAAGAATAATGTATGTTACTATGAAATAAAGAATAATCTAAGGATTATTACACTATTGTTTTTCCTAAAGTATTTGAAAGTATATGTTGAATGGTTCTGATAACCATGGAAGGTTATTCATATATTTTTGGAAAGTAGATGATATGTGCATAATGAAGGGATAAGACGATAATGAGATGTTTGATTGTATTCATGAGCTCATGACTGATATAAGGACTAAGTGATATTATGGTTTGATTATATTGATTTTTGGGATTTTGGTATGTGGAAAGTGTAGGACCCCGGGACACCCTGAGAGGGGAGGGGTGAATCAGGGTGGCAACTTTTTCTTCTTAAAGTTGTGGATCTTGTTCCCACGTTGGTAGGAACTACTTAAACCTGTATGATGGATATGATCAACAACTAAACATTCACATGCAGAGATAGATGACACAGCTATTTTTACTTGGTTCACCACTGAGGGCTACGTCCAAGGAGTATACGCCGACAGGTTGCCGGTCGTACCTAAATCCACTATGCTTCACTAGCTGCAGATACAAATGTTCGGGTACAGACACTCTGTCCCAGGCTCACTGCCTTTACAATTGTTCAGGGATAGCTCACTGCGTCCCTCGGGTCACTCCCGTTGACTCCCCCTGGCTCACTGCCGTTGGTGATGTCTCACTCAGTTTATAGACGTGAAGGTCTCTTCAATAGATATGCATTGAAGTCTTTGTCTCCTGTTCAGCATGAGACTTTGCTTGCATCAGAGTCCTGAGTTGATGCTCTTTTGAAATCAATATTCTACTTCAGTGCAATACCTGAATGCACTAAATCTCCTTCTCTTCCTTCAATTCCCTGTTCTGACACCTGAGTGTATCGATATATTTCTCTCTCTGTGCAGATCAGATTTTGGTTGCACGATCATTCTTCTTCTCTTCGCAAAGCAGATTTGAGAGTGCTAAGCACCTGTCAAAAGGCCTGCGGGACCCCCAAATTTTCCGCGCACCCTTCCCGGGGGCTTGCGCGTAAAATTCAAACCTTGCGCGTAAAAATAACTTTTTTCACGTAAAAGGCTTTTCGCGCTACTCTTCTTTTTCGCGCAAAACATCCCTTTTTCGCGCAACGCCTTCTTTTTCGCGCAACCCTCTGTACCTTAATTTTTCCGCGCGCCGGAGCTTAGGATTTGTCTAAGTGTCGAGCCTCTCAGAATGAGAGGGGTTCACCTCATATTTATAGACGTTTGTGATCCTGCGCGTAAAACCCCCCTTCTTGCGCACAGGTAACTTTACGTGCACCAGTTCGATTTTCCGCGCACATGGTGCGAACATCTCTGATTTTTCGCGCGCCTCTTGCCTTTGCCGATTTTCTGTATTTCTGATTCGATACGCTGATTGCGCGAAAAATTCACCCAACTTTTCTGCGCACAACATTTTTCGCGCACATTTCTGGTTTTCGCGCACAGCTCTAGTTTTTCGCACAGCCCATGCCTTTACCATTTTACAACGTTCTGATTCTGAAACACTGTTTGCGCGAAAAACATCGCTCCACTCATTTCACGCATCCCGCTGTTTTTCGCGCCTAACTTATGTATTTCGCGCAAGCCTCTTATATTTCGCGCACCACTTCCTTTTTGTGCGAACCTCCTTTTGCAGACAATCCATGTCTTCATTTTCCGATTTTGAGGCCCAAAAATTTGGCAAACACTGGGAAATAGCGCCACCTTGTATCTGCTCTTTTTGTACCGCCTCCAGATCATCCATTCCTTTGTTGACGTTCTCTGACAAAACATGGATCATTAACCACATCCCTCGAACTCGACCTGCCTCCATAGAAACTCTTTTTCCAACAAATTTTTATGTCGTTTGTTTGCTTTGTCGACAAGGACGATCACCTCAACAACGCTTCATCTTGGTGATCTGTATACTTCAGCAACCCTTCTGCTTTTATCACAACCTCCACTATTGTGATATGTAGTCTTTGAAGGAACAACTTTAGCATCATCATCTTCTATGACAATGTGATGTTCATGACTATCTAAGAAGTCCAATCTTTGCACATTGTCTTCTTCATCAACCGGTATGATGTACTTCATGCAAACCGATTCAATTCGTCAGGAAGTCTCTTGCATGGTTCTCATGAAATCATGAGTAATTGCATGGACTTCATCCAAAGTCCTCATTCTTCTTTAATCATCCTTGGATGGATTATACCTCACATTCTGCATTGTTGTAAACAATGTATCACCTTTGACACATGATCTTTGAACTTCCGATCGGTACAACAATCGTCTGAATCACCACTCCTCTACTTCATCGGAGTACTTCATGATCTCCCTCATTTTGATATTCCATTGACAAATATTGACAACAAATACAAACCTATACACAACGTGGTTCCAACAATCTCCCCCTTTGTATTTTGTTGTCAATACCTTAAACATCTTCTGAAATGAATCCGTCAATGTCAAAATGAGAATCTTCTGCATTTCACTTTCTCTCCCCCTTATTGACAAGAAATACAAAGCGCATGGTAGGGAGGGTATCAATCCTCACTTAAGCAAAGTTTCATTAATTATTTCACTCTAAGTCTACTTGAGCAGTGCTCGATGTAGAAAACAAGAGGATTTGATTAAGTCAACAAGGCTGTCCATTATCCACAGATCATGATACCAACATGAGATGAGAACTCGTGTATCTTGTCTTCAAGGGTTTACCACTTTTATTTCAGGCTTAAGAAAAATCACTATGATAGAGAAAAACCAACCTGAAACTCATGCACTCACAACAGCATGTGGATTAAAAATATTCATGTGCAATCGGCAGGGAAAAAAATGACCTTGGGGCACTTCCAATTTTTTGTTATGTCACTGATCAATTCAGTTACTCCCCCTTTGTAAGATAATCTTTGATCTGAGAAACCAAGGGATAGAGATTGAGAAATGACATACCTTCTCCATTGGTGTGTTCTTCAAGAAATTCACAGAATAACTGCTTTTGAGTCCATCTGGAGTTGATATTGATTGAAACAGTGATTATGGAAGCTTCTTCATTTTTCTCCCCCTCAAGGGAAACACTCCTCATCATCTTCATCAAGAGTGATCCTTCATCATCATAATCCTTGAATATCAATTGAAGAATCCACTAAGGATGGAAACTTCTTCAGCTTCGCTATCAAGAGTTGACAGCATTCACTACTTCTCAGGTTCTCCCCCTGAGAGCATGCTTCACCTTTAATTCCCTGCATTATTAGTACAAATACAATACAGAAATGATTACGGGAATAAGGTGGTTCCTTCTTGCTTCATCAAGAAGACTTGCTTGGTTGAGGTTCTTTTCTCAACCAAGTTCCTCTGTTCACTCCAGTCTTCATGCCTGCACATTTGAACATGTGTTCTGACATCTGTCGGTGTGGCATGGCTCTATTCACATTCTCTTCTGCTTTGTGTGGAGAATTGTTTTGCTTAGCAGCCATCATGAATGATACATTCTTACTCCTCTTAAGGACTGCTTCTTGCTCTGGTATTAAGGTTAGGCAACCTTTTGCAATGTGACCAGATTTCTTGCATCTCTCACACAGAACTTCTTTGACACGTGTGTTTCTCTTTGTTTGCAATCTCTCCTCCACTATGTCTTCATCATGTGAAAGTTTTCCTTTTCCTTTGTCACCAGCCTTGGCCTTCTCATCTTCAAATTTCCTTATTCTTTTCAAATCTTCTGGCCAGATGACCAATATGTCATGTGGAACATTTGCAGCTGGTTTAGGTCTTCCACATGGGTTCATATGAGATTCATCCCACTTAGTGTTTCTTTTGGATGAATGACCCTTCAATTTCATGGATCTAAAATCCTGGGTCTTCTCAGCTTGCCTACTTGATATCTTCTTGGGGAGTGATGTGTTCGCCATATTCTTCTGATTTCTTCCCATGGTAATTTATTCATACTTAGATGGATTGTGTGGTCTTCTGTTCTTATCAGCTCTGGATATCTGTTGACCTAGGCATGCACCATTCTTATGACCACTGCCGTTGCATACATCACAGATGTTATCAAGCATTCCAAATCTGTTTGCTGTAAATAGATGCTTCTGGACCTGTGGTTGTTGCTTCTTATTCTCTGCCTTCCTCCCCTTTGATATAGTCTTTCCCTGTGCTTTTCCATGAAAGGGATTATAAAAACAATCCAGTGCACAATGCCCAAATCTATTGCAGCACCAACATTGGCCCACAAATCTTTTCTTCTTTGTTTCTTCAGTATTAAGTTGATGGGCCATCTGCTTAATCGTTTGTGCTCTATTTGAGGAAGAAGCTTCCTCCTTTTTCTTCCTATCCACCCTAGTCATGGTGGTAGGTTTATTCTTCTCACCTATCCTCATCCATGCTTGTTTAGAGCTTTTCTTCCCACCTGCACTGATTGTCGGAGTGTATTTAGAAACATGAGTACAAGATGGTCTGGATGGTACCTTCACTTTCTCAGTTTCCTGTGATAGATCAATGAGCGAAGTCATGATCTTATTATCAAATGTTGGAGGTCTTTTGGCAATAGAATCCTCCATTGAGCATTGAGTACTGGCAGCAACTGATTCTTGATGTGGATAATCAAGAGTTGTCATAATCTTCTTGTCACATGTTGGAGGCATTTCAGCTTTAGACTCCTCCAATGAACATTGCGTGCAAGCATCACTCATTTCATTCTTTTGTGAAGTCTCAATATGTGTGTTCTCAATCTTGGTCAATTGAGCTTCCAATTTTTGACCCACAATATTGAGGATGATCTTCTGATCTTCAATCGTGATCATCTTCTCTTCACAATTCTTCTTCAACCTTTCAACCTCATTTTCATGCATCTTAACTTTGTTTTGTAACAAAGAGTCAAGTTCCCTGAATTTAATGGACGTTTCTTCCAGACAAAAATTATTGACTTCATTGTTCTTCTTCAGCTCAGCTTCAAGTGCATGGATCCTTTCTTTTAAAGTCTTATTGACTTCCTCTTCTTCTTCAAATACTTTCACCCGTTTGATGAGCTTCATACTTTCCATAACTTTTATTTCCAACCCTTTTTCCATATTGTAAGCTTCCCTTTCTAATCGATTGATCTCAACCTGCATAGATTGGAATAGGCTACAAATAATAGCAACCCTTTCTTCTTGCATATCATGCAGATATGTTCTGAGTTTTTCCTGAAAGCCCGAATTAGGGGTATCATCCTTTCCTCTGGATGAGTTCTGAGTCACCTTCTTGATACTTTCCAAGCCTAATGATTCTTCATTATTGGAATGGCATGGAGAAAAAGACACTATATCTTCTTTGTATGTGGGGGACTTCTTCATAATCTTCTTCTCTTTCTTTTTCCTATTTGTCAAAGTCTTAGTGGATATAGATTTCTGCTCAGAAATGACTGCGTCATTATCAAGACTGCTCTTCATTGTTGACTCGAGGAAAGAAACTCAAATCCTCTTCTCAATAGAATTACTGGAGAATATCCAACATACGTTAACCTCCCTCTGATACCACTTGTAGGACCCCGGGACACCCTGAGAGGGGAGGGGTGAATCAGGGTGGCAACTTTTTCTTCTTAAAGTTGTGGATCTTGTTCCCACGTTGGTAGGAACTACTTAAACCTGTATGATGGATATGATCAGCAGCTAAACATTCACATGCAGAGACAGATGACACAGCTATTTTTACTTGGTTCACCACTGAGGGCTACGTCCAAGGAGTATACGCCGACAGGTTGCCGGTCGTACCAAAATCCACTATGCTTCACTAGCTGCAGATACAAATGTTCGGGTACAGACACTCTGTCCCAGGCTCACTGCCTTTACAATTGTTCAGGGATAGCTCACTGCATCCCTCGGGTCACTCCCGTTGACTCCCCCTGGCTCACTGCCGTTGGTGAAGTCTCACTCAGTTTATAGACGTGAAGGTCTCTTCAATAGATATGCATTGAAGTCTTTGTCTCCTGTTCAGCATGAGACTTTGCTTGCATCAGAGTCCTGAGTTGATGCTCTTTTGAAATCAATATTCTACTTCAGTGCAATACCTGAATGCACTAAATCTCCTTCTCTTCCTTCAATTCCCAGTTCTGAAACCTGAGTGTATCGATATATTTCTCTCTCTGTGCAGATCAGATTTTGGTTGCACGATCGTTCTTCTTCTTTTCGCAAAGCAGATTTGAGAGTGCTAAGCACCTGTCAAAAGGCCTGCGGGACCCCCAAATTTTCCGCGCACCCTTCCTGGGGGCTTGCGCGTAAAATTCAAACCTTGCGCGTAAAAGGCTTTTCGCGCTACTCTTCTTTTTCGCGCAAAACATCCCTTTTTCGCGCAACGCCTTCTTTTTCGCGCAACCCTCTGTACCTTAATTTTTCCGCGCGCCGGAGCTTAGGATTTGTCTAAGTGTCGAGCCTCTCAGAATGAGAGGGGTTCACCTCATATTTATAGACGTTTGTGATCCTGCGCGTAAAACCCCCCTTCTTGCGCATAGGTAACTTTACGTGCACCAGTTCGATTTTCCGTGCACATGGTGCGAACATCTCTGATTTTTCGTGCGCCTCTTGCCTTTGCCGATTTTCTGTATTTCTGATTCGATACGCTGATTGCGCGAAAAATTCACCCAGCTTTTCTGCGCACAACATTTTTCGCGCACATTTCTGGTTTTCGCGCACAGCTCTAGTTTTTCGCACAGCCCATGCCTTTACCATTTTACAACGTTCTGATTCTGAAACACTGTTTGCGCGAAAAACTTCGCTCCACTCATTTCGCGCATCCCGCTGTTTTTCGCGCCTAACTTATGTATTTCGCGCAAGCCTCTTATATTTCGCGCACCACTTCCTTTTTGTGCGAACCTCCTTTTGCAGACAATCCATGTCTTCATTTTCCGATTTTGAGGCCCAAAAATTTGGCAAACACTGGGAAATAGCGCCACCTTGTATCTGCTCTTTTTGTACCGCCTCCAGATCATCCATTCCGTTGTTGACGTTCTCTGACGAAACATGGATCATTAACCACATCCCTCGAACTCGACCTGCCTCCATAGAAACTCTTTTGCCAACAAATTTTTATGTCGTTTGTTTGCTTTGTCGACAAGGACGATCACCTCAACAGCGCTTCATCTTGGTGATCTGTATACTTCAGCAACCCTTCTGCTTTTATCACAACCTCCACTATTGTGATATGTAGTCTTTGAAGGAACAACTTTAGCATCATCATCTTCTATGACAATGTGATGTTCATGACTATCTCAGAAGTCCAATCTTTGCACATTGTCTTCTTCATCAACCAGTATGATGTACTTCATGCAAACCGATTCAATTCGTCAGGAAGTCTCTTGCATGGTTCTCATGAAATCATGAGTAATTTCATGGACTTCATCCAAAGTCCTCATTCTTCTTTAATCATCCTTGGATGGATTATACCTCACATTCTGCATTGTTGTAAACAATGTATCACCTTTGACACATGATCTTTGAACTTCCGATCGGTACAACAATCGTCTGAATCACCACTCCTCTACTTCATCGGAGTACTTCATGATCTCCCTCATTTTGATATTCCATTGACAACTATTGACAACAAATACAAACCTATACACAACGTGGTTCCAACAATCTCCCCCTTTGTATTTTGTTGTCAATACCTTAAACATCTTCTGAAATGAATCCTTCAATGTCAAAATGAGAATCTTCTGCATTTCACATTCTCTCCCCCTTATTGACAAGAAATACAAAGCGCATGGTAGGGAGGGTATCAATCCTCACTTAAGCAAAGTTTCATTAATTATTTCACTCTAAGTCTACTTGAGCAGTGCTCGATGTAGAAAACAAGAGGATTTGATTAAGTCAACAAGGCTGTCCATTATCCACAGATCATGATACCAACATGAGATGAGAACTCATGTATCTTGTCTTCAAGGGTTTACCACTTTTATTTCAGGCTTAAGAAAAATCACTATGATAGAGAAAAACCAACCTGAAACTCATGCACTCACAACATCATGTGGATTAAAAATATTCATGTGCAATCGGCAGGGAAAAAAATGACCTTGGGGCACTTCCAATTTTTTGTTATGTCACTGATCAATTCAGTTACTCCCCCTTTGTAAGATAATCTTTGATCTGAGAAACCAAGGGATAGAGATTGAGAAATGACATACCTTCTCCATTGGTGTGTTCTTCAAGAAATTCACAGAATAACTGCTTTTGAGTCCACCTGGAGTTGATATTGATTGAAACAGTGATTATGGAAGCTTCTTCATTTTTCTCCCCCTCAAGGGAAACACTCCTCATCATCTTCATCAAGAGTGATCCTTCATCATCATAATCCTTGAATATCAATTGAAGAATCCACTAAGGATGGAAACTTCTTCAGCTTCGCTATCAAGAGTTGACAGCATTCACTACTTCTCAGGTTCTCCCCCTGAGAGCATGCTTCACCTTTAATTCCCTGCATTATTAGTACAAATACAATACAGAAATGATTACGGGAAGAAGGTGGTTCCTTCTTGCTTCATCAAGAAGACTTGCTTGGTTGAGGTTCTTTTCTCAACCAAGTTCCTCTGTTCACTCCAGTCTTCATGCCTGCACATTTGAACATGTGTTCTGACATCTGTCGGTGTGGCATGGCTCTATTCACATTCTCTTCTGCTTTGTGTAGAGAATTGTTTTGCTTAGCAGCCATCATGACTGATACATTCTTACTCCTCTTAAGGACTGCTTCTTGCTCTGGTATTAAGGTTAGGCAACCTTTTTCAATGTGACCAGATTTCTTGCATCTCTCACACAGAACATCTTTGACACGTGTGTTTCTCTTTGTTTTCAATCTCTCCTCCACTGTGTCTTCATCATGTGAAAGGTTTCCTTTTCCTTTGTCACCAGCCTTGGCCTTCTCATCTTCAAATTTCCTTATTCTTTTCAAATCTTCTGGCCAGATGACCAATATGTCATGTGGAACATTTGCAGCTGGTTTAGGTCTTCCACATGGGTTCATATGAGATTCATCCCACTTAGTGTTTCTTTTGGATGAATGACCCTTCAATTTCATGGATCTAAAATCCTGGGTCTTCTCAGCTTGCCTACTTGATATCTTCTTGGGGAGTGATGTGTTCGCCATATTCTTCTGATTTCTTCCCAAGGTAATTTATTCATACTTAGATGGATTTTGTGGTCTTCTGTTCTTATCAGCTCTGGATATCTGTTGACCTAGGCATGCACCATTCTTATGACCACTGCCGTTGCATACATCACAGATGTTATCAAGCATTCCAAATCTGTTTGCTGTAAATAGATGCTTCTGGACCTGTGGTTGTTGCTTCTTATTCTCTGCCTTCCTCCCCTTTGATATAGGCTTTCCCTGTGCTTTTCCATGAAAGGGATTATAAAAACAATCCAGTGCACAGTGCCCAAATCTATTGCAGCACCAACATTGGCCCACAAATCTTTTCTTCTTTGTTTCTTCAGTATTAAGTTGATGGGCCATCTGCTTAATCGTTTGTGCTCTATTTGAGGAAGAAGCTTCCTCCTTTTTCTTCCTATCCACCCTAGTCATGGTGGTAGGTTTATTCTTCTCACCTATCCTCATCCATGCTTGTTTAGAGCTTTTCTTCCCACCTGCACTGATTGTCGGAGTGTATTTAGACACATGAGTACAAGATGGTCTGGATGGTACCTTCACTTTCTCAGTTGCCTGTGATAGATCAATGAGCGAAGTCATGATCTTATTATCAAATGTTGGAGGTCTTTTGGCAATAGAATCCTCCATTGAGCATTGAGTACTGGCAGCAACTGATTCTTGATGTGGATAATCAAGAGTTGTCATAATCTTCTTGTCACATGTTGGAGGCATTTCAGCTTTAGACTCCTCCAATGAACATTGCGTGCAAGCATCACTCATTTCATTCTTTTGTGAAGTCTCAATATGTGTGTTCTCAATCTTGGTCAATTGAGCTTCCAATTTTTGACCCACAATATTGAGGATGATCTTCTGATCTTCAATCGTGATCATCTTCTCTTCACAATTCTTCTTCAACCTTTCAACCTCATTTTCATGCATCTTAACTTTGTTTTGTAACAAAGAGTCAAGTTCCCTGAATTTAATGGACGTTTATTCCAGACAAAAATTATTTACTTCATTGTTCTTCTTCAGCTCAGCTTCAAGTGCATGGATCCTTTATTTTAAAGTCTTATTGACTTCCTCTTCTTCTTCAAATACTTTCACCCGTTTGATGAGCTTCATACTTTCCATAACTTTTATTTCCAACCCTTTTTCCATATTGTAAGCTTCCCTTTCTAATCGATTGATCTCAACTTGCATAGATTGGAATAGGCTACAAATAATAGCAACCCTTTCTTCTTGAATATCATGCAGATATGTTCTGAGTTTTTCCTGAAAGCCCGAATTAGGGGTATCATCCTTTCCTCTGGATGAGTTCTGAGTCACCTTCTTGATACTTTCCAAGCCTAATGATTCTTCATTATTGGAATGGCATGGAGAAAAAGACACTATATCTTCTTTGGATGTGGGGGACTTCTTCATAATCTTCTTCTCTTTCTTTTTCCTATTTGTCAAAGTCTTGGTGGATATAGATTTCTGCTCAGAAATGACTGCGTCATTATCAAGACTGCTCTTCATTGTTGACTCTAGGAAAGAAACTCAAATCCTCTTCTCAATAGAATTATTGGAGAATATCCAACATACGTTAACCTCCCTCTGATACCACTTGTAGGACCCCGGGACACCCTGAGAGGGGAGGGGTGAATCAGGGTGGCAACTTTTTCTTCTTAAAGTTGTGGATCTTGTTCCCACGTTGGTAGGAACTACTTAAACCTGTATGATGGATATGATCAGCAACTAAACATTCACATGCAGAGACATATGACACAGCTATTTTTACTTGGTTCACCACTGAGGGCTACGTCCAAGGAGTATACGCCGACAGGTTGCCGGTCGTACCTAAATCCACTATGCTTCACTAGCTGCAGATACAAATGTTCGGGTACAGACACTCTGTCCCAGGCTCACTGCGTCCCTCGGGTCACTCCCGTTGACTCCCCCTGGCTCACTGCCGTTGGTGAAGTCTCACTCAGTTTATAGACGTGAAGGTCTCTTCAATAGATATGCATTGAAGTCTTTGTCTCCTGTTCAGCATGAGACTTTGCTTGCATCAGAGTCCTGAGTTGATGCTCTTTTGAAATCAATATTCTACTTCAGTGCAATACCTGAATGCACTAAATCTCCTTCTCTTCCTTCAATTCCCAGTTCTGACACCTGAGTGTATCGATATATTTCTCTCTCTGTGCAGATCAGATTTTGGTTGCACGATCGTTCTTCTTCTTTTCGCAAAGCAGATTTGAGAGTGCTAAGCACCTGTCAAAAGGCCTGCGGGACCCCCAAATTTTCCGCGCACCCTTCCCGGGGGCTTGCGCGTAAAATTCAAACCTTGCGCGTAAAAGGATTTTCGCGCTACTCTTCTTTTTCGTGCAAAACTTCCCTTTTTCGTGCAACGCCTTCTTTTTCGCGCATCCCTCTGTACCTTAATTTTTCCGCGCGCCGGAGCTCAGGATTTGTCTAAGTGTCGAGCCTCTTAGAATGAGAGGGGTTCACCTCATATTTATAGACGTTTGTGATCCTGCGCGTAAAACCCCCTTCTTGCGCATAGGTAACTTTACACGCACCGGTTCGATTTTCCGCGCACATGGTGCGAACATCTCTGATTTTTCGCGCGCCTCTTGCCTTTGCCGATTTTCTGTATTTCTGATTCGATATGCTGATTGGGCGAAAAATTCACCCAACTTTTCTTGCGCACAACATTTTTCGCGCACATTTCTGGTTTTCGCGCACAGCTCTAGTTTTTCGCACAGCCCATGCCTTTACCATTTTACAACGTTCTGATTCTGAAACACTGTTTGCGCGAAAAACTTCACTCCACTCATTTCGCGCATCCCGCTGTTTTTCGCGCCTAACTTATGTATTTCGCTCAAGCCTCTTATATTTCGCGCACCACTTCATTTTTGTGCGATCCTCCTTTTGCAGACAATCCATGTCTTCATTTTCCGATTTTGAGGCCCAAAATTTGGCAAACACTGGGAAATAGCGCCACCTTGTATCTGCTCTTTTTGTACCGCCTCCAGATCATCCATTCCTTTGTCGACGTTCTCTGAAAAAACATGGATCATTAACCACATCCCTCGAACTTGACCTGCCTCCATAGAAACTCTTTTGCCAACAAATTTTTATGTCGTTTGTTTGCTTTGTCGACAAGGACGATCACCTCAACATCGCTTCATCTTGGTGATCTGTATACTTCAGAAACTCTTCTGCTTTTGTCACAACCTCCACTATTGTGATATATAGTCTTTGAAGGAACAACTTTAGCATCATCATCTTCTATGACAATGTGATGTTCATGACTATCTCAGAAGTCCAATATTTTCACATTGTCTTCTTCATCAACCAGTATGATGTACTTCATGCAAACCGATTCAATTCGTCAGGAAGTCTCTTGCATGGTTCTCATGCAATCATGAGTAATTGCATGGACTTCATCCAAAGACCTCATTCTTCTTTAATCATCCTTGGATGGATTATACCTCACATTCTGCATTGTTGTAAACAATGTATCACCTTTGACACATGTTCTTTGAACTTCCGATCAGTACAACAATCGTCTGAATCACCACTCCTCTACTTCATCGGAGTACTTCATGATCTCCCTCATTTTGGTATTCCATTGACAACTATTGACAACAAATACAAACCTATACACAACGTGGTTCCAACAATCTCCCCCTTTGTATTTTTTTGTCAATACCTTAAACATCTTCTGAAATGAATCCGTCAATGTCAAAATGAGAATCTTCTGCATTTCACTTTCTCTCCCCATTATTGACAAGAAATACAAAGCGCATGGTAGGGAGGGTATCAATCCACACATAAGCAAAGTTTCATTAATCATTTCTCTCTAAGTCTACTTGAGCAGTGCTCGATGTAGAAAACAAGAGGATTTGATTAAGTCAACAAGGCTGTCCACTATCCACAGATCATGATACCCACATGAGATGAGAACTCATGTATCTTGTCTTCAAGGGTTTACCACTTTTATTTCAGGCTTAAGAAAAATCACTATGATAGAGAAAAACCAACCTGAAACTCCTGCACTCACAACAGCATGTGGATTAAAAATATTCATGTGCAATCGGCAGGGGAAAAAATGACCTTGGGGCACTTCCAATTTTTTGTTATGTCACTGATCAATTCAGTTACTCCCCCTTTGTAAGATAATCTTTGATCTGAGAAACCAAGGGATAGAGATTGAGAAATGACATACCTTCTCCATTGGTGTGTTCTTCAAGAAATTCACAGAATAACTGCTTTTGAGTCCACCTGGAGTTGATATTGATTGAAACAGTGATTATGGAAGCTTCTTCATTTTTCTCCCCCTCAAGGGAAACACTCCTCATCATCTTCATCAAGAGTGATCCTTCATCATCATAATCCTTGAATATCAATTGAAGAATCCACTAAGGATGGAAACTTCTTCAGCTTCACTATCAAGAGTTGACAGCATTCACTACTTCTCAGGTTCTCCCCCTGAGAGCATGCTTCACCTTTAATTCCCTGCATTATTAGTACAAATACAATAAAGAAATGATTACGGGAATAAGGTGGTTCCTTCTTGCTTCATCAAGAAGAATTGCTTGGTTGAGGTTCTTTTCTCAACCAAGTTCCTCTGTTCACTCCATTCTTCATGCCTGCACATTTGAACATGTGTTCTGACATCTGTCGGTTTGGCATGGCTCTATTCACATTCTCTTCTGCTTTGTGTGGAGAATTGTTTTGCTTAGCAGCCATCATGAATGATACATTCTTACTCCTCTTAAGGACTGCTTCTTGCTCTGGTATTAAGGTTAGGCAACCTTTTTCAATGTGACCAGATTTCTTGCATCTCTCACACAGAACTTCTTTGACACGTGTGTTTCTCTTTGTTTGCAATCTCTCCTCCACTGTGTCTTCATCATGTGAAAGTTTTCCTTTTCCTTTGTCACCAGCCTTGGCCTTCTCATCTTCAAATTTACTTATTCTTTTCAAATCTTCTGGCCAGATGACCAATATGTCATGTGGAACTTTTGCAGCTGGTTTAGGTCTTCCACATGGGTTCATCCGAGATTCATCCCACTTAGTGTTTCTTTTGGATGAATGACCCTTCAATTTCATGGATCTAAAATCCTGGGTCTTCTCAGCTTGCCTACTTGATATCTTCTTGGGGAGTGATGTGTTCGCCATATTCTTCTGATTTCTTCCCAAGGTAATTTATTCATACTTAGATGGATTGTGTGGTCTTCTGTTCTTATCAGCTCTGGATATCTGTTGACCTAGGCATGCACCATTCTTATGACCACTGCTGTTGCATACATCACAGATGTTATCAAGCATTCCAAATCTGTTTGCTGTAAATAGATGCTTCTGGACCTGTGGTTGTTGCTTCTTATTCTCTGCCTTCCTCCCCTTTGATATAGGCTTTCCCTGTGCTTTTCCATGAAAGGGATTATAAAAACAATCCAGTGCACAGTGCCCAAATCTATTGCAGCACCAACATTGGCCCACAAATCTTTTCTTCTTTGTTTCTTCAGTATTAAGTTGATGGGCCATCTGCTTAATCATTTGTGCTCTATTTGAGGAAGAAGCTTCCTCCTTTTTCTTCCTATCCACCCTAGTCATGGTGGTAGGTTTATTCTTCTCACCTATCCTCATCCATGCTTGTTTAGAGCTTTTCTTCCCACCTGCACTGATTGTCGGAGTGTATTTAGAAACATGAGTACAAGATGGTCTGGATGGTACCTTCACTTTCTCAGTTGCCTGTGATAGATCAATGAGCGAAGTCATGATCTTATTATCAAATGTTGGAGGTCTTTTGGCAATAGAATCCTCCATTGAGCATTGAGTACCGGCAGCAACTGATTCTTGATGTGGATAATCAAGAGTTGTCATAATCTTCTTGTCACATGTTGGAGGCATTTCATCTTTAGACTACTCCAACGAACATTGAGTGCAAGCATCACTCATTTCATTCTTTTGTGAAGTCTCAATATGTGTGTTCTCAATCTTGGTCAATTGAGCTTCCAATTTTTGACCCACAATATTGAGGATGATCATATGATCTTCAATCGTGATCATCTTCTCTTCACAATTCTTCTTCAACCTTTTAACCTCATCTTCATGCATCTTAACTTTGTTTTGCAACAAAGAGTCAAGTTCCCTGAATTTAATGGATGTTTCTTCCAGACAAAAATTCTTGACTTCATTGTTCTTCTTCAGCTCAGCTTCAAGTGCATGGATCCTTTCTTTTAAAGTCTTATTGACTTCCTCTTCTTCTTCAAATACTTTCACCCGTTTGATGAGCTTCATACTTTCCATAACTTTTATTTCCAACCCTTTTTCTATATTGTCATCTTCCCTTTCTAATCGATTGATCTCAACCTGCATAGATTGGAATAGGCTACAAATAATAGAAACCCTTTCTTCTTGTATATCATGCAGATATGTTCTGAGTTTTTCCTGAAAGCCCGAATTAGGGGTATCATCCTTTCCTCTGGATGAGTTCTGAGTCACCTTCTTGATACTTTCCAAGACTAATGTTTCTTCATTATTGTAATGGCATGGAGAACAAGACACTATATCTTCTTTGGATGTGGGGGACTTCTTCATCATCTTCTTCTCTTTCTTTTTCCTATTTGTCAATGTCTTGGTGGATATAGATTTCTGCTCAGAAATGACTACGTCATTATCAAGTCTGCTCTTCATTGTAGACTCTAGGAAAGAAACTCAAATCCTCTTCTCAATAGAATTACTGGAGAATATCCAACATACGTTAACCTCCCTCTGATACCACTTGTAGGACCTCAGGACACCCTGAGAGGGGAGGGGTGAATCAGGGTGGCAACTTTTTCTTCTTAAAGTTGTGGATCTTGTTCCCACGTTGGTAGGAACTACTTAAACCTGTATGATGGATATGATCAGAAACTAAACATTCACATGCAGAGACAGATGACACAGCTATTTTTACTTGGATCACCACTGAGGGCTACGTCCAAGGAGTATACACCGACAGGTTGCCGGTCGTACCTAAATCCACTATGCTTCACTAGCTGCGGATACAAATGTTCAGGTACAGACACTCTGTCCCAGGCTCACTGCCTTTACAATTGATCATGGATAGCTCACTGCGTCCCTCGGGTCACTCCCGTTGACTCCCCCTGGCTCACTGCCGTTGGTGAAGTCTCACTCAGTTTATAGACGTGAAGGTCTCTTCAATAGATATGCATTGAAGTCTTTGTCTCCTGTTCAGCATGAGACTTTTCTTGCATCAGAGTCCTGAGTTGATGCTCTTTTGAAATCAATATTCTACTTCAGTGCAATACCTGAATGCACTAAATCTCCTTCTCTTCCTTCAATTCCCAGTTCTGACACCTGAGTGTATCGATATATTTCTCTCTCTGTGCAGATCAGATTTTGGTTGCACGATCGTTCTTCTTCTCTTCGCAAAGCAGATTTGAGAGTGCTAAGCACCTTTCAAAAGGCCTGCAGGACCCCCAAATTTTCCGCGCACCCTTCCCGGGGGCTTGCGCGTAAAATTCAAACCTTGCGCGTAAAAATAACTTTTGTCGCGTAAAAGGCTTTTCGCGCTACTCTTCTTTTTCGCGCAAAACTTCCCTTTTTCGTGCAACGCCTTCTTTTTCGCGCAACCCTCTGTACCTTAATTTTTCTGCGCGCCGGAGCTCAGGATTTGTCTAAGTGTCGAGCCTCTCAGAATGAGAGGGGTTCACCTCATATTTATAGACGTTTGTGATCCTGTGCGTAAAACCCCCCTTCTTGTGCACAACTAACTTTACGCGCACCAGTTCGATTTTCCGCACACATGGTGCGAACATCTCTGATTTTTCGCGCGCCTCTTGCCTTTGCCGATTTTCTGTATTTCTGATTCGATACGCTGATTGCGCGAAAAATTCACCCAGCTTTTCTGCGCACAACATTTTTCTCGCACATTTCTGGTTTTCGCGCACAGCTCTAGTTTTTCGCGCAGCCCATGCCATTACCATTTTACAACGTTCTGATTCTGAAACACTGTTTGCACGAAAAACTTCGCTCCACTCATTTCGCGCATCCCGCTGTTTTTCGCGCCTAACTTATGTATTTCGCGCAAGCCTCTTATATTTCGTGCACCACTTCCTTTTTGTGCGAACCTCCTTTTGCAGACAATCCATGTCTTCATTTTCCGATTTTGAGGCCCAAAATTTGGCAAACACTGGGAAATAGCGCCACCTTGTATCTGCTCTTTTTGTACCGCCTCCAGATCATCCATTCCTTTGTAAACGTTCTCTGACAAAACATGGATCATTAACCACATCCCTCGAACTCGACCTGCCTCCATAGAAACTCTTTTTCCAACAAATTTTTATGTCGTTTGTTTGCTTTGTCGACAAGGACGATCACCTCAACATCGCTTCATCTTGGTGATCTGTATACTTCAGCAACTCTTCAGCATTTATCACAACCTCCACTATTGTGATATGTAGTCTTTGAAGGAACAACTTTAGCATCATCATCTTCTATGACAATGTGATGTTCATGACTATCTCAGAAGTCCAATCTTTGCACATTGTCTTCTTCTTCAACCGGTATGATGTACTTCATGCAAACCGATTCAATTCGTCAAGTAGTCTCTTGCATGGTTCTCATGCAATCATGAGTAATTGCATGGACTTCATCCAAAGACCTCATTCTTCTTTAATCATCCTTGGATGGATTATACCTCACATTCTGCATTGTTGTAAACAATGTATCACCTTTGACACATGTTCTTTGAACTTCCGATCAGTACAACAATCGTCTGAATCACCACTCCTCTACTTCATCGGAGTACTTCATGATCTCCCTCATTTTGATATTCCATTGACAACTATTGACAACAAATACAAACCTATACACAACGTGGTTCCAATAGAAAGAGTTACCTTTTGACACTTTTCATGTTTTCTCTAAGGTTCTATGGTAATTTATGTTTCAAGAGAATATATGACTAAGGTATTCGTTGGTTTGGAATACAACCAACAAGATATATCTTATGATATATGTGGGATAAATTCTTGTATTCAGATTCTTGGTAGATAACCTTTCTAGTAATTGTTTTCATTATACTATGAGTTGGGACCGAAGTATTTTAGATAAGCCTAATGATTGGAATGGATTATGTTGGACATAAGTTATTATTTTTTAAGGATAGAACTTTTTTCAATATTATTGATGGGATGTTATAGTAATGTTGTTTTATAAAAAGGACAACATGCAGGACAAGCGATAACCCATCGCGTCGGACAAGGCTGTTGGAATCGAACCCATAACTAAAGTGAGACTGGCCTTTATCACCTACCACTAGCCTACAGGAAGTCCCTGGTTAGTAGAAACTAGTTTTATTGTATTATGCAGCATGATAGATGAAGTATAAGTTCATTTTTGGAATCGTATACGATTAACCTCACCATAGATGGACTTATTTATATTTGATAACTTTTGATAACCATTTGTTTGAAATAGTTGGAATGACCCATCATTCTATAACATAATCTGTTAGAACTTTACAAATAACAAATTCAACATCATTTCTTTAAGAGATGAAGTGGAAATTGTTCAAATCATGAACAACAGTGAGATTGTACCAAAATCAACCAAGTATTTCTTCTAATTCAAATTCTTCAACTTTTGGGAAATGATCTTGAAAACCAAAAATATTTTCTGAGTGCCCTTATATTTGATGAATCAGATGGTACCCTATATAATCACAAATATATTTCATTGTGGTTGTTGGCTTTTTCATAGCCATGTTATCTACCACTCTCAATCAGAACATGACGGCTAGATTTCTCTTCCATATCCATATTTTCACCTATGTTCTCTTATGTGGAAACCCAGTGATTAGTTAATTGGGGTAACTGTTATGTTTCATACTGGAATTTTTAATGCCAATTTTTGTTATTCTTTTTTAGAATGTGGGTTTCTATTAAAGAAACATTTGAGTAGTAAACCATTTATAACCCCGACGAATTTCGAGGGCGAAATTCATTTTAAGGGGCGTAGAATGTAACACCCCGAGATTTTATGATAAATATTCCTTTTAATTTTATTGATGTCTTGTGTTGTACACTACAACAAAATGAGTTTGCACAACACACATCCCTAACTTGGCATGAATTACACGCAATCACGACCTTCCACGATAGCATGTGTTGTACGCAATACCGAGTTTCGCTAAACAACGATATGTTATATAAACTAGCCGTTATGAATAGTAATACCCACTTTTTGAAATTTTATAAATTTTAACTTTCAAAATGGACTTCATTTTTGTATTCAGAATATCGAAATTAGCTTGGGGTGAATTTTTGATATTTTTCTGAAAACTTTCAATTTTTGATGAATAGTGAAAACACTGGGTTACTATTCAAAAACCGGCTTTTTATTTAAATAATTATTGATTTTATTTAAATTTTTTTATGTCAAAATTGATACATAATACCAATATAATTTCAATTTAAGTCATTGGAATTATTTTATATTAATTTTAGATATATAAAACCTTTATTGAACTTTTCACCGTCTTTTACCCACCTCCTAGGTGAATTTCTAAATTCACAGAAAACATAATTTTACCGCTTCTGTGAGTGGAATTTCGAAAATCTGAGAGACACTGTTAATATCAAGGAATAAAATTTGGTTCAATGAGATGAAAATAATTTTTGGTAAATAGTAACTTTTTACTTTTTTACAACGGTTAAAAGTAAATAGAGTATTTAATGGTAAAAATGATATTATTATTACCCTAACACATTTCCTAATTATTTTGGATAAGTTTAATTCGACAAAAAACAACCTTAGGAATAAAATATGACAATTTAGGCCCACTTGGATTAGATTAGGACATTTATTATTAATTTATTTAGAAATAGGTTAAAATAGTTAAAATCAAAGTTTAATAACTAAATCATTTTTAATATATGGTTATACATAAGATAAATTCAACTATAAAGATTAATTAGAAAGATAAAAAGATTTTCTACATAATGGTGTTTTATTTATAATTTTTAGACATTAAATATTTTAATTTATTTATGACACAATGATGATGCAGTAATTGTCTTATTAATGAAATATTGACATAATTTATGTTATAAATACCCAAATAAATGTAAATTGAGGCATTATATGAATTAAAATAATTTTATAGGTTAATATGACATGTTATTATTGATTTAGTTATCTTGTTTCTAAATAATAATTCTTTTATTATTTTTACAAAAATCAATTACCAAATAGTGTCAAAATTGACATAAAATAGTTTTTAAAACAAATATTATATTATTAATTGTTATTTTATTCCTAAAAATATATTGTTAGGAAAAATTAATTATATAATTTATATATATTAATTATAAACAACTTGGTGTTCGTTTAGATTGTTATAGTTGGTTTATTAACCTTATAGTGTAAGAAAACAAGAAGACACAGTAAAAGAAATATTATTTAACTTAAAGTAAAATCTAAATGATAAGGTTAAAATAGAAACATAAACTTGTCTAAATTCTGTTGGATGAGAGGATTTAGACCCATACCCACCTTATCTTCGAAATAACTCAATTATTATCTATTAAAAAATGACTATGACTTTATAATAAAATAATATTTTTAGTTATTCAAAGGTGCCCCTCTCCTCCCTTATAAAAGGGAACCTCCTCCCTCTCTACCTAACACCACTTTGAGCCTTCCATATCAGACAAAACCTACCAAATTATCTTCTAAACTTCCCTAGAAACATCCTAGAGGTCATGGTATTCTTAAAAGAACAATTTTAGTGCACTAAAAGGAGGTCTCAAAAAGGCGCTTCAAAGAAGAGGTAATGTCCGTTACCGATTCATTGAACTTTATTTTTTCTTCTACTTCTTCGTCTTTAGTTGTTTAATTATGAAGTAATCACATCAGTATCAATAATATAATGATATTTTATTATAAGTATGAAAGAACCCTATTTCACCATCTATCCATCCTACGAAAAATGAAATCACCGCGCATGTGTACGTACAGAATACCGTCTCCACGCCATGGTAGAATCTGTTTTCGACCACCACCTTACTTGGATGGGTATAATGGTGTAAATAAATAACTATATATGATTATTTCAAAGTGATATCGATTCAGAAATATTATACAAACAATTAAATTCAATTCCACGATCATGGGAATGATATCATCGCTCGTGCGTACGCACGGACTACCGTCTCCACGACGCGATGAAATTCATTATCCATGTTAACCATTCATGAATGACTATAAAGTATAAATAATAAGTAATCATGAAATATATGAAATAATAATGATAATGTATTTATGTGTATATATATGTATGTCTTCTACTTAATTTCATTCAATTCAATAAGGAAACAAAAACAACGTTCATGCGTAAGTACGGCCTACCGTATCCATGAACGGTGTATTTCATTCCATTTACTTGATCTATCATATATATATGTATATAAAAAATATAAATTATAAATAAATCATGTTTTAAATTCTGTAATTACATTAATCAAGATATAAGTAATAATATCAGGAACAACAATTCCAAACACGTACGATAAATAAAACGATTTAATGCAAAACGCTGCTTTAACATGTAATTTACAAAAGAACGGGTAATATAAAGTCATAAGTGAACCATATATGATATCATAACAATGAATATGATTAATTAATAAGTCAATGACATTATTTAAATCATTATACAGGAGGTTCATATACGTACGAACCATATTGGACCGAATGTAAGGGATAACTTTTCCAATCTCTTTCTTATCCGAGATTGTTTATTCGTAAGTATTTACTTGGGTTATTTTTCTAATCCATGTCCATGTTTCATAAAAATGTCTTCATGTATGATTAATTTCCTTTTTACCCATTTTTGAGTTTTATTACATGGTATGTATGGAATCTTTCTTTTATGAGGTACTTTTTGACTTTTCCGGAAAAAGTACGAGAAGAATGTTTTTTTACTTATACGGCACGAATGGATTTTTATGGTTTTATAAAGCCTTATTTTCATGAAGCTTACTCCAAAATATTTCATGACTATTCTCAAAAAATATTTTTCTTTCAAAATTTCATGATCTTTTGTGAAAAGAAATTGATTTGGAAAAAGAAAGGATATTTTCCTCAAGAATTAATTTCAAGTGTTTTATCAAAACCATTTTCCATATAAGATGACATTATTTCATATGTGTATGTTTCAAGTATAAAGTCTCTATGATTTACATGGTTTCACTTTTCTTATTATGAAATTATATCCATTTCTTTTATATGGATTATTTGATGATGGTATTATTTTTATGAAACCCATTTTATTCGTTGGGTTATTAAGAATAATGTATGTTTATTTTGTGGCACAAGTAAGAATGATTTAATTATGAGATGGTTGGGACCTATATCTACCTCCAATGTATTGGGTAACGATTTATATCTCATGAGATAAACATGGATGGAACGGTAAGTTAATCTGGTTCAGTGTTATAGGACTGAAATGAGGAGTGAACTCAATTCTGAAAGGGACTTTGTCCACTAAGATGGTATTGGCTGCAATGCCTTGGCTACTATGGAAATCATGTCATGTGATGAATGGTTTCCACAATTATATGTTTTATTCCCATTCTATTTTATCATTATTGATGTTACCTTATAATATATTCCTTACATACTTCCATGATTAATGTCTTTGCTCAAGATTTTGATGTTTAGATTTTATGTTCAAGTTTTGGCATTAAAATGTTTATGGATTATTTTATGTTCTATATGTTTACCCTTACTGGGCATTTGAGCTCACCCCTATTATGTTTTCTTTTCCCCAGGATATAAAGAAAGGTTTTAGATAAGAAAAAAAGGGGAATATCTTTATGGGAGATGTTGAAGATCTTTCACCATGATTAGAAGATTATATTCCGAGTTTCCAAAGACACTAAACTATTAAAGTCCTTGTTTGTCTGTTTTTGTTATGTACTAAGTATTCCACAAAAGTAATGTAATGTCCATGTACGTCATGTTTTGGATCTTTACAAATAGTATTCATTAATTTCTACTTCAAGGCTGGTAATGAAACCATTTTTATCATTGAACCAAATTATAAAATATTTATTATTTTTATTTAATAATTTATAACCAGTATATATACGCAATACTAATTCATATGAAAAAACCAGTTCTTCATGATCAAAATACTGCATTAATAATTTAAATGATTATAACTAAATGTCTTATCAAAGTATTCATCATTATACCATATAACCATATGATATATATAACCATTTACACTTATTGATTATCCTTACCAGCATGTAATTCAAAATATGTATAATTATACCTTAACTTCATAACTTATAAACAAGTGAACTAATCATTAAAATAAAGAAAACGAAAGCTCCCATACGATGAAATTAATCTATATGACTCAATAATAAGGGTATAAATAAACATAATAAATATATAATAAAAAATAACTATAATAAATAATCATAATTAATAAATTAATGTATTTAATTTTATTATCTAGGATGTTAAGGTCATGTACATAACTCATTCAGACGTAAGGTAAGGGTTTCCATTCTGGTCCTTCATTTTCATTCTTATTTTTCTTTATTTATCTATAAACCAATGTAATTTTCCATTTAATTTATATAACTATTGTAAATTCTTGTTATATGTTCCCAAAAAACTTATTTTGAACAGTTCATATTTTTTGTGTGTGGAAAATACATGTATTACAACAGTTCCCTTCTCAAATACTCATGATAAAAGAAAAGGATTAAAGGGAACTTCCTGATTTTTTACCTGTTTTCAAGTGCACTATATAAGTTATATTAATCCACCATTATTTTTCTAAAACCAATCATTTAATATTTTTATAACTACCTTAGTTCATTTTTGGTTTTATACAATTATTTTTTCCCAAATAAATACTATTTTCAATGAAACATTGTATTTATCTAAAAAAATATCGATGATTTTATTAGATTATCATTGTATATTTCAAAACCTCTATTGAATTTTATGAATTATTTAGGTTAATATTTTATTTTTATCATCCACTATATTTTATTAAATGTTATATTATTAGTTTGACTATCGATGTGTTTTCTTCATTCCATTCACCAAAAATATCAAATTAGTTAGTAATTATTTTTATAGATTGGGTAATATTATTTTTCTTGCATATATTTATGATGTCTATGTTTAACCACGTTATTATGTAGAAGGAATTGTATTTTTAAATTGATGTGAGGGGCCTTCTATAACCACTTTATTCATCTTTATGTCTTCTTAGAAGAAACAACGTTGGATTTCTACTGAGGCCTTACCCTAGTATTTTCAAATATATTGGACAAGGCCTTGCCAACATGTTTCAGATGTCTGACATTATGAATTCCCTCATTTTGAAACTTGTAATTGATAAACCATTTCATTATTTGACTAGTATAATATCCATGGTTATGTTTACTCTCTTATTAGAATTTATATGGATTTATACAGTAACCATTCATTCCTACCATATTATGCGCAGTTTTATTTATTAATTCATGTGTTTTTAGTTATTCTCCATTCCTAATGATTAGTTTTTTGATAACTTCTATTTTATATCTTATCGTTACTGAGCATCTGGCCTCAAATATTTATTATGTTATATTTTTTCCCAATATGTGAAGATTAATATTATTTTTAATGACTTCTAGGAATACTTTAATAGTTTATGGGTGTTTCTGATGGAGTTGAAATGTTGTTTTTTACTTTCATGTTGTAATATAAAACTTATGTTTGTATCTGGTTTTCAAAAACTACTAAACTAATTGGTCATTCAGTATGAGATAACATTTTAAACATTCCAATTTATTAATATATAGAACTTACTCTTGGAATCTGGGTTTGGGTCCTTACATTTGGTATAATAAGAATTTTAGCAAAATCCTTGGAAACTAGATTAAGAAAATATAGATTAGAGAAAAAAACCCTAACATAGGCTTTGAGGGAATGAATACAATAACATCTTATAAATTTGGTAAGTTATATATTATGTGGATATTTCTATAAAATACATCCCTATCTAGATGTTATAAGTGGACATAATTCTAGAACATATGTACCATGGAGTAACAACTTTGACAAGGTGTTCTGAGCCTAAATCAGGGTAACCAGATACCTGAAAAAAGTCATTACTGTGGACATGGTTGGACCCTCATAGTGGATATACATAGGATTATTCACATTTTATTTACAAACCATTATGAATGATTAAAATTTAAACATGTCTCCAATGAAACAATTCTTTTGATTATGAAATTAGACATGCATAAAATTTCAAATTTTAAAGTGTTTTGATTGTTCAAAATTATACAGTATGATTCATAACCTAATTTAGTATATTTTATTATATAGAAATGGAAAAAATGGAAGGAATGTAAACTACATGAATTTATGTATTCCATGTAAGGATTTCCGTCCTATGATAAATAATGATGTTGGTTCAGAAGCTATGACAAGTTCTAGGAAACTTATGACTATACTAGGATAGAGGAATCATGTTATGAATAATAACCTTACCCTTATAGAGAAACCAGATCCATAATGTGGAGGAGAAATGATATACCTTTTTATATAATAACACCCTCCATCATTCAATGGGACTACAAACTCATTTATAGTGGAGGAGTGGATACGTTCTTTAGAGAAGATATTTCATTCTTTAGAATGTAATGAAAGGGAGATGGTTATCCTGAAAATTTATTTTTGATAGGTAGATGCTGATTAGTGGTGGACTTTAATTCAAAACATGAATAAGGAGGAATAAATAGAATAAATTTAATGTTGGTAATTGAAGGAAATATTCTTAGAAAAATATTTTCTTTGAGAAACACGTGCACATATGGAGAGGAAATTCATGAGATTGAAACAACAAGAGGATGAAATGTTGAGAACTATGAAGTTATTTTAACAAGGCCAGAAAGGCATGCCCTAGACTACATACATAATCTAAGGAGCAATATTGATCAATTATTTGATGGTTTAAAATCATTCATCCAAAAGGTTCTGGTTTTCCAAACAATATCATCATACAAAGATATAATCTCATGTAAAATATAGGCATAACGAATTCTTTAGGTTTTATAACATTAATATAAAGAAAGATAAGTGAAAGGTGGAAGAGGAACGAATTCATAATGGGAAGAATAAAAATGTGAGTTTTCTAATATGTGTTATTACTGGAAGGAAACACTTGAGATCCTTCTTAAATGGAAAAAGAGTCTTTTAAAATGTGGAGAATGATGAGAAAAATATCCTGATTGAAAGGGAAAGAAATTAGATACCAAGGATTGATGAATAATTTTTAATGATATAAAATATTATGCTAATTATTTTCCTATGAATTAAGGAAACATCACCAAGATAATTCCAAAGGATAAATGCCTAGATGATACAATCACAAAAGTTAAGGTTGAAGTTCATAATGATATGGTGGCTGGTACTTTAATCATTTCCTCAAACTTATCCAATGCTTAATTTTATTATTCATTATCACATTATTTTATATATTCCCAATTTTCCAAGATAACTATACATTTTCAATTTGATTTAATAAATGAGTTGTAAATTAAAACTGTTAAGGGATGTATCGTTGCCATAAAGATGTATTGATTTGTACCCCCTTTGATACATAAACGTGCTGTAGTTGATAACCATATCATCATACCATTGATTGACATTTATATAATTATTTGTGTGAATTGGATTTCAATATATCATTATAAAATATATTAATATAAGAAGGAAGTTATAATTTTTTCGAATGTTCTATAGTCCCTAATCTTGAGAGTAAATACCTCATCATTTGATTTTTATCTAGATCCACCCCAGTATCTTAACTAAATGAAATTCTTGAGGAGAAAGATAAACCATTATCTATGGGAGAGGAAAGAAATATTCAAATTGAGAATGTACCTATTGTTAAAGAATACAATGATGTATTACCAGAGGATTTACCTAGACATCCTACAAATCGGGAAATTGGAATTTATACTGATTTAATTCAGAGTGTAAGGCCTATGTCAAAGACTCCATATAGAATGGACATAGTGGAATTAGTTTAACTGAATAAAACAATAGTGGAATTCACTGATAAAGTATTTATCCACCCAATTGTTTCTATACTGGGAGCCACTGTTCTATTTTTCTATAAGCATGATAGATCCATGAGGTTTTTCATTGACATTAAATAAATAAATGCTATTGCAGTAAGGAACATGTATCCAATACCTCATATTGATGATTAATTTGATCAATGTCTCGGGGCCCAATATTTTTCAAATATTTACCTTTGATATGGATATCATCAGTTGCGTGTGATAAAGGAAGATATTTGTAAGATAGTATTTCAAACCAGGTATGGCTTTACAAGTTTACTGTATTGCCTTTTGGACTGACAAGTCCAACCTCTATTTTCATAGATTTAATGAATATAGTTTTCAAGGAATATCATGATGATTTTTTTGTTATTTATTTATGATTTATTGGTTTAATATAAATTCTATGAAGATCATGAGAATCACTTGCACATTATTATAAAGACTCTTACAAGAAATGAATCATATGTGATGGCTAGAAGGAGTTAATTTGGCTTGAAACAGTATCTTTTTGCAGATATATTGTATCTAAAGATGGAATCTTAGTTCATTCTACAAACACAAAGTTGGTTCAAGAATGGGCCACTATAATGAACATAACCGAGGTATGTAGTTTTATTTGTTTAGATGGTTATTATCAGTTTTTTATTCATAAAATTTCCTGATTAGATAACTCATTAACCAAGCTTACTCAAAAAGGGGTTATGTTATTTTGGACAAAATAATGTGGATAATATTATTAATAATTTAATATGATGTTAAAAATTCTACAATCCTGACTCTGCCATCAGGAAATTGTGGATTTTTGAATTATAGTGATACATCAAAGAAAGGACTTGAATGTGTCCTTATGTAGAATGATATTTTTATCGCATGTTCACCAATGTATTTAAAAATTAATTAACAAAACTATCAAACTCATGATATTGAGTTAGAAGCTATAATAATTCCTCTCAAGATATGGATCCATTAAATTTATGGTGAAATAAGTGAGATATATACTAATCACAAGAGAAAAAAATATATCATCTCACAGAATGAAATCATCATGAGGAAAATGTGATGGCTTGAGATACTCAATGATTATGATTGTTCCATACACTACTATTTATGGAAGGAATATAAGTTGGAAGATTCGTTGTGTTTAAATGACCATCGGGTTATGAAAAAAATGAGGATTGAAAAGGATTCTTCACATATGGATCTAGATAATATGGATATGTAAATTATCAAAGCAGGTAAAGAATCATTACTTTTTCAATTGGTGTCCTAACTATATTTATTGTTAATAATTAAAAGTTATCAATCTAATGATGAGAATATTCAAAAAAAATAAAGCTGTGAATGATGGGATGTTTCCAGACATCATGTGTGAGGATAAAATTATGAAATTTGCGACAAGGTTTTGTATGTATTCTATATATGTGTTAAAAAAGAGTAATTGGACGATTCCCATAGTTCTAATTTCACTATACACCCCAGTAGCACTAATATGTATTGATATTTGAAGGAAAATTACTGGTGGGACAACATAAAGTGTGAAATTGATGATTATGTGCCATGATTTTTAGGCTATCAATAGGTGAATGATGAAAGACTTCAAGATATAGGATTCCTGAAAACTATACCTATTATTACATGAAAATGTGGTGACATCACCATGGATTTTGTCAATGGATTACCAAAAACACGCAGAATGAATGATCCGATATATGTAATTATTGATTGAATTTCCAAATATGCACATTTCCTCAAAATAAGGGAACATTTTCCACTAGAGTCCCTCACACGATTCCATATCAATGATGTTGTAAGACATAATGGAGAACCTCTCTTAATTGTTTCTGATGATAATCCATGATTTTAACACAAATTCTAGAAAACTATACAGAAATCTTTGGATTCTGAGCTTCATTTGAGTACTAGTATCATCCTCAAACTGACAAGTAACTAGAAAGGACCATCTAAATATTAAATAACATCTTGAGATTGTGTTCACTTGATTTTAATGGTATATGTGATTTGTATTTCGAATCGGTAGAGTTTTCCTAAAATAATAATTTCAATTAAAATACTCAAATGGAACCATATGAATCATTTTATTTAAAGAGATTTTGTACACAATCTTGTCAGGTTGAAGTCGGTGACATGAAACCTCTGGGTCTAGAGATTGAGACAAAAAATATTGAATGTAAAGACTATTAAAACACATATCAAAGAATCTCAAATATTGAAGAATATAAATTCCAATTATTGATGGATGAATTTTTAATTTGAAGTGGGGTATTACTTTTTCTTAAATGTATCTCTATGGAAGGGTGTTATAGGATTTGGGAAGAAAGGAAAACTATGTCCTGGGTACATTTATCCTTTTTAAATTATGGAGTTAATTGGATTTTTGGAATATCATTTGGAATTACACCAAGCCTTTATATGGTGTATAATGTGTCCCATGTCTCTTTGTTTAGTAATTATATTCTAGACCCAACACATGTACCTATTGCTGAAGTAATAGAGTTGGAATCGAACTTATCGTATTTTGAAGAGCCTATCTGAATTTTTGAATAATAAAGAATAGGTGTTGAGGAATCAGATTACTCATTTGGTAAAGGTACTATGAAAAAATTATAACGAGGGGATGTGACAGCCTAAGGAACTTATGTTTAAGACCAACCAAAATATTTTTCTAAGGTAACATTCTCTAAATTATTAGGATGAGATTTTTGTAAGGGGGAAGAATATAGGACCCTATGGATTGACAAATATATTTAATATAGAATGTAGTTCATGAAAGACTAATAATATTTTGAAATATCACTTTTTTATTGCAACCAAGTCATGAAAATTATTTATTCCACCTTCACGTTTTTAATTTCAAAAAACTAAAATACAGTTGCAATCAATAATATATTTAGGGTCTGATAGGATCAAATTACATATTTGGTAAATATTAATATAACCTTAGGAATAATGATATGACCCTTATGAATAGTAAATCATCCTAATGAATAGTAACTACACCCATGAAATAATTAATACAATTTGGAACCATATAAATGAAACAATGATATAATTATGTTATGGTATAAGTAAGTCAATATTTAAAAATTATTAATTAAGTGTTGGTATTTTGTAAATAATAAATATTAAATTATATTTTTATTGTTAATAAATTGATTTAAAATAAAATTTATTATCAGAAATTTATTTCATAAATCAATATTTTGTTACCCTATGATTTTAATATAATTTAGCAAGACCTTAGTAAATTTTTAGGGTGTTATAAAATAAGTTTTTATTTTTAAAAACTACATTTTTTGAGTATATGATGATTTTAATTAAATAGTAAAATTATCAAATTTATTAAATTATTTTCATAAAATGGTTTTCATTTCTGAATTATAATCATTGAAAAATTGTTAGGATCAATTATTGGGGTTTTTCATAAATACGTGAATTATTAGTGAATAGTAAAATACAGTAATTTACAATATAAATACATTATAAGTTAAATACACGATTCATTGAGTCATGGATGGTGTAAGAACCATTGATTAAAACTCGAATGCAATTATTACTTTATTTAGTAACCATAGTATGCACTATTGGTTTTCTTGAGAAAAATAATAATATAATGAATTAAAAATGATAAATTACCTCTCTCCTATACTATAAAAACCACCCCTCACTCCCTCTTCTCCTCACTCCCTCCATGATCTTTTCATTGTTAAAAATATTCACAATACTATTTCCAATATCCTTCCCCACTAATAGAAGCTATTTTATTCATCAAAAGACTAAAATTAATCCCTTTAAGGAGATTCTCAAGGAGGAGTAATGAAGAGGTAAAATCCTCTTCCTTTACCTTTTATTTTTATTTTCTTGTTCATTGTTTTGTTTTTATCTCCCCAAATCCTCTTTCTAAATGATAATGATAAATCTAGTATCATTTATATAATTTAATTATATCATTTTAATTCATGAACCATTATCAATATATTTACTTCCTATATTTTATATTAAAAATGAAATCATTATCTCAGATGTACTGATTTACTACCTTCATGGACGATGAACATTTTTTCTTTAATTTATCCTTCAAGGCTGATCATGAAACCATTTATATGGTCGAACCTACCTATAAAATATTTATTATGACTTATTGAATTTTCTAGAACTAGTATATATACAAAATACTAATTCATATGACACAAATAGTTCTTGGTGATCGAAATACCACTATAATAATTGGGATGATTATCACAAATTGTATTATATGTCGATTCATCCTCATAACATATAAACATATGATATATATAAATATTTACACTTTTTTATTCTTAATATAAACATTTAATTAAAAAATTGGATAATTATACCCATTTACATGAACTTTATTACACTTGAACTTGATTACTTATAAACAAGTGAACTGATCATGAAACCCAAGAAAATGAATGCTCTTGAACAATGAAATTAAAATATATAACACATAAAAATGACCATAAATGAACTTAATAAAACTATTATAATTAAAATAAATATAGAAAATTTATGTATGAATTAATTAATGGATTTAAAATGATTATCCATGATGTTAAGGTCTTGTGAAGAATGCATTCAGACATAAGGTAAGGGTATCCATTTGAAACCTTTATTCTCATTTGGGTTCGGATTTATTCCTCTATAAAACAATGTAATTATTCATTTCATTTATATAATTCTTATAATTTATGTTTATATGTTCCAAAATCAATTATTCTGATCAGTTCAACTTTTTTGTGTGGGGAATATATCTTTTAAATGGGTTTCCTTCTCAATTATTCACAACAAGCAAGCCCAATAAAATCGAACTTCCTAATTTCATAGAAATATTCAAGTGAACTATATAAAAATTTTAAATACACAATTATTTTTATAAAACCACTTATTTTATTGTGGAAAAAAATACCTCAGTTCATTTCTAGTTTTATGCAAATATATTTTCCAAAATAACTACTCTTTTTAAAGTAAAAGTGTGTTTCTCTCAAAATATTATCGACGATTTTTTAGAGTATTTTCATCTATCTCAAATATTATGTTGAATTTTATTTATTATTGATGTTAATATCTTATTTTTATAATCCAATATATATTATTAAATTGTATTTGATTAGAATTTTTGTGGACGTGTTATCTTAATATCATTCACCATACTACTGAGAATGGTTAGTAATTATTCTTACAGCTTGGGGAAGGTTATTTAAATTTCATATATATATATATTTGACGATTATGTTTAAACCATTCATATTAGGACGTAATTGGACTTAAAAATTAAATTTTGGGGCCTACTATATCTCCTAGATGCATCGGTGGGTGTCATTAGACAAAATAGAATTGGGTTTTAGCAGAGGTCATACCCTATTATTTTCATAAATCCTAGTCGAGGCCATGAAAACATGTTCAAGATGTCTGACATTATATGTTCCCTCATTATGAAAACAGATATTAATAAACCATGTTATTATTTGACTAGTAGAATATCCATGGTTATGTTTCATTCACTTATGATAATATGTATGGATTTTTGTAATCAGTTTTCATTCCTTCCATAGTATTCTCAAATTTATTTTTAAATGCATGTGTTTTTTGTTATTCACAATGACTAATGATCATTTTTTTGATAAATTATGGAATATTACATACCCTTATTGAGAATATGATATCACCCCTTTATTATGTTTCATTTTTTTCATTGGATTCAATGTTGAATATTATTATGAATGACATGAAGGAATAATATTAGAGTTCATGGGTGTTTCCAATGGAGTTTCAAGGTTGTTTTTACATTAATGTTGTAATGAAAAACATATGTTTGTATCTGATTTTCCAAATATACTAAACTAATCAGTTTTTCATGATGTGACATCTTTGTAAACAAAACAATGTATTAATATAAGGCACTAGTTCTGGGAAACTAGGGTTGGGGTCCTTATAGGAAACATGGATAACCATGATATATCGAGATTGATCATTCCATAGATGAATTTAATCTAATATACGGAATTAAAATGACTCTCAATGTAAAATAAATAATCATATCCCCCAACTAATCACATATTTACAACTCGTTAGTTAATATTTGATTTAATAACCATGAGATTTTGTACGAAATAAAATTCTTCAATATTATATGTTGTGATTGAAGAAATACACGTCACCAACTATCAAAAATGTACTATAGGAAATATAAGTCTTTACCATATGAAATACATTACTTCAAAGCTAGAAGTTCATATATGTTCAGATATAGGATAAAATACACAACTCAAAGACATATTTTTTATATTGGTTTATGTTTGTAAATAAACTTCTCAAGATATTCCAGGAAATATCTAGTACTCCCAATTGAAAAGAAGTAGTTAGGGAGTATTAATAGCATTATGTGCATCGTTTTCCACCAAGTTCATGTAATATGAAAAAGGGGTTCTACCACATAGGTGGATTATAGTTTTAACATTCATATACTAAATATGAATAAGAACTACACATGTACACTAATTCCATTTTTCATGAATTTGAATTAGGGATACCAAAGGAAATACTCTTCTCCTTCCATCTCATAACAGGGGTGTGAGAGGAATTTTCCATCCCCAACACACCTAGAAGTATTTTACCAAACATATCCCAAAAAAATTTGAGTGGTTGAAGATAAATGCATATGTAATCACCTATATCTGTATAGATCCATGTATGAGATTAGCTATAACCAGTTTTATATTTCTCTAACCCTTAAAATAGGGTGAGTTCTATGGATAGCCATCATAAAATCCAATCTTCTTAAATTCCCATAAGACAAAACATACATCTAATCTCATAGATAATAAAACATGAACCGTTCACCTCAAATGTAATCAAATATCCTCCTCTTAGTTATTTATGACATACAATGTATTAAACCAGTTAATACATCATCCTCGATGGAAAAATTAATTCAAAACCCAAGGAAATTGAATGATACTTCAATCATAAATTAATTTTGTCATTGAATTATTTTTTCATCCACGTAACAACATAACCAATGTAACTGATTACATTAATATCCTCATTTAGGTCATTCTATGTCACTCAAGGTACTCTTATTAGATACCATGGTTAATTCAAACCTCATTAGATTCATTATTATAAATATTCAATAATCATACACATTAAAATAAATGCTAAAATTACTAACTATATTAACATGAATGATTGAACATCCCATAAATACATCTAATTCATTCATTATCATGAAATATAAATTGAGTTAATATTCATCCTAAATGTTAAATCATTTCCTTATTTACCTTATTCAATTTAACATCAACCACCATTAAAAACCTTTTTAATCAATAAATCTATTACTTCAATACTAATTTTATTTAAATTGTTATCTTGTATAAATATTTTTTTAATTAATATGTTGATATATCTGTTTTATCTTGACTAACACACTATACTTTTGTACTTCATTTCATTATTCACATATTTTTTATCAGACATGATCATAATATAAATTTATTTATTGTATAATTTTTTTTAATCACTATAAGAGTTTTGATAACATTCAAATTGTAATAATTATATAGTTAATGGACCCCTTTTCTTTTCTAACATCAAATGATCTTCACCACTGGACTACCCATGGTCTAAAGGATTTCGATATTTTTTACTAAAATAAAAAAAATTTAACTAGTTTGATAGATAAACATTACACGTGAAATGGACCAACATATACAGACTATTGGTCCCCTTGCATAGGGACCATTTAAATATTTATACAAGAAACACACTCACGCACACACACCAACACAAACCAACTTCCCTTATTTTTTTAATGTTTCTTTCTCACTGTTGATGATGTAGTCTGGATTGTACCTTCCCCATGTAGAGTTGTGGGATAACTAAAACAAATGGTTATTTCCTTGTCCATCTAAATATTCTATAGTTTCTTCATTAGTTATTTTTTACCACTTCTACTCATTCCTATAGGGTAAGGCTACACCTAGCTACACGACCCTGAATAGCCAGGTATGGAGGACTTATGGTCTAGAGGACCATGAATTATTGATCTAAAAATTTCAATCAAACATGAATCCATTAGTAGAAATCCAAAATTATGTGAATAATACTATTTCAATAGTTTTTATTTTTAGTATCACCACTCATTGTTATGTTACTCACTTGACCTTGTGATCATGATTCTCTTGTTATTTTAAAATCCCATAATAAAATAATATTTTTTATTATGTAATAATAAAATTTTTCCTGATCAATTTATGTGTTATTATTTAAATAATATGACTATTTTATTTTCTATGAACCAGTATCAAAAATCATTGAAATGGAAATTTTAAATTATTTAAACTTCACATATGTTAATCCCTCATGAATTAGTCTCTGTTTGACAACATCAACAGTTTGAATCATCAAACAGAACCCACAAACATCCACATTCAAAATAATAAACACAAATTTACACAAAAATTGGTATTATTAATCAATAAATAAGTGAATCCATCGCATTATACTCATGAAAATATTCTAGGTGGTGTTATAATAGAATTTATTAGGCCTGGTAGTCCTCAACCACATCACAAAATTATTTTGAATATCTTAAATTCCCATTAAATTATCTCAGTCTCCCATGAAAATACTTCCATTATGATTTATGGTATGAAAACATGTATTATGAACTATATTTTCTCAAATTTGGAATTTAGGGCTAGAATCCACATTTCTAATGATAATATATAAAACATAAAAATTATTTTTAGTTATAATATATTTATATATATATATATTGAGAGAGTGGAAACATCCTCCCCCTCTGATGTTATATGGCCATAGCCCACACAATGGTTCATGTGATATTTTTATTATACATAAAGTAGAGGAGGGTCACTACCATACCCTTACAATTCTCAATGTAGAAAACAACTGAAAACGTAGTGGTTGTGTGTCCCACCTAACTCTATTTTTTCATTTTCATTATTTATTTGTATTTATAATATGGGAGGAATTTTTCATTACCATTTTCACTTGTTTCTCACCACTAGTAGCACTAATACTAACATAACCACCTCCTTATCATCCCAACCACCTCCAAAATATATGAAACACGTTACCCTAGTTGATTTTTCACCTGAATAAAAAAAGGTGACAATTTTTTCAAACACATCTAGCAATGCACAAGTTTACTGGAGAGTTATCATTTTATCCCAACACCATCACTTTAAAATAATATTTGATTGGATAATAAATTCATCATTATTTTTACACATTTATAATTATCCTTTAAAGATGTTCAATTCCATGTTTATATGAGAAATAAATTATATAGGATCATTATACATATAAAAACAAAATATAATCTATATTTACGGGGAGATAAAAAATATGTTTAGGGTCTATTCAAATAACCATACCTTGAATCATGGTTCTGGAAATCTGTCTCCCTCTAACTCATATTTCATGAGAAACAAAATCAACTAGGGTAGTGTAAGAGGGGGAGATTTTTTGTACGACCATTTATATAAAATGGAATGGGATAAAGTAATTTCTATCTAATCATATAATGTATAAATATTTCATAACATGTAGTTATAATATCACGATCGTTTAAAATCTAATAACTATCACCCAATAAAAAATCTTCATTACGGAGTCAATTTGGTCATCCATTTCAAAATATGGCTCATAATAACAAATATGTCAACATTTCCACATACATAAATGGATCTAAGCCACAATGATGAATATGATTCCAAAATTACATGGTTCCTCAAAAAAACATCATGGGCCCTGTTTTAATAAATTTTATTATCAATAAATCATAGGAAATAAAATCCAGTTCAATATTGTTAGAAAAAGATGTTTTATTCATAGTTTTAATTCTAAAACCTGAATTAGAAAATACAAATAAGTTTAATTTCTAAAAATAATGTTTATCGATGATAAAAAACCATAAAATCATCAGAAAATATCTAAAATATTATCCAAGGGTAAACACACCTTTCTAGAACCAATGATGAGGAATTTTTTCAATCTATCAACTCAGTTTATTTTATTTCACTATTTTTACAAATATAATTAATTTATTTTATTCTAAAATTATCCCATGATGAATAATATATTCACTAATAAACTTATTTTTAATTTAAATGAGCATAAATAAATCCAATTTCAATATAAAGAGATTCAATAATTGATCATAGATAAATTAATTATCTTTTTTAAGCCCATAAAATTACATCCACCCCACCATAAAATTTTTCATCCATGGAATGATTCAAAACATTTATAACATACTAATACCCTTCATCAATTATTCATCATGATAAAAATAACCCTTTAATAAACTACTAATTATTAATTGGAAGTAATAATGCACATGGTAGTCAATTACAATTACAAAAAAATTTCCACATACATAGAGCAAATATAAAAATTATCCTCTCTTTATAGAGTTATTAAAATAAATAATTTCCTCTTCAGAAACTCAAATTAATGAATATACATGATACAAGAATGAATATTTCTATTACATAGCTCAATTTACTTGGTACTCCCAAATAATCAAAAAAGGGACCAATTAAACTATTCAAACATTGAAATCATTGTGGTTAGGTTATAATAATTTAAAGGAATGAAGATCACTCACAACACTCATTCATATCTTGAAAAAATCATCCATCCTTAGACAGAGTGTAAGGAGCCTCACCATAAAATATAGGCTTAAGTTTCCCATGCAAATATATCTGATGAAATTGAACTTCCAAACCAAACACATTACATGATTGAATATTAGAACTTAAGTATCATAAATACTGGGTGATTATTTTCTTGATGAATTGAAATAATCTCAAAAACACTAGTGAACATTCTCAATCTACGTTAAAATATTTCTTTAATAATTCATCTTCTAATAAACACGTACTCTAGGATATCAAAAAGTGCTTAACATTGTCTCCATATAAATCAAAAAAATCATTAAACAATTATCCTTCTATAAAATCACACTACAAGTGTAGTTGATGGTTCTACCAATGTTCTACGTACATAGAAACAAAGATATCTAATATCATGAAAGGAATCCAATGACCAATGGCCTTCCAAAATGACAGAACAATTAATGTGTGGGGGGTGATAAAAAATTTTATAATCATAATTATTCACTTCCTCTGTTTCTATAGTAATTGATCACTTACATAAAATACCTCATCATAAGGATCATCACTCTATCCAATGACATAATCCATCCAACTCTAACTAAAAAAATTGATTTTGAATTGGGGTTTCAACATCCTTTTTATATTAACAGATGTTAAAAATGGTTTTAACAATAGTTAATCATATAAAAGAAAAGAAAATCCCTACCATTGTTTCATTTAAAATAAATTATATATTAATTTTTTGGTTAAAAAGGGTTATAATTTTGTTTAATATAAAACAAACCTTACAAACATCAATTTAGATATTAGTTGGTATGTAATTCATGATTAAATGTGTTAGAAAATTGGTTAATATATAAATTTGATGTTAAACCCTATGGTTTACAATTAGTTAATACAGAAATGATGATAAAAATGTAGGTTTTTTATTTTTAATATAAATAATTGATGTTAAAAGTAAAATTCCACAAAACATGTCAGTTTTGTTTCTTATTTTTCATTATATTCCCTTTAAATTTTTACCTTTCTAACTATAAATTTATAACTCCACAAGAAAACTTCTTCCAATACAATCTATAAAATTTCATTCTCCATTCAATTTTTATAACATATTCTTAGTTCATCAATCAAATATTTAATCATTACAAAAAATCCCCATTTCGCCTCTTTTCCATAGTATATATAATTACTAATAATACATTTTGTATGATTTTTTCCTCATAATTTTTTTAATTGTTTTATTTTGATAAAAATGATTTATATAAATTGTTTTGAGAATATGAAACTTCATCGTGAGATGTACCTATAAACGTTAAAAATACCTCATTATTTATTCAATTCTAAGAAAATTAATATTAATAAACTATATTTAAAACTTGAATACACTACCAAAAGAAAGAAAAAAACCTAATAATTTAGTCTATTTTCTTATTTTAAGTTTGTTTCTAAAATTTTGAAGTTATTTTATCATTTTTTATTCCAATGGAATTATATGTATTGAAAAATTTAAAAAAATCGATAACATTATATGTTAGTTATTCTAATAACCAATATGGAAATAAAAGTATAATGTATGTTATTTATATATCTAACATTTTAAGTGAATTTCAATATCATTTATCAAATTAATCTATATAGAGACAATAATTTTGATGTTTCCTATAAAAGAAATGGACATAAAAATCCAATAAATCTTGTGATGTGACACCTTAACAGAATCACATAGTTCTACTGGTGTGCCACATGGTCTCAAGCATGCCTCCCTATCGCCAGATTCTACTATATAGTGGTGAGGGATTAGAATAGTAGTAGGGAGGATATTCCTTCATATAAATGTATAAACAAAAAAAACTGGCAAACCTCTGGTTTACCATATTTATAATAAATTCACCTAGTGCATTAATAAACACATTATTATAAAAAAATGATTCAACCCTAGATTCATATAATCATTTTCTCACTATCCCAACCATAAATAATGAATAATAGAAAACAAAATAAGGAGGTTTTCCTATAACCACAAGACAAATAAAACTATATCTAATATATTTTAGTGGTCCTATATTGATACACTAAAAATCTTGTGATCAACCCAAAAACTAAATATAAGGTCTTTGTGTGGAAGAGAGTTCCCATTAACGGTCTAATAAATACACCTAATTATAGTCACACCACGAACCCTAATAAAAATATTTATATGTGTGTGTGTGAATGAGTAATACAAATATCTAAATTAATATATACGTAGAAGTTTCATGTGCTAACAAGGACACTATGATACATGAAATGACACACACACCTTACAATTTATTGGGTGCTACCTAGGCCACACCAGCACCCAACCATACCTTCTTTGGCTCCATTGGGGAAGTTATGTCTCATGCATCATCACATATCATATCACAATACATGGTCAACACATAACTTCGATCGAGGCCAATATCCAAACAAAGATTGGGATACGCCACAAGTTCCCTAAACCCTTGGCATATTAATGGTCATGGGTCAAGACACAATGAAGACATACACCATATCTATCATTGATCAGTCCTAAATACCATAATAACTCATTTATACCTCAGGTTAGGCTATAGGGATTAGATATCCATGCCTAATTTTATTGTCCATATTTTTCATCATTTCATGATTGTTATCTATGTATGGTGGTAGATTCACTAGGACAAATTAAATTATTAAGAACTAACTCAATTTAGTATGTTCAATCTCCCATTGGATCAATGATTATATATTCAACACAAACAACCATCAAAACATTCATATCATCCCAAATCGCTCCATCAGATCAACGATCATCACACCCCAAATTGTGCCTTTGGATTAGTGTGTACCATGTCATGAATCATGAATCACCTCCTCTACATATGACTAATTACCATAAAAAAGTAATTCCACATCCCATCAATCACTAAAATTCCATCTCAGAGGAATTTATCAATAGTCATATACTCATGCTCCCATTCTAAGGAGTCAACCGATCACCCATGGGTGAAAAAATTCAAATAACTCATGGCACATCCACAACAGGGCACAACAATCAAAGTAAAAATAAATGGTACCATGTAAAGGCTATCATGTAAAGAATCACACCCATATTCAAATCAATCAAGAATAGGTATTATGGGACACACACACACACCAATAAAATATATCAAAAAAGAATATTCAATGAACCTATTTTGTATGGACTTCCAATAGTGAGGACACAACCTAAAGGAAAACCTCAACCCCAGCCTGAGTTGGCAGGTGTATGTCCTTCACAAAGTTCCCATGGTATTGAAATACTATGCCCTGAAGTGATTATCCCATTAATGACTGTCATTCACAATGTTAGGGTCTCAACTGATGTCTCTCCAGGGAGACCACGTAGCACTCAACCACATCCCCTTAATTCCTACCTGAACGCATCTATGGTAATGACATAAACTATTTGAAAATCATCTAACATATTGATATCTGAAAAGGTATCTCTCTATCACATCAAGAATCATTTATAGTTGGTTAAATAGTCTTCAAATGAATTTCGAAACCTCCAATGCTACAAAAGTCTACTTACTAGAAAACCATAGTCAACTGACTAGAAATCCTATCGTACCAATTATTCCAGTGCATTTTGATCACATTTTCTCAAGAAAAACACCAATGAATCTCCTATGGCTGGCCCGATATAAGATGATTTCTTTTGTCTACCAAATCAAAACTGATCCACTTGTTCATTATTCCAAAACTCCTAGAAGTATCCCATTATTACTGAATAGAATCACTAATGTCCAAACTTGAAACATGGTGGAAAAAATTATTGGGGTCCCCTACCATTTTCTCTAGCTAAATTTCCCCCACCCCGAGCATTGGGGAACCATTGATCTAACTCTGCCTCAGATCTGATAGACCGTCCCTAAGCTCGATTCTGAAATCGTTACCCACGTGATAACTTTTTTAAATTTTGATTCCAGAATTTATTAGGTAAATAATTCATAGCAGATATACCATACTATATTTCCATGATATCACCTTAGTTGTTAATTCAAATGTCTTTCCCTGCATTGATAATAATTTCAACACAAGATTCCTTAACAAATGATTGACATAATTCTCCCCACCATTGTAGTATTATTTCAATCTCATTCCAAAACAAAATACTAATCACAAAGAATTAATTTCCACCCATGTCTACACAAAGTGACTCGGTGTCCATATCATACATATACCTGAGTAAAGACATTAAAATTAGTTCTCTCCCAATCCTAGATCTCCAGGAACAATGTTCTCAATGTTTCCAAAATTCGTACAGAATGAGTGTTACCCTGACTAACTGTATGATAGTTCTTTCATCTTCTTATGGATTCACTTACATTGGTATAAGATTGTTGACCCAAAACAAGTCCCAACACCATACATGTATCTCTCATCCTAAGTCACTATTTACCAACCATTCCAAGCATGGGACTCTATCAATGATAAACGTGGATAGGCCATTCAACTAAAATGGTCAACCACTGATGTCACCTATTACTATAATGATATTATGAATTTCCACAGAGGAATCTTGGGCCATCAAGACATCAAAATTCTCACTAATGCATCAGTGACCTCTCACTAAGAGAAACATCAATCTAAAACATTCAACACACTACCATCGCAACACCACGTGAGTTCATCCAAAATCCAGGAAGATCCCACGCAAAGATTTATAAAAAAATTTCAATACACATGAAAACATCACATACCCACACTACGGGAAAAACAGTATTTTACGATAGGGTATTTGCGAAGGGAACTAATCCCATCGCAAGTAGTCCATCCTAGTGGTTATTTGCGACGTGGGGTTCGTCCAGTCGCAAAAGGTAATGCACGCTTTGGCAAAATATACACGACAAAGTGCGGGAAGGTTATTTGCGACGGGGGGATACCTCAATCGAAAATAGTGTGTCGGTCGAAGGGTATTTGCGACCGGACCCTTTGCAAATACTGGTGGCGGTAAATGCGTTTTTGTGATGGGATGTTGTCCCGTCGCAAAAGGTGGGTCAACAGGTCACCTTTTACGACGGGGCTTGTCGCAAATACCCTTTTAACCACCAACACCAATTAATGCAAAAAACTTATTTGTGACGGGGCCCATCACAAAAAGTACTTTTTGCTATGGTAAGCCAGTCGCAAATAGTCCCATCGCATTTTAGAGTGAAAATTTTTAGAGTGAAAATTTTTCTCTGTTAAATTTTTTTACGGAGAAGTTATGAAGGCACTTACATCAATCAGATATCAAGTTTAAAGATATTTATATTTTATTTAATTTAGTATTTATTTAATACTTTTATGTTAATTTTAATTATTGTTGATTAGTTGTAATTAAATTAGATTTAAATTGATTTGTTATCTGTATTTTAGTAATAAATAGAAATAAATACTGAAAATAAGTACTAATTAGTAGTAATTAAGAATAAATAGTAATAATTAGGAATAAATAGTAATAATAAGGAATAAATAGTAATAGTTAAGAATAAATAGAAATAATTAAGAATAAATAGTAATAATTAGTAATAGTTACTAATAAATTGGAATAAATAGGAATAATTAGTAATAAATAGGAATAATTACTAATAATTAGTAATAAATATAACTAATTAGTAATCAATAGAAATAATTAGTAATAAATTGTAGTAATTAGTAATAAATAGTAAAAAATAGTAGTAATTCGTAAAAAATAGTAATAATTAGGAATAATTAGGAATAAATTGGAATAAATACGAATAAATAGTAATAATTAGCAATAAAAAGGAATAAATAGCAATAATTAGAAAAAAATATGAATAAATAGCAATAATTAACAATAAATAGGAATAAATATTAATAATAAGCAATAAATAAGAATAAATAATAATAAATAGAAATAATTAGTAATAATTAGAAATAATTAGTAATAAATAGTAATAAATAGTAATAAATATTAATAAATAGTAATAATTAGTAATAATTAGTAATAATTAGTAATAAATAGTAATAATTAGTAATAATTAGTAATAATTAGTAATAAATAGTAAGAATTAGTAACAAATAGTAATAATTTCTAACATATTATAAGAATTTGTAACAAATAGTAATTAATACGAACAAATAGTAAAAATAAGAAAAAATAGTTAAAAATACAAAAAAATAGGAATAAATAGTAAGAATTAGTAAGAATTAATAATAATTAGTAATAATTAGTAATAATTATTAATAATCAGCAATAAACATTAACAAATAGAAATAAAAAGTAATAAATAGTAATAATTTGTAATAATTAATAATAATTAGTAATAATTAGTAATAATTAGTACAAAATATTAATTATTAGTAAAAATTTGTAATAAATATGAATAAATAGTCAAAAATAAGAATAAATAGGAATAAATAAGAATAATTAGTAATAATTAGTAATAATTAGTAATAATTAGTAATAATTAGTAATAATTAGTAATAATATTAAATAGTAATAAATTGTAATAATTAGTAATAATTAGTAATAATTAGTTATAAATATAATTAAATAGTAATAAATAGGAATAAATAGTAGTAATTAAAAATAAATAGTAATTAGTAATAATTAGTAATAAATAGTAATATTTAGTAATATTTAGTAATAATTAGTAATAATTAGTTATAGATAGTAATAAATAGAAATAAATGGAAATAAATAGTCATAAATAGTAATAAATAGTAATTAATAGTAATAAATTGTAATAATTAGTTATAATTAGTTATAATTAGTAATAATTATTAAGAATTAGTAAGAATTAGTAAGAATTAATAATAATTAATAATACATAGTAATAATTAGTTATAATTAGTAATAATTAGTAATAAATAGTAATAAATATTAAGAAAAATTAATAATTAGTAATAATTAGTTATAATTAGTAATAAATAGTAATAAATAAAAATAAATAGTAATAAATAGTAATAAATAGTAATAAATAGTAATAAATAGTAATAAATAATAATAAATAGTAATAAATAGTAATAATTAGTAATAATTAGTAATAATTAGTAATAATTAGTAATAATTAGTAAGAAATAGTATGAAATAGTATGAAATATCAAAAAATAGTAACAATTAGTAACAATTAATAACAATTATTAATAAATAGTAATAAATAGTAATAAATTGTAATAAATTGTAAGAAATAGTAAGAATTAGTAACAGTTAGTAATAATTAGTAATAATTAGTAACAATTAGGAAGAAAATCAATTGTAATAAATTTTAATAACTTGTAATAACTTGGAAAAATTTCCAGTGGATTGACAACACTCCTTTTGCTCGATGAATCTTCTCCTTTTAGCTTTCACCGACTCAAAACATTATGAAAAGTATTATTCTACATATGCATATCCAATATCGTACGCACGTGTTTGAATATGCATTCGTAGGACCACATTTTTCATAATCTGTTCAGGCGGTGATAGTTGCAAGAAGATAATTAATCGACAAACGGGGCTCTTTTGTCCGACGGCCCATTTACTTTCAACTATGCATGAGAATGAAAATGCATACCTCCCGTCAGATTATTCGTTGTGATTTCTGTGTGAGAAAGTTTCATGTTAATGGGCCGTTGGACAAAAGAGTAGCCGTCAATCCACTGTAAATTGTGCCTCCCATAAGTAATGGTAGATATTAAGAAGTAGTTGTAAATATTTATCTTTTTTTTCAAAAAGTTTTTTTATAATTTAAAATTATTCAATAAATAGTAATTATTTTATATTTTGTAGAAAAATATTGAATGAGGAATTTGACAACAATCATTATTAGATGATCGTGCTTGGATAAATCTGCGTATAAATCCAAACAATTCGGGTTTAAATCCTATATATATTGACGAAGTTGAATCATTCTTATCATTTGCATCATCAAAATGAGAATATGTTTCAAAAGGCACAATAAAGTGTCCTTGTAGAAAATGTTTCCTGAGAACGTTTTCCACATGAAGCTAAATGTGGATGTCTAGTATAGTTTCGATGGATGTACCCATTCTAGAGATACATGTAGAAATTGAAGAAAAAAGTTCGTAACAAAGAATCAGTTGAAGGATCAATTGTTGAAGCTTATTTGCAATAAGAAATTGTTTTTTCCTACTCTTGTTATTTTGAATATCAATATCCCGGAAAACACAATCGCATGGGATGAAATGTGGGGAATGTTAATGATGAAATGGAAAATAAATTATCAGTTTTTAATCAGCCAAATCTTGGTTTCAGTGGAGTTTAAGAACGATGGATTTCAGATGATGAACATCACAGAGCTCATACATATGTTTTGCTCAACTGTGAAAAAATGACATCATTTGTACTGTGAGTGCTTCTATCACTTGTCCTATAATTAATGTTACAACATGTAAACTTATTTTATTTGTAGGTTTTATTATAATCATATAAAGAAGCAACTTCCACAAATTACTGTAGCTTTTATTGAAGAACTCAAAAAAAATTCTTAATGGTTTCAAAAACTGGTAACAAAAATTATTGATGGTTTAATATCAATTACATTAATTATTTATCATATTAATAATTTTTTTACAAATTTTATGTGTCTCAACATGGTGAAATTGATAAGATAATTTGTATATTGAGAGACTGTAACACCCCGATATTTTATGAGATATATTATTTTTTAATTTCTTTGATGTCTTCTATTATACACTACACCAAGATTAGGTTGTACTATACGCAACACCGTATTATCTTGCAGTATACGCAACACTATTCTTGGCTCGTTATATACACAATCTCATGTTCTTATTGTGGAAATTATTCTATGTAATATTATGTATAGATTTCGTTTAATGTATAAATGAAATATGTTTTGATTATGTTATACGCAACACGAAACAGAGCATTCACTATACTTAGCCCTGAAATGGCTTGCATTACATGAAATCAAGACCTTCTTCGATAGCGTGTGTAGTACGCAATACCACGTTTCACTAAACGAGATATTATTATAATATTATTATGAACTGGAAGTTAAGAAAAGTAATACCCAGTTTTTGAAAATTTATAAATTTTATCTTTCAAAACTGACTTCATTTTTAGATTCAGAATATTGATATTATCCTAGGATGAATTTTTGGTATTTTATGAAAAATTTCAATTTTTGATGAATAGTGAAAACACTGAGTTACTATTTAAAACCTAAATTTTTTTAAATAAGTATTTTTTTATTTAAATTTATTTAAGGTCAAAATTGATACATAATTTCTATATAAGTTCAATGTAATTCATTTGAGTAATTTTATAATAAATTTAGATATATAAAAATCTTATCGAACTTTTCACCGTCTTTTACCCACCTCCAAGGAGAATTTGAAAATTGACATAAAACTTAATTTTACCACTTCTGTGAGTGAAATTTCAAAAATCAAAGAAACATGGTTAATATGAAGAAGTAAAATGATGTTCAATAAGAAAAAATTAATTTTGGGTGAATTGTAACTTTTTACTTTTATTTACCACTATTAAAAGAAAATAGGGTAATTAACTGTAAAAATGATATTATTATTACCCTAACACATTTCCGAATTCTATTGGATAAGTGTAATTCGACCAAAAAAACCTTAGGAATAAAATAATACCCTTTAGGTCCACTTGTATTAGATTAGGACACTTATTATTATTTTATTTATAGAAGAGTTAAAATAGTTAAAATCATTGTTTAATAATTAAACATTTTTAATATAGGGTTATACACAATATAGAATTAGACTATAAATATTAATTAGAAATATAGAAATATTTCATACATAATGGTATTTTATTTATAATTTTTTTGACACTATATAGTTTAATTTATTTATGACACAATGATGATGCAATAATTACCTTATTAATGAAATATTAACATAATTGATGTTATAAATACCCATATAAATGTAATTTGAGACTTTTTATGTATTAAACTAATTTTATAGGTTAATATGAGATGTTAGTATTGATTCAATTAACATTTTTTGAACAAATTATGTTGTTCTGTGTTTCACAAAAATCAATTACCAAATAGTTTCAAAATTGACATAAAATAGTTTTTAAAACAAATATTATATTATTAATTTTAATTATAGCCCTAAAAATATAAGGATAATCCAAAGGAATTATATAAGGTTATATATATTATTAATTAACCACTTAGGGTTAGTTAGGATTGTTATAGTACGTTTATTAACCATATAGTGTAAGAAAACAAGAAGACGCGGGAAAAATTAAATTATTTAACTTAGAGTTAAATCTAAATGAAAATGTTATAATAGTAACATAAACTTTTCTAAAACCTATTGGTTGAGAGGCTTTAGACCCATACCCACTTTATCTTCTAAATAAATCAATTTGGAGCTATTATAAACCGAATATGACTTTTTTATAAAATAATATTTTATGTTTTTCCAAAGCTGCCCCCCTCATCCCTTATAAAAAGGGCACCCCTTCCCACTTCTCTTCACACCATTTTTAGCCATGAAGCTCGGAAAAACACTTCCAATTTCCATTATAAAATTCCCTAGAAACATTGTAGAGGTTTCGGTCTCCTCAACAGACCAACCCCTAGTGCCTTAAGAGGAGGTTAAGAAGAGGCGCGTCAAAGAAGATGTAATATCCATTATAGATTCTTTACAATTTATTTCATCTTATACATCTTCTTCTTTATTTTTTTCATCATAAATTAATAAAATCAGTATCACTCATATACTGATATGTTATTATAAATATGAAACATCCCAATTTCATATTCTATCCATCCTATGGGAAACGAAATCACTGCGCGTGCGTACGTACAGAATACCCTCTCCACACCGTGGTGTAATCTGTTTTCCACCACAAACTTACTTGGATGGGTATAATGGTGTAAATAAATAACTATATATGATTATTTTAAAGTTATATTGATTCTGAAATATTATACATACACTTCAACCCAATTCCACGATCATGGAAATGATATCATCGCTCGTGCGTATGTACAGACTACCGTCTCCACGAATGCGATGAGATTCATTTTCCAGGATTAACAATTAAAGTATGATTATAAAGTATATATATTAAATAATCATGAAATATTTTACATAATAATGATACTGAATTTATGTACATATATGTTCCATTTACTTAATTCTATTTAATTCAATAAGGAAATGAAAACAACGTTCATGCAAATGCATGGCCTGCCGTCTCTATGAATGGTGTATTTCATTCCATTTATCGATCTATCATATATATTTATATATTGAATATATATTATATATAAATCATTTTTTACATTCTGGGATTATGTAAACAATATATTAGTAATAATATCAAGAAAAACATGTCGAAATAAGTATGATAAATGAAACGATTTTACCCAAAATGCTTCTTTAACATGGAATTTACAAAAAACCCGGTAATATAAAGTCATAAGTGAACCATATATGATATCATAAAAATGAATATAATTATGTAATTAATCAATGACATTATTTAAATCATTATACAGGAGGATCAAATACGTACGAAGCATATCGGACCTAAGGTAAGGGATAACCATTCCAATCTCGTTTTTATCTGTGATTATTTATTCGTAAGTATTTACTGGGGTTATATTTATCATCCATGTACCTATTTTCTAAAAATGGTTTCATTTATGTTTAAAGTCATTTTAACCCACTTTTTAATTTACTACATGGTATTGAAGGAATCTTTCTTTTTTTACCATACGAGGTACTTTTTGTCTTTTCCGGAAAAAATACGAGAAGAATGTTTTTTAACTTATACGGTATGAACGGATTTTTACAGTTTTATAACTCCTTATTTTTATGAAAATTACTCTACAATATTTCATTACTATTTTCAACAAAATCATTTTCTTTTAAAATTTCATGGCATTTTGTGAAAATAAAATGATTTTGAATAAGAAATGATATTTTCCTAAAAATTTATTTCAAGTATTTTATCAAAACTATTTTCCATCTAAGATGACATTATTTAGCATGTTTATGTTTCAAGTATAATATCTCTATTATTTACATGGTGTAATTTTATTATGGTGAAATGATATCCATTTGTTTTATATGGATTATGTGATGATGATATGATGTTTATGACACCCATTTTATTCTTTGGGTTATGATGAATGTTTTATGTTTATTTTGTGGAAAAAGTAAGAATGATTTCATTATTAGATGGGTGGGACCTATATCTCCCTATAATTCATTTGGTAAAGATTTATATCTAATGAGATATATATGGCTGAAACGGTAAGTTATTCAGGTTCAGTGATGCAGGACTGGAATGAGGAGTGAACTCGATTCAGAAAGGGACTTTTTCCACTAAGATTGTCTTGGCAGCAATGCCTTCGCTACTATGGAAATCATAACATGTGCTTAATGGTTTCCACAATTAAATATTTTATTCCCATGCAATTTTATCATGATTAATGTTTCTTTATGATATATTCCTTACGTACTGTCATGTTTTATGTCATTGCTCAATATTTTGATGTTTAAACATTATGATCATGTTTTCAACTGTATATGATTTGTTTTGTTTTATCCATGGTTACCCTTAATGAGCATTTGAGCTTACCCTTTATATGTTTTCTTTTCCCCAGGATTTACAGAAAGGTTTTAGGTAAGAAAAAACAAAAGGGGAAGATCTTTATGGGAGATGTTGAAGATCATTCACCATGATTAGATGATTATATTCTGAGTTTCCAAAGACACTAAATTATTACGGTCCTTCTGTGTCTGTTTCTGTTATGTATTAAGTATTCCCAAAAAATTAATGTAATGTCCATGTACGTCAAGATTTGGGTCTCTACAGTTGGTATTAGAAGAAAGGATTTGTTAACCTTTGGAAACTAGTTTGCGAAAACTTTAGTGAGATCCCTATAGATGTTTCTAAGGTATGTCTAGAGATGTCCCTAAGGTTAAGTATATGTATAGGTTATAGTCCTAGAATTACTGTAGCGATCTTATAATTAAACCTAAGATGTTAGATATTGAAGGTACTCCCCATTTATTATGTTATTTTCCCTAGCATGAATTTTACCTCTCAAACTATTCTTTTTGGGGTTTAAACGATGGATAGAACCCAAAGGAACCGTGTTGATCAATGTAATGGAAAATGAAATGATTGTCCGCTTGAATAAACCAATGTCATGGGAGATGGAGTGAAAAATCTTATTTCTATACTTACACAAGCTATGAATCATTCTGTACTTCCAAATGAGAAAAAAAGGGAACAATATTCTATTGAGTCCTTCATGAGGCAACGTCCACCTTCATTCAGTGGGTCTTCTGATCCACTTGTTGTCGGACAATGGATCAATACCATTGAAATGATATTTTCCATAATTCTTGGTTCATAGCATGAAAAAGTCATTTTGGATGTTTACCATTTAGAAGGTGAAGCAGACCAGTGGTGGACTCTAATTAAGAATACAAGGCCCCAAGATGAAATTGAATCCTTGGAATGGGATGAGTTCACGAAATTGATTTTCAGTATGTACTTCCCTCGTATTCTTCAAAAAATGATGGAAAAGGAGTTCCTTAAGATTAAGCAGAAGGGTGATGAATCTGTTGGTATATACGAAGTAAATTTTACAAGGCTTTCAAGGTATGCATCTGGCTTTATCATCCAACCTAAAATTAAAGTTGATCGATTATTCAGTGGCATAAAACCAAGTCTTTAAAGGGCATTGACTATAAGATACTTCAGTAGAGATGAAGAAATTGTGCATGGTGCTATAAAGGTAGAAATGGAAGTTGTTGTTACATATCCATCTCATGGTTTTGACAAAAAACGAACGATGGGGTTCAAGGGGAAATCTCCGAATAATGTTGAAAAGAAGATGGATGTTTCTTTATGCTCAATGTTTGGAATGAAGCTTGGTGGATATTGTCTTAAAGGGACTATAAAATGTTTTAAGTGTGGAAAAGAATGTCATCGCGCAGATGAGTGTCGAAGTAATGGAAAAAGGGTTTCTAATGATGTAAATAAAGAAAAGACTGCAGATAATGCACCACCAACACTTCAATGCTTCAAGTGCAAGGAAATGGGGTATTATGCAAATCAATTCCCTAATCCAAGGCTTAATTATGATCAGAATGAGCAACCTATTAATTCAAATTATAAAGGGAAGTCACATGTGATCACTATTTTTGATATTGAGTATGAAAATGTGGTTCTGTAATGATTACGTTTTTATTTAATGGGGTTTCAAAATAGTATCATGGAATCTCATTTATGGTATCGTGGAGTTTTTTAATATTATGTATTGGTTTTCAATAAATATATGGTACTGGTAACCATGAAAAGTGATTGAAATGTTTTTTGAAAGAAGAAGATATGAGCATAATGAACGGATAATAAAAAAATGAAATGAGTTCATTACTGATATAAGGACAATGTTATATCATGGTTTGAGTATATAGAAATTTTGGGATTTTGGTATGTGGAAAGAGTTAACTTTTTACAACAATCATGTTTTCACTAAGGTTCAATAGGAATTTACTTTTCAAGAAAATACATGATTAAGGTATTCACTTGTTTGGAATGTGACCAACAATATATATCATATGATATATGAGGGATAAATGATGGTATTAATATGCTTATTAGATGACCTTTCTAGTAATGGTTCTCTTTATACTATAAGATTGGATAGATGTATTTTAGATAATCCTAAAGATTGGAATGGATTATGTTGGACATAAGTTAGTATTTTTTAAGGATAGAACATTTTTTTCGATATTATTTATGGAATTTATAATAATGTAGTTTTAGAAAAAAGGACAACCTACAGGACGAGCGAAAACCCATTGCGTCAGACAAGGCTGTGGGAATCGAACCCAAAACCAAAGTACGACAGGCCTTTATTGCCTACCACTGGCCTACAAGAAGTCCCTGGTTAGTAGGAACTAGATTTATTTTATTAAGTGGTATGATAGATGAAGTATAAGTTCATTTTTGGAATCATATACGATTAATCTCACCATATATGGTCTTATGTATATTTAATAACTTATGATAACCTTTTTGTGATAGAAACAGATGGGATGAATTATCATTCTATCACATGATCTGCTAACACATCATGAATGAAAAATTCATCTTCATTTCTCTAAATAGATATGAATTGGAAATTGTTCATGGAATGACCAATGATGATATTACACTGAAATCAAGTAAGTATTTCTCCTTATGTAAAAGTTCATCCATGTTAGTGAAATGATCTTGGAAAACAAAAATGTTGTCCTAGTACTCTCATATCTGATGAATCAGATGGTACCTTCGATCATCACTAATTTATTGCTTTGCGATTTTTGGCTTTTTCATAGCCATGTTCTCACTCACTCTGCATCAGAACTTGACAGTTATATTTCTCTTCCATATAGTTATTTTCACCAATATACTCCTATGTGGGAACCCAAGTGATGAGTTACTTTGCGTATCTATTTTGTTTCCAAATTTCCTTTTTAAAATGACTATTTAGTATTATTTTTTACAATGTGGGTTTCTATGAATGAAACTTTCAAGTAGTAAACAATTTATAACCCCGACGAATTTCAAGGGAGAAATTTATTTTAAGGGGGTAGAATGTAACACCCCAAGATTTTATGAGATATATTATTTTTTTAATTTCATTGATGTCTTCTATTATACACTACACCAAGATTAGCTTGTACTATATGCAACACCATATTAGCATGCAGTATACGCAACACTATTCTTGGCTCGTGTTACACACAATTTCAATTTTGTTTTGTGGAAATTATTCTATGCAACATTAAGTATAGATTTTGTTTAAAGTATAAATGAAATAAGATTTGATTATGTTATAAACAACACTAAAAAGGGCTTTCACTACACGCATCCCTGACTTGGCTTGCATTAGACACAATCAAAACCTTCTTCGATAGCATGTGTAGTATGCAATACCAAGTTTCACTAAATGAGATATTATTATTATAATTTTATGAACTAGCCGTTATGAATAGTAATACCCACTTTTTAAAATTGTATAAATTTAATCTTTCCAAATGTACTTCATTTTTGTATTCGGAATTTCAAAATTAACCTAGGGTGAATTTTTGGTATTTTTTTAAAAAAATTCAATTTTCGATGAATAGTGAAAACATTGGGTTACTATTTATAAACCGAATTTTTATTTAAATAATTATTTATTTTATTTAAATTTATTTTAGGTCAAAATTGATACATAATACCTATATAAGTTAAATGTAATTCATTTGAGTCATTTTATAAAAATTTTAGTTTATAAAAATTTTATTGAACTTCTCACCGTATTTTACCCACTTCCAAGGAGAATTTGAAAATTTACATAAAACTAAATTGTACCACTTCTGTGAGTGGAATTTAAAAAATCCGAGAGACACTGTTAATATCAAGGGGTAAAATTTGGGTCAATAAGATAAAAATAATTTTTGGTGAATAGTAACTTTTTACTTTTATTTACCATGGTTAAAAGTAAATAGGGTTATTAAGGGAAAAAATGATATTATTATTTCCATAACACGTGTCCTAATTCTATTGGATAAGTTTAATTCGACCAAAAACAACCTTAGGAATAAAATATTACCCTTTAGGTCCACTTGGATTATATTAGGAAACTTATTATTATTTTATTAAAAGAAGAGTTAAAATAGTTAAAATCAAAGTTTAATAACTAACTATTTTTTAATATTGGGTTATATATAAGCTAAATTCGACTATGAAAATTCATTAGAAATATTAAAATATTTAGTACATAATGGTATTTTATTTATAATTTTTAGACATTAAATAATTTCATTTATTTATGACACAATGATGATGCAGTAATTACCTTATTAATGAAATATTAACATAATTGATTTTATAAATACTCAAATAAATGTAATTTGAGACTTTTTATGAATTACAATAATTCTATAGGTTAATATGACATGTCATTATTGATTAAATTAACCTTTTTCAAACTAATCATGTTGTTATGATTTTCACAAAAATCAATTACCAAATAGTTTCAAAATTTACATAAAACTGTTTTTAAAACAAATATTATATTATTAACTGTTATTATATTCCTAAAAATACAAGGTTCGAAAAAATGACTTAGATAAGGATATATATATTAATAATGAACAAATTGGTGTTCTTTTGGGTTTTTATAGTATGTTTATTAACCGTATAGTGTAAGAAAACAAGATGACGCAGAAAAAGATAAATTATTTAACTTAGAGTTAAATATAAATGATAATGTTAAAATAGTAACATAAACTTGTCTAAAACCTATTTTTTGAGAGGATTTAGACCCATACCCACTTTATCTTTAAAATAAATCAATTTGGAGCTATTATAAACCTAATATGACTATATTATAAAATAATATTTGATGTTTTTGCATAGGTGCCCCTCTCCTCCCTTATAAAAAGGGCACCCCTTCCCTCTTATCTTCACACCCTTTTCAGCTTTGAAGCTCAGCCAACCCCTGACCATTTCCCATATCATCTTCCCTAGATACATTATATAGGTCCTGGTCTCCTCAAAAGACCAACCCTAGTACCTTAAGAGGATGTTAAGAAGAGGTGCATCAAAGAAAAGGTAATATCCTTTACCGATTCATTCCAATTTATTTCTTCTTCTACATATTCTTCTTTATTTGTTTCATCATAAATTAATAACATCAGTATCAATCATATACTTATATTTTATTTTTAATATGAAACAACCAAATTTCATCTTCTATCCATCCTACGGAAAACGAAATCACCGCGCGTGCGTACGTACGGAATACCATCTCCACGCCGTGGTGTAATCTTTTTTCCACTCCCACCTTACATGGATGGGTATAATGGTGTAAATAAATAACTATATATTATTATTGTAAATTGATATTGATTCTTAAATATTATACATAATCTTCAACACAATTCCACGATCATGGGAATGATATCATCGCTCGTGCGTACGTACGGACTACCGTCTCCACGAACGCGATGAGATTCATTTTCCATGATTAACCATTCAAGTATGATTATAAAGTATATATAATAAATAATAATGAATGATATTAAATAATAATTATACTGGATTTATGTACATATATTTTTCATTTACTTAATTCAATTTAATTCAATAAGGAAATGAAAAAAGTGTTCATGCGTACGCACGACTTACTGTCTCCATGAACGGTGTATTTCATTCCATTTATCGATCTATCATATATATTTTTATACTGAATATATATTATATATAAATCATGTTTTACATTTTGGGATTATTTAAATCAGGATATAAGTAATAATATCATGAACAACATTTCGAAACACGAACGATAAATGAAACGATTTTACCCAAAACGCTGCTTTAACATGGAATTTACAAAAGAATGGGTAATATAAAGTCATAAGTACCATATATCATATCATAATAATGAATATGATTATGTAATAAGTCAATGAAATTATTTAAATCATTATACAATAGGTTCGGATACGTATGATGCATATCGGACCTAAGTTAAGGGATAACCTTTCCAATCTCGTTTTTATCCAAGATTGTTTATTCGTAAGTATTTACTGGGGTTATATTTATCATCCATGTACCTATTTTCTAAAAATGGATTCATGTATGTTTAAAGTCATTTTTACCTATTTTTGACTTTAACAACACGGTATGTAAGGAATATTTCTTTAGTTTACGACATGAGGTACTTTTTGACTTTCCTGGCAAACGTACAAGAAGAATGTTTTTTTAACTTATAAGGCATGAACAGATTTTTATGGTTTTATAACGCCTTATTTTCATGAAGATTACTCTACAATATTTCGTGACTATTTTCAAAAAAATCCTTTTCTTTTAAAATTGCATGGAATTTTGTGAAAAGAAAATGATTTTGAATAAGAAAGGATATCATCCTCAAGAATTTATTTCAAGTGTTTTATCAAAACAATTTTCCATCTATGATGATATTATTTAGCATGTTTATGTTTCAAGTATAATGTCTCTATTATTTACATGGTGTAATTTTCTTATGTTTAAATGATATCTATTTGTTTTATATGGATTATGTGATGATGGTATGATGTTTATGACACCCATTTTATTCATTTGGTTTATGACAAATGTTTTATGTTTATTTTGTGGCACAAGTAATAATGATTTCATTGTGAGATGGGTGGGACCTATATCTCCCTATAATGCATTGAGTAAAGATTTATATCCCCTAAGATAGACATTGCTGAAACGGTAGATTAAACTGGTTCAGTGATACAGGACTGGAACGAGGAGTGAACTCGATTCAGAAAGGGACTTTGTCCATTAAGATGGTCTTGGAAGAAATGCCTTGGCTACTATGGAAATCATAACATGTGCTTAACGGATTCCAAAATTACATTTTTATTCCCATGCTATTTTATCATGATTAATGTTTCTTTATGATCTATGCCTTACGTACTGCCATGTTTTATGACATTGCTCAATATTTTGATGTTTAAACATTATGATCATTTTTTCAAATATATATGATTTGTCTTATTTTATCCATGCATACCCTTACTGAGAATTTGAGCCCACCCTTTATATTTTTTCTTTTATCCAGGTTTTACAGAAAGCTTTTTTGTAAGAAAACAAAAGGGGAAGATCTCTATGGAAGATTTTGAAGATCTTTCACCATGATTAGAAGATTATATTACGATTTTCCAAAGACACTAAACTATTACGGTCCTTGTGTTTCTCTTTTTGTTATGTATTAAGTATTCTAAAAAAAGTAATGTAATGTCCATGTACGACATGATTTGGGTCTTTACAGTAACCCACTATCCAAAATGGTTAAATCTTATAATGTATATGTGGTGAATGGTTTTTGATTTCATACACGTAAATATGGGGAATAAAAAAAACAAGGAACAATGGTGTTTTCATGAGAGGATCGCATCACCGAGAAACTGTAGTTGACTTTTATAGAATTCTGGATGAAATTATTGAGTTGTGTTATCTAGGACAGAATTACATAATGATATTTAAATGTCGGTGATTGGATACTGAGAGAGGATTGCGTGTTCATCAGACTCATGGAATCGTCGATATTAAATATAAAAGTCTTCTTGCAGCAAATGAACCATTTTTAATAGCTCGACAGGAACATAAAATTTATTACGCAAATTACTGTGCTACTTCAAGAGACTTGAGTGATTGGTGCAGCATAATAAAAATGAAATCTCGGGAAAATTAGTTTACTCAAACTGAATGTTGTTCTGCTGAAGTGGATGGAATTGAAATTTTTCAAGAGACTACTCAAAATCCATCTTTGTCACAAAGAGACATGAATATCGATGATGACACCCCATAATTAAGGATCGATGATGATGTATATGTTAATGATGTTACAAAATAATTTTAAATGACAAGAGATGATGAAACTAAAACTCATATGGATATTGATGATGCTGGGGAGGAAGATGAAGACATTGACATGGACAACTATGGAGATGAGGATGAAGATGGAGATTAACACATTTAAATAGTGGTTATAATGATAACTAATATATATCTATATAAAATAGTTTTTTTCAACTATCTACTCACAACAATAATTTTGTATTTTAGATGGATCCTGATCTATTTCATGAGTTCTGGGAGGATTATCTACCATTGGATGAGGGTGATTGTGGACCATCTGACCCTCAACCTACTGACGGTTCAGGGGGTTCACGGAGGGGGAGAGTTCTTGCGTGATTGATTATTCACAAACATATCCCCGATCAAAGTCCACATCTTGGTCTCAATCCACACACACAGAAGTATGGTAACCTGTATATTTTAGTTATCTTTCATTAATTTTTATATATATATACTAATAGTTTGATTATTTATTATTTTTTCATAGTTTTGCGTATGTAGCTATTGGATAGGGGAGCACTATCTTGTGCAATTATTTTTCTCAGCCATGGATTACATGGGAACAGATTCCCATTGATGTGCAACACAATATGTGTAATGACCTGAATCTGGAGCCCCTCTACTGGTGCCCCGTACCTGGTTCGCCACATAACCTCAAGCGCGTTTCCCCAAACTCCAGAGGCTGTCGACTAGCAGCGAGGGCCTTGTTGAGTCGGTGGGGAAACTATGCCCTCATTTGATAAGGTATACAATGGAAAACAACATTCAATAGTAGAAGTAGTAACAACATGCATAACAATAGAAACCAAAGAGTGGAAGCAATGAATATATATAGAAATGATGATAATGATGCAGAAGGTACAAGTATCTATGGAAAGCAGCAAACACAACAATGTGCTGGAACACAACTGAAACAAGTGAAAAATAAAAACAAAATAAAATCCTCAGCATCGCGAGCCCCGGCTTGGTCCCATGCTCTCCAGCTCTAGTGCAATCAGGATCCTAAAGAAGAAGGGCGCTTGCTCTTATCTATAGTTGCAGCAACATAGTCTGCTTGGGCCCAAAAGTATGGCCCAAACAGGGTGTGAGATACAATCCCAGTAGGAAATCACCCAAATATTTGTGCCTAAAAGTCAATGAATACAAGGAAAGTAATAAAACAAGAATCATTAAACAGGAAAGCCCAAGTAGTTACAATACATAGTTCGAACAAATAATGTACACAAGTAAGTATCCAACAACAAGAAGAAAAAAGGTAACCCTCTGGGTAGCCCTCACAGCCTAACTCCTATGGTTCAACATATAAGTACCAACAACCCTCTAAGAGGCACACACAGTCTCACCCCTCTGGTTCATCTCTTAAATTAATAGACTCTCTAGGGAAGCACTCACCATCAATTCCCCCTATAGTCTCGTATCGTGCTAAAGGCTCTCCGGGGAAGCACTCAACGTCTATTCCCCTTGTGGCCCGCGTTGAGGAACTACAGACTCTCTGAGGAAGCAGATAACCTCAATTCCCCTTGTGGTCTCATATCTTAATTAACAGACACTCTGGAGAAGCCATTCCATCAATTCTTTTCTGTTCTACTACTCTAGGATCTCATAGTCCTGAGTGAAAGGTAACACATGCTCAGCACACGTTCATAGTCCTCGTAACCTCAAAAACAAATTGGCTATCAATTAAGGCTTATCACCAAAACAAGGCAACATTCCACAATCCTACATCTAGGCATGGAAACTGGAAAAATTACAAATAGGAAGAACAAGCATAGAAAATATTCAAGGTACAGTAAAGCTACCATAATCACAGGCAAAACATCTACTCTAGAAATCAAGCAAAGCAGGAAATACAACAAGGGAAAAACAGGAACACACAATACCCCGTTCAAGGGTATTGGTGGAATTTGCACAAAATATTCATCAAATTTATACAGAAAGGCACAAAACACCTACCTAGATCCTAGGAGGTCGATATAAGTGAACCACGACAACAGATTCCCCTTGGAACAATTTAGATCTAAGAAAACACACAAAATGGTCAACCTATGATAACATGGAAACAAGGAGGAATCAATAATCAAGACTCAAGTAGAAGGGAGAGCTCACCGCTGTGATTCGAACTCAATCGACCGCACTCAAATCAGAGAACTGATGAAGAGGTGGGAGCTCGTCAAAGATCCGGCCGTACGGTCGCTCCCAGTCGGGCGAAATCTGGAGAAGAAGATGAAATTGGGTTTAGGCATGACCCCAGTCCATTTAGTAAAAAAAAAGAAAGTACACGACATGTACTTTTAGAGTACACGGGGTGTACTGGGTCCTTTTTTTACTCTGCCAAAATAATCCTCCACGTCACCCCTACACACAGTGTGTGTGGCCCGAGCATGACCAGCACACGACTTCGAGCCGGATCGGAGTACACGACATGTACTCAGAAAGTACATGGCCTGTACTCTGAAAATTTCCAGAAAAAACCATTTTCTGAAAAACTATAGAAAAAGGAAAAACATACCTGAACGAAGACCCGGGTTCTTACAAACATCCCCCCTTAAAAAATTCATCTCCTAATTTCCCTAATGTGGCGTAGAAGAAGAATCCCTGAACAGTTCCGGCCACTGCGATCGTACATCGACCTCCCTCTCCCAGTTCTCGTCCTGTACTTTCCCATGATGCCATTACACTCATACCAGAGGAACAGACCACCCACGGAGGACCTACATCCTGTAATCGACAATCTGTATAGGATGCTCTTCAAATGACGCATCTGCTTCAAGATCGACTTCCTCGGGCTGAAAGGCGTGAGATGGGTCCGAAAAGTATCTTCATAGCTGAGAGATGTGGAAGACGTCGTGCATGGCCCGATACCTCTGAGTTAGCTGCAACTGATAGGCGACCGGTCCCACTCTCCCCACAACCTCAAATGGTCTGATGTAGCGTGGTGAAAGCTTACCCAGTCTCTGAATACTCTTGTGTCCCAACCTCAGTGCGACGTGCAAGAAAACCTGATCCCCAACCTCGAACTCCATAGGTCATCTCCACTGATCAGCATAATACTTCTGTCGAGAGTGTGCCATAGCCATCCTCTTCTGAATCAGCTCTACTTTTTCTGAGGTCTCCTGAACGAGACGAGGTCCCAGAAAAGCTGTCTCTCCTGCCTCCAACCAGCATAAGGGTGATCGGCATGGCCTATCGTACAAAGCATCGTAAGGTTCAACTGTATGGTCGTCTGGAAACTATTGTTATAGGAGAACTCCACTAGTGAAATATGCTTCTCCCATGAACCGTCAAAATATAGGGTACAAGCTTGGAGCATATCCTCAAGAACCTAGATCGTGCGCTTGAACTGGCCATCAGTTTGGGGATGGTATGATGTACTGAAAAGTACTTGTGTACCCAAGGCCTTCTGAAGTCCCTGCCAGAACCGAGAGGTAAAGCGTAAATCCCTATTTGAAACAATGGAGTGTGGAACTCCATGCAGACGAAAGATCTCTCAGATGTAAAGTCATCCCAGATCATCAACATTGATGATCTCCTTAATCGGCAAGAACTATGAAACCATTGTAAGCCTGCCGACAACAACCCAAACAACATCGTTACCTCGAGGCAACCTCGACAGCCCAGTCATAAAGTCCATCGTGACATCGTTCCACTTCCACTCCAGAATGGGTAACTGCTATAAAAGGCATGCTGGTCGCTGGTGCTCTACCTTCACCTGCTGACAAGTAATGTTGGCCCGTGTTGTTCGTGACACGGTCGGGTACCTGGACAGGACTACATGGCATGTTCTAAACAATCATGGTGTGTGGAAAAGAAGGTAACACTGGCCCGTGTTGTTCATGACACGGTCGGGTACCTGGACATGACTACATAGCGTGTTCTTTCTGGACACGACGTGTTCTATCCGAGCTTCCTTGACCCGTGTTTTTAGTGACACAGCCGGGTACACGGCTCATTACTACACTGCGTGTACCTACCATACACGGCGTATTCCTAAAGTTACTGTCACAACAATGTGTTCTTCCCACACGGTCAGTGACACGACCTAAAAATCACACGATGTGTATCCAAAAAGTACATGCTGGGTGTTCTGGGTTTTCTGCGCAGTAACTCAGAAACTACATAGAATTTCAGAAATACTAAAAACAAGGCAAAGAGGTGCCAAATTCCTATTCTTGAGGGCCAATAATTCCCGCAAATCAAAGCTCGATATCTCTTGTAGTCATATACAATGGAAACAATACCTCTCTAACATAAGGTCATGGATTCTATCAAGCATCTATCACAAAATCATGAATAATCTACACAAAGCCTATCATAACAGCATGAAATCGCTAATGCACCCTAGATGACATGACAAGAATGCATGGAATGTGATTTCTAAAAGATCTTATATGATGCATGATATGGGATACACTCATCTCATCGGGTTGTGACAGAAATAAAACTGAAATATCAAAAGAATAACCGCACAAGTCTTGCGAATCACTCTAGGTGAAAACATATCAGCCGTAACAACTCAAAACCAATAAACTACAATTAAATAGGTAGTATGGCCTTTCCCTGTACATGAGTTAGCTACTCCCAAGCACAACATAATTCCAATTACCGAATCCATCCTATCCCTGGATGAAGTCTCCAAATAGCAAGAAAGAGAAAAGAACTCTTCTGATACCACTTTGTAATGACCCGAATCAGGATCCCCTCTACTGGTGCCTCGTACCCGGTTCGCCACATGACCTCAATTGCATTTCCTCGAATGCCAGAGGCTTCCGACTAGCAGCGAGGGCCTTGGTGAGTCAGTGGAGAAACTATTCCCTCATTTGATAAAGTATACAGTGGAAAACAACAGTCAACAGTGGAAGTAGTAACTACATGCATAACAATAAAAACAAAACAGTGGAAGCAATGAATATATATAGAAATGATGACAATGATGTAGTAGGTACAAGTATCTATGGAAAGCAACAAACACAACAACATGATGGAATACAACTAAAAGAAGTGCAAAAGAAAAACAAAATAAACTCCTCAGTATCGCGAGCCGCGGCTCAGTCCCATGCTCTCTAGCTCTAGCGCAATCAAGATCCGGAAGTAGAAGGACGCTTTCCCTTATCTATACCTGCAGCAACATATTCTACTAGGGCCCAAAAGCATGGACCAAATAGGGTGTGAGATAAAATTCCATTAGGCAATCACCCAAGGATTTGTTCCAAACAATCAATGAATACAAGGGAAGTAATAAAACAAGAAGCAGTATACAGGAAAGCACAAGTAGTTAAAATACATAGTTCTAACAAATAAAGTACACAAGTAAGAAGACAACAACAAGAAGAAAACAGGTAACCATATGAGTATCTCTCACATCCTAACCCCAATGGTTCAACCTATAAGTACCTGCAACCCTTTAGGAGGCACATGCAGTCTCACCCCTCTGGTTCAGCTCTGAAATTAATAGACTCTCTAGGGAACCAGTCACCGTCAATTCCCCATATAGTCTCGTATCGTGCTAAATGCTCTTTGGGGAATGACTCAATTTCTATTCCCCTTGTGGCCCGTGTCAAGGAACTACAGACTCTCTGAGGAAGCACTCAATGTTAATTCCCCCTGTGGTATCATATCGTAATTAAAAGACACTCTGGAGAAGCTATTCCTTCAATTCTCCCTCTGGTCTACTACTTTAGGTTCTCATAGTCTTGACTGAAAGGTAAAACATGCTCATCATGCATGAATCGTCCAAGTAACCTCAAAAACTACTTGGCTATCAACTATGGCTCAACAACAAAACAAGGTAACAGTCCACAATCCTACAACTAGGCATGGAAACTGGAAAAACACCAAACAGGCAGAACAACCATAGAAAACATTCAAGGTACACTAAAGCTACCATAATCATAGGAAAAAAATATACTCTAACAATCAAGAAATGTAGGAAATACAACAAGGGAAAAACAGGAACACGCAATAACCCGTTCAAGGGTATTGGTGTAATTTGCACAAAATATTCATCAACATTATACAGAAAGGCACAAACCACCTACCTCAATCCTATGAGATCGATATAAGTGATCCAAGATGACATATTCCCCTTGGAATGACGTAGATATGAGAAAATTCACAAAATTATCAACCTACGATAACTTGGAAACTAAGAAGAATCAAAAAACAAGACTCAAGGAGAATAGAGAGCTCACCGCTGTGATTATAACACAATCAACTGTGCTCGAATCGGTGAATAGACAAAGAGGTGGGAGCTCGTCAAAGATCCGGTCGTACGGTCGCTCTCGGACGGGAGAAATCTGGAGAAGAAGATGAAATTGGGGGTTAGACGCGATTCCAGTCCATTTAGTAAAGAAAGAAACTACACGGTGTGTACTTTTAGAGTACACACTGTGTACTGGGTCCTTTCCGTACTCCTCCGAAATCAGCCTCCACGTCACCCTTACACACTGTGCGTGTGGCCCGCACATGGACAACACACGGCTTCGAGCCAGATCTGAGTACTCATTGTGTACTCAGAGAGTACACGGTGTGTACTTTGAAAATTTCCAGAAAAAACATTTTTCTTAAAAACTCCAGAAAATTGAAAAACATACCTGAACGAAGATCCGGGTTCTTACAGCATTTTCGATCATTGGTCTGTATGTAAATAAAGAATATTTAATTTGAAATTTATTTTGTCAATAACTTGATATTATAAATTATTTTTAGGGTTTATGGTATCCCATTGATGATAGCATGCATGACGCTATCCACATGGCATGGTAGGTGTCTATGCATGATCGTTTCCATCAGTTTTTGCACAATTTCAGAAGAACATCCATTAAGAAAGTCGGAGTGATAGAATTTGATGAGTCTTGTTGAGCCCACCGACCAGAATACATTTCATCTCACATTTGGGATGGATTATTTTACACTGGTTGGGTGGTGGATTTTAGAGGAGATCTTCAGTGGGACAGCAGAACTAGGGGGACATGAGGTGACTTATCGAGCTAGTAGCCATACATTTAGTACGCATAGAGGGAATCTGGTAAGTATATTTTTTAAATATTATATATAACTTTAAATATAAAAAATTTATTTTATATTTATATATGTAGTCGAGCATATTGATATTATGGAGTTTGACGTTTATCAGAGGATGTATTGTGATCCAACCACTGGAGAGATTAGAGGTGATCGCCCATGTTACATTGTCGTTAGTATTATTTTTTCAGTTTGAAAATTAACAGCATATAATATTTTCACCATTTTTATTTCAAATTGGAATTGAAGGGTTCATATGAGGTTGCGACCTCTCAGACACAGGATAAGAGTCAGGATGAGACGACTAAGCAGACCAGTTCCTGCCATTTCGATGAGGCGACATGGATGCAGGAAACACAGTATGGCTTGGAGAAGGGCTGAGTTGCTGGTATCTGCTCTCATTTGACTCTTTGTACTTACTATGGTACTGAGGCGATGTCGGCGTCCATCTCAAGAGGATCTCGGGGAGAGATATCATCTTCTACCTCACAGTATCAGGAGAAGTTGCGAACTCAGTCTGAGCTTATAAAGTGTTTATAGAAGCAGCATAAAGAGATGTATCAGTGACAGCAGCAGTAGCATGAGGAGGAGATGTGTCAATGGCTGCAGCAACATCATGAGCAGATTGTGTACATGTGTCATTTGACTCATTGTTTAGGGATGGAGTTTCCTCCACAATCTCCTACAGCTCCTCCACCTCCTACCAAAGACAACCTCTCCCAGTGATTTTTTTTGTTAAAAACATTAGAATTTATTATTTTTTTTAATATGTACTATTTACAGTTTCTATTTATTAAATTGGTACAAATATTGCATAATTTTTTTAATTTTTTATTATTTATTATTAGTATTATATTTTTTAATATTTTTTTATTTTTATAATAATACTAACATTTTATTATTTTATTTATATTTTTTTGTAAATATTATGAATTGTAATAATTTTTTAGTTTTTATTTTTTTAATAAAATTAAGAATAATTTTTTATTAGTCATAATTTTAATAAATAGATTTTTTTATTATTATATTTCTTAATTTTTTTTTTATTTTACTAATAATAATTTTTTTTATTTTTTTAGTATTTTAATAAGATTTATATAATTTTTTCATTAATCATTATTTTATTAAATAATTTTTTATTATGTTTAGTATTTGTGATGGGGATTTTTACAATGTTCTCCCAACGCAAATAATATAAATATAATTTTTTAATTAATAGTATTTGCGATGGGCCGGTCGCAAAAGGATATTATATATATAATGTACATAATCGACAGATTAGTTGCGATGAGGAACTGCCCCGTCGTAAATATTAATTGTGACCGTTCATCATAAAAGGTTATATATATATATAATGTATATAATCAGAGGATTATTTGAAAAGGGTCCCTTTCCCATCATAAAATATTATTTTTTGCAATGTTCCCATCGTAAAAAATAATATTTGCGACGCCGTTTTCTGCAATGGGCTATTTGCGATAGGGCCCCGTCGCTAAAGCCTATTTCCGACGAGATCCCATCACAAATTGTCCATCATAATACCTCTAATTCTAGTAGTGCCAACTGATTAAAATCCCCACATCATAATAATTCCAAAAGATCCTCACCAATTCTATCTCCTCTCCATACAGAGAATAATGACTAACCAAGAACCCTATCATATGTACTCACACATGATCCTACTCAATATCACTTGAATCAAATAGGTAAATGATCCAATAAAACCTGATCAGATACCTAAACTTATACTCCGATGAGTTGCATATCATCGACCATAGTCTCCCAAACCTAACTCATTTATCCTGCACTAGTTCATGTATGTTCCATCAAACTAAGAACACACTAAAAAACCTCCTAAAACTAGAATATCACAAATTGAAACTTTCACCATGCACCACCCACTACATTGGCGTTGAAAAAACCCATCAAGCATCCACTTACAATCTATCTCATCAATGTCAGGAAACATAGAATCCTATTTGGACATCCAACATAAATCTTATTAGGAAACCAATATCCTGTAATCTACAGATCATGTCTTCAAGTCCTGACCGTGATTCAAAAAGGGTACACATGAAAAAAAACATGGTTCCAATAAATATCACTCATTCCTTACTCTATAACCCATTCAGGGGTTCAAATTCCTGGGTAACCATGTATTATTTCATCTAAAAAGTCCAACATCATGTTCATATGTAGAACCAATAGAGGATCAATTTTTTATTTGCTAAATTCCCTCAATGACCCACTAAGAGTCTCCATGAATCCCCATATAAAAGGACTACATTCACCCCCCAGGATGAAGGGATTTTATTCTCTACCAGATGAAGGGATTACATTCAACACCAGATGAAGATAATATATTCACTACAATTTATTATCCTGCCCTAGGATCTACAAGAACTTCCACCATAAGAGAGTTTTAAAAGAATTACATAAAAAGATAAATTCTACATGATTCATGACCATTGGATTGTTTTACAATGGGACATGATCCAAACTACAACAAAATTACATATTTTGTAAACCCGTCACATAGGATAATAATCTCAATCACAACATAACGAAACAATATCTATATCATTATCCTATAAAAAATACATTCTTATAGACTAGACTTCATGACTCACCAATCCATGGTCCATCAAAAATTCTAACAAATTATAAGACTTTTTTTCTACTGACATCCCAAATCCTAAAAAAATGTCCTATGAAACTACATTTTTACTCCCTAACTAAATATTTGAGTACGGTCGAGGTTCTATATGACCTCAAGAACATATCCACATAAAAGAGAGGATACCTATTAGTGGTGAGGGCCTATAATCAAATTGGAGATACAATTCCATCATAGTAATGTTTAACATAATTCTGTAGAAAATATTAATAATGATTGTCTATTAGAATTATCAGAGTACATCGTAATGTAGTAAACATAATGCTATACCAAAATGGTATTGTCATTGAAATGCAGAACTAGTTACACACTAAGAAAACCACATATAATGATAAACAGAAACAAAAAATAATGGGGATATCCTATAAACCCAATCCTTATTCACCTATCTTGAATACACTAGTGTAATACAATCCTAATCCACTGCACATCTTATACTCAACCTGTAAAACTGACATAAGGTCTGCACACACAGAAGAGTGCTAACACATGTTTCATATAATACTCCTTACTAGGGCTTCACCAAGAACCCATATTAGTAAATATTATATGTATATATGTTAATGAGGATAATAAATACATAAATAAACATTCTCAACGAGTCATCCTATGCTAACTAGTCCACCACAATACATATTGTGATAAACACGCAAATTAGGTTATCAGGTGATAACTAGGCCAGACCAATACCCAACCATACCTAATTCATCACTACATTAGAATATAAATCTCATACATCCTCACATACCATATCACACCACCTGGGGAATACAAAATTAAATTGAAGGACCACAACCATGTAATAACTGCTTTAGGCTACAAGGATTTAACACCCCTAGCTTAGTCTCAGTCATGGTTCAATATAGAAGGCCATAATAAACAATCTACATCAATTTTCATTAAACAAGGTTGTTTTATCTTGAATATACAATAGGTCAGACCAATGGTCATCATATCCCTTCCCTGATTTTAGGTCAATATTTTTCATCTTCACATGCTTTTCACTTACCAGGCACCTGTCAAATCTTAAAGAAAAAAACGAAAGCAGTTGGATGAATCCTCTATCATCACAATGTTTCAAGATCTCACTCATCTCATCAATATGACGTACATGTCTCCTCAGCTCCTAACATTTCCCCAATAATTATCATACCGCAACTCGTACAATAGGTTGATTGTGTACCATAATCTAACTCATGTGTATTTGCCTATGTTCACCTGAAATCCCCATCATAAAATATTTCCATATCCTATCACTAACAACAATCCCATCCTACAGTCCTTGGTATATATACCTTTACCCATGCTACCCCTCCTTGGAGGTAGCTAGTCTCCCCTGATAAAGAAAGTACCCAAAATCTAAGAATGATCTAAAATAGGGAACATCAGAAAAAGTAACAAGTATAAGGTTTCATATGTAAATTATCATGAAAACACACACACACACACACTCATGTGTATAAAAATAAATCATTTGTTTCATAGGATACACTTGAACCCAAACAGATAACTTGCCAAAAAACTATTCAGAATGAACCTATATGGAAAGGAATTAAAAATGTGACACCACAACCCAATGATCAATTTCAACCCTGACTCCAGTAGGTAGGTCCAAGTCCTTGCCAAAGGTGCCCTTGGAATTAAAATACTAGGTCCCCAACAAATTAGCCATTAAAATATTCCCATTACACAATATATTGTCTCATATCACGTCTCCCTAGTGAGACCATATAGAACTCAGCCACATGCTACTTATGAATTCCCAAAATTCCATAAGGGAAACACCTATGCTATTCAATAAAAAATCTCACATCAGAAGAAATAACATGTTCTCTATTTAATTCATCAACAACAATTTCCCATTAGAGGCATATTCATTAGAAACCCATGAATACCTAGTGGCTTCTAAGAACATATACTTGTTCTGGGTCACAAATATACCCCATTATCTATTTTAATGATCTCTCTCTCCTATACCGTTCTATTTGAGTTCATATCCTAGTCATAACTCGCTCTAACCAAGGACATATTTAAATTTACACACACAAGAACACCCATCCATAAACAAACATAATACATTTAGAAGATACAACTACCTCAAAAACATTTATCATCTACAAGGAGGTCATTAAGTCCACATACTATATTTATTTAGACTCATCCAAGTCATGCACATCCTCGATTGAAACCCCTCTCATTCCATGAGGTCTAAATCATGAAAAAAAATCCAAAATAATTAATCACAACTTATTATATGATAAAACTATAAAATGAACACTTCTAAAAATCCCTCATCAAAGATCTTGTTACATTAGATTATAAACCAAACACATATATATAGGATCTTCACACATCCTCAATGTAGTCACATAAATGAATTCCATTTGACATATCCCAAACTAAATCCAATCTAATTTTATTTAATTGAAAAAAATTAAAAGATAACTGAAAACGAATGTACCATTTTTCAATGACCATATAAAAATATGTGGTCATATCCATGGGAAATCTCTATTCAATTATAAAACCCCCTTCATTTTTAGATGATTTAATTTAGATATATTTAAATACTTATCAGATACCTAAATAAAATTAAGATATGAATAGTGGAATTGAAGGGAAAGGCTAATAATGATTAAAATCATTGTATCATACGTATAATCACTATAAGGTCGCATCTAAATCCATCCCACTTCATAAGATACTCTTTGAGGAATGAGTACAGGAGAGGTTGACTGAATGGACCTCAAAATGTCACCCTTCACCAACTATTCTTAAGGGTGTTCATTTCTCAAAAGATGAAAACATTCATAATTAGAACATGATCATAAAAACCCCAATTAATTTTCATTAGGCCTCACTATCTAGCTGATGGTCCATCAACAATTCAGTGACCCCTATTTGTTTCATAGGTTTCTTCAAATCCTGTTGTTTTCCTAGCAGCTTCAGTAGTAGACCCAGATACCTTTGTAATACGTCTCTAATTTCCAAAGCTCTCAATTTGGAAACCAAAAATAGTTTAATTTCTAAAAAACTAGTTTGGGATTCCCAATCCCTTTTTTTTCTAACATAATCCCCATTTCTAAAAATAGAACACCCACCAAATAAAAAAAATGAAATTTACATAGTACTTTGCGCCTCATTATGATGTGTTTTTTTACAAGTGAAAAATAATATTTCCTTGTCAGTTTATATAAATGATGTCAATATATTATTTGAATCATAATATGTATTTATTTTATATGTAAAACAATTTCTAAACACACAAAAATAGACATTAAAAGGAATTAATCTACCATTGTTTCACTCTTATCCATGAGACACCACCTGAATATATCGAATAATCTCTCATATTATGATTCATTTTTTTCCTGACGAATCACTTACATACACAAATAACCTTACAAAGACATAATTAATTTTCATTAACCTATATATAAAAAATTCACATGAGATAGTTATATCATTGGTAACCCTGGGAAGGTGATCATGACCCATATACTAATTACTTGTAAGGAAGAAACACTGATTGAACTTTTTATTCATAGTCTTTACACTAACACACTATAGATAAAATGACGATTCCACATTAATCTTTCTGATTATATAAGTCCCATCCACCACTGACCTACGGTAATGACCCAAAAATTCAATATATGTTTTCCACTTATTAATTACATTTTTTTTAATATCTTTCTTCACCTGAAACACAAATCTTTAAAAAAAGAAATATATTTAGATAGAATACAAATAATTATGTATTACTGTTGAAAACAAGCCATTGGAATAGTTGAAATGAATTAGAGTAACCTCCTTTTAAAATATTTATATAATGAAAATAAAGGATAATTTTATTATAAATTATATTAAATTAGTTTACCTTAAATTTATAATATGATCAATTATAATTTTAAAAGTATTATTTCCAAAAAAATCCTTTTATGGGATATGATTTTTTTTTATTTAAAGAAATATATTATTAATGATGTGAAATTATGATTGATATTAGTAACTACTTAAAGAAAACATATTAATAAATTTAATAATATAAGAATAAAAATAGTTAATATTTGACAATCTAATCTTCCAATAAAACCCATTTTCCTTATAACAAAAAAGATTAAGAGCTAGATAAAACCGTTCATAAAAAGAAATTATATAAAATCTGGATAAGAAAATAAAGTGTTACAAGTGATTATTACGAACATGGGTTTACCTCACAGCACAAATACTTACATCCACTATTTTATCATAGTAATCAATAGTCCCAAAGGACCACATCATGTTCATTTTATTGACCACATTATTTGAAAGCATATCTGACTTTTTGTATTCCTCAATATATTTACATGAGATTATCATATAAATTTGAAAAATGTAAATCAGACATTATTTTCGTTGAGTTAATAATCTCTATGGAACATCACTTTTTTGTTTTTCAAGGCCTTCACATCAACAAGAAAGTCGAATTCAAGCCACAATGACTACCAATTATATTAAAAACATATCCAATTGCATATTTCATAACTAATAATCCAGCTTCATATGCTACCCAAATTCCATTATAATGATGAAAACACCATTTGAAAAATCCAATGTATATGTGAAAGACACATCCAAATCATGATATTATAGAAATAATAAAGGATAACCCATCAAAATTTACATTAATCCATGGTCTAATTGGAGGGATCCAGTAAATGAACTTGATCATTTTCAGCTTCCTTAGCTATCCTGCAACACCCAGTTATATAAGAATATTAATATCATGCAGAGTGTTATTCATATATCATGTTATCATTATATATGTTGAATAAACATCCTTTGGCAGCATGATAATTACCATATGCAGAGATTTTTGTGTTCTATAAAATACTATATCATTTCGAGCATTCCATATTGATGAGAATATGGATCCAACTACTGCAAATAACATATTCTGAATCTATTTACTAAAATTGGTATTGCAGATTTTATCTAGGAGCACATGACACGTCATGTCACTACCAATTTTTAGGCCAAAAAAACCTATGTAGTACCATAAGGGATGAGTAAGGCCACATTCCGTAAACTGGTTATTGATATACTCCCCTACTTGAAGGAAGATAGTGTAGACATAAGCGAGTTGATGTCCCGATCTTTGAATTTGATCTCGAGTGGTTAGGTGATGATTCCATATCTTCCATAATAGGAGTAATTTATAAATATGAATGAATAAGGTTCTAAATTTTACAAGGAATCTTCATGGATAGATAGAAGTACAACATAACAGTGAATATAAATCATTTCTATTAAAGTGTCAAGATAGTTTTGTTTCCAAATGAGAGTGTCACAATCAGTGAAACCATAGCACTGAATTTATATAATGGTTTCAATGGGAATACATATATCAATGTTGGGTATTTGAGACAAAAATACAATAATACACACATGAGAAAATTTAGTTTGGATGATGGTAGTAATTTTCATAGGGTTATCCAGCCGAGTGGTGGAACATCAGTTAAGATTAGAATACTTTCCCACAATCCATTTTGTATCCTGAATATTTTTTTCAAAATAATGCATGATGGATACCCAAATAGAGGATAGAGGTTAATATTTATAACCATTTAGGAGTCTCCCTTTTAATATGTTTGATTAAAAAATCATAGGAATCATCAAAATTAGTCAGTCTGCATGTGAATTTCCCAATATGGACACCATTGATGATCTTGATGTCTTTAATTCCAAGACCTCCCAATTCAATGGGCTTAATGGACCCCTTCTATGAATCATTGACAAAATGATTTTAATAAACTGAACCAGTCCATATGATGTTTCTAACCATACCTTGGAGTTCCTTTAAGAGGATCATAGGCCATCCATAGTTAGTGAAAGAGTAAAAAAACATAGAAGTGGTCACAGAGTTAAAAATACACACTCATGTTGCCTGAGACATGGCTTTATTATTTCTACCAATCCATTTGATTTACAATTTTGGGTCATTTGTCTTCCAAGTAAATCCATTTCCCCTTTCCCCAAAATAGAGGGACACCATGATATAAAAAAGGGAGAGAACCTCTTTTAACTCTAAGACTTCTTGTTATACTATTTTTTTACAAATTGATATACCATGTATAAATACAATTATGGATCTATCCTAATATATGGTTGGACCTAAAAATTCCTCATAATGTTAAGATAATGACTTAATAGAGAATATAGCCAATTTAGGGGTCTTGGATAAGAAAAAGAATATCATTTTCATGTAGTAGATGTGATGGAACATATTTATTTCTACCTTCATTAATATTTTATAGAGGCCTTGTTGAGATAATTAATTGATGAATATATATATGTAATCTTTGGTAATGGAATAATGAATCCCTGGTAGTGAATCACCTTGTCTTACACCTTTGGTACACTATAAATAACCTATGTGATCTCTATTAATAATAAAGGGAAGATTAGAGGAGGTGATTATAGTATGGATGAGCTTGAAGAACATATTTGAGAATCAATACCATATGATAACATCAAGTAGAAAACATAATTTCAAAGTGTCAAAGGATTTGGATATGTAAATTTTGTGAGCAGAATTAATATACTTCATTTTCCTCCTTATAATTTGGGCACCCTTTAAGGATGTGAAAAAACAATGTTGGATGTTGCTTCCCAGAACAAATCCTAATTGGTACATGGTGAAAAATGCATTAACAAGTCCCCCCCATCCTATTCATAATAATCCTACTATTGAGTTTGGGTATTGTGTTCCCACGGTAAATAGTTCAAAATTCATTGATATCATGTGTGTTATCCATCTTGGGTATCAAAGAAATAAAGCTAGAATTTATCCCATAATAAATGTATGAGTGAAGGAACAAATCCATTATTTCGTGAGTTAAATCATCCTACATGATATTCCAATAAAACATGAATAACATATTAGTATATCCATCGGTACCAGGAGTACATTCCATATCGAAGAGAAAAATTTAAGCTTTGATTTCCTCCCTAGATGGATCCACTATAAGATATTTTTTATGATTTCCCTCAATAAAGGGAGTAATGTTATCAATCATCTTTTTTTTGTGTTAACCAATCTATTTTTAGAGTATATCCCCATCAAATGATCTAAAATCACCTAAGAAATATCACTTTCATATGTGGTGATATTTTCAGTAGTTCTGATTGTGTTGTTCCCTATTCAATCCATTTTCTATTTATTTATTCTATAAAAGAATTTTGAGTTTCAATCCATATATTTGAGCCATTTTACATTTAGATGATTTTTATTCTCTCTTTCTATGATCAAAATAAGTTCTTCCAGCCTATTATAATCATGTATCTTAGCTCGGGATGGAGAATTTAGGTGTTGATTCATAATCTTATTGCAAGAAATACATTCCTCAGTAGCTTTTATATCCAAATCTAACTTCGAAAATGAATTTTTTATCCATTATTTTGGCATATTATTGGTATGTTTAATATTACTATCCAATTTATGAAAGGGTTTTCTAATAGGGTCAAATTTCCAGGCATTCCTTACATCCATGATCCATAATCCATTAATTATTAAATCAAAATGGGATTGGTTTTGACCCATATATATGCATAGAGTTTTCCAAAATGAAGGTATTGTGATCATAATTGTTCTTTTGATGTGTGAAAGAAGAAACCCCATTTATAGAGATCTGATCATCCATTTAGGCCAAGAATCTATCAAGATTACTTGATTGTCTACTATTTAGAGTGTATCTACTCTATGTGAATTCAGAATCAGCGATTGGATACTCTTGATGGTTCCATTGATCAATATATTATTAAAACTCAAAAAAGGAATTGTGTTTGAAGTTATAGACAATTATTTATTCTAGATTCAAAATAATTTTAAAATCCCCAAGAATCAATAATTTTTGAGTCATTTTTTATAGATTTCCACAATTTCTTCCCACAGTTCCCTCCTCATGATATAGGATATAGATTCATAAACAAAAGAATGTGATAAAGGCCAACATGAGATGTTTCAAGATAAGGTAATGATATAAGGATTCTTGTAAGTATCATTAACCTGAATTTATTCATAATGTAAAACCAATAGGTCTTCCATGTTTGATTCATGCATGTTTTTTGAGATAGACATATAAAAAAAAGTGCTCCACTTTAATGTATTATAATTATCAAAATTTAATTTTTTTTTAGAAATTCCAATAACAAATAATTTTTTTGCCAAAAAATGTTTCTAAAGGGATTTTTCCTTGAGGGGATTACCTATCCATTGACAATTCCATTACAATATGATCATTATTTATGGTTATTCCCCTCATTTGAAGGAAATTGTTCTGCTCGACACTCATCTGGTGATGCCCTTTTATACCATTATTTTTATTTTTCTTCCTTTTATTGCTACTTCCTATTTCATATTTATATTAAATTACACCACTTATGAATTTCAATATGTTTTCTGTAGTTGGGGAATTCCTAGGATTGAATGATTTTTGTGTGTCATCAACATCTTCAGACAAAAATCTATCATTCATAGGGGTGAATCTATTGATACTATGCTCAGTTTTTGGAGGTTATTACATAAGAGGGTTACTTTTATCCACCCTTGGTGTCGTAATTTGTGAAACCCTCCCCCCCTCATCTTCACTATTATTAGTGGGTTGATGGTACAGAATGAAATTTTTTTCATGTTCTGTCATCTACTTGCATGTGCCTCTATTAGTTGGAGTTCTACATGCAGACTCTTCCAAAGATATCTACTGCGAGCATTCCCCTAGATTAGGCTCATGTGATTTATTCAGCACTACTTTAATCATAACCCTAGGGGCCTGTGGGATCCCTGTTCTATTTCTTGAAATTCAACACACAACCCCATCCAATGTTTTGATCTATGTTCATTCCTTAGAAAACAATTTATGTGATTTATTCACAACTGTCTTCTCCATAACATTGGTTTATTCAGGGTTCCTATATTTATCCACCTCCATAAAACAATGAGATGTTGGTGGATCGATATTGAAAAGATCATTTTATTTATTATCATTAACAAATGTTATAAAATATGAGGGGCTAACTTCATCCAGATGCATCCCTAACCTCTCATGCATATATATAATCGTTTGAGTTTCATATAGAATATCATCTGTATTATTTATGTTAGACATGGACATCCCATCAATGTAATTATATTTAGAGGTGTTCAATTCCACCACTGTACTATCTACCATACTTTTCTCCTTATATTGAATTGCTTCTATATATTCCTCCTGAGGGAGAACCCCATTCATCTTATTTCCATTATAGTCAACAACGACTCCCTAAGGGTCAGGCTCAACCATCCCATCAGATGATGGTTTTCCTTATTCATGTTTGTGTTTCAAAACAACCATATATTTCCCATCCAAGGAAGCATGTGCTTTAGTGGTCATGATATCCTTCCATGTTATTTTTTTACACGTATCCATATCATGCCCTTTCTGATTATAAAAGAAACATTAAACATCCATTTTACATTCATTTATTGAATGTTAAAAAAAGTTTCATTTATTGAAAAATTAATTCTTTATTTCATACAGAATCTCAAGGATCATGGTTTCATCTCTTTTTTGTGAGTAAAACATTCCCCACCAGTGAACAGGACGTGTCAACACACACTAGAAATTTGGCATAGTTCCCAAATATATGGTTTCCTATTTTCATGTACATCCTAATGGGGTTCCCAACAGATGAAAAAATATACAAAAGGATTTTAGAGTGACAATTAAGCTAATTAAGCATAAAAATGAAAATCCACGTCTGTGTATTTTATTTCTTATAATATTTGGATCAATATTAATTTACCATTATTGAATTATTATAAATCTTGGAATTAAATATATTTATCCAATGTTCATGATCACCTCTTATATTACTATGATATGAAGGCCATGCGATAGTATCCAAGACCCATTTCTTTATTCCAGATGCATGATGGTATTTTCCTCTTCTCTCTCTCACTCCCATGACATTCCATCTCCAGTCTAGAAAACTCTTTTTAATTATATTTTGTGATTATAATCAAAAACTGAATTTAAACATCCATTAATTTTAATTTAAAAAAATTAACATCATTTTTTTTATTTGAATGAATGGTTTTCTTAAGAAATAATTTTGGGATTTATCTGGGATAAGAAATTTTTACTTTAATAGAAAGAATAATTATTTTTCTAGAAACAAATAATTTTATAGTAAAATGATGACCTAAATGTGTATGAAAATATTTTTATAATCAAATTATATATTTGATAAGTAATATGAATCATTTAAATATTTTTTGGTGAATTAATAAAAATAATTATTAATATTTTTGAATCTCATGTAATGTTTTAAAATAAAATCAATTTTTGTGTTCTTATATTAAAAAATATTCTATATCAGATTTAGAAATTAAATATATAAAAATATATTTTATATTTTTGTTTTAATTTTCAATATTAGTTAACAAGTTAAATTTCATTTATAGTAATAGAGATAATATTAGTAAGATTAATTTTAATTATTGTGATAATGGTAAAAAAATTTAAAATGAATTTCTTTATTCATACCCTATATTTTTACTAATCAAATAATTTGATGAAATTTTTATTAGGGTTATAATATTATTTTTAATCTAATATTTAATAATTTTAGAACAGATTAAATTGTTAATAAACATTTGACAGATTGAATGATATGGGACTGTCGGGATAAAGGACAGATGAGGTAAGAAGTCATATGGTGGGGATGCACAGTTGGGGTTGTTTTATGTTGGAAATTATTTTTGGTGGATTATAGTGATCATCATCTTTGACAATACTTTAAATTTATTTCCATGTATATGTTTCCTTGCATTATTTTGGGAACATTATTTCTAGAGGAAGGAAGTTACTGGTTTTTTTTACTATGGATGCTTCGGAGAGAACATTTTCGAAAGTAAAGGAGCTTGGTCTTATCTAACAATTTTTAGGAGAGGAATTATTTCCCACCATAATAATATATTATATATTTATAATAGGTGGAGGAATACTTCCAAATCATAGTGTATGACATGTAACCAATGTCCTAGTAATTTTATCGAGGTCATGGGTCGATGTGAACATCTGCTTGAATTAGAGGTTCTCCATTGATGTGAATATTTGTATTTATCAAAGGTTATCTATATATAGTATCTTATATATATATATAAATGTTTATACATCATTATTATATTACTAAGATAATAAATAGTTTAAATAAACATTGTTGGGATCTCTAAATATTTTCACTGTCTGGGGAGATGGTATGTGTTCATGGTATTGGAATGCAGCCCAAGATAGGGTATTCATATGAATCTATGAGAAGGGAATCGAAACCCACATAATTTATGTTGGAATTATCAAAGTATAGTAAAACATAGATCTCTAATTGTTCCACCTAATAGAAAGACCTGGGAAGATAATGCTCACCATAAATATATGTTCATCCATACACCTTATCATACGCAATGAAAAAATAAGCCTCCCAATGTTTTGTAGGATAGAGATTTAATTCAATAAATTATACCTCACGTGTTATGTTCACTATCTAGGGTGAGTTAAATAATTAAAATCATCATATATACTCTAAAAAATTTCATTTTACACAAAAATGAAAAGATAAGTGAAATGAAATTATTATCATGGTTTAGAAAAAGTCTTACATCCATATGGGAGAACCAAAATCATTTTCAGTATGAGAGATAAAAAATGGTAAAATAGTCTTTGAAACATCATCTCTATTGTATTATACATTTATAAAAAATAAAACATGAACCCTTTATATAGATCTCATCAAATGGGTTGAGAGAATCGCCACCACCACTTTATAGAAGTCTTTGTCTAGTCCAACAGTTTATAACAACCTTTTATCAATATTATTATCCTTTCATTGATATGAGAAACTAAGAATACCCAACTGAATCATCCATTTAAAACATCACCATAAAATCATCACAAAATAATCCACACATATTTGAAGATATATAAAATGTTTCTCATACCTAAGAAAGGGTGACTTAGCTCTATCTGATGATCTCTATTTGATCATACCTCAGTAAAATGGAACTTTAATTTTCAACCTCTTCTTGATAGATGATTTGTTTGATAAAAGATTATACCCTTAATTCTATGAAACATTATAGAAAAAAATATATCTACTATGTCTACAAATCATTATTCGATCATATTTGTCCTAAAATCTATGAAAGTTAAATCGTGAAAAAAGTCATAAAAATCCCAAAAATATCCCACAAAAAAATTTATTTTGGATTCATCCATATTTTTTATTCATTAATTTCAAATCTTCCAAATTAAAATGTAAGAAATTTAGTGTATTCTATTCATTCTATGATGTCCCACTATAACACAGTATTTACTCATACGTTCTTGAAATATTAACTTTGAAAAAATATCTCTTTGATTTTTTCCAATAAATATTTTAAATATCCAAAACATTTTCCTAAAAAAATATCATATAAAATTATATTTATCCTAAAATTATTTCCTTACTTCCTGAAACACTATGTTGAAAATAATATGGATATCACTCTGAAAATAACATAATAACATTCCTCTATCTAATCACATTCCGTGTTCATTTAGAAAGTGCATCAACCATATCAGTTTATTACCTTCTTTAATAGTTGAAATTTACTCTACATATATTGTTTATAAAGTGAAAAAAGGTTTCAAATGAGACATCTAGATAACTATATTTCCAATAATATTAAATAAATACCTGATAGTACTTTTACATGAATCCCAGTCTCCAGAAAAAACTACATCAACAAAACTATTAAACTAATCATCACCAAAAAAACAAAAAGATATATCCTTTAATCATTTTAAGAATCACAATATACCTTTAATTGTTCCCAAATGTTTTCTTCTAGGATTAAACATGAAATTCAATGAACTCTCCTTGAAAAATAAATAACTAGTCATGTAAAAACCATTTCACACATCAAAAATCCATCAATTAAATCATATGTAATTTTATCCATGTAATGAACATTTTTTCCATTTATGGTGGATTAGATTTAAATTTTTTTAAGTGTCTAGTGAGGGGGGTTGCGGTTGTTTTATAAAGAGTCATTTTGAAACATTTTACGACTTTTCTAATGTATTTCTTAATTGATAAAACCAATGGGTTGGCATATTTATCCCTCTCAATTATAATCCAGAATATTTTATTGGCATTCCAAATATTTTTTATGTCAAATATTCTTGAAATAATACTCCTATATTAGTTAATACATCGTAATTATGAACCAATTACCAACATATCATGACAATAAATGAGTATTATGAGATATTTCCATCTTCCCAATGATTTTTTTACCAAATTTTATTTGACACACATTGAACTGGTCATTATTCAAGCTTAAAATATTAAATAATCCTATTTTTCTATCTTGGTGATTTCATCATGAAATAATTACTTTGATTCAACATAAAACAATTATTATACCGATAGACCTCAAAATCCTTGGGGTGAACCACAAAAACTTCTTCCAAAAATATATATGAAGAAAATATATTTTTTCCATCTATCAACTCTAAGTGTGGATTGTTTAACATAAATATTCTAAACACTATCTAAATAGATATATTCTTAACCATTAGTGATAATATTTCAGAAAATTTAATTCATTATTTTAGCAAAATAGCTTTCACAACAACCTTATTTTATATCTCTTACTTCCATATTCTTCTACATTAAAATGAAAACCCCCATTTTGTTTTATAGAGGCCAATTTCCATCTATTATCTAGGCCAACTCCTAGTAAGTGAAGATACATAATGAATTCATTTCTTCTAAAATAGACAACTCTCTATTTTTAGTGCCTCTATGAGTATATTATTCTTCCTAACTATATACTTACCCAATTACCATTTGAAATAATAAGTTTATATTAGTATTAAACCTCTGAACATGTTTTCTGATATTAGTGGATTTCATCAAGAGAGCCTTATATTAATCCTTATGAACCTCTTTCACTGATAGTCTTCTATCATATAAAGGTATGTATTGTCATACCATATATGGTATATGTTTATCCAAATATTAACTATCATTAAATGTTTTGTTTGACTTGGATCTATCTGATACCTTGACTATTAGAGCATTGTCCTTAGATATTTCTTCTAAACATTCCATTTAAAATGTTTCTTCAAGCTACTTCTATCTGATCACCAGGAACATTAATATTTGGTCTATCCCCAACCTCCCTCTCAACTAGGTTTTTATCTTTCCATGTAATTTGTTCATTTAAAATGAAATCCTAGATCCAGATAACTTGTTTCCTTTCATCATCGCATGAGAAATAACCAGATTTCACATCATCATATCTGATAAGAAAACTGACATTGGGTTTATCCTCAAAATTATATTTATATTTATCATCAATATGAACACATGTGATACTTACAATGATCATGATATGATCAAAATTTGGTATCATAATAGACCAAGGATCCTTATGAAGTTTTTATCCCATATCTAAATATGGACCTTAGTTTAATAGCTATGTTATTGTATTCAATCCTTCTACCCATATTATTTTAACCATTACTAAGTGTTTCATTATACTCTAAGATTTTCTATTGGATTATAATTCATTATATTATCTATTATATTTTACTATGGAGTCCCTATAGTATATTTCTCATGACTAATTGCATTGTTCTAAAAAAAGTCATGAAATGTTGTGTCCTGTGTATTCCCAACAATTGAAATTCCCAAAAAAATTCAACATAATTTCACAATATTTCTCATCCAAAACATTCCACTGAATAAAAAACTAAAATATATAATATTTATTTTTTAGGAATTATATTTAGACCTTCTGAGTTGAATCATCTATTAATGTCACAAAATTTAGTGATCCATTTTATAGGAAAACTATGGATGGGCCACAGAAATTGGAATGAAATAGTTATAACTTTTGGTGTCCAGGTTTTCTTCTACCCATGTTGAAGAGAACTCTATTTTTTCAAATCATTTAACTCTAAAATCATCCAAGGTCTATTTATTTGAGAGTATGTATTCACTTCACCACCATAACATTAACTTTTTTCTTAATAAGGTGAATAAACCAATATTTCCACTTTTATGAACTGTATTATGAAGTTGTTATTATTGTTGAAAATTTATCACTTTCTCTAGTAAGATACATTTTACCATTATAATCCCTGAATAATAACCATTGAACCTATACTGACCTTCCAAAAACCATTAAATTTTTTTATTTTGATACAATCATCATCAATGTGTCCCAATAATATGAGTTTCTTCTAGTGCCCTAGAATGTGTCTACATCTTTGAATTTAATCAACTATCCATTTTTCATATAAATGATCACATACCCATTACCACATTTATCAAGAAAATAATAAACATCAAAATTAACTCTTCCAGACATTGAAGGTATATAAACAACAATGCACCCTCATTCCCTAGTTAAATGGGAATATACCCCAATGTTAATAACCCATGACTCATCTTGAATAGTCATAATCATAATATGATTAGACCCATTCATCCATTTTATTGACTGAATTTTTCTATCTATAATTTTATGCCTCTATATGATTCTTATAATATTTCTTCATTTGTATCTTTATCTTAAAAATCCAGCATGTTGGATCTAAATCTATTTTCTTACTTTGACTTATTCTCAGGAAAATATACTTTGAGGATTCTTCATCTCAAAGTCTATCCAATGAATAGACTATCATATCCTAGTATCATTGATAGAATTGGTAAATAAATTCTAAAAATACATCCTACTAAAAAAATTATTCAATATCTGGTTCATAATAAATTCAAACACAATATCTACCATCCTGCTGAAGTTTCCCAACAATGTTACAATGGAATACTAACGCCCTGTAGGTGAATAAAGAATAAGAAAATAAAAAAATCATTATTGAATGTTATCTTCAAAAAATAGAGCACCCCTCACATCATTTTAATGTCATTCAAATAATCAACATCCAAAATTTCATCTAATAACCTCATTTTAAAAAATCAATGAAACATTAAATCCTTTTTATGCTATTTGGGCTTCTCATGAAATTTATCACGAACATTCATAACCTCAGTGGTAGTTTTTTCCCTCTAATGTTAAATGATACATTTTGGGAAGAAGAAATCATGATTAAAGATAAACTTTCCGTTCTTAATTCCCCCATTCCACATCATCCGTTATCTTAAGAAACTATATGGACAACGAAGAATCAACATCTTTTTGAATCATAATATCTTTAAACTGCATTCTCCATATTAGAAATGATTGTTTCATTGAAATTATCAATAAGATCAATTCCTTCCTCTAAATTTAATCTTCAAATAATAGTAAACTAGATGAAATTTAGTAACGTTAAATCTATAAGAAAAAATAACCTTATTTTCTGAGTCATGTAGAATAGATCAGTTCCAACCACAATTTGATACCAGTTGTTGGGACTTGGGAACTAGAAGTAAACACCAACATCTGTTTATCCACCCAATTGATTATTCTAGAAAAATTATGTTCACTAAATAGATATGTTCAACTGAAAACTCCAGTCTAGGTAGTGAAGTAGGTGTTATCACACATTTTTATCATATTGATAGTTCATATGATAAACTCCACCTCACATGTTTTGAGCACAAGGAAAAGTATGTGTGAGATCAACCTAATCAAGACACATATGTTCAAAAACTTCATTTCATAGAGAATATACAAAAAATAAAATGTTTTAATTTATTTGTTTTAAAAATATTCCTATAGTTTAGTGCCACTTAGTAGGACACATCATAACTTTTATTATTATGTTAAAATAACCATAATATATTTTTTTAATTTGGATCATATAAGACATCTTCTGTGAAATTTTACGTCATATGGAGTATACTAATAGGAATAATATTTCAAACAACGGTTGGTGTGGGACTTATGCATAGGAGGCCTTTTATAGATTTTCAAGTCTATTTATAACTATGCAGTAGATGTTTTTATGGCCTCATAGTGGAATATATTCAATGTAAGGGTGTTCTATATGGTTCATCAGGGAATATGTAATAGTCCAAACGAATAGTATGGATCGTGAATAATGTGTCCTATTGACCAAAAGAGTTTCACATGGAGTAGTCCCAGTATTAGTATAGTTTTCAATTCTTGGATTGAATATAAAAATAATTATTAAAAATCCTAATAAATTTGAATCAAATAAAATATTTTTTGATTCTCATAGTTTATGATCATGTTATATGATCATGCCATGTTTTTTATCATTTTTTGGTATGTTTATTGTTGGTATGTTTTTTGGAATGTGATAAGGATGTTTTCATCAAAAAAATATCTGGAAACTAAGTATTTAGTGGGTATTATGCTTGGGTGGCCCATAAATATAGATTTATATCTCTTCTTGGTTGGTAAAGAAAAAAGTAAGGATAATGTGTTTCATGGGTAATGTGTCTGAATTAATACGATAATTAGGTTTAAACCAAATTGGTGGCTCGTATATGTGTCTACATAACATTGATAGATTATTAGACAAGGAAGGATGACTTGATGCATGGGGGACATATCACCATGATAAAGAAGTTGTGTATTAGTATTAGATGGACCTTGTAAGAATTCTTTTAATCTGTAGCTAGAAATAAAATGGTGTGATGGAATCATAGGGGAATATTCCCCCAATGAGGTTGGTATATATGGTTTATCTTGGAAAATGGGTCATTGAGTATTAGGAGTTTGTCTCACTCAGAAAATAGATTAGTGAGGACATGGGTTTTTTAGGGATTATTTCCCTGTGCAAGTGTGATTTTAGATGCTAGTTTTGAACCTCAGTAAGGCCTCCTATATATCCTAATGATTAGAACTAAAATCACATATATTTTAATTCACAAATTTTATAATTTGGTTTGATAAATATACCATATAGTTTAACATCTTGTGGTAAGGATGTTTTCATGTTTTTTAATTTCGTGCAAAAAAAAACACATTATCTCATCATAGTTGGGGAGAAAATAAAGGATTGAATGGGGATTATACATAGGTGTTCCATTGATGTTGCATAGAGAATGCATCCATTTGAGGTTATATTCCACATGGGATATATCATTATGAATATGAAACTGTGCTTAACCATAGGATGCTCATAGGGTGTGTCTTACTAATGTATCACTCAGATGATATTGTTAATGAAGGTATGATTAGAGATTGCACATAAATAATAGGCCTATATAGGTTTATATTTCATTTAGACTAATTATTGGTAGTTAAATGTGTCATGAATCATGGGCGATACAGATCTATGAGAAAATGGTTGGGAATATGCATATGTCACTCAGCTAGTGATCAAGTACGAGATATACGTATTCTACCCACATTTTAATAAAATGGTTGGTAACTTAAGAGAATTGATTTTTTCAGACCATACACTAGCTAGGAGGCCCTTTGGAATAGTTCATGACTTACACCTATTATGAATTCCCATATATGTGATCCTTGGAACATTTATTGGATCAAAGTATAGCCAACATGTCTATTGGGAAATTAGGGTCATTATCCTTATCAAGGAGAGGTACCAAAATTATACTCTAAATAATAACCCATGTTATCAATGGATTATATGATATTTACTACTATAATAAAATTATCATTTAAAAAGGAATATATGGGAGAGTTTATTGATCAAGTAAATACATGATCATAGATTTTCACAATAATTTGATAAAAAGATTATGTTTCTCAAGAGGCTATGTAAAATAATTTATTTGAATAGGTTTATTGGGGATCTGAACATAAAAAATTAATGTTAAAGTTTTCATTTGGATGAAAAAACCTGTATATATGTCCTAGGTAAAAGGAGGGATGCAATGGAATCTAGCTTTCATATAATGGAATTGTTTTGATAAGGGGTCAAAAATTAAGCAAATTTTTTATTTTCTAGTACTGTCTGGAAGAGGCTCAAAACATCTAAATAGGCCCCAAATTTTACATACATAAAATTTACTGAATGATGTTAGAAATATACCACATAGGGTTGTGTTAAAGGACACATTCATAGTAGAATTGTGGAAGAGCCCTCATAAACCATCCAAAGTGAAGCGAAATCATGGAGGAACGTCACAAAGAGTCCTTTTGGATAGAACTAATGAAGGATCATCAGGGAATGAACTTTTAATGAGGCCTTATGGAAAGACAACATGAAGGGACCTCACAGAAGAAGATGGGGTGGTCTTTACGTAAAAGCCCTCAAAAAAGACCTCCTCATAAACATGCCTCATGGACCTGTCCTTACGGAGGGGGACCATGGAAAAATATCAACGTAGAGTCAACGAATAGTAAATTGTGGATGAACCTCCTTGGTGAATCCCATGAAGGATGTATGTGAAATATTCATTCATAAGGGTGGTTTATAGGTGAAACCCCATGGGGGATTTCCATTTTTAAATTTTCTCTCTTATTTTACCATGTTCATGCCGTTTACCTACTCAATATTTTTAAAAAATTCTTTTCCAAATGGAAATTTTTATTTAATTGGGAGTCTCTATCACTCTCAAAGTTATCTCCACGTATTCTAAGAATTCATCTCAGTGTTTACGTCTCCCTTTCTCAATTTTCTAGTGTAACATATAAGGAACTATTGGGTATTTATATGAATCATTAAATAAATTCTTTTCAAAATGGGGAGTCATGTAAATAGTTCATGACCATGTAAGAAAAATAGGTCCCAGAAGGGGTGGCATGCTTTGAAGGTGGGTTTAAATTAAAAACCTTGTTTTCTATGTCACAAACAAACCATGTGGGGATATGAAATATCCTCCTCATTATCGCATGTGATAGCCATCCATAAAATCTATATATAAAACACTTGAAATTGCTCCCTCATTTTCAAATATGATTTCAGTTTTCATAGACACTATTTAAGATTACAAGTACCACATGAATTGTAAAGTGGTGTGAAGTCACTATGTGGTTTACATAGGACCTCCACGTTTCTACCACATATTATTAGATTCTTTATAAACCGATATTTTTTTATGGTTATATTTCCCTTCCAAAATTTCCACCTCAACGTATTTTTATATTTCATCTAATACAGTATGTGAAAAAAACAATTCTCCCATCAAAAAGGTGTCCAATCGGCACAAAAAAGATCCTATTACAAAAATAAAATTGATATAAATGGGTTTCTATGTATTCCACATTGTGGATCGTACCTGTAAAATAAAACCATTGGCCCTCACATTTATTAACTATTACATGAAAATCATGAAATCTCCCACACAGATATAAAAACACTTGACCGAACCACGTATCAGTGATCATGCACTAGACCCAATATACTTCAATACACAAATACATTATCATGTACCACTGACTATTTATTGAATTACTAAAAGTATCATGCTCAATATATCAATCACTTTTTCTTGAAAATTAAGTTTTATTTGTAAACCAATTTTATTTGCAGAAGTAACCATATATGGACCACCATTCATGTTGTAACTATATAGTACACCACCCATGTGGTGATTTCATAGTGTGACATGTGTGTAACAACTACATATTTCACCGCTCATGTAGAACATAAATGAAAATAAAAACTTTTCATACTTTTCCTAACATTATTAAATTATATGATTTGAAAATAAATATTTACATTTATGGTGATAATGGAATATTCAAATGGTAATTTCTATAATTCTTCAATTTTGAATAAAAGGAGGGATAAAATTTCCTTGAAAACACGGGTCAAACATTGATATCATGTCATTTATCAGAATGAATCCCCATATTAAAATCATCCACCAAATTAATGGGACTAATATGTTTTGAAAAGGCTTCATATAATTGAAATTGTACTACAAGATGAGGTTCATCTCCATACACATGGTTATAATCTTCCATCAACATTGATCATGTTACCATTGGTATATATCTATGAAAATATATCCCATGAAGCTTGTAATATTTTAGAGATACATAAAGTAAAATCTTATATACTAAGTGGATATTTGTTAACTAAATATTTCCTAGATCAGAATCAATAGACAATCACTCAAAACTACTCATCCCTCTACTATTTCAATAATAAAATCCAATCAGATGGTTGATTCTAAAGAAACATATCCACCATGGAAGATATATTTATAGTGAATGATATGGAAACCCACATTTTTATTACATAAAATTTCCTTACATTTTATAGACAGAGGATAATATAATTTTTATTTTCTTTTAAAAAAGGTAAATAAAAAAATTAAACATTAAAAATTACTCTAAAAACATAAAAAAATTATTTAATGGTTTACCCTTAGTATTTTTACTCTATCTCAAAAACCTTGGGAACAATATCAAAATAAATGGTGATTATAAGGCCCAATAAGGGAATAATAAAGGGAAACTGTTTATATGTGATCTTGAGGAATATAAATAAGAACATGAGAAATATAATTAGGGAATGAATAAGAGAACATGAAGAATATCAGAATAAAAAGAACATAAATCATAGCTTCAATATTTTTCTAAAAAATTTAATTTACATATTCATAATAATATCTCTAAGGTTAATCATGATGGTTTCATAACAATTACCATGGTTATTCACCAAGGTATCATATATCATGTCATATCTAGAGAGTAAATTCTTAACCCAATGAATTGGAGCTTTTTTAGGCTAAAACATTCATATTTATTAAATAATTTGATGAAAATATATCACAATCAAGAATATTATAATTAAAATTTTCATAATAAAAGAAATATGTTTCATATCAAAATCATGGACTTCCAAAAGTTCTTAATGACGTGATAATTTTGTTATTTGTGATCCATTGAAAAAACATATGAGTATCATTTATGTCAATAATAGAATAAACTAAATAATTTTGACATATAGGTTAATACAATTAGAAACTAAATAGTTTTGGGTATTGAAAAATTTAAAATAAAAGTGATTTTCTTGGCGAGAAGAGGGGTATTTTGAGATATAAATTCAGTAACATAACAGGTATAAAATGTGGCTTTTAAAAAGGGTAAAATGAGATGGTACATTGGAATCCCATTGATGAAACATAAATTTGATGTAAGGGAATGATAAAAAGGGTAATATAAGATATTAACCATAACATTAATAATACACATATGATAATAGGTTCTTGAATTGAATTGAAAAGAATGATAATTCCATTAACATGAAAGTTAACTCCTAAAACAAGAGCATTGAGACCATGAGGGATTCAGGACACCTTGGGAGGACTCCATGGGAGGTAACACTACCACATATTTATGGAATATAGACTGTGAGTTAAATGAAATGGGTAAATGGGTGGGTATTAATAGGGAAAGTGGTGGATTTGATTATTAATTTTCACATATAGGCCTTGGAAATCAATCTAGTGGAAAATGAAAAACCATGCGACATCCCATGGGGATACCCCACATTTTTTGAAATTTTGGACTTATTTTATTTTATTTTAATTGAAAATATTTCATAACAATTTTATATAGATTTTTTAGGCATGTAAAAGTAATGATTCAACAGAAATATTGTTTATAATGATAATGTTTCCATTTTAAACTTTTGCAAGTAAATCATAGGATTATAAATTGATTAAAATATATTAAAATAATTTATATTAATAAAATATAATATTTCTGTCTATTATTGTGTTTAATTAGTTATTAGATAAGTAGGACATAATTATAATGTGTTAAACATACAAAAAATCTCAAACTATAGTTTTACTATTCACAAAAAAAATTTATTTTAGAAAATTCTCAATAATTTAATATAACATAATTCCAACATGAAGATTTAATAAATGATGATTGTTTTATCAGAAAAATTATCTAAATATGATTATTTTAAATTTTTAATAAATAATAATTTTTTATTAAATTAATAGGGGGTTGAAAATGAATAGTAAAATTTTTGACACTTACAATTTATATTTTAATAAAACTTTTTTATGATAATATTCCATTAAAATTATAATTACTTAGTTTATTATAAAAATTTATATCTTTGATGAAAAATAAAATTTAGGTCTGAAAAGTTAATTTATGAAATTTCATCTCAATTAAACCAATTTTTTTTAAAGTAAAACTATTCTTAAAACAGAATTTATTGAATAAAAATATTATTTATACAATGGAATTAAAATTTATGTAGCTATTTCCTTGAAACATAACACCATATTACACTTGTGTACACCCTAAGAATAAGGTGTGTTATATTGGTTGTAGTTTCATGGGGTGCCTCAGCTAATATTGACTGAGTGTTAATCTTCACTAACATAAAGATGTCTAGTAGGATATTTCATTCAAGAATCATTTGTAAAAGATTTAATTGGGATTGGTTAAGGAAAAACCTATGTGATGATACCTCCCTCCCATGTTTTGGTAAATGGGCTTCAAATGGCATCACTCCACTAGTTGAGGACATCAGCTCTTCTTTTTTGTATCAATTATCCTTTTTCAAATTTTACTTATATACCCTCGTTATAATGATAAAATTATTATAAGATTATAGTTTACAATGGTAATATTGACCAATAGTCATATAATAATAGAATCCATATGGTCAAATATCCCTTTATATTTACTTTATTATTAAATAGATATGGGTTTTTATGTATATATAATATAACACACATTTTTTTGGAGATAATTATAATTCAAAATTTCTAGGTCGCTACATTCTACCCCTAAAGAAAATTCATCCCTAGAATTTCAACTTGTTCTCTCAGTTGAGAAATGGTGTGGGTATTTATGCCTCATTTTCTCCTCTAGTTCTCATGTCACTTCTTTATATTTATGGTTCCCACATAATAGTTTGATGAGTCGTGTAGTCTTTTTGTGTAAAACCTTGTCTATACAATCCAAGATCTCCATAGGATTCCGTTTAAAAGAGTGTACATGTTCCTATTGTACCACCTCATGATTCAGTACATGTTAAGGGTCATATATTTACTTCCTCAAGTGATATATGTGGAATGATTCATGAAAATGAGCTATATTCTCTAGAAGTTCTAGCAGATAGTCCACTACTCCTATGCGATCAATAATTTCATTTCGGCCAATGTACATGGGGCTAATATTCCAATTATTTCTAACCTACATGACTCACTTTAAAGGTGATACTCGAAGGATCACATTATTGACAACACCAAACTCCATGTCCCTTGAACGGTTGTCTGCATAGATGTTCTTCCAACTCCGTGTTTCCTTTAAGTGTTTCAGGATAGCATGAACATTCTTTCCATATCGTTCACAATATTAGGCCAAGAATCTTTCCCTCACCATCATAATCCCAACATTTTGGAGTTCTAAATCACTTCCCATATATGCCTTAATATAGTTTCATTTGAATACATTAATGTAATTTTTTATTGTATGATAACTCAACTAGTAGGAGATATTTATCCCATCCTACTATAAATCACATTTAGCAAATTCTCATCATGCCCTTGAGTGTACGAATAGTGATTTCAGATTTTCCATCTTTTTATGGGTGATAGTTCATTCTAAAATTCAACTTAGTACTCAGTGAATAGTGAATACTTATTTTGAATATTGATTTAATCCTTGGATCATGATTATAAATGATAGAATGTGGAAATCCATACAACCTCACAACTTCTTTTAAATAAATATTGGTAAATTGGTTAAGAGAGAAATATTCCCAAATAGTAATAAAATGGTAAGTCAAGGTGAGTTGGCCCACTATAACCCATATCATATTGTTTACATTGGATGTTCTTGGGAGACCAGTGAAAAATTACGTACTTATATTTTCCGAACTACATGTTTTTGTGGGTAGTGGTTGCAATACCCCTTTAGGTAGTTGGCACTCTTCCATCACCTGCTGAAATACCAAGCACCTAGAAATATAGTTGAAAATATGCCTTTTCATGTTATGACCCCAATAAATATCACAAACTTTAATATATATTTAATTTCTTCCATGATGTATAGATAATGTATAACTATGAGATTTATATATTAGATCCTTCTTTATTTTATGAATATTTGGGAGAAACAACTTTTTTTATATTTTATTACGACTTCTTGATCAATATTAAACTCAAGAAACATGCCTTTATTCATAGCCTTGATCTAATTTTGAAATTAGGGATTCTATCTTTGAGATTTATAGATCGTCAGTAGTAATGATGGTTGAGAAATAAATTGGGATATGGTTGATGATGTCCCTTACCAAAAGATTCTAATGTCCAGTTTCACTAGGTCTATGATTAATGGATCCCCTTAAATCCTCATAATTTCCAGCATAATGGGTTCCTTCTTACTTAATGCATTAGTGATTATGTTTTTTCTTCCAAGATGATAATGAATAATATAATAATAATCTTCTAAAAGTTCCAAACATAAACTTTGTCTCAGTTTATATTACCTTTTAGTGAAAATATACTTCAAACATTAGTGGTTTTTATATATATCACATTTTCCCATAAATATAGTGCCTCCATATATTCAACGACAAAATAAATGCATATATCTCTAGGTCATGTGTAAAATATTTCTATTTATGAGGTGTTAGTGGTTGAGATTCATAAAAAATAACCTTTTCATTTTTCATGTGTATTCAACAAATCCATTTCAAATATGCATAATGAAAAATAATTAATCCTTCTCAAATAGAGCATAGAGTGAGCACATGTGTAGTAACTAATCTGTTCTTCAACTCTTTTAAAATATTATTCAAATTCCATTGTCCATATTATCTTATCCCCCTTTCTAGTTAACGTGGTTAGTGTATTATAATGTCATTATTTTTTTTCACAAAACACTTATAAAATCCTTCTAAAATAAGGAAACTGTGATTATCAATTACTATTGTAGGATGAGGCCACTTTTCTACAGCCTTTTTCATGAAAAGTTCAACTAATATTCCTTCATTAGTTAAATTGTTCTCCAAGAAAAAAATGTTTGGATACGATAATTTATATTTGTTGAAATTTCCAAATATCTTATCCTTCTATAAGGTTTTCATTATAACCCTTATACGATCCACATGATCCTCATAATTTTTTTAATATATCTATATATTATCAAAAAAACTACCAACAATTTATCATGGTAGTACTTGAAGAATATCTTCATATAATTCATTAATATATTAACAGAATTAATCAACACGAAGAGTTTAAAAATATACACTTAAGTCCCATAACTTGATCAGAAGATTGCCTTTTGAATATATTCTTTCCTCACCTTCAATTGATGATAACAATATAGAAGATGAATCTTAGAGAATAACTGAGTCCCGTGAAGTTGGTCAATTTAATCATCAATCCTTGGGAGAGGGTACATGTTCTTCATTGCGATCCTGTTAACTTATCCATAATAAATTAATACATGCTTTGATCCATCCTTCTACTTTAAGAAGAGAATAGGTTCTCCCCAAGGAGTCACACTTGTTTGAAAAAATCCCTTCTCCCAAAGAACTTGATGTTATTTCTTTAATTCCTCATCCTCCACATTTTCCTTTCTATATAGGGTCTTCGATATCATCTTTGTTTTAAGAATGAGTTTAATATATAACTATAATCCTCTTTATAGATGATGTATAGGTAATTATTAAATAAATACTTAGATGTATTCCTAATCTATGGTGAAATTTTATATTCTCATACTTTCCTTTCCTTCGTCACCTTCACTAATCATCTCCATAAAGAAGGCTATGGGGGTTCTTCTTGATAAAAGTGCAGTTTTTGATATATATCATTTGAAAATAATTATAGGATGTCCATTCAAGACCACTAATATTTCCTTATACCATTGATCTTAGCATTATAATTTGAGATCCAATCCATCCCTAGTATAATTTTGAATTCCATCATGTGAATAACTAATATTTTTGTGATGAGATTTTGCTTGCCATGGTCTATACTATAGTTATATACAATGTTGATGCTTGGATAATACTTCCATTATTATTAACTAATAACTATACTTCTAGAAGTTTAGTGATTTATTTTATATTGTATTAAAACATAGAGGGAATAAAGGAATGTGTCAAACCATAATCATGCAAATTTCATGCAAGATTTGAGATAACATCGATAATACCAACCACCACATCATTTAGAGTCTCTTTTTCAAATTTTTTGATAGTAAATTCATGAACATGACCCCTTGTAATATGCTAAGATTTATTGTTATTCCCCTCCACTACCTTCTAATTTTAATAGTGATTATCAAAGATCCTAGGTTTTCCACATTTATAACATTGGAATTCTGGATGGGCCTGTATAATATCATATTTTTAGTTGTTGTTGATAATTTGAGGCTTCACATCACTACAATAGTTCCAAGCTATATTTAGATCTCTTACACACTTGTCTAATATTCCTATATTGATGAATTAGTTCCCTGAATTCTTCTTCCCACATTTTTGGTATGTGAGATATTGTACTTGCATTATTTTCTTCTATGATCAATGTTCATCCTTATGTTTGGCAATAAATATCCCTTCTTTTAATTCAATTTCTATGACCATTACATCTATCCAAACTCTAGTTCATTTTTCATAGTACTCCTAACTATCTACTTATAGCTTTTATAGTATCTATTAGCTAGTTTACTTACTAGATAGTGTCTTATTACACCATAGAATCTATAAACCTTTCCATTAGGATCCGTAACAAAGCTAGAGATGTAAGAAGAAATTTATATACATTTCATATCATAGATTCTCATAGATTCATTTTCATTCTAATTTATCTATAGAAATTCTATCTCTATTTCTTCACATCGAACGAGGAAAATATTTACTAAAAGAGGATCTCACAACTCTACACATATCTCCGTTGAAGAAGTTCATGAGGTTTGGGAAGAAAGGGAAGTTAATTACTAGATACGTCGGCCCCTTCGAGATCCATGATCGAGTCAGAACTGTGTCCTATCGACTGGAACTTACACCTACCATGTCGAAAGTACATGATGTCTTTCATGTATCCCTCTTAAGGAAGTACATATCAGACCCTTCGCATGTACTCTCTTTATATGTGGTACAGTTGGAGGATAACCTTTCCTATGAGGAGCATCCAGTGAAGATCTTGGATCGTAGAGACAAAGTTCTACACAACAAAACTACTCATATAGTCAAGGTACTTTGGTGAAACCATAAGTTTTAAGAGGCAACATGGGAACCGGAGGAAGTAATTAAGGAAAAGTACCTGCATCTGTTTTTGGACTAGAATGTAAAATGAAATTTCAAGGGTGAAATTTCTTAAGGGGGGAAGAATGTAACGACCTAGTGTTTTTCAATTGAAATTCCCTTCTTATAAATATTTCATAAATATCACTTGAAAAAAAAAATAATGAACTATTAAGTGATAAGTGATCTTGAAACATAATTTTGTCACTTCTGTGTTTGCAATTTCGAATGTCCGGCTTACAGGGTTTTAATTAGTATGTTATTTGGTGTCTGATAAGGAAAACATAATTTTTGGTGAATAGTAACCTACCCTAATTAATAGTAACATACCCTTATGAATAGTGATATACCCTAATTAATAGTAACCTCACATATGGTGGTATAAAAATAGTATTCTCGTTGGAAGTACGATGTTCCATATTTTAGAATAAGTTAATAAATGTATTAAAACTGGTTTTTGATAATCAATTATAATTATAATTGAATATTAAAATAATAAAATTTTGAAAATTATTTTTGAAAAATGGACGTCATTTTTGTATTCTACACATCGCTAAATGGTAGGGGTGAATTTTTGGGATTTTTCTGAAATACTTGATTTTTTTATGAATAGTAAAATACAGTAATTTACCGTATATGTACATTATAAGATAAATAGACTATTCCTAGCATCATGGCTAATGCCACCACCATTGGAACAGATTCCCATGACCCATTTACTATCCTTGGTCATGGAATATTTACTATTCATTTTCTTGTGATGAAATAATAAATTAATGATTATAATATTGTGAAATCCCTCCTCTCCTCAACTATAAAACCCCCTTCACCATCTCTTCTCTCCACTCCTCTCATGCCTTGTTCTTTGCCATTATTCTTCCCATATCACTACCCAAGGTCTTCCAACACCTCCAAAATCTCACAGCCTCCTCCAAATACCAAAACATCTCCCCTTAAGGGGTTCTCAAAGGAGGAAGTCTCAAGAGGTAAAATTCCTCTTCCCAGTTTCTTCCTTTCTTTTAAGTTATTTTCTTTTTATTTCTTTCCTCACCTACCTTCCCCATAATAGTATGATAAATCCAGTAACATAAATGTACTGTAATGTTTTCAAGATAATGGTATATTTCATTATCTTCTCTACTTTCCCCACCCATTTATTTGAATGAAATGAAAGCACCGTTTGAGATGTGCTAATTTAGCAAATTCAAGGACAACAATTTATCAATTTCTAACGTTATCATTAATTATGGTTAGGAAACCAATTGTGATATGGTTGAATCATATTATTATACATTTAATATATCCTATTTTTGGTTCTATAATCCTTTTTTACAAAAGGTATTAAATTATAAATCAAAACATGTTCTTTGTAATCAAATCCACCGTTTAACAAAAATTGTTATCACTAAGGTTATATATAATATAATTCTATATCACAATAAGTTACCTAATTAAAAATAAAAATATGTAATCTCATGTATTTTAACTAAAGAATATGACTTCAGTTCTGGAAAACCACATTCATATACCATATAATCCAAACATGGTTATAAGTGAACCGATCTTTAACAACCATGTAAACAAACAAGCCCGAACAATGAAACTGAACCTTATAACAAATCAAAAAGGATTTGAATGAACTAAAAAGGTTTATAATAAGTAAATTACATATATAATAGGTTCTTTAATTGTTAATTAACAAGCCGAATTTGTTTATTTAGGTCATTTATAACAACTGGAGAACACCAACAGATTTAAGGTAAGGGATTCTCTCCTTTTCACTCTTAGTTAAGATTGTTCTCTATGATATGACTTTTTGTGCAATACCAAGTTATGGGGTTTTTTACACACCTCCCCCATAATTCCATCTTGATTTATAACTGATGAGAAACCCCCTTTCTCTCTCAGAAATCCCTCTTGGTTACACCCAACACTATACAGATAAAATCGTAACGAGATCTACCTGAACCTTATTTGTTCTTTCGGGTTGACTTTTATTTCTTACAAAATGGTGTTATATTATATATTTATGTGAATATTATTAATTTTGGTTAGTTGTGAAATATTCTAATTTCAAGACCCTTTCATCACTTTCTTTCGATGATATACATGTTTTTGAAAGATTCCCTCTTTAGAACTTTCTGATAAGAAAACTTGTTTTAAGGGGACTTCTGTAATTTTTACCCAAATTTAATGTTCAATCTATCCTATGTTTTAAGGAACCATTTTATTTAAAAAATAATTATTTCTATTATTAAAACCTTCTTGGTTCAATTCTGGTTTTATATAAATGAATTTCCTATTTTCTATTTGAAAATCTCTAGAGTGTTTTCCTTAAAACCGTACAAAAATGTTTTAATTCTAATGTTTCTAAAATACATTTCTAATATGTTGTCACTTATATTTGACACCACATACCATGTCAGATTCCTATTTTACCACATTAATTCCCATTTATGTTCTAATCCTTTCCTTTCATGGACACTTTCATGATACACCCATTGGATATGTTTTATGTCATGATTGTGGTACCCAATTCATTCCATGGATACCCTTATGTTTGTGTATGGTTGAATATGTTTGATTGTATATGTGGAAAGAATATTTATGTGGAAAGGATATTCATGAATATTTTGATATGGGTATGTCCAGATAGTTCTCCAATGCATTGGGTAAGGAAAAGTCTCATGAGATGCGATGTGAAACGGGATTGGCAGTTAGCCCTAACCCGTACTAAAATGGGAAACAGGATTGGTGGTTAGCCTTGACCCATACTAAAGATATGATTTATGATTCTTCCACATTTATGTTATTCCCTGTTTATATGATCCCATGATTATATTAAATTATTTTATAAGTTTAATGCTTTGGATATCATTATGTCATTCCTCTTAACTCATGTTCTTGAGATGTATCCTTAAGTTCATTTCCCTTAATGGTATTTTTAGCTCATCCCTTTGTTCATGTGTTCCCCAGGGTACCCTATGCAGATGTAAGAGCTCAAATGAAGTTATAATCTCATTATGTAGATTAAATAACGATGTATTTTTATCCCCTTGTTTTATGTTTTATTTACCTAGTCTTCCAAGACACTAGACTGAACGATCCTTGGCTTGTACTATGATGGTTAATTATGCTTAAAATCATGAAATTTTTTATGTAAAAGTCTCAGATCGCTATATGATAAATCAGTGATATTAGATAATCAGGAATGGTTTACATGATTTATATCATTAAAAGATCACAAGATGGCAAAACGGTAATAATTAAAATATATAATAGATTTATACCCAATAAATCATGGAACATATATCATTGTATAAATAATTAAAAAATATAAAAGAAAATAATATCACAAAAAAGGGGAACGAACATATAATGTAACACATCCTAAACAAGAACAGAAATATTTAAATATAAAACAATAATAAGCATTGTAATACTTGTGAAAAAGTCATTATTCCCATGTTTATGTTATGAAAATCTTTATTTCAATGTCTAAATATATGCCTAAACTCGTTATCCCGACACATATATAAAAAAACAAATTAGGTCAATTCCTTATTAACCGATGTTATACCAATATAAACCAATACACTAGAGGTTAATATAATCCCCCACTACTGATTATCATTTCATAAGTGTGGAATATAAAAAAAATCATCCTCATATCACAATGAACCCATAGATGGAAAATGGATATCACATTCTTTTTGAATGGAATCCCATAATTAAAAATTTATTATTCCAAAAAATATCATAATATTGTAGACTTATTTAAAATAAATGGTTATCCAATGTTATTTAGTACCTTTATTGGAAAATACCATTGAATCATGATAATATAGAATTCGGAATTTACACAATATAGATTTGAGGTATTCAATTAAGTCAATAATTTCTCTAATTAATAAATGTATCACATCTAGGTGACCACTCAAAATAAATCTAATGAAATATGTATTATTCATATATTAATGAAAATATAATAAAAAATATGGTTATAAACTAAATATTATTACACTGAAAATAGGAATCGATGAATCATTTATCTAATAGAGATTCAATATTTCTCATTATTGAAGATATAGGTATATATTAAATTGGTAAATAAAGAATCAATTTTTAAGAATAATAGAATGTTATATTGAAAAGAATGTGGAAAATTACTATTCATAATGAAAATAATTTTAAATATAACTCATAGAATAATATAAAAAATAAATTATTTTTAAGACCATGAAACATGGGAAAAAACTTTCTAATTAATTTAAAAATAATTCTCATAAAACATATTTAAAAGAAGATTGTTTTTATATTTCTATAAATTTTATTTGAATAATCCACTAGTTATTTTGATATGTAATTTTCAAATATATTTAAATGAAAAACATTGAGATATATTAACAAATTACTTATGATATATCAAATAATTAAGTCTTAAAAAATACAATGGTTTTATAAAATACATGTAATGGAAGATAAAAAATTAATCCATTATTCATAAGATCATTAAATATTTTTGAAATAAATATATTTTAAACTAAAATCACAAATAAGGTAAAAAAATTAATTTGAAAATTGGAGATGAAAATAAATTGGAACACATGATTTAATCCATATTTAAGTTTTAACAAGGAGAGGAAACAATTTGAAAAATTAAAAATATGGAAATAGAGGAGAAAGATAATTTATAAGTAATGTGAGTTATTCTTACCAATATAAAAATTTTACATGATAAGGTATCCAAAAAAAGATTATAATGATGAAATGAGTTAAGTATCTATGTGAAAAATACAAATTACCTATGGAAGGATCATAACCAAGTTGAAATATTTTTACTCGTGGAGAAATAATTATTATTGATAAATCTATTAAAAATTTATTATCACTAAAATAAAACCCCCATTAATGGGAATGAGTAAGACAGTGAACTTTAAATTATATGACTAAAATATAATTTGTGATATAATATAACAAATATATAGTATATACTCCACATAAAATTAATTTTTTCATAATAGGAAGCATGTATTCAAGAAATGGATTGAGACTATGTAACCCTTTCATGTAAAAAATCATTAAGGTAAAAATAAAATGATTTTGTGGTAATAAGGAATTGTTTTTAAACCCCATAAAATAATGATAAAATGCATTTAAAATTATTAATTATTCAAAATAAATAAATCTTGGAACTAAAGAGTTCAATAAGAATTTTTGTAACTATATAGAAGAAAATTATGTTTGCATAATCCATTATGATTGTCCTAATTTTTTATGAACATGTGGATAACATCCTCAATAATAAAATTTTTTTATTATATAACCTGTTAAAAAAATTATACATTTACATTTTATTTACTAATAACTATTTATTGTCATATTCTATTTATTTAATATATATATTTTTTCAGATGCTGATTATCTTAGTGGTTTGGTCAATTTATATGAAAATTTTAAGGTATGTTAAACAAGGATAATATTGTTGTAGGATAATTCAAAATATCTATAATTTAGGTTTTTATTTACTCTATAATTTTATTACCATATACAGTTATATGTTTTTTTTATAAAATAGACTCTGATTTTTGTAGTGTAACCTCATATATTTATTTTAGGTGGATTTGTTTACAGTAAAATTATCTAATTAATATCACATAATTTATTTATAATATTTTATTTAGATAATATTAATATTTGAATTAAATAATTTTTTAATTTCTTCCATGTTAGATCATTACAGAGTATGTCATATAGGTGGTTAAACTGACCAAAATAAGAACACGATATAACTCGATTGGTGGGTATGATTAAGAGAGTTTATAACATCATTATAACATATGAATAATAAATTATTATTAATTTATAATATTTTGAATAATATTTCATTTTTTGGAATATAGATTTATTATAAATTTTAAAAAACCTTATTTTTTGGAGGCGGTAGTTTTCACAACATGCGGTTAATGTTTTCCTTTCTTGAAGAATGAGATTTAATGAAGGTGGGTAATATTTTGTATCATAATAATCATGATATTATTATATATTTTATCATTAATCATAAATTTAATATTTATAACTATTTAAGAGATACAGTGGTGATAAATACAAGATGTCAATTCATGCCCTGCGGTAGTTCACACAGACGCATGATCGATGCTCATTTGTTTTAATAATTTGATAGAAACGAATATATAAGGATTTTTACAAAATATAATAAAAATTAAAAATTATAATAATTATGTGGGAATTTTATTATTATGGTTATGTTCAGTTTGAAATGGAAATAATAAAAAGAAATGGTTTTGGGTTATGTAATACTCTCTTTTGAAACATGAAATTTCTTATGAAAACTTCATTAGAAATGATTGTATTATGTGAGATTAAATTTACATATGGACATATATTATTTATTTGAAACATATGAGAGCAAAATTTTGATATGTTCCAATGAAATTATGAATGGTACGTGTAACTGTTTTAGGATAGAATTAATCCCCTCTAATTAGTGAGGAAAAGGGAACTTTTGTGAGCACCCATTATCTTCCATAATGGAAAGATCCATCTCGGGGGTAAATGGTTCCAAAAATTATAAATAAATTATTTTTGGGTGGTATTTTGTAGTTAAATCATCAAACATAATTTAAAACATATTTCAAACAGTTTTATGTTATTTTTTTATATTTTTTTCTTATACAATTTGATTTTTTACGATGTTAACTAGTTTTACCCAAGAAGCTTAGGTTTAAATTAAACTATAAAAAAACCCTCATACAAATTTTTTTTGTTATGAAGATAAATTTAATATCAATTTAATTTATATTAACTTCCCTATAATAGAAAATTGTCTTTACATTGGAATATTTTTTATGGAAAAAACTATTTAAAGTAAAAAACATGTTTTAACCAATATGTGTTGTAAATCATATTTATTATTGATTACCAATTAAATGGGTATTAATTAAAGTATATTTTAATTTAAAAATATTAATATATAAATTATTTAATATATATTAATTTAATTATTTATATAAAATATAATAAATATTTATAAAACAAATCATCGAAAATAATTGTTTCACCATTATCACTGTAATTACTGATAAACATTGTAATATAATATGATTCCTAAAATTGAAATTTAATTTATCAAATAATATGGACATTTTTGTCTCTAATTTGAACCCCATTTTATTAGTTCTAATTTATAAAAGTTATAAAATATAATTTTTAATGTAATCACAAAAAACATTTTTTAGTGTGAAATGTTTCTTTTGTTTCCAAAATATTATAGATGTCTATCATAAATTCAAAATATTATTCATCAATAATAAATTCTACTTGAAAAATATATCTTATTTATGAAACATGTTTAATAAAAGTTTAATTCATTCTTGTGTTACGAAAACATTATAAAAGTGATTGTTTTTAGAAGATTCAGTATTTTAATTATTCACCTAAAAATCAATATTTTTAAAAAATATAAAAAATTCACCCTAGGATAATTCTGACAGGGTTAATTATAAAATTCAGTTTATATTATACAATTAAATTTCGAATATTTATATATTTTTCCTTTAAATGAAAATACAATATATAAATAATAACTAATTTTGTAAAAAAATTCCATTTTTAAACATTATGTATTCATAATATTATTTTTTTTAATTAATAATTGATGATAAAATATTTATCTACCATTTGTTTTATTTTTATTATAATTTTCTTATCTATTATTTCATTGATAATTTTATTTCAATGATTTATATGAAATAATATTTATATATGATTTTTTGTTATTTAATAAATATTTTAAGAAATCTTAGGTTGTTTTATGCCCTCTACTTAAATAAATTTCATCATTTAAATTCTAATTTTTCCATTCAAATAAAAATAATTTATGGAATCAAAATATAATCATGAAACATGATATAGATTCTATAAAAAACTTTTTTATGTTAGGGATGATTTTATAACATTTATTTTCCTTCATAATATGAATATAAGAAATATAGAGGTTTTATTCATCCACTTGTTGTAAAAAATACAATGGGATTAAATTTTCCTAGGGAGTTTTTATTCATCATTGAATTAAAAGGTATTTATTGGTTCATTTTTAGAAGTAATTTTCTAATCGTATAAATTATTATTTTCAAGAGATCCAATACTGTCACAACCCGCCCTCGGGGTCTGTGCCGTGACTACCCCAAGCCCGCCTTCCATAGGCCAGGGGCTGGCGACTAGCACCAAGGCGTAAATCCCGGTAAAAAGGGAAGGCATTGCCTTTGTAAAGTAAACAAACACCTCAAAGTAAGGAAGCAGAAAGTAAACACTAAGCGAAAGCAGAGTACAACTGAAAGTGCGGAAAAGTAAATGGGCCAGAATACCAACCCAAACTGAAAGTAAAGTACAACTTGAAAGGGAAAACAGCAACTGAAAAGTAAAATCCGCTACACCGAGCTATCCACTATAAATCCCACCTGAAGGGTGGGTACAGATAGCTCCACTGCTCCACGGGTCCCGCCGTCCGCTCCGAGCACATCCCGCCCAGTGGTCCACCTCCAGGTACCGTCCTGATCTGCAAGCCCTAGCTATGATCAACGTTGTCCCTCGTCTGCAACCAACACAACGTAGTGCGGGCAAAGCCCGTGCAGGGGTGAGTATAAGCTACTCAGTAGGGACCCCGAGACCCCTGAAGGTCTCTCAAATCCACAAAGGATAAACCATGAAGAAAGGTACAATCACGAAGTAACAACCGACCCTACTTAGGTATATTCCCATACATATACCTAAGTCATCAATTTCAAATACGCTCCAACCTCCGAGCCCAAGTACAACTCAGTCCACACAGGAAAGTAAACGTATTCCACACAGGAAAGAAAAACGTATTCCACACAGGATTGCACAACACAATCCACACAGGAAAGCAACAGGATTCAGCTCACACAGGTATACATCTTCGAAAGACGATAAAGATGATCTCTGATCCATCTAAGTCGTCGGACCCACGAAGGATCGATAGGTAACTAACCCCTGCAAAAGACCCACACAGGATCGGGCCCACATAGGACCTGTAGGCGCTGGTTCACACAGGACCACTGAGCGCAAAGACCCACACAGGATCGGACCCACACAGGATCGGGCCCACACAGGACCTGTAGCACTGATCCACGTAGGATCGCTGAGTGCTGTAGTCCTCGTCGTCGAATCCACACAGGATCTCTGTACTTTCGTCGTCGCAGTCACAGTAGAGTAGTAGCAGTAGTAGTCACAGAACAGTCGCAGCCAGCACTAGGGTTCCCGCACACAACAAGCTCGTTCGGAGGGTCCGCTCCACGAGCCGAGAGGCTGATACATCAACTGTCATAAAGTCCAGAGTTGATGTATCCAAAAGTTCTGTATCGTCAATAGAACTCAACGCAACAGACGGCGCATCGATCGGACGCCCTGTCTGAGAGTTATTGGCATTTTCGTCCCCGGGGCCCGGTTGGTTTTTAAGGCAAAACCAACCCGACCGTACTCCACCGGCGTCCAAAACTCGGGCGGAGTATGCCAAAAGATCCGTCTCACTAAGAGGAACACAACAAAGCTGACGGCACGTCAATCGGACGTCCGTAGCTCAAGGTATGAGCATTTCCGCTTCGAAGGCCCGGTTGGTTTCGTGAACGAACCAACCCGGCCGATCTCAATGTATTCTGAAACCTTGAGTGCGATATACCGAAACGACAGTCTCGATCCAAGGATCGCGTTGCCACAGACGGTTCGTCAATTGGAGGTCTGTGGCTCATGTTATGTCCAAAAGACCGAAACTGATTCGAAATGGGGGGGTCCGGGTCCGGGCCGACCCGGCCCGACCCGGCCCGGCTGGCCGGCCGGCGGCGCGGCGGCCTGGCGCCGCATGGAGGCTGCGCGCGGGGGGGGGGGGGGGGGGGGGAATGCCCCCCGCTTCTTGGAAAGGCGGCGCGGCATTATGTCGCGCCCTTGTGTCAACAACGGCCCCCCTCCTGGGGGCCTGCTTCATGGAAAAACCGGGGGGCCGCCTGCCCCCCCCCCCCCCCCCTCAAGGAAACCTCCCCCCTCATAAATGAGGCGGGGGGGGTTTAAGCTGGCAGGGGGAATTTATTTCCCCCGCCATTAGACCTTCCGGCCGGCCAACTGCCGGCCGGTTTTCTCTAACGGGACCGGAAAATCCGGTCACCTTTCCGGCTTCCGACACCGGCGGCCCGGCCGCCGGTCTTCTCGTCCCGCTGCGGCCCGGAACCGGCCGCGGTGTTCGTCGTCCGGCGCGGTGCGACGGCACCGCGCCCCTCCGCCGCACCTCCAATTCTCCATGACGCGGCGCGACGGCGTCGCGTTCTTGATGATTCTTCCATGGCCCGGCGCGACGGCGCCACGCAATAATTGTACGATTATCCGCGTGGTGCGACGACACCACGCCACCTTGTTTCCACCCGCAAGATAATTCAACACGAACGATGGAGGGGGTTCGGCCGTGTTCATGCGGTCCGGCCCCCTCACGTTAAACAATAACACAAAATTATAATCCTCACATTAGTCATGCTATAACCACGAACAAGGATAAATAAATAAACAATAGCAACAACCCCTACCTTGGGTATAGGTTCGAAGATTTGTCAACGTCCCGCGGAAGACAACGTCGCGGAGGTCGGGTGTCGCGGTAGTCATTCGTCAAAACCGATGACGAAGAGGTACGTCGTTGGAGAATCTTCGTATGCCGATGAAGGGAGTCCGAGGAGGAAGCGGATTTCCCTTTCGTTGACACGGAAGACGAAGAAGAGAGGAGCGGCGTTCTTCGTCGGAGCTTGAGCGTTCTTCATCAAGATTGAGCGTTCTTCGTCAAAGTTTGAAGAAGAAAGAAAAACTCTCAAAAGCTCCCAGATGGCTAAAGAGTTCTAACCCAACAAAATAATATAAGAGCTTATTTTATTCACAAACTTAACAAATGAATTTCAAAGGTTTGAAATTCAAAAAAAAATAACTCCAAAATTAAATAACTCATGTCATTTAAAGAGGGGTTAAGTGAGTTGGGAGAAGATGAAAAGTTTAGGGTTCGTGTGGGCCCCACCACACTTAATCCTCTCAAGGGAGGTTAAGTGGGTGTGGCTCCCACCCCTAACATCCTTTGAGAGAAGTTAACTAATAAGTTTAAATAAAAATATGTAATCCACAATTTTTATTTAACTTATTCTAAACTCCCAAAAACTAACTCTCATCCCGAAATAAACGCAACCTCGGAAAAGGTCTCCTTAAGAGAATATCGGCGCTGCGAGTTCATCGGTGCCCTCGGATTTCAATTCCGAGCACCGGATCAAAAGTTAGAAATTACCGCTCGTTCGTTCACTGAACGTACCCGAGCCAAACTTCGGAAATTGATTCCGGGCACTCCGAGCCTCGGAATCAGGTGCCGTCTAAAACCGCGCTCTTGTAAAATTCTAAAGAAAATTAAGAAAAAATTTCCCTTGAATTTTACGGGTCTTTACATTACTCCCACCTCAGGGCATTACGTCCCCGTAAAGATACATCAAAACTAGGGAAACAAATGAGGGTACTGAGCACGCATCTGAGCCTCCCACTCCCATGTGCTCTCCTGGAGATTCCCGTGCTGCCATCTGATGCGCACAAGAAGAATCGATCGCCCACGCAGGACCCACTCCTGTCGATCCTCTATCTCCACCGGGACCTCCGTAAAAGTCGCCCCATCGTCAACGTCAAGCTCCCCATGGTCAATGATGTGCGTCGGGTCGTGCACGTATCTCCTCAGCTGGGATACGTGGAAGACGTCGTGCACCCGGTGCAACTGAGGTGGCAGAGCCAGGCGATAAGCCACCTCACCAACCCTGCTGAGGACCTGGAAGGGTCCGATGAAGCGCGGAGATAACTTGCCGCCTCGGCCAAATATCCGAATACCACGTCGAGGTGAGACCCGCAAGAGGACGTGGTCACCATCCTTGAACTCCAGTGGCCTCCGCCTCCTGTCATCATATGACTTCTGCCGGCTCTGAGCTGTCCTCATCCGCTCCTGGATGACCTGGACCTTCTCGGTCGTGGCCTGGACCATCTACGGTCCCACCAGTGCTAACTCTCCAGGGTCTGTCCAGCACAAAGGTGATCTACAAGGTCGGCCGTACAATGCCTCGTACGGTGCCATCCCGATGGTGGAGTGGTTGCTGTTGTTGTACGCAAACTCCACCAAGGGTAGGTGGTCCTCCCAGCTATGACCAAAGTCGAGGACACATGCGCGGAGCATGTCCTCGAGAGTCTGAATGGTCCTCTCCGTCTGACCATCCGTCTGAGGGTGAAAGGCTGTGCTCAGTCGTAGCTACGTCCCGAACGCCTCCTGTAACCCCTTCCAAAGCCGGGAAGTAAAGCGAGCATCTAGATCGGAGACGATAGATGATGTCACACCGTGGAGCCGCCCAATCTCCTGAACGTAGAGACGTCCCAAGATCTCCACTGAGCCCTGCTCTCTGATGGGTAAGAAGTGTACCGACTTGGTGAGTCGATCAAAAATCACCCAGATGGAGTCATGACCTCTGGAAGTGCATGGAAGTCCAGTCACGAAGTCCATAGATATGCCGTCCCACTTCCACTCCGGGACCTCCAAGGGCTGTACCAAGCCTGCTGGTACCTGATGCTCTGCCTTCACCTACTGGCAGGTGAGGCATCAAGAAACAAACTCTGCTACTAACTTCTTCATGCCCGGCCACCAGTGTTGTCGTCTGAGGTCCTGGTACATCTTCGCCACTCCAGGATGTACTGCCAAAGGAGAAGTGTGAAACTCTCTCAGCACTTCCTCTCGCAAAGCGACTGGTACCATGGTATGTCCTCTGAAAAGGATGTCGTGCTCTGCTCCAAGGGAGAAACCATCAGGTGCCTGTCCCGAGGATACCTGTGCACGCCGTGTCTCACAGTCAGCGTCCTCACGCTGTGCCTCCCTGACTCGTTGCAGTAGTGGAGGAGTGACTGTGAGAGACTGAAGGAAGGCTGCTCCATCTCTATCCACGAAGGATATCTGCAAAGAGGCTAGCTGCTCTGTCGCCTCCTCAAGTAGCTGAATGCCCGTCCTCCTGCTGAGGGCATCGGCTACTACGTTCCTCTTCCCAGGAGTATAGACTATCTCAAAGTCATAGTCCTGGAGGAACTCGAGCCATCGCCACTATCTCAGGTTTAGGTCCTTCTGCGAGAAGATATACCTGTGACTCTGATGATCGGAAAAGACTGTAAAACGCTCGCCCATCAGGTAGTGTCGCCATGTCTTCAGAGCGAAGACCACTGCTGCTAACTCCAGGTCATGGGTAGCGTAGTTCTGCTCATACGGCCTCAACTGACGTGATCCATAGGCGATCACTGCCCGCTCCTGCATCAGAACACATACATGTCCGGTCCCTGATGCATCGCAGTAGACTACGTAACCTACTCCCTCCTCGGGCAACCTCAAGATAGGTGCGCTAGTCAATCTCTGTCTCAGCTCCTGGAAGCTCTGCTGACATCTGTCTGACCACACGAAGGGTTTTCCCTTCTTCGTCAAAGCTGTGAGTGGTGCCGCAACTCTAGAGAAGTCTGGTACGAATCTCCGATAGTATCCAGCTAGTCCCAAGAAACTCCGAACCTTAGTCACACTCCTGGGTGGCTCCCAAGCTAACACAGCCTCAATCTTCGCGGGATCCACTGCAACTCCCGCCTCAGAGATAACGTGTCCCAATAAGTGGACCTCACGTATCCAGATCTGGCACTTCGAGAGCTTACCATAAAGCTGGTGCTCTCGGAGTGTGTCTAGTATAACTCGCAAGTGATAGGCGTGCTCCTCCTCTGTCGTAGAGTAAATCAGAATGTCGTCGATGAAGACCACGACAAACCGATCGAGGTATGGCTGAATGATCCTGTTCATGAGAGCCATGAACACTGCTAGAGCATTGGTTACACCGAAAGACATAACCAAGAACTCATAGTGGCCATACCGACATCTGAAGGTCGTCTTCTGCACATCCTCGTCTCTGACTCTGAGCTGATGATAACCTGACCTGAGGTCTATTTTCGAGAACCACCGTGCTCCCTTGAGCTGATCAAAGAGGTCATCAATCCTCGGTAGTGGATACTTGTTCCTCACTGTCACCTGGTTCTGGCGACGATAGTCAACACAAAGACGCAAGCTCCCGTCCGCCTTCTTGGCGAACAAAATCGGGGAAGACCAGGGTGAAACACTGGGTCGGATGAACCCCTTGCCCTGCAAGTCCTCCAACTGTACTCATAGCTCTCGAAGCTTGGCGGGGGCCATCCGATATACTGGAGTGGATATCGGGGCTGTCCCGGGGTACAAGTAAATATAAAAGTCTACCTCTCTGCGAGGAGTTATCCCTGGAACGTCGTCGGGAAAAACGTCCGCAAACTGATCCACCACTGCAGGAAAACCAAGACTCCGCACGTCAACTGCTCCAAGGATGAGGCTAGCTAACTGATGAGTAATGGGCTGTCCTCTCCTCCGCGGAAGTCCATCCTGTGCTGCTAAGGCTCCCTTCTCGCCGGTGAAGGTGAACCTACTCCTGTCGGTGCGTACACATCGCACCTTGCGCCTAAAACAGTCAATCTGTTCATGGACCGTAGATAGCCAATCCATGCCCAAGATGACGTCGTAAGGCCTCGACGCTGCTACAAGAAGATCCCAGCTGAAGCTCTCGCCTCCTAGAGTGAGCTCACACTGCCGGCACCAGTGCGTAATCATCGAGTCTACTCCCGTAGGAGTCTCTAGCCGTAAGGGTCGAGCCAACGGCTCTGTCGGAATCTCTGAGCTCCGAACAAGGGCAGCGGATATGAAAGAGTGACTCGCTCCTGTGTCTATAAGAACTGCAGCAAGGGTGGAATAGACACAGATAGTACCTCGAATCATCTCGGGTGCGCCGTGGTCGTAGGCCTCTGCTTCCTGGAGCTGTGCCTGTCTCTGCCCGCCAGCTCCCTGTGGTCGGGGTGGACCTCCTGGTGGTGGTGGTGGCAGAGCCTCAAAGCGTCGCCCACCACCGGCTGCTCGTCCAGCTCCTCTGCCTCATCCGCCTCCTCCCTGCGGACCACCACGGTCGACCCTCTGCCTCTGACTCAGTGGTACCTCAACTGTCTGCTGCTCCTCAGCACGGCGGGTCGGGCAGTCACGAGCCATGTGGCCCTGCCCGCCGCACGAGTAGCACTGTCTGCCACTCGAAAGACTGGCTCCGCGCTATGTGCCCCGCACTGCTGAGCCAGTGTCCTGAGGTCGTCTGCCCGAAGGTCTGGTCTGTCTGGACCCATGAGTCATCCGTCGACTGCCTGCTGCAGATGTCTCTGCCACGTGCCGCCCTGCGGTGGGTCGCTGCGCTGGTGTAGACTCAGCAAGGAAGCTCCCGATCAGAAGGGCCCGCTCTAGTACTCCTGTCTGAGTCGGTATGCTGAGGGAGATCAACGATGCCCTGATCTCGTGTCTCAAACCCTGCTCGAAGGTCCGGGCCCGAAAGAATGGGTCTCGTACCATGTCGGTCGAGTAGCGCGAGAGATCGGTAAATCTCGCCGAGTACTGAGCGACCGTCATACTGCCCTGCCGCAGCTGAAGAAGCTCTTGGATACGCACCGCACGAAGGGTGGCTGGGACGAACTCCGAGCGGAAGAGGCTCTCAAAGTCCGTCCAAAGTAGAGATGCCTCATCGTGCACCTGGAGCATCAAGATCCACCATCGTCCTGCTGCTGCGTGTAATAGGCTCGCAGCGAGGATCAACATGAGGTCTGCCGGTGTCCTCACTAGCCTAAACACTCGTACCACTGCCTCCAGCCAGTCCTCTGCTGCCTGGGGATCCATCTCCCCGCGAAACCTGGGATGTCGCTGGCGCTAAAACTCATGCAGTGCGCTGAGGCGACGTGCATCGTCAGCGGCAGGTGCTGGTAGCATTGGGGGCTCGGTGGGTAGAGCTACCGCCGGTGCCACTACTGACAAAGGGCCCTGCACCGAGGCCTCGTCGCTCGGTGGGTTGTCGTCACTCTCGACTCTCGGAACCCTAGCTGGCTGCCGTCGTGGGGCCATCCTGAAAAGGAAACAGGTGCGCCACGGTCAGAACAGTACACCTGGTGAGCTGATATAAGTAATCACAAAGAAAACTTGAAACACACACGCAATCAATGTTTTCGTGCATTAAGTCGGAAATCAGAAGTCAGGGTCCTGGTGTACGGATACGTCGGCCGCCGCACCAACACTGGACTCCCTAGACTGATAACCACACTCAATACACTAATCATTATTGCTTCACATAGAAAAGATCAGAGTTCGCGGTAGAACCGAACTCCTCTGATACCAATTTGTCACGACCCGCCCTCGGGGTCCGTGCCGTGACTACCCCAAGCCCGCCTTCCATAGGCCAGGGGCTGGCGACTAGCACCAAGGCGTAAATCCCGGTAAAATGGGAAGGCATTGCCTTTGTAAAGTAAACAAACACCTCAGAGTAAGCAAGCAGAAAGTAAACACTAAGCAAAAGCAGAGTACAACTGAAAGTGCGGAAAAGTAAATGGGCCAGAATACAAACCCAAACTGAAAGTAAAGTACAACTCGAAAGGGAAAACATCAACTGAAAAGTAAAATCCGCTACACCGAGCTGTCCACTGGAAATCCCACCTGAAGGGTGGGTACAGATAGCTCCACTGCTCCACGGGTCCCGCCGTCCTCTACGAGCACGTCCCACCCAGTGGTCCACCTCCAGGTACCGTCCTGCTCTGCAAGCCCCAGTTAAGATCAACGTTGTCCATCGTCTGCAACCAACACAACGTAGTGCGGGCAAAGCCCGTGCAGGGGTGAGTATAAGCTACTCATTAGGGACCCCGAGACCCCTGAAGGTCTCTCACATCCACAAAGGATAAACCACGAAGAAAGGTACAATCACGAAGTAACAACCGACCCTACTTAGGTATATGCCCATACATATACCTAAGTCATCAATTTCAAATACGCTCCAACCTCCGAGCCCAAGTACAACTCAGTCCACAAAGGAAAGTAAACGTATTCCACACAGGAAAGCAAAACGTATTCCACACAGGATTGCACAACACAATCCACTCAGGAAAGCAACAGGATTCAGCTCACACAGGTATACATCTTCAAAAGACGATAAAGATGATCTCTGGTCCATCTAAGTCGTCGGACCCACGAAGGATCGATAGGTAACTAACCCCCACAAAAGACCCACACAGGATCGGGCCTACATAGGACCTGTAGGCGCTGGTTCACACAGGAACGCTGAGCGCAAAGACCCACACAGGATCAGACCCACACAGGATCGGGCCCACACAGGACCTGTAGCACTGATCCACGTAGGATCGCTGAGTGCTGTAGTCGTCGTCGTCGAATCCATACAGGATCTCTTTACTGTCGTCGTCGCAGTCACAGTAGCAGTAGTAGCAGTAGTAGTCACAGAACAGTCGCAGCCAGCACTAGGGTTCCCGCACACAGCAAGCTCGTTCGGAGGGTCCGCTCCACGAGCCGAGAGGCTGATACATCAACTGTCACAAAGTCCAGAGTTGATGTATCCAAAAGATCCGTATCGTCAACAGGAACTCAACGCAACAGACGGCGCGTCGATCGGACGCCTGGTCTGAGAGTTATTGGCATTTCCGTCCCCGGGGCCCGGTTGGTTTTTAAGGCAAAACCAACCCGCCGTACTCGACCTACATCCAAACCTCGGGCGGAGTATGCCAAAAGCTCTGTCTCACTAAGAGGAACACAACAAAGCTGACGGCACGTCAATCGGACGTCTGTAGCTCATGATATGAGCGTTTCCGCTCCGAAGGCCCGGTTGGTTTCGTGAACGAACCAACCCGGCCGAACTCAAAGTATTCCGAAACCTTGAGTGCGATATACCGAAAAGACTGTCTCGATCCAAGGACCGCGTTGCCGCAGACGGTTCGTCAATCGGAGGTCTGTGGCTCAAGTTATGGCCAAAATACCGAAACTGATTCGAAAAGGGGGGGTCCGGGTCCGGGCCGACCCGGCCCGGCGGCGCGGCGGCCTGGCGCCGCATGGAGTCTGCACGCGGGGGGGGGGGGGGGGGCAAAGCCCCCCGCTTCTTGGAAAGGCGGCGCGGCATTATGCCGCACCCTTGTGTCAACAACGGCCCCCCTCCTGGGGGCCTGCTTCATGGAAAAACCGGGGGGCCGCCTGCCCCCCCCCCCCCCCCCCCCTTCAAGGAAACCGCCCCCCTCATAAATGAGGGGGGTTTTTTAAGCTGGCAAGGGGAATTTATTTCCCCCGCTTTAGACCTTCCGGCCGGCCAACTGCCGGCCGGTTTTCTCCAACGGGACCAGAAAATCCGGTCCCCTTTCCGGCTTCCGACGCCGGCGGCCCGACCGCCGGTCTTCTCGTCCCGCCGCGGCCCGTAACCGGCCGCGGTGTTCGTCGTCCGGCGCGGTGCGACGGCACCACGCCCCTCCGCCGCGCCTCCGATTCTCCTTGACGCGGCGCGACGGCGTCACGTTCTTGATGATTCTTCCATGGCGCGGCGCGATGGCGCCGCACAATAATTGTACGATTATCCGTGTGGTGCGACGGCACCACGCCACCTTGTTTCCACCCGCAAGATAAGTCAACAAGAACGATGGAGGGGGTTCGGCCGTGTTCATGCGGTCCGGCCCCCTCACGTTAAATAATAACACAAAATTATAATCCTCACGTTAGTCATGCTATAACCACGAACAAGGATAAATAAATAAACAATAGCAACAACCCCTACCTTGGGTATATGTTCGAAGATTTGTCAACGTCCCGCAGAAGACAACGTCACGGAGGTCGGGTGTCGCGGTAGTCGTTCGTCAAAACCGATGATGAAGAGGTACGTCGTTGGCGAATCTTTGTATGCCGACGAAGGGAGTCCGAGGAGGAAGCGGCATTCCCTTTCGTTGACACGGAAGACGAAGAAGAGAGGAGCGGCGTTCTTCGTCGGAGCTTGAGCGTTCTTCGTCATGCTTGAGCGTTCTTCGTCAAAGTTTGAAGAAGAAAGAAAAACTCTCAAAAGCTCTCAGATGGCTAAAGAGTTCTAACCCAACAAAATAAGATAAGAGCTTATTTTATTCACAAACTTAACAAATTAATTTTAAAGGTTTGAAATTCAAAAAAAAAATAACTCCAAAATTAAATAACTCATGTCATTTAAAGAGGGGTTAAAGGAGTTGGGAGAAGATGAAAAGTTTAGGGTTCGTGTGGGCCCCCACCACACTTAATCCTCTCAAGGGAGGTTAAGTGGGTGTGGGTCCCACCCCTAACTTCCTTTGAGAGAAGTTAACTAATAAGTTTAAATAAAAATATGTAATACACAATTTTTATTTAACTTATTCTAAACTCCCAAAAACTAACTCTCATCCCGAAATAAACGCAACCTTGGAAAAGGTCTCCTTAAGCGAATATCGGCGCTTCGAGTTCATCGGTGCCCTCAGATTTCAATTCCGAGCACCGGATCAAAAGTTAGAAATTTCCGCTCGTTCGTTCACTGATCGTACCCGAGCCAAACTTCGGAAATTAATTCTGGGCACTCCGGGCCTCGGAATCAGGTGCCATCTGAAACTGCGCTCTTGTAAAATTCTAAAGAAAATTAAGAAAAAATTTCCCTTGAATTTTACAGGTCTTTAGAAATACATTCCTAATAACACATTAAATGTTTCTAAATGGATGATAATAGGATTTTTTAGGAAGATAATTACTATAAACTATTTTTATAAGATTTATATGATTTTGATAAAATAATCATAGCAAGAAATAGTTTTTACAATTTGTCATCTAGTTATTGAGATGGTGACTTAATGTTTTTAGTAAACATTTTTTGTATACAGAAATAGGATAAATAAGTTAAAAATTAAACACTCAATGTTCATTAGTGGGTGATCAATGTTCCTCATTCCATATCAATATCGAAACCCACATTCATAGTGATATAATCCAACAAACTCCATTGTCCAAGACTTTATCAGGACCTAATATCCTTGTTATAACATTAATTTTTCAATTGATATAGAGAATTTCCAAGTTCCCCGTATTTAATACATTGATATATTAGTTGTTACTTTAGTATAACTCTATTTCCTATCACTATCCCTACAATTCCCTTCACTATTTCACATTAATAGGAAAACAACACCTAGTTTTATTAAAGAAAACAAATTAGTGATTCTGACCACATTTTTTTCATTGAAAAAATCAATCTTCTACACATAATCATCTTCATCTCCTAAACTTTACTAAGAATTATTACACATCTTCATTGGTATTTTTTGGAATTCAATTTTATTCAGATTTTTAATAATGGTGGTCAACCCGACACAAAGGAATTCGATATTTTTATTAATTTTCAGATAATTACACTTTTATGGGTCGATGGGGAACCCTTAGATGACCCCTAGGCCCAGTGTAATAAAGACCATTACATGACACAATTAACAATGGAATAATGTATAATACATGAAAAAAATTCCCTAGACATTACAACACAAGAACTACCCTTCCATATCATCTACATCATTCAAGGAATCTTACTCCCTACCTGGCATGGCTGAGGTGCTAGCATTCCCCATGTAAAGCTACATGGTTCCTGGTACCAATGGAAATTTCCAAAACCTATAATATTTATAGTATGGTTTGTTTTACTTTTGTGGATGCTATTTTCTCTAAATCCTCATATGGGGCCTACTCTTGTTTGATCTTCTTGGTCTTATTTTGGTCAATTAGTAACCTAGAGGCATGGTGGATCGAAGGCCCATTGGCCTAATGGCCTTTCCTGGCACGAAGTACTTGTTTCATGAAGGCCTTTGGTCACCCGAAGGCCCTGAGAGCTATATGCCAAAACTGGTGGCCTGATGGTCGAAATTAGATTAATTGTTATGACTACTACAAAATTGTAGAATACCTTCTATAGTAACTACTATTCTACTGCTACAATAACCTAGAAATTCACCCCTCTAGAATTTTATCTTTATTCATTATGATGATAACAAAATATCCTATACTGCTCGTTTATAGGCTCATTGAGAATTTTTTTAATAATAAATCAAGATAACTAATTCAAAAAAATAACATTGATTCTCTCTTTAGTTATTACCCTATTTGGTTTCTCATTTGGAGATTCTCAAAATTATCCATTGTTCTATTATTAACACGGTTCCTTCAATGTTTTACAACTACTAAAACCAAAATGAGTTAATCATGAGTGATTTTCAATTATGACCATAAGATAATTATTGTAAGATAATTATGTGAATAATCCAACCTCAAAATAAATTAGACTTTGAAATTATTACATTATCCTTTAATTTAAGTAAAATTAATCTTAGTTTAATCATGGTTTCTTTTGGTCGGGTTATCTTAAATTCACTATCCATATTACACAACATAATAAATAATAAATTATTTATTTTAAATTTATTTTTTTATATAATGAATATCCATCAGGAGTGTCTATTCGAGGGTATATTCATATGACTACTCATCATTATCCCAAGTGAAGATTGATTAGATACTAAATTATACTATTAACATATAATTAACCCTGATAGAAAATATTCAATAACTCTATCCACATTCAAGTTTCTGGATAGGGATGTAATTTCATGGAGAACCACAAAATCAATACATCACCAAAACATAAGGATGTGATCTTATAGTTAGTCTTATCATATAGAACTATCCTTAGTGTTTTCACTATATTTCTATTATCCAAATTTCTAAAGTATTTAATATTAGCAATTCAATACTAAAGGGTTATCAATACCTTGGAAATTATGATCTTCCATACCTTATCAACATTTAAATTATCTTGAATTGGCATCCTAACCTCTATAGTAATAAAAAATTCTCTCTAATACCAACTATGATTCGTCAAAGATGATATCAAATTAATTAATAGAATTAAATAAAATAGTACATTACAATAATTTACAATGATATTTTATGTATAGGGTCTTAAAGAATTTGGAAAAAATGTTGAATAATAAACTCTCCCTATTTGAACAAATGGGAAATTTTACCACTATATATGAAAATTATTTATCCATAAAATACTTCAATATCTCCCAAAAATTCTCCACATAAGATACACCTCTAGAAACATCATTTTTATTAATTTTCTTCAAAACTATAAGGAATAGAAACACATAAATTGGGTGTTATCAGATTCTCATAAAGGGTAATCATAATCAAAAAAAATATAATACCATAAGATGGGTATATGGGTATTATCAAGATATATTAGTGGGATATACCCCAACAATAATATATCATAAAAAATTTGATAAGGAATGTAATAACATAAAATTGAGGAATATATTTTAAATGTGGTATAATCTTGGAGTGTATCAAATGCATAAAATTTATTCAACTTAAAAATGTGAGACAATTATAAACATAGATTTTTTTGATAAAACTCATTATTCCCACGCTTATTTAAACAGACACATTAGGTCTATACCTGAAAATTTGACCAAACTCTGTATTCCCAAGCCTATGGGAACAAAATCATTATGTCCACACCAGACAATTTCATTATATATCAACTTAATTGAGATAATTAGTTAGTGATATTAGGGTCCACCCACCATCTTCCAAATATTTGTATTCCACCTAAAAATTGTCATATTATACAAAACCATAGAAATAAAATGGGTTTCATGTCGTTTTTTTAAGGAATAACATAATCAAAACATTCATAATTATATTAAAAATTGAAAACCGATATATCTGTGGAAGATAATATAATATTCAATGATATTTTGTATGTTTCTACATAAATACCATAGAACCATATAATAGAGAATATGGTATATACATTGTAAAGATAAAGGGTATAATTTTAAGTCAATAATATTCCCAATAATTCATGGTATGGAATCTAGGTGAACAAACATAGTTAGTGGAAATAAATATATAATATTTACAGAGGAAATATATTGGAATAAAAATTATTGTTATACATAAAAGATGATTAGGTAACATAATGTCAGTAATGGGTCACTTCCCTTATTATAATTTGACTTCTCTCATTTGTGAAAACATTGATAAAGAACAAATAGGTAGATGAATATTACTTTTATAATAATAGTATAATTTTAATTTAAATAGTTTGTAAAAAATTTCTCTTTTCCTTGAGAAACCCATTTAATTAAAACTCATAGAATAATAGTAAAATTAAATTAAATTATAAAATCATGAAATATGGGGAAGAAATTTAAAAATGATTGGAAATTAAATCATTGGAATCTTATTAAAAAATCAAAATGGAACAGTAACTACTAAATTATAAAAATTATTTTTTAAAATTTTTGAAAATAAAAATGTTCAGACATATTAAGACAATAAATTTTATGAAATATCCAATAATGGATTATTTAAAAAGATAAAATGGTTTTATATGGAAAACATGGATTGGATGATTAGAAATATATCCATGATATGTAAAACCATTTAATATTTTCAAATGCATTTATTAAAATCACAGATCATAAATTAGGAAATAAATTTTTTTTTGAAAATCAGGGGTGATAATTAGGAGGTTCAAATGAATTAATAAATTTTTGTTTGTCTGAAAATGATTGGAAAAAATTATCGATGAAAAAAACATGGAAAAGGATGGGGGAGATCCATTGGATAGGATAAGAGTTATTATTACCAATATAAAAAATTTATTTGAGAAGTAATTTCATCTGTGATGATGATACCTATGAAAATAAGTAACTTCATAATGAATAAATGATAAATTATAACTGGAAAAAAATTTAATGATAATGGGGGATTAGAATATCGTAAATAAGTTGAGAACTTTTGAATCAAGTAGAAAATGATTGAGTTTGGAAGCTTGTTACATATTGAGTACCATTTAAATCAAAGAGTAATAAATATTAAGGTGCATGAAATTGAAATTATCAGATAAATAAAAAATATAATTCATGATATAATATGAAAAATAGGTAGTATATACAAAATATAAAATTAAATTGGTGAGTACTAAGATGTATGTCTAAATTAATAGTAATTGTGACCAATAACTCTTTCATGATACATAATCATTATGGTACGAGTAATTTGATAATGGATACATATATAATAATTGATTAATCCTATATAACATATATGAAATACAAAAAAGTATTAATTATATATATCATATCATGATTCAAATAGTAGAGATTAATTAGAATTTTTTCAAATCAATAGATGAAAATTGAGTTTGTACTAAAACATACCTTAGTCCTAATTCACTCTATACATGTCCCAAGATTATTTAATAATAAAAAAATGTTTATTAAATACCTTTAGTTTCATTTTATTCATCTAAATTTAATTTACAAATTATCATTTATTATCATATGATTTTTATTTATTATTTTTTTTAATGTTTGTTGTTCATGGCGGTTAAATTAATTTCTATGAAAATATTTTGGTATGTTGAATATGGTAAAATGGGTTATATAATAACCTAATAATATTAATAATTTTATGGGTTTATTTCCAATATTAATATATTATCACAAAATTTATATAGTCGTATAAGTCTTTATAGAATGATCTCATATTAGAAAAATCACTTCAATAAGTTCAATTTAGGTAATTATGTTTACTGTGACTGTTAAATATTAATTTCAAAAATATAATATAAAATATTATATTTATATAATAATAATAGTGTTATAAACATCATTTTTGAACCATCAATAAATTTTTTACATTCAATCCTATTATATTTTTATATCACAGTTTATGAAGAGGATAAACCATTAGAAACACGAAGATATTATTACATGATGGGATAGTAAGGGTAAAAAAGCAATTATATCATTATAATAAAATAAAAATTATATTATATAGTAGTTTTCATGTATGTGAATATGTTTTTTTATTTTTGGGATAAATTAAAAAAATCATCATGAAAACAAATGTTACTCCATAGAGGCGATAATCTACACAACCCACGATTTACGTTCTCATATCCATATCAATGGGAGGAAATGAGGTGGAATATAATTGGTCTCTTAATAAAAATAATTCAATTATTTATTTCACATTTAATCTTTTGTTTAATCCCTATAATTTTCGATGATATTCTATGGTGAAAAACAGAAGATATAGCTTCATGGAGCTAGCCGTTTTAAAAAATGCATGGTCATGGTTCTTTATTTTATCTAAGTTGATGGAAAGGAATAAATAATTATTGATCCATAATATAACAATGCATTGGTATACTGATGATATTAATTTAATTATATATTTATTGTAAGGATAGGTTTTTATGGTAAATAATAATAAGAAATTATTAAACGTTAACTAATAATCACTTTGGGACCTAGAAATTTCTCTTCAAAGTATTCTCCGAAATGAAGGGATTTGGCTCACATATTATAAACCCCGAGATTTTACTATTGGTTTCTTCACTTAATTTTAATTTTTATATATTAACTATGGAAGGAACAAAATTAAAACATTATTATTATATATTTAAACATAATTTATTTATATTTCAGGTTATTTAAAAAATAAATATACTCATCAAAAATTATAAACTATGATGTTAAAACACTAATTATTATAAAATATTTAATATCTAAATTAAAATTTTAGAAATATATATTCTGTAATAAATCATTTAATTAATTTTATTATAACAGTAATATAAGAATAATTAGTGTATGAAATAAATTTTAGCATGAATTATCCGTTAAAAAATATATATTCTTCATTGACCATATTTATATAAATAATAAAACATTATTAAAAATAATGTTACATGATTAAATTTAAAAATTTATATATGATCATATAACTTATTAATAACATTTTTATTTTTTTTTTGAAAAATATTTTTAAAAAATTAAATTATTTAACATTGTTATAAAATTTATCATTTTTTCTGAGAAATAAAAATATAATAGTATATAAATTATGAAATTTCAATAGATTTACAAATTTTTTCTGTAATATAAATTATGATAAAAAAATATGATTATTTATTTAATTATAGAAAATTTTAAAATAAAAATATTTTTTTCTGAAGACTATCAAAACATTCAGCTATAAAATGATTATATAACTTTATAAAATAATCAAATGTCTATATTTAATTAATATAATAAAATTATACACATAGACATGTATAAATATATATTTTCATAGATATACATATATAATATATTAGAAATGTAATTATATGTAACTAAATATATGATCTCAAATTACTAGAAGTTGAATTGTATATATATATTTAAATTAGATAATGATAATGAATATATATATATATAACATAAAATTAATGAAATAAATAGTCAATGAATGGTTCAACAAAATTAAATATAATATGGGGACAGGTTCTCTACAACCATCCACCACCGAAGAAGAACCACCCTTATTACCACCATCTGATTTCATATGCAACAACAGGTCCCCATCAACCACTCCCCTCATTATCACCCCTCATTCACACACTAACTTAGGTATCCAACCTTCTGTGAGGTTGTCGTAGATGCCACATGACCACCACCACTAACTAGTTCCAAATTATAGCTCTCATTGATGTCTCACAACCATCAACCTTGAAAAACATACTTCGTCTTCCAAGCCACCGCCAACCCTTGATTAATTCATTCGAATAATTCGGATTTAACTGGGGTTTCCTTTGACCTCCGTAGTGGTAGAGACTAAAAATATTAATTATGGAAGCTGATATAGGGTGAGAATATATGAACTATTCTGTCCCCAATTTCACAGGATTGTTCGATTGAACTTTAAGAATATGAAAACTGGAGGATGGTTCAATTTTTTTCAGAAACTCTTGTATGTTTAGACAAAAAATGAATTCTAGGCATAATTAATAGTGTATATTTCTTCCATATGTGGTAAGATATACTAAATTTGAAAGGATTTTATTTTAATATAAATTGATTATTTTCATAATTCATGGCATATAATTTTATAGAAAAAATATTTTATAAGAATTATTCTTATATAAAATCTATTCTTCCAAGGAATTACTTCCACGAAGTTCAACCAAAATTATTCAAAAAAATTATTTTAACATTGAACTAAAGAGAGTGAGTTTCAAGTATGTTTATGGTGAGTGTGATCTAGTGAAGATAATAAATGGAGGTCCATTTAAGAAAACGTAGTAAAGGGATATTATATTTTCAAAACAATAAGATTATTTTATCTAAATATTTTATTTTATAATGAAAACCATTTTATATTTATGTATTAAAATTTTACCCAAATTTATTTTCATAATAAATTGAGTATATTTTTTTACAAATTATATAAGATTTTTTTAAAAAAAACTATTTTATATGATACATTTTGTTTTCAAAGTTATATTTATTTTATGCAAAACCATTTTTATATAAGGGATCTACATTTTCTAAAAAATATAAGGGTGTATTATTTTAATAATACAATTAAATTACCTCTAAAACACTTTAAAGGGAATTATTAATATGATTATGTTTTAAAAACTATATTTTTATAAAAGGTTGACCTGATTTAAAGATTTAATTTATGTTTTCTCAAAAGCACTTTTTTATGAAAGGGTTTTTTTTATTTTCTAAAACCTATTTTGAAATATGATTTTATTTATAATTTTTTATGTAAGGGGATATATGAAAAATAACTATTTCCAAAAAACATCATTTTATGTATATTTTGATTTTGTAAGGGGAAATTACTATTTTCAGACTCTAATTTTATAATTGAGAATTTTCAATCGAAATTTTTTTTCATAATTCTTAGGTGAATTTATAATGATGAATTTTATCATTTTATGGTCTTTTTTTCAATAATTTTATTTAACGTTTCATGTCGAATTTTGAATTATCATTGTATGCATAAAATTTCATTTAAAATAGCTGGATGTTGTACAAATGTATAGGTTTGTCCACGCACTATGTATGTCACTAATAATTCATGAATGTTTTGCAGTATATTATCGTAATGAGATTCAATTACTTCATATTTAGTGGTTGATTCCCCATGTATGTTTATATAGGAAATCATATATATATATATATAATAATAATGTATCTATTTTTCATATTTTCAAAAGCAAAAAACACTAGTGAAAAATAAGAATGGATAAATCTAAAAATGATTTATGAAAAATCTGCCACATAGGCATCGAAAACATGATTTTTATTTGGGGAGTCAACCCATCCCTCAATGTTCGATATGTAAGATCCTAGGTCTTCATTTTATGTGTAGATCTTTATTTTGGTTTTTTTGGAAAAAGGAGGAAAATAGGATTTTCTTAGTATAGGTCATGTACTTCAATATACACACTGTGTACCTAGTTTTCGTGTACAACAGTGTACTGGCCGTGCAAAGGCCGAGTACATGGATGTGTGGTGCCCTAGAAGACCCGCTTAAGTTGGGGGTCGATTAATACCACTATATGGTGTGTAGTTTTAAAGAACACACAATGTAGTTCTCTTTTTATTTGATATATCAGAGGGGAATCCCCTCACATATCTGGAAACACTGTCTTCTCCATATTTTTCATATAGGAGCAATGAATAATAACTGATAAAATTTAAACCCATCCCAATTCCCCATTCGATCTCCGATTGAGGAACTTTAAGGTGCATTTTAATCCCACCGGTGAGTTCTCAAAACCCCTAGATCCTCTATTCTTGATTCATACTACCTTGTGAGTTATTTATGGTTGGTTGTTTTTCCCTAACTTATAGATCTACATAAATCTAGTCTGATTCAAGGGCCGACAATCAAGTATATCTATCATACGACAACAAAGTAGATTGTTTGTGCCTTTCGTTGTTTGTCTTTGGATTATTTATGAAAAAATTGCCACACGCCCATTCTTGGGGTATTGATTGACATGGAATTTGACCATTTTTTTACATTCTATGGATTAATTGATTGATAAAGGTCTTTTTTCTTATTATTAAGGTTAGATATTATGTTTATGGGATACCCCATGGGTGTGTTTCCATTGTTTCATTAATTATGGCCATTTGGACTGGGATTCCTGTTTGTCTTGCCCTTTTTTCCATGCCCTATTTGATTAGGATGAATTTTGGTTGATTATATAAAATGCCTATGATACACATTGTGAATTATTGACAATGGGGTATTGGACTCTGAGAGATTCCTGATGGGGTTAGACCGTGAGAGCTTCTTAGGTGGTTGTTTATAATTGATAGAATTTGGACCCAAGGGTATAGACTGTGAGATCTTGTCTAGGTAGTCATTTATAAATTGTTGATGGTATGTTGTACCAAAGGGGATAGACCAAGATAGATTCCCATAGGTTCGTTATTTAATGATTTGATGATATGTTTGACGAGAGGGGATTAGGCTTTGAGAACATTCCCATAGGGTTGTTTGTGAATAAATGAATGATTGTCAAGTGTCTTCCAGGCCAAAGCACAAACATGGATTCAGTCTTACTTGATTGTTTGGATGATCTTCCGGGACACCTATTTTGTTACTTATATGGGGGTTACATTGTTTATCAATATTCTAGGGTTACATGATTTACCGAATTGAATAATTGATAAATGTAAATGAATTTAATTGAAAATTTTAGTATTTTTTACTTTTGAGTACTTCCTAGTTTATTTCTTCATTCTTGGATATTACTTAATATATATATTCATTGATATCTAGGAAAAAATCATTTGGTTGTTTCGTACTGGGATTCATCTCACACCCTATTTGGGTCATGATTTAGGACCCAAAAAGATTAAATGATTGCATGCATTGATAAGATAAAGCACCCTTCTTCATCAGGTACGTGATTTGCCATTGAAGATGGAGAGCATGGGACCATGCTGAGGATGGTGATGCTACTAGAGTTTACTTGTTTCTGTGTACATTGGTATTTTTATTACTTTCAATATTGGTGACTTGATTAGTTGTTTTATTAGATATAAATGACATGAATCATATATATATATATATATTTTGGATTCTGTTGGATTTACTTTAAGTCATTCACTATTTACTTTTGTGGTTTACTTCATCCACTGTTATTTTTTTTCTGTTGTGTATAATATCCAAATGATGGAATAATTTAACCATTATCACACCTTTTCCCTCATTTGAAGTTGGAAGTCTCTGGAATTTCAAGAAATATGCTTGAGGTTATGTGACAAACTATGTTTGGGGAACCTTCAAGTGGCTCTTGGATCTAGGCCGTTACAAAGTGGTATTATATACAGTTTCTTTTCTAGTTGGTCTTACTATTTGGTGATATTAGAATGGGATAGGAAGGAAATGGAGTTTAGTGATTAGTTGTACCTGAGAGTAGCTCCCTCGTGTATAGGGAAAAGCCAAATTACCTCAAATTGAATTGTAATTTTTGGATTTATAACTATTACAGTTGATACAATTTAAACATTTCCATGTTTTGTGTTGTTAGTATTGATATCATTGTGGTTATATTTTGTTGCAACCCGATGAGATTAGGGTATTTTATATCATGAATCATTTAGGAACATGATAGAAATCACATTTCATACATTATTTTTGTTCCATTTATAGAGCATTACTAATTGCATGCTGTTGTGATTGATGTTGTTCTAGATATGTATGTTGTTTTGATAGATATCATGATAAAAATAATTTCTATTTTGATAGGGTATTGGTATATGTGAAGTTTCATTTGGAAGGATTCCAGTTTTTTTTTCCTTGAGGTTTTATGGGCCCTCTTGGATCAGAATTTTGTGGATCGTGGTTGAAATTTAATTAAATTATGCTAATATATAATATGAATAAGGATGCCAAACATTAATTTGAAGGGGAAGTATGGGCCCTCACGAATCATAACATGTCTTGCCCTAGTCAAATTGTATGATTTTTGGTTCATAGATTAGTTTTAGAGATTTAATGGCTAGAAAACCTAGAAAACATGATGTGTGATGTTATGAAAACATTCCATGTGTTCTTCTGTTATGGAAGAAATTACTTTTCTTAAATATACATTGTGTGTCGTATTTACACACTGTGTAGTTTTTGACTGTGTTATTGACTGTGTGAGAAGAGACATGGGGTTGGTAAAATTTTGGGATAACATACCATGTACTGGGAGTACACACCGTGTTGTAATCAACCGTGTATTTAGCCGTGTGACTAACGACATGGGTGGATGAAATTTCTTTTGTACACGCCATGTTTACAGTGTGCACACTGTGTAGTTTTACAAAAGAAAAATCATCTAGTTCTAGATGTGTATATGTACTTTGGAAGGAGGGAATATTCAAGTACACATCTTGTCTCAGGAGGAACATGTCGTGTGTATGGGTGTTACATGACTAGGATAGAATAGGTACACACCTATGTTAATATATAAGGGAACACATTTTGTAGCGGTTCTACATGCCGTGTAACCCTTTTTTGTAGAACATGAATGTTTTCCTTCTCCTATTATGGTCTTGCACTTATAAGTTGTAGTGCTCATTAGTATTAAACTTAGATTTTTTCCTGACTTTGAAGAATCATGCAACCAAGACATCCAATAGTTTTATACAAGGTGCAAGGAACTGATCGTACATCAGAAATTTTATATCAAGGATTACTACCAGATCCCCCTATCATTCTTATCTTATCTGCAATTGTTTTACTGGACACAAGTGCTGGTGCATAGTTCTGTGAATTCTTCCTGAGGATGATACATACATTCCAGTGGTAACCACATCTTACCCCGACTATGGAAGAGTCGACGTGGGTGTTGTAGCAGCTGTATCCTCCAACATTTTTTGGGGATTAAGGACCACAAGCTTCGCTGTCATAGTAGGAGGCCATATTTTATGTCATTGAGAAACAGGATACACCTCTTGAGAAGGGGGTGAATCTCATGACTTACATGCTACGTGATTCTTCCAAGAGACGGTGGGATGTTATATTATAGGTGGGAAGTAAATGAGTAATGTCTTGGGAAGAGTTTCAGAGGACATTATATGATTACTTCTACCCAGAGAGATTGAGGGATGATCGAGCCCGGGTGTTAATGCATTTGGCGTAGTGTGCTATTTTAGTGATGGATTATTATTCTCACTTTATAGAGCTTCAGTTCATTGAACCTATTTTTGTAGGTTATTAGTTATCACTAGCTAGGTAGTTTGTGGATGGTATTAGGTAAGACATTTGATCATAGGTGAATGTTTTGAAGTTGAATTCATTGACTACTATTGTATACTATGCGTTAATTACCGAGCACAATATGAGGGGATTTGGAGCTTCGAATGAGTAGGGTTCGGAATCCATGGATGGTACTCCTTCGAGTGATATCAGTAAGTGCTGCATGGATGTTTCTTTAGGTATCCAGGTGGTGTTCCACCAGTGTTGAATGAGTAGGCATACAATACAACATAACATGAAGGACCCAAACATGTGTTGGTCTTGCGGAAAGATGGTCCATATTCAGAATTTTTACTGGATGTTCTCACTAGAAGTGAGTTATAGTGGATATATTAAGACTCCATGTTTAAGATTAGGGCCACCATTATCTCATAAATCATGGAACTAGAGTTTTTAGGCCATTAAAAACTTGGAGTTAGTGTGGTCGTGGTAGATAGACACCATGTTTTCAACAACAGCTGGGTGGATCATCTCATGGTATCAAGGAAGGGTCGTTGGGCCATGGTATATGTTAGTCTTTTGTAATGGAACATACGAAGAAGGAATAGGATCATTAAACCTCTATGGTTAGAGGTACGATTCTAGTTGCATCAATTTTGTCTTCTTCTCTTTTTGATAAAGGTGCTTCCTATAGTTTTAAATTTTTTGTCGTTATAAAGATATTTGGTATTTAAATCGTTACTTATGATGATGTTATGATGATATTAACTCTATTATGGATTAATAATGATAGTGTAATTTGGTTCCAGAAGTTCGCTCTTGGGGTTTGTGGGTGTCACTTCTTGTGGGACATCTAGGTCTTATAGACGGTAGGCTTTGATTTCATTCTAAAAATAGACTGGTAGGTATAATTTCCGGCCTATATTGACTACTATCGTCATAGGGTGAGGTTCATTTCACTATAGGGAAAATATTTTCTACCAAAGGGTGAATGTGATATCCAGGTGAGCAGATCTTGACCAAAGCATCATGGAATGAGAGGAATCACATCCCTGATGACTAGTTTATATCTAAATGACCATGGGACTTCACAGATGGACTTTCCTCCAATGGTGGATTGTTTTAAAGATGTTTTTATAGATGAATTTTTATGTTTACCTCTAGAGAGAGAGGTAAATTTCTCTATTGATATTATTCCAATAGCAGAACTGGTGTCCATTCCTTTTTATAGGATGAATACAATTGAATTATAAGAGCTCAAGAGGTAGTTGGAGGAGTTGTTGGAAAAGTGTTTCATCTGAACCAGTACTTCTCCTTGGGGTTCACCTATCATTTTTTGTAATTAAGGAAGACAGTACCCTCAGATATTGTGCGGATTATCAGAATATGAACTAGTTGATAGTACAGAATCAATATCCTTTTCCGATGATTGATGATCTCTTTGATCGACTTCAAGGATCCTGAGACATCTCAAAGATTTAATTGAGATCCAATAATCATCAATTGCACATTAGATCATTAGATAAACCACTTAATGCCTTTCGTAGTAGGTACGGTCTATATGAGTATTTTCTTATGCCATTCAGTCACACGAACATGTCGGCAGTTTTCATGGTAATGATGAACCGAGTGTTCCATCCTTACATTGATTCTTTTGTGGTTATCATTTTGGGTGATAGCTTGGTGCACTCTCACACACAACATAACCATGCCATCCATATTGATATCATCTTGAGTGAACTAATATAACATCAGTAATATAATGAGCTCACAAAATTCCAATTTTGGATGGACCAGATTCACTTGTTGGGCCATGCAATCTCAGAGAAAAAAAGTATTAGTAGATCTAGTGTAGGGGAGAGATATAATTTCCTGGGATAATCCGAAGAAGGTCTTCAAGGTACATTGTTTTCTGGGGTTTTATGGTTGCTACAGATTCTTTATTGATGACTTCTCACACATAGTAGTTCCACTATTGGGCCTGACTAAGAATGGTTCATAGTACTTGTTGATATATTCCCACGATATAGCCTTTCAAGAGCTGAAAGTGTGCTTAACTTCACCACTAATTCTGATTTTTCTAGAGTCAGTAAAGAGTTACACCATTTTATATGATGCATAAGTTATCAGGTTGGGAGAAGTTCTAATGAAGGGGAAATTAGTCATTGTGTATCGGTATCAGTAGTTGAGGTCATATGAGAGGAATTACCTGACATACGATCTCGAGTTAGCTTTGTTTGTAAATTCTCTGTAATGTTGGAGACATTATCTTTTGGAAAATCATTTTGTGGAGTACACAGACCACAAATGCCTCAATTATATCATTACTCAATGAGATATGAATTTGAGACAACGAAGATGGGTTAAGTACATTTAAAATTTTGACATTGAGATTTCCTACATGCTAGGGAAAGGCAACATAGTGGCTAATGCATTGTACATGAGTAATCCTATATAGGCAATTCAGAAGTCCAGAAGTGAGTGGAAACTTATGGATCTATTCTCTGATATATATTTGGAGGACCAGTATATACAAGGGCATATTTTTCTTGCTTCTATTATAGTTACATCTACTCTACGGGATCAAGTGAGAACAAGGCATCTATCAAATTCTGAGGGCTTAGTCCTATAGGAGAGTGTGTGAGGTGAGGACCCTACTCCTATGTGGACCACATGTGAGGATGAGGTTATTATTTTTCATAGATGTGTATGGGTGTTATCAGACATGTGAGAGGAGATTTTTTGAGATTTTCATGCTTCTGTTTGGGGAGTTCAACATAGTGTCACCAAGATGTATTGAGATCTACATCGGTATTGTTAATGGCTAGGTATGAAGAGAGATGTGACTAATTTTTTTATGAGATTTTCCACCTGTTAGGTGGTGATGGTAGAGTCTCAATGAGTATTAGGTCTATTAAAATAGTTACCCATTTTTTAGAGGAATTAAAATGATGTCACAATGGATTTTTTTAGGTTTATCGAGGTCACCTTGAGGGAATTATGTAGTCTGGATTGTTATCGAGAGGATAACAAAGGTTTCAAATTTCTTGATGATTAAGGAAACCTTCATTGATGATTATCATGGAAGGTTTTACATCTAATAGATTGAAAATTTCTTTGGTGTTCCACAGTCTATTATTTCAGATAGGGACTCCCAGATTACTTGTCATGTCTGGAAGGGACTACAGAGGGCTTTGGGAACATAGGTACATCTGATTACAACATACCATCCCCAGACAGATTGCTAGTCCAAGCTCACGATTCATGTTTTGTAGTAATTGATTCAAGCATGAGTCATAGATTTCAAGGTATCTTGGGAGAGACACATACCACTGGTGGAGTTTTCCAATAATAATATATTTATTTTGGAAAAGATTCAGATGGAACCTTATGAGGCTTCGTACGGTAGGCCATGCCGATCACCCTTATATTGGTAAGAGGAAGGAGAGACAGCTATGTTGGGACAATGCCTTGTCCAGGAGACTACTGAGCATGAGGATTTGATTCAAAAGAGGATGACTACTACACAGTCTCGACAGGAATATTATGCTGAAAGATGAAGATGACCTATAGAGTTTGAGGTCAAATATTAGGTTTTCATATGTGTCACTCCGAAGTTGGGACACAAGAGGAATATGAGACATCATAATCTTTCATCGATATATGTTGGGTCATTTCTGGTTTTGGAAATAGTTGGTATAGTTTTCTATAAATTTCATTTACCACATAGGAACCGGGATATTCATGGTGTCATTAGTGTTTCTCAACTACGACATTACTTTTTAGACTCATCCCAATTTTTTTAACCCAAGGAGGTTGAGTGTGATGTAGATGCATCCTTTTAGGAGTACCCTATTCAGACCGTGGATCGCATCATGATGGTACTCTATGGTCGGTCTTCTTTGATGGTACATGAGCTATGGAATCATGAGTGAGTGTAAAAAAGACTTGGGATAGGGAGGCTGATGTGCGATCGTAGTAGCCGGAGTTGTTCGCAGATTCTTCTTCACCGCCCTTAGAAGGGAAATATGGGGAAGTTTTCTTTAGGGGTAAAATTTTTAAGAACCTGGATCATTATTCAAAGTATGGATGTTTATTTCAAGTTGTTATTGAGAAAAAAATAGGAGAAGAGGTTTTTCTGAGTACATGATGTGTACTTCCTTGTACACACCGGGTACCCAGTTTTAGTGTACAGTCACGTACTAGCCATGTAATAGACTAGTACATGGCCATGTGGTGACCTGAAGGCACGATGAAGTTAGGGTCCATTTAAGGCTACTACACGGTGTGTATTTTTAAATAACGTACCATATATATTTCTTTTTATTTGATATATTGGAGGGGAATATAATATCTTATCCGAAAACAAAATCTTATCCCCGTGTTTCATATAGGAGGACTGCAGAATGATTGGCCAACTCCACACCCCTCATGATTCTTCATTAGTACTCAGATTGAGACAATGTAGTTTGTGTTGGAATACCACCATAGAGTTATTAATGTAATGCCCCGACCCCAGTTACCCGGAGTCGGTGCATTATTGCGTAACATTAGCATGATCACAAAAGATCAAGTCCCGAAAGACCGATTAGTTTAGTAGCCTTGTAAACACTAGATACAATAATAAATGTTAAATTACATCATAAAGTGAAAAACTAAAATAACATAGTCTCCATTTTCAACACTCATATCCCCTTCAGACTATCCCTACAGGTCATTCCTAAAATACTTCTTCACATCCTGGAAAAAAATATAAACATTGAAAGGGGTGAGCTTAGATGCTCAGTAAGGATAACAATATAGCGGATGCTTTCATAAATAAACATAAACATTTAAGGCAATGTATAACTAAAACAAAATCCTTTTAAACTTGAACTTAAATATAATATGGAAAAAGTAAAATGAGATAATGCCATTTACTTCTTCACATGGATATTCTACTGGTCGAATAATCACATGCAATATCAATAACCACTTTCATAATGAGGGAAAGCATAATGCCAGACTATCATAACCACGTAGTGAAGGCCTCGTGCCAAGACTACAAATAAGATTTTGTCAAGGCCTCATGCCAAGAAACTAGTTTGTCTCATGAGACCTGCCGATGCACCGAGGAGCTATAGCGGGCTCCACCCATCACTTATTAAGTCCAATGCATTCCTCATATGAATAGGTTTAAACATATCATAAACCATAACATAATTCTATCATATAAAACACGCATAAAGGAAACATAAGATTTACACACTTCAATAAAAAGATATCAATACAACACATTGATATAATAAAAACATTATCAAAACCATTTTCAATACCAAAATAAAAGAAAATTAAAACATGGTATTTATTTTTCTTATAAAAAAAGTTGTGGCTTATAGAGGAAGCCGGAACTCAAATAATAATCACGGCGGCAGAGAGGTCGTTGTCGCCTCATACGTATGAAAAAACATTCCTTTTGACGTTTAGTAAAAACTATTCATATAAAAGATTCCTTTTGAATAAAAGTAAAATTCAAAGGGGTTTATACACCGTATAAATGAACGTTGTGTATAAAACCAAGTATGACTCAATGAAAGGATATTGAGACGAAGTCCTTACAAAGACCATTTTTAAAATAAAATAGATCTATTATGTAAATTTATTATAAGTACAAATAAAGAAAGTAAAAATACAATATAGGACATAATAATATCATGACATAATTTGAAAGTAGGAGATTAACCCAAAGAATGGAAATCGGGTTATGAAATTCCCTTACCTTGTGTCCGACTTGACTCGACCGCTCTTTAACCTTAGGAATAATAAACTAGAGTTAATCTGTACTTTCTTAAAAACCTTTTTCAAGTTCATTATCCATTTTATATCCCTTATTACAATGTTACGAAAATTATTTAGTCATTTAAGTTAATGACGATCGTTTTGTCGAACTTTGGTACTTGAGTCAACAATAAATTTCTTATAATTACATGTTGTTCATGTGGTAAAATATCCATTATATCCAGAATTATAATAATGATGTAGATATCATATATATGATATATATCCATTATATACATTCATTCATAATATTACGTAACATTTAGAGGTAAGAAATGAAATGCACAGTTCATGGAGACGGTAAGCCGTACGTACGCATGAACGCTACTTTAATTTATATTTCATATTCAATGGAATTAAATTATAATTATATAATGGTATACTATAATTACAGTATAATATAATGTATAATACCATTTACTCCATCCTTTATACATCCCACATATGGCATTAACGATTCAAATCACTTTGAGGGGGCGGTAGTCCGCACTTCCTAAAATGAAATTATCGCGTTTACCCGTAATGGAAATCATAAAGGTGCTCCATAAATGAAAAATACAGAAGAATAAGTAAAACATAAGCATAATATATATCATGTATGAAAATAGTGTCATCATATTGGCCACCATTAGAGGTGTTAAAAGATGATTGAACAATCATCGTTTCGTGAGGCAGTAATTCACCACCCACAGAAACAGTATGTTCTTTAACCATTTGATGAAGGTGTGTGTAAGTGTAAAAAAAATCCTTCTCATAAAAACATCCTAGTAAATTTAATATACTAGTTTTTTTACCAAATAAAAGAATAAAAAGAGTTTAATGGTTTGGAGAAGCAAAATAAAACAAAATAACATAAGATAAGTCATTACCTTAAAATCGGGTAACTCTTTTTGATTTGAGCCAAAGGATTCCTTGGGAAGACTTCTTCCGAAACTGAGGCTTCTAGGAGTAAGATATGGAAGTTGGGAGAGTATTTGGGCAGAGGTTCGCTGAGCCAAATGGCTTGGATGGTGTGAAGAAGGTGGTAGTGGTGGGGGCCTTTTATAAGAGGAGAGGAGGGGCACTCTTGGAAAGTCATGAAATGTTACTTTATTATATAATGAGTTTCAGATTTTAAAGGTCTCACACCTATAAATATAGAGGATAAGGTGATAAGGGTTCGAAATATACTCATCCATTAGGTTTTTGACAAGTTTATGTCTTATATTTCACATTATCGTTTTATTTTATTTAAATCGTTAATTAATGAGGTAATCGTTGCATCATCATGGTGTCATAAATAATTTAATTTATTTACTGTCTAAATATTATAAAAAAATTATCATGATGTAAGAAATATTTTTATATTTTTAATCAATATTTATAGTCAAAAATATGACTTGTATAACCCCATTTAATTTTTTTAGTAAAACAACTCATGTTTGTGACATTTTTATTTTAACATTAAATAAAAAGTTTTTAATGTCATATTCCTACCAAAGTGGGTCCATGGGGTCCCCAAGTTGACCCATGGATTTTCTTGGTCAGACATGACTCATAAAATATGTGTAGGAAAAGTGTAAAGGTATTTTCATATTTTTATAATATCATTTTTACCTTAAATTTCACTAATTACCTTTAATCGCGATTAATTAAACTTAAAAGTTACTATTCACCAAAAAAATTATTTTAATCCCATTAAACCACATTTTACATCCTAATGAAAACCATGTATGTCAGAGTTTTGAAAATAAAATCACAGAAGTGGTAATGTTTCATTTAAACGAAAAATCAGTTTTTAACTAACACTTAGTGGTTTCACTATTCATCAAAAATTGTAGTTTTTCAGAAAAATGCCAAAATTTCACCCTAAGCTATAATTGATATTCCGAATTCAAAAATAATTTATATTTTACAAAATTCCAAACATATATGTTTCATTAATTAATTTTATAATTATTTCCCGCTGTCACTACAAATAGCGTGTTTTAATGAAACAATATATATCAAAAGATTGACAATTGTTTATGTCCAATTTCAAAGTGAAATTAATTATAATGACCACCATTGGATAAAATAGTAAAAATATATTATAATTATACTTTAAAACTACTCAATATTATAATTTATCACTATAAATTAATTTGATTAAAAAAGTTGTTTTTAAGTATTTTTCACTATTCATAATGAATTGGAAGTTCTCAGAAAAATACAAAAAAATTCCACATAGGATAATTTTGATATTTTGAATCCAAAATTGAAGTCCTTTTTGAAATATAAAAAATATATAATTTCAAAAAGTGGGTATTACTTTTCATAATGGCTATTTTGATTGGTCGCGTTGTGTTATAATCTTGAACTTGCGTACAATGCAAGCTATTGCATTATTGAAGGAGAACCGTATCGTGGATGCTTGGGGTGTTATATTCTCCCCTCCTTCAATAAATTGAATCCTAGAAATTTGAAATTTTTCTTTGAAAATAAAAGGTTGAAAATAGAAAAGACCTTTGTGGAAAACCCACATTGGAAATAGGGTTAATAAAAATATAACTTTAAAAGAAATAAATAGAAGTACAAAGGCCACCTGAGATAGCCCATACTAGGAATATATGAAAATATGGATATGGAGGAAAAAACCATCAAGGTCTAATGGAGAGTCGTATAAAACATGATTAGGAGAAAGTTAACTATAAGAAAATCACAGAAATGTGATTGGTTAAACTGTCATTGATTCCCCAATTGGAAAAGTTAACCGACAACATTTTTGTTTTAAGTTACCTTTCATAAAGTTGAAGAATTTTTTTAGTAGATTTACTAAGAATGTAAGGAAATATACATACTTGTCATGCAGACTTTCATTCTTTAATAAATTTTTACCACAAACCCATCTTTCACTCCAAAAGGTAATAGAACTCAAAAATATTCTATTTATCATAATTGTATAAGGTTCCAAATATTAACACATACCATTTAAATTAGGAAAACGTTTTTGTAATAACCAGGGACTTCCTGTGGGATAGTGGTAGGTAATAAAGGCCTGTAACACTATGGTTGTGGGATCAATTCCAGCAGCTTTGTCCGACACGACGGGTTATCCCCCAACCTGCAGGTTGTCATTTTCCTAAAAATATAGTATTATATTATTCCAAAAATAATCTTCATAAATGTTTTAACCTGAAAAAGTAATATCCAAAGTTCAACTTAATCCATTCCAACCTTTATAGTTATCCAAAATACCTCCATCTAGAATTTCTCTAAAAGGTCCTTAAATTCCAAAATCAATTGTAACATTATATTCCCAAAAAAAAGCAAAGATTCTCTTATTTTCACATACTAAAAATATGATTACCTTCATCATATTAAAACCGTAATGAATATAACAAGTACTGTAGTACAATCCTTATATATATCACATTATTCTTATAACCAGAATAAAATCCTTGTTTCCAAAAGCACCAATACATTAATTATTCCACTTCAACTGTAGTAACAACATAAGATTTTCTTTGATCCCTTTGCCTTTTCTGAGGTAATTTTCCCTGATTCTTAGGAAATTCATTTTCATAATTCCCCATTTCCCTACAATTGTAGCATTCAACATTGATAGCCTCTTTCATTCCCTTGCAATGATGAGCCTGGTTACCTTTTTTCCACATTTATAACAAACTCCCATTCCTTTTAGGCATGTACTGGGGTGATTCTCCCAACAGTTATCACATAATAGAAAATCCTTCTTTCCTGTTTTCCCTTTATCTGTCTCTTGTTCCACCATTATCTTCTTCTCTTAATTTACTTTGTTGTCATAAGACTTAGAGAATTCTTTTTCTGTCTTGATAGAAAATGAGGCAATATCTTCATACGTTGAGAAAGATTGTGATACTAATGCTCAATGGAGAACTGGTTTTAACCCATCAAAGAAATGACCAATCTTACTTCTTGGTTTACGTATATAATCTGCAGCATACCTCGCTAACCTTGTAAAGTTAGCTTCATACATTGCAACATTCTTATCCTCCTTCTGCCTTAGACTCAGAAATTACCTTTCCATATCTTCTCGATGGTCATGTGGAAAGTATTTTTCTATGGAAATTTCCTTAAACTCCCTCTATTACATACTTGATACTTCTCCATCTTCCTTTGTGTTTTGAATCAGTGACCACCATTGATCGGCATCTCCAGTGAGGTGGTAAACTTCCATGATAACCTTTTCCATTTCACTACTCCCCAAGGCATGGAATATTTTCTCTAAGTATTTTATCCATTACTCAGCTACTAATGGATTTGTACCCCCATTAAATGTTGGTGGTTGTTTCCTCATGAAGCGGTTTAAAATTGATCATCCACGTTGCGGATCAGGGTGCTCCATACGAGTAAGGTTATTATTTATAACCTATGTGAGTTGTCCCAGTATTGTAATAAGTTGATCAGCACCAGTTGTATCTCTACATCCACAATAATTATCTTGAGCAGGAGGGAAATCCCTACACGGAGTGCGTGCATTGATACGGGTTCCATTCCTCCCACTAGGCACCATTTCTAAACAATGGCATAAACTAGATTAGTTTATGAATTAAAATAAATAATTCCATACTTGTAAAACACTTAACATAAATTGAAATATTTATGGATATAATCCATAATCATAAAAATGTTTTCTTTGAGGAAGTATGTACTCATAATCCCTTCATAATGGTTTGTAAAGAAAATGATAATTATCCTAAACATAGCCACCGGGAGTGTTGTAACCAAGAGTGAATCAAGGCCCATTGTCGTGCACCAGTTCCCGTTTGAGTCTAGCTCAAAGTGGTGTTTTTGGGTTTTACCCCTAGGTACATCTGTTCCAGATCTGCCTCTACCTGCTCGTATCCAGACATGGATGTATTGCTCGGAAAACTCACAAAATCTCTATAATACCAAAATTCTAGGAAGTTCTTCTATACTAATCCTCAAAGTATATCTTAGGGCTATGTGCTCTAATCAGAGTTTATCTAAATCTAGCTTCCAAGGTTAGTACTAATCTGCCTCTGATACCAACTGTAACGCCCCGACCCCAGTTACCCGGAGTCTGTGCATTATTGCGTAACATTGGCATGATTACAAAAGATCAAGTCTCGAAAGAATGATTAGTTTAGTAGCCTTGGAAACACTAGACACATTCATAAATGTTACATTACATCACAATGTGAAAATCTACCATAACATAGTCTCAATTTTCCACACTCATATTCCCTTCAGACTATCCCTGCACGTCATTCCTAAAATACTTCCTCACATCCTGTAAAAAAAATTAAAACATTGAAAGGGGTGAGCTTAGATGATCAGTAAGGATAACAATATAGTGGAAGCTTTCATAAATAAACATAAACATTTAAGGGAATTTATAACTAAAATAAAATACTTTTAAACTTGAACTTCAACATATTATGGAAAAAGTAAAATTAGATAATTCCATTTACTTCTTCACGTGGATATTCTTCTGGTCGAATAATCACATGCAATAACAATAACCACTTTCATAATGATGGAATGCATAATGCCAGACTATCATAACCACGTAGCCAAGGCCTCATGCCAACACTAAAAATAAGATTTTTTCAATGCCTCATACCAAGACACTAGTTTGTCTCATGAGACCTGCCGATGCATCGCGGAGCTATAGCGGGCTCCACCCGTCACTTATTAAGTCCAATGCATTCCTCATATGAATAGGTTTAAACATATCATAAACCATAACATAATTGTATCACATAAAACATGCATAAAGGAAACATAATATTTCCACACTTCAATAAAAAGATATCAATACAACACATTGATATAATAAAAACATTATCAAAACCATTTTCAATACCAAAATAAAAGAAAAGTAAAACATGGAATTTATTTTTCTTTTAAAAAAATTTATGGATTATAGAGGAAGCCGAAACTCAAATAATAGTCACGGCGGGGGAGAAGTAGTTGTCACCGCATACGTAAGAAAAAACATTCCTTTTTTCGTTTAGTAAAAACGCTTCGTATAAAAACATTCCTTTAGAATGAAAGTAAAATTCAATGGGGGTTATACACCGTATAAATGAAAGTTGTGTATAAAACCAAATATGCCTCAATGAAAGGAGATTGAGACAAAGTCCTTACAAAGACCATTTATAAAATAAAATAGATCTATTATGTGTATTTAATATAATTACACATAATGAAAGTAAAAATACAAGATAGGACATAATAATATCATGACATAATTTGAAATTAGGAGATTAACCCAAAGAATGGAGATTCGGTTAAGAAATTCCCTTACCTCATGTCCGACTTGACTCGACTGCTCTTTAACCTCCTGAATAATAAACTAGAGTTAATATCAACTTTCTTAAGAACCTTTTTCAAGTTCATTATCCCTTTTATATACCTTATTACAATGTTACGAAAATTATGTATTCATTTAAGTTAATAACGGTCGTTTTGTCGATCTTTGGTACTTGAGTAAACAATAAACTTCTTATAATTACAAGTTGTTCATGTGGTAAAATAATCATTATATCCAGAATTATATTCATGATGTAGATATCATATATATCATATATATCCATTATATACATTCATTAATAATATTATGTAACATTTAGAGGTAAGAAATTAAATGCACCATTCATGGAGACGGTAAGCCGTACGTACGCATGAACGCTACGTTCATTTCTATTTCATATTTAATGGACTGAAATTATAATTATATAAAGTTATACTATAATTAAATTATAATATAATTTATAATAACATTTACTCCATCCTTTATACATCCCACATATGGAATTAATGATTGAAATCACTTTGAGGGGGCGGTAGTCCGCACTTCCTAAAATGAAATTATCGCGTTTACCCATAATGGAAATCATAAAGGTGTGCCATAAATGAAAAATAAAGAAGCTTAAGGAAAACATAAGAATAATATATATCATTTATTAAAATAGTGTCATCATAATGTCCACCATTAGAGGTGTTAAAAAAAGATTGAACAATCATCGTTTCGTGAGGCAGTAATTCTCCACCCACAGAAACAGTATGTTCTTTAACCAATTGACGAAGTTGTGTGAAAGTGTAAATAAAATACTTCTCATAAAAACATCCTAGTATATTTAAGATACTGGTGTTGTTACAAAATAAAATAATAAAAAGAGTTTAAGGGGTTGGAGAAGAAAAATAAAACAAAATAACATAAGAGAAGACATTACCTTAAAATCGGGTAACTCTTTTTGATTTGAGCCAATGGCTTCCTTGGGAAGACTTCTGCCCAAAGTGAGGCTTCTATGAGTAAGATAGAGAAGTTGAGAGAGTATATGGGAAGATTTTGTAAAAGCCAAATGGCTTGGAGGGTGTGAATAAGGTGGTAGTGGTGGGGCCTTTTATAAGAGGAGAGGAGGGGCACTCTTGGAAAGTCACGAAATGTTACTTTATTATATAATGAGTATCAGATTATAAAGGTCCCACACTTATAAATTTAGAGGATAAGGGGATAAGGGTTAGAAATATACTCATCCAATAGGTTTTTGATAAGTGTATGTCTTATATTTTACATTATCTTTTTATTTTATTTAAATAGTTAATTAATGAGGTAATCGCTGCATCATCATGGTGTCATAAGTAATTTAATTTATTTACTGTCTAAAAATTATAAAAAAAATTATCATGATGTAGGAAAGCTTTATAGATTTCTAATTAATATGTATAGAAAAAAATATGACTTGTATAACCCCATTTAAAAATTATTTTAGTAAAACAACTCATGTTTGTGACATTTTTATTTTAACGTTAAATAAAAAGTTTTTAAAGTCATTTTCCTACCAAAGTGGCTCCATGGGGTCCCCAAGTTGACCCATGGATTGTATTGTCGGCCATGACTCATCCAGTAAGTTTAGGATAAGTGTAAAGGTATTTTCATATTTTTATAATATCATTTTTACCTTAAATGTCACTAATTACCTTTAATCGCGATTAATTATACTTAAAAGTTACTATTCACCAAAAAATTATTTTAATCCCGTTGAACCAAATTTTACTTCCTAATGACAACCATGTATGTCGGATTTTTGAAAATCAAATCACAGAAGTGGTAATGTTTCATTTAAACGAAAAATCAGTTTTTTAAATACCACTTAGTGGTTTCACTATTCATCATAAATTGAAGTTTTTCAGAACAATGCCAAAATTTCACCCTAAGCTATAATTGATATTCCGAATTCCAAAATGATGTCTGTTTTACGAAATTCCAAACATATATATTGCATTAATTGATTTAAAATCAATTCTTGCTATCACTACAAATAGCGTGTTTTTAAGAAACAATATATATCAAAAGATTGAAAATTGTTTATGTCCAATTTCAAAGTGAAATTAATTCTAATGACCACCATTGGATAAAATGGTAAAAATATATTCTAACTATAATTTAAAACCACTCAATAGTATAATTTATCACTATAAATTTTTTTTATTAAAAAAGTTTATTCTAAGTATGTTTCACTATTCAAAAAAATTGGAAGTTCTCAGAAAAATACCAAAAATTCAACATAGGCTAATTTTGATATTCCGAATCCAAAAATGAAGTCGATTTTGAAATATAAAATATATATAACTTCAAAAGGTGGGTTTTAATATTCATAATGGCTATTTTGATTGGTCGTGGTGTGTTAGATTCTCGAACTTGTGTACAATGCAAGCTATTGCATTATTGAAGGAGAAGCGTATCGTGGAAGCTTGGGGTGTTACAATTGAAATCCATATAGCCAATATTCTTGATTAATCTTCTCTTGTGAGTTATTCAAGGTTGGGAGTTTTTCACCCTTTTTAGATCTATGCTGATCTCGGCCGATTCATGGGCTGACGTTCTGGTATATCGATTGTACAACATCAATGTAGGTGGTTTGACCCTTTTTTTATTCGAAATATTTATGCTAAAAGTGCTGCATACCCACGTTTGGGGTATTTCTTGACTTGGAATTTAACATTGTTTATTACCTACAATGGTTAGTTTGATTGATTGATAATGGGTTTATTAATATTTCTAAGGATAGATATCTTGTTTACAGGACATCCCATGGGTTGTTTTCCCATGTTTGATCGATTATGTTCATTTGGTCTAGGATTATCGTTAGTATTTCCTTGTTTTCCAAGCCTTTTTTGATTAGGATGTAGTTTTTTTTATTATATGAAATGCCTGTGACATGCATTGTGAATGCTTGACCTATGGGGATATGACTGTGAGAGCTTTCCAAAGGGGTTAGAGCATGAGAGATTCCTAGGCAGTCATTTATAATGGATGAAATGTTTACCCAAGTGTTTTGACTGTGACAGATAACCCTGTGTTCATTTATATTTGATTTAATGAATGTTTGATGGAAGGTTTTAAACAATAAGATCATTCCATGTGGTCTTTTATAAATGGTTGGTGGTATGTTGGACCAAAGGGGAAAACCTGTGATCTTCCGAAATGGTTGTTATTTATTGATTTAATGATATGTTTGACCATAGGGGAATATGCTATGAGAACTTTCCCAAAATATTGTTTATGAATAATTGAATGATTGTGAAGTGTCTTCCAAGCGGAAGTAGAATCTTGGATTCGGTCATACTTTATTGTTTGGATGGTCATCTGAGACACCTGGTTTGTTACATATAAGGGGGATAAAAACATTAGGTAGATCCTAGGATTACAACATTTAACAGATTGAATAATTTATAATTTAAAGGAATGTAATTGAAAAATGTAGGATTGTTTACTTTTGGGTACTTCCTAGTTTATTTATTAATTATTTCATATTACTTGGTATATATATTCACTAATATTTAGGCACAGATCCTTTGGAGGTTTCCTACTAGGATTTGTCTGAGACCTTGTTTGGGTCATTCTTTTGGACCCAAACAGATTATATGATTGTAGGTATAAATAAGGGAAAGATCCCTTCTTTATCAGGTACTTGATTGTGGTTGGAACTCAAGAGCATGGGACCAAAATGAGGCTTGTGATGCTGCTAGAGTTTATTTGTTTTTGTTGTACATTTTATTTTGTATTCATTTAAAATATTGTGACTTTTCATAATGATTTCTTAAGTACACATTCCATGCATCATATATATATATATATAGTCTTCTGTTGGATTTACATTAAGTCTTAATTTTTTTAATGTTTTGGTATTACTACTTCCACTATTATTTACTATTTGTTTTCTAATGTGAATAATATAACAATGAGGTCATAGTTTTCCCATTATCACACCTTGTCCCTCGCTTATATTCAGCAACCTATGGTGTTTGGGAAAATGAAATTGAGGTTATGTGACCAACTGGGTTCGGGGCACCTTTGGGAAGAACTCGGATCTGGGATATTATAGGGTATAACCTAAACAACCTTTAATATTACTAAGTGGCCTCGTGGTATTAATCTCTAGCATGAAATGTATTTTTTTAGAAAAATACCATTATTTTTTTTTTATGAAAATTAATTTCCATGGGCATATTTTGAATGCTATTATATTTAGAATATAATTTTATTTTTAATGATATATCTACATTCAATGGTTTTTGAAATGTATTTTCTATAGTTATATATTTTTTGAAAATCAAAATATTTTATTTTCTAATTGTATTTAACAAATATTATTTATATTATATAAAAAAATCAATATACTTTTTAAACAATATTTATAAATAGAAATTTCAGTTGTTTTTAAAACCACTTACTGGGTAGTTTTTTGCTCACAATATGGTTTAATTTTTTTTCAAAGACTCATTACATATTCCAACATATTTTTCTTCATTAACGATCATGCATGATTGAAGTAAGAAAAATGATTTGAGATAATTCATATTTAACTATGATATATCGTAATGGTATGTCCTTTTCCTCAAAATCCTAGACTATAAAAGATTATCATATTTGAAGTTGATAATAAATTATCACAGAATTTTTATAAAAAAAATATACAAAATGTTTTTAGTATTTAATTAGATAGTGAAGGTCATAGGGTGTTACCCTTGTTATTAGAGGAACATTTCAGATATTAATAAGTATTAGGAAGTTTTCTTTTAAGGATAATTTATGATTTGAATTATCCTTTTAAGGTTGTAGGTAATTAATTGACAGTTAGTAATATTTAATTTTAGAAATTCAAAATTTCCCAATTTGGAAATGAACATTCTGAATATTCTTAAATATGAAGAATGAATTTCAAGGTTGCAATTAATTTTAAGGGGGATAAATTGTAATACCCCTGGATTTTAATATTATTTTATAATATTAATTTTTTATTTTATTTAATTATAATTTAATAAATTAAAATAAAACATTCATATTATATACTTAAAAAAACTTTATTTATATTTTAGTTGATTTTAAAAATAAATATATTCAATAATAATTATAAAGAATGATGGTAAAATTTTAATTATTATGACATATTAATTATATAAATTATAATATAAAAATATGTTATTCATAATAAATAATTTTTCTTATATAATTATAACAGTAATGTAATAATAACTAGAGTATAAATTTTTTTTAATGAATATCTATTAAAAAAATATTCTTATTTGACCGTATTTAGAAAAATGATAAAATATTAGTAAGAATTGAGTTAAATGATTTCATTTCAAAATTTATATATGAGGACATAAGGTATTAATAAATATATTATTTTAGAAAAATATATTATTGGAAGAAATGGAAATTATTCATCATAGTTTTAGAAAGTACAGTATTTTGGTAAAAAAATATAACAATACAATAATTTTGGTTTTGAAATAGATTTACATATTTTCACTAAAATATTATTTTAGACAAACATATGTGAATATGTATTTAATATGTCTTAAATTTTAAATTTAAAAAATGTTTCCCAAATACAATCCACACTTTGGTCTATTAAATGTTAATTTTAGTGTATTACATTAATTAAAAGTACAACATTACATATAGTAATAAATTTTTTTACATAGAAATGTATACGTATATATTTGTATATATAAGAACATATAACATGGAGAAAATATTACAATATATATAACTATATATTTGAGTTCAAGTTATTAATTTTTTATTTTATATATACACACATTTAAATTAGAGAAAAATAAAATAAAATATATTGATATTGATATATATATATATATATTAATAAAAATTAAAAAAAATATAATAAATGACTTAAAAAATTGAAAATTTAAAATGGGGAGGGGGTTACCTTCATCCCACTAATAATAAAGAATCCCCTACTCTATGACCACTGACAATTTTTTCTCAATGAAACCTGTCTTGGTTGACCACTACCCTCATTGTCACACCTCCTTCTCACAACAATTAAGGTATCCTTCCTTCTGTGATGAGGCCGCAGATAATGAATGGAGATCTTTGCTGACTAGCACCGCCTACATTATCTAATAAACAGTGTGCTACCATCTTCCTTGAAACCATGGCTTCCAAATCCACATCGCATTCATTCATTCATTAAAATTTCTCACATACATGTGATTTTAATGCAATTTCCATCAAAACGATAAGCATCAATTTATATGAATAAAAAATAATGAATATATCATAGTTTTATCTTCTATGAAAAAGTGTTATCAAAATTTCACTAAATAATTTGGTTGTGTCGTTGGAAGATGAAAATGGTAGGCGGTTCCAAATTTAATGAGAAACCCACACATGGTAAGATAATAATAAATTATATATGAAATGAATGATGTATATTTATTCCATTGGTTGTATAGAATACTTTTTAGTAATGATCTATGTTTCATAAAACATGGTAATTATTCATAAGTTGTGGAATATAATATTATAAAAAAATATTTCAAATGAATTTTTCCCATATCAATTCGCTTCTTCCTGGGTGTTACTTCAATAAAGCTCATCCATGCATATTCAATAAAAATACATGTGGAAATTTCACTTGAGAGAGTGAGTTTAAGGTATGTTTATAGAAACTATGATATATGGAAGCATTAAAAATAAGTTATAGTTAGTAAAACCAGGTAAGGGGATATTATATTATCAAAACATAAGTTTTTTTTCTTAAAAGTTTTATTTTATATGGAAACCGATTACAAAAATTTGTTTTAAAATTTTCCAAAATTAGATTTTAATTGTAATGGGATTGTATCTTTTTTTCAAAAGTGCATATGAATAAATTTTTAAAACAAGTACTTTATATATTGTATTTATTTTTGAAAGATATATTTATTTTATGAAAGGAAATTTTTATATAGGGGGTCTATATTGTAAAACTATTATTATATATAATGATAATTGTTTTAAACATGTATTCCATGTATTTTAAAATCCATTTTAGGGGAATTATTTTAATTATTTTGATTTCTAAAACTATAATTTTATAAAAGGGATATTTGTTTCAAAGCTATAATTTATGATTTACCCCAAATACATCTTTTAATGAAATATGTTTTTTTCCAAAATCATATTTGGAACTACGATTCTATGTATACATTATTTTTTATAAGTGGGTTAATTAAAAATGTCTATTTTCTAAAAATCCATTATCTTATATATGTTATAATTTTGTAAAATAAATTTATTATATCAAACCCAAATTTTCTAAGAAATAAATTTTTTCATAAATAAATTTTATTTACTTAATTCAATGGTGAATTTTAGTTGATACAGTTTAACATTTTATATCCATTTATTTCAAAAAATTTATTTTCAATATCAAGTGGATTGAAAATTATCATTGAATTCATAAAATTTCTTTTAAAATTTATATATGTTGTAATTATGTAAAGGTATGTCCTTGAACTATGTTTGTCACAATAAATCCATCCCTATTTTACATAATTGTTTTATGAAGTGATATTAGTACTCCATATTTTGTGGTTGATTTCATATTGATGTTTACATATTCAATAATATAAATATTTTAATTGTGTAATTATTCATTATCATATTTTGAAAATTTTAAAAAAAATATTGTGAAATAAAGTGGGATCCAGCACAAAATGTTTTATGGAAAATTTGACACATGGATTTTTTTTAACATGATAGGGATTTTGGGAGTGAACCCAAACCTCTAACATGGGTATTCCCTATAAAATTATCAACTTTATAATGTGTTCTCATGTTTTTGTTTTCTAAGGATGCAAAACAAATTCTAAAAATTAACAATATTTTTTTACTATGAAAAATATTTTTCATGTACATATTTCAATGGGTATTATATTTTTAAAGGTATTGAATTTTCAAATTGATATATATCATTATTGTATTTTGAGAATTATATTCAATGATTATATATTTTATGAAAAACCAAGAATTATATTTTTGAAATTTATTTACAATTGTTTTATATTGAATATATAATAAATTGTATTCAATATAATTTAAAAAATAAATTTAAAATATTATTTTTTATTTTACATAAAACCCTGAAGTGCCCAGGTCAGTGTGAATCACTGAGAGGGGGAGGGGGTGAATCAGTGATCCTTTAAAACTTTTTACTAATTTATTCCTTATCAATTAAACCTCTATGGCTGGTTAAAGCCTCGATCCACTCTTCTTGTATCTCTCGACCTTTCCCGGATAATGCAGTAATGAAAAGGCACAGGACACAAGGATTTAAAAGGTTCGGCACCAAAGGCCTACATCCTTGCCATGCTCTCCCAGCATGGATTCTCCATTATAACCTGTTAAAATTACAATGGTCGATACAGAGTCCCACTGTATCTCTCCTGAGTCCCAAAGGAGGGTCTTTATACTGCGTCCCACAGTGTTACCAGAGTCCCACTGGCCTGCTCCAGAATCCCACTGAAGACTTCTTCTCCCTGAGTCCCACAGGGTCTTCTCTTGGCTCCTCGAGTCACACGAGTAGCTCTTCTCCACTTTATGTTCTTCAAGTATCCTCAGCAGCCTGGGATAAAGGCTGCTGGCCTTGCTCTTCTTCTGATCACTTGTGGTGAACAGGTCTTCTCGTCTTTCTCAGGATTTATCTCCTTCTTCTAAGGATGACCTGGCCTCTCTCCAATTACTGAATACTCAGACAATTGATATCTTTATCTTCGGTCTGGTCAAGTCTCAGTTCAATTCAACTTCATGCACTGAGTGCATGGCTTCTCTGCTTCCTCATGCACTGATTGCATGGCTTCTCAAAACTTCAAGATCTTCTGTCTTGGACTACTCAAATGCACACAGCCAGATTTAGCTTTGTTCACGTGTGCACGTGCATGCATGCATGCTTGCACTCTCCTTCTTCTCTTCTTGGTGCAGTAAACCCTTAGAGGGTGTAGTCAACTATAGCACACACCTCCTTCACAATCTTTACACACTATATTCAAATTGCTCACACACTTAGAAGTGTGTTTTACTTTAGTGTGGAACTTCTTCTTCTTCTTCTAATGTGTATACACTTTTAGTGCACACACTAGGCTCGGCCTTCACTTGTTAAGCACACACAAATTCTTCACTTTGCACACACACTTGAATGAGTTCTTCTTTGTTGTGGCCTACACTTCATTTCTCGCACACACCCAAGGCTACGACCTCTTTGTTAATTTTGCACACACAAGCCGTAGAGTCTTCACTTTGCACACACAAGGCTATGCCTCGGGTCCTCTTCTCCACTTGGCACACACTTGGCCCGTAGGTGTTCTTGTCCACTTTGCACACACACAAATGTGGTGGCCACACTCCTTTTGCTTCAAACTTGCCCACGACCTTCTTGTTCTTTTTCACTTAGCATGTACACACAAAATGTGTGATCTTCACATTGCACACAAGAGATGCAAGTCTCGACCTTCACTTCTTCTTGCACACACAACCCGTAGGGTTTCTTACTCCACCGAAGCTCCTGCCTTCTTCTGTTTTTGCACACACAGCCCGAGTGTCTTCAAACAGAGGCGCGCAAGGGTCACTTGGATCCAAGGCTGGTCGGGCGCGCAAGTTCCTCCTTCCGCGAGGCGCGCAAGTGCAACACCCGCAGGATCTTCCTCCTGCCGCGCAAGGGTGCGGGCAGAGAGGGAACAAGAGTCTCGAGCGCGCAAATATGCGGCTCGGCTCCTTCCTGTCATGCAAGAGAGGCGCGCAGGGACCTCCTCTTTTCTTCTTTCGCGCAAGGGATGCGCAAAAGGAACCAAACGGAGCAAGGGGTGCTCCGGGCTTCACTGCCGCGCAAGTGTGCGCGCAGGGCTTCGACTTCGTGAGGCACAGAGTGCTTCTCACGGGACTTCTTTCTTCAAAAACTCAGCAAGCATTCTCGAGGGCTCGGCCTCATTTATATAGGCAGAGGAGAGGTGGTTCTATCCGTGTGAAATAACTTCAAACTCCCGAGATCTTCGGATCTTCAAACATATTTCCAAATCTTGTTTTTTTTATTCTCGGTTTCATGCGGGCTCCCTTTATTTTTTGTTCCTCTACATGCATGCGACTCATAACGCATCCACAGCCTTCGGTTTAGGCTCATCCCATGCAAAAACACCAATACCATATCCTCGGCACCTTCGGTTTGCCTCAGCCGAACATCAGGTTCTCCATTTCGTGCATGCAGGCTCATTTTAATCCATGGACGAGTTCCATAGGGCCAGACGATCTCAATGGACCCTTAAGCTTCATCAATGGTGGCCGGAATCTTCAAAACTGTCGTCGGGAGGCGCTGGTTCAGCGGCGGCTTGCGGGGAGGCTTCGGTCGAGCTCGAGGTAGGAGATGGACAGGGAGCCGTTCGATCGGGCGAATAAAGGACATCGAACGGCCTGGATTTGAACCGGAGCGGCGCGATTAGATGAGCGGCTCGGATCTGGCGCGCGATTGGATGACCGGCCAGGATCTCTTCCGCGGGAAAAATCCGCGTCCCACATCGAAACGGCGCGGGATTTTCATGCGGTATATCACCCAAGCGCTCTCCGCTACTCCGTAATTGAACCTCTCCCTCCACGGTGCCGCCCCGCACCGTGTTCTCCCTGCGGGCGCGCCCTGCGCCCACTCTGCTCCCTGCGGGCGCGCTCCTAGCGCCCACTATGCACACACGGGTGCGCGGGATTCACCACCGCGTGCCCTCGGGGTTTATACACGGCCCCTCTGCGCTCCTCCGGGCATGCCCCAGGCACCCATGCGGTGTCCTTGGGTGCGCCCCCTGCCTCAAGGTTGCTGCCCTGGCCTTGAGGGTTCCCCATGGGCGTGGTGACCTTGAGTCCCACATGTGCCTTGGGTGATGACCCTCGGCTGGCCTCCTTGGTGGCCTCTTTTTTTTTGGCAAAGTAAATGTAAATACTTTGTTAAAAACAAAGTTCTCCTCCATATAAAACATGCCAAGTGCCAAGCCACTTCTTCCTCTTCATTTCTTCTCATCTTCTTCTTAAGAATTCCTCCATTCCTCTTAAACATTTAATCTTCACTTAGGAGTGAAATTCCTGAAGGGTCTTCCTTCAACCGATGCTCCTGAATCAAATAATTCATCAACATTCTTCAATGATCCAATCAGAGATCAAGTTGGATCATCTTCAATTCATCATGCACTAAGAATTAGTACATGGGCTTCATTAGCACCACTTCATCCACTTAGTGATTGTGGATGGATCACTTCAACTCCTCATGCATTGTCAATACAATGCATGGTCGTCTAAAGCTTGTTGTGACATTGTATCCAGTTGATACAAGTTCTTAGAACTTAAAGAGCAGCTCAGCAATCGTCATATTTCCATGGAGAATGTTTCAACCATATTCTCCAATGCCACTTAGTGAATCTCCTAAGTGACATTCCTCTAAGTTCCATGTCCATTCTCCATTCTTTACCATCACCATCACATCCTTTGACATTCACATCTTGACTCCTTGACATCCATCCATTCCAAGACAACTTCATGCCTCATTGACAACAAATGCAACACAATGTACATCAATCTCCCCCTTTGTATTTGTTTTCAATACACTCCTTCACCACATATGAATGGGTCAATATGTGTGCCAATATTTTCTCCCCCTTATTGGCAATCAAATTCAAAGGTGTGGTGTGGTTCTCTTTCAAAAATATCTTCCTCCCTTTGAATAGCATCTTCTTGAAAATCACTAAGAGAGGGATGATGCCACATGTTCTTCTTTAGCAAAGAACCTTTAGTAAATCAACTCTAAGTCTACTTGGGCTAACCCGGTGTAGAAAACAAGAGTGATGTAACCAAGGTACTCAATGCTGTCCAACATTAACTACACATGTGAGATCATGCTTCAGGGGTTTGAAATTTTTCAGATATAACAATGAATTGCTAAATCCTGCACATACTTCACAAAACTCATTAGAAAGTTCAGGTGCAAAGATAAATCTCCCCCTTTCATCCATTTTCTTAAGATGATATTAATTTCAGAACATCATCTTCTTCAGATTTGCTCCCCCTCAAGGGGTGCACTCTATTCAATCCAAACCATCCTCCAGATGAGAATGATCATCATCTTCAATTCCCTGCAATGTTAGCACATGTATATACCAATAGTATAAGGGAATAAGATGGAACCTCCTTGGTTCATCAATGTGAACAACATGGTTGAGAAGATTCTCTCAACTGAGATGTCCCATTTTCACCATTCTTCACACTTGCACATTTGATCTTCATTGATGATTGTGCTCGTGTGGATCTCAACACATCTTCATGTGAAATCTTCTTCTTCCCTTTTTCCTTAGCAATTGCCAGAACTTTATCTTCAGCTTTTTGCAGATCTTTGGCAAGTTGCAACTGATTTGGCCATATGACTAGTAAATCACTTGGAAGAGTGGCCTCAGTTCTGGAAGTTCCACATGGTTCCTTAGATGCTGTCAAGCTACCTTTATTAGGCAACTTGTTTTCAATCAATCCCTTCTTCTTTTGGATTGATTGTCTGTTTGGGTTCAGTCTGCTTCTATTTAGTTTCATGGCTTCTTTACAAAGGTCCATGATGTGTCCTTTCGTTCCACAGTAGAAGCACTTCTTCTTGGTGGTCCTTCTGGATGACTCACCCTTCTTGGAATTAGAATCCAAGGACTTATCTTCCTTTTTCAACATCTTCTTGGGAGCTTCTTCCACTTTCTTATGATTGCTTCCCAAGGATTCTTTCTGAGCCAGGTTCTGTGATCTTTTCTTCTTTCCAGCTTTGGATACAGTTGGAGATTGACATGTATCATTCTTTTGACCACTTTTACAACCATCCCAGATGTTGTCAAGTAATCCAAATCTGTTAGCAGTAAACAGATGTCTCTGGACCTGTGGATGTTGCTTCTTTTCTTTTGGCTTGCTCCCCCTTGGCATGGGCTTCCTTTGTGCTTTGACATTTAGTGGATTGTACCAACAATCATTTGCACAATGCCCATACTTGTTAAAACACCAACATTGACCCACAAATCTTGACCTCTTGATTCCTTCTGATTGTAGGGTACTTGTCATGAATTGTTGTGCTATTTCAGGAGAGCTCTCTTTCTTCACTGTCTTCATCCATACTTGTTTGGATTCATTCTTCCATCCTGCACTTTTAGTAGAAACACTTTTAGAAGAATAATTACAAGATGGTATGGATGGTACCTTCTTTTTAGAAGTTGTTGCCCTTTTATTAGAGGATGTCTTTCTCTTAGAATCATCCTGCTCAAAGCATACTTGAGTAGCAACATGTCTTCTTCTAGCTGACTGGGAGGATTCAGCTTTAGGTGATTGCAGATGTTTCAATATCACCTCCAGTTCTAAGTATTTCATGTTGAGGGAGTTCTTCTCATCCTCAACAGTTCTTAGCCTTCCTTCCCATTTCTCTTCCAGCTGCTTTATCTGGTCTTCATGCACCTTTTTCATTTCAAGCAATGAGTTGTCAAGCTCCTTCACCCTTTTTACTTTGTCTTCAAGTTGAGCATCTTTAACAACTATTGATACTCTATGCCTCTTCTCCAGTGCATGGTAAACATCTTTGATTATTACTTTAAAGATTTCTTTCTCAGAAAGGCTTCTTTGCAATTCTTCAGCAGTGTCTTCATATCTTTCATTGCAAAGAGAAACTATTTCATCTTTAGCCTTCACCAGCTTTCTGAGAGTGTTGGTTATGCCAACCCTTTTAGCCAATTGATCTTCCATTGCATTGGCTTCTTCTTCTAACTGTGATTTTTCTTCATGAAGAACAAGGACGCCTGTAGCTATACACATTGCCAATTCCTTGGGGACAGTCTTCTGAAGATATTTGATTGCATTTAGAAGATCATAGTTTCTTCCATCTTCATCACAGCTAGAGCAGGCTTCATCAGAAGAATGATAAAAGGAATTGTCATCTGATGTGACTTTCACATTTCATTCCATAGAAGGAGTTTCTCTGATTGCAGCAACCTTCTTCTTCATCTTCTTGGCCTGTTTCTTCTTTCTATTTTTCTGAGTCTTGGCAGATATCTCTTTTTGAGGCTGGTCACTCATTTCCTCAAATCTGCACTTAGTAAAGACTCCCTTGGATCTTTTAGAGGCATCCTCCCTTTGATACCAATTGAAGTGCCCAGGTCAGTGTGAATCACTGAGAGGGGGAGGGGGTGAATCAGTGATCCTTTAAAACTTTTTACTAATTGATTCCTTATCAATTAAACCTATATGGATGGTTAAAGCCTCGATCCACTCTTCTTGTATCTCTCGACCTTTCCCGGATAATGCAGTAATGAAAAGGCACAGGACACAAGGATTTACAAGGTTCGGCACCAAAGGCCTACATCCTTGCCATGCTCTCCCAGCATGGATTCTCCATTATAACCTGTTAAAATTACAATGGTCGATACAGAGTCCCACTGTATCTCTCCTGAGTCCCACAGGAGGGTCTTTATACTGCGTCCCACAGTGTTACCAGAGTCCCACTGGCCTGCTCCAGAATCCCACTGAAGACTTCTTCTCCCTGAGTCCCACAGGGTCTTCTCTTGGCTCCTCGAGTCACACGAGTAGCTCTTCTCCACTTTAAGTTCTTCAAGTATCCTCAGCAGCCTGGGATAAAGGCTGCTGGCCTTCTCTTCTTCTGATCACTTGTGGTGAACAGGTCTTCTCGTCTTGCTCAGGGTTTATCTCCTTCTTCTAAGGATGACCTGGCCTCTCTCCAATTACTGAATACTCAGACAATTGATATCTTTATCTTCGGTCTGGTCCAGTCTCAGTTCAATTCAACTTCATGCACTGAGTGCATGGCTTCTCTGCTTCCTCACGCACTGATTGCATGGCTTCTCAAAACTTCAAGATCTTCTGTCTTGGACAACTGAAATGCACACAGCCAGATTTAGCTTTGTTCACGTGTGCACGTGCATGCATGCATGCATGCACTCTCCTTCTTCTCTTCTTGGTGCAGTAAACCCTTAGAGGGTGTAGTCAACTATAGCACACACCTCCATCACAATCTTCACACACTATATTCAAATTGCTCACACACTTAGAAGTGTGTTTTACTTTAGTGTGGAACTTCTTCTTCTTCTTCTAATGTGTATACACTTTTAGTGCACACACTAGGCTCGGCCTTCACTTGTTAAGCACACACAAATTATTCACTTTGCACACACACTTGAATGAGTTCTTCTTTGTTGTGGCCTACACTTCATTTCTCGCACACACCCAAGGCTACGTCCTCTTTGTTAATTTTGCACACACAAGCCGTAGAGTCTTCACTTTGCACACACAAGGCTATGCCTCGGGTCCTCTTCTCCACTTGGCACACACTTGGCCCGTAGGTGTTCTTGTCCACTTTGCACACACACAAATGTGGTGGCCACACTCCTTTTGCTTCAAACTTTCCCACGGCCTTCTTGTTCTTTTTCACTTAGCATGTACACACAAAATGTGTGATCTTCACATTGCACACAAGAGATGCAAGTCTCGGCCTTCACTTCTTCTTGCACACACAACCCGTAGGGTTTCTTACTCCACCAAACTCCTGCCTTCTTCTGTTTTTGCACACACAGCCCGAGTGTCTTCAAACAGAGGCGCGCAAGGGTCACTTGGATCCAAGGCTGGTCGGGCGCGCAAGTTCCTCCTTCCGCGGGGCGCGCAAGTGCAACACCCGCGGGATCTTCCTCCTGCAGCGCAAGGGTGCGGGCAGAGAGGGAACAAGAGTCTCGAGCGCGCAAATATGCGGCTCGGCTCCTTCCTGTCGCGCAAGAGAGGCGCGCAGGGACCTCCTCTTTTCTTCTTTCGCGCAAGGGATGTGCAAAAGGAACCAAACGGAGCAAGGGGTGCTCCGGGCTTCACTGCCGCGCAAGTGTGCGCGCAGGGCTTCGACTTCGTGAGGCACAGAGTGCTTCTCACGGGACTTCTTTCTTCAAAAACTCAGCAAGCATTCTCGAGGGCTCGGCCTCATTTATATAGGCAGAGGAGAGGCGGTTCTATCCGTGTGAAATAACTTCAAACTCCCGAGATCTTCGGATCTTCAAACATATTTCCAAATATTGTTTTTTTTATTCTCGGTTTCACGTGGGCTCCCTTTATTTTTTGTTCCTCTACGTGCATGCGACTCATAACGCATGCACAACCTTCGGTTTAGGCTCATCCCATGCAAAAACACCAATACCATATCCTCGGCACCTTCGGTTTGCCTCGGCCGAACATCGGGTTCTCCATTTCGTGCATGCAGGCTCATTTTAAACCATGGACGAGTTCCATAGGTCCAGACGATCTCAATGGACCCTTAAGCTTCAACAATGGTGGCCGGAATCTTCAAAACTGTCGTCGGGAGGCGCTGGTTCAGCGGCGGCTTGCGGGGAGGCTTCGGTCGAGGTCGAGGTAGGAGATGGACCGGGAGCCGTTCGATCGGGCGAATAAAGGACATCGGACGGCCTGGATTTGAACCGGAGCGGCGCGATTAGTTGAGCGGCTCGGATCTGGCGCGCGATTGGATGAGCGGCCAGGATCTCTTCCGCGGGAAAAATCCGCGTCCCACATAGAGACGGCACGGGATTTTCATGCGGTATATCACCCAAGCGCTCTCCGATACTCCGTAATTGAACCTCTTCCTCCACGGTGCCGCCCCGCACCGTGTTCTCCCTGAGGGCGCGCTCTGCGCCCACTCTGCTCCCTGCGGGCGCGCTCCTAGCGCCTACTATGCACACACGGGTGCGCGGGCTTCACCACCGCGTGCCCTCGGGGCTTATACACGGCCCCTCTGCGCTCCTCCGGGCGTGCCCCAGGCGCCCATGCGGTGTCCTTGGGTGCGCCCCCTGCCTCAAGGTTGCTGCCCTGGCCTTGAGGGTTCCCCATGGGCGTGGTGACCTTGAGTCCCACATGTGCCTTGGGTGATGACCCTCGGCTGGCCTCCTTGGTGGCCTCTTTTTTTTTGGCAAAGTAAATGTAAATACTTTGTTAAAAACAAAGTTCTCCTCCATATAAAACATGCCAAGTGCCAAGCCACTTCTTCCTCTTCATTTCTTCTCATCTTCTTCTTAAGAATTCCTCCATTCCTCTTAAACATTTAATCTTCACTTAGGAGTGAAATTCCTGAAGGGTCTTCCTTCAACCGATGCTCCTGAATCAAATAATTCATCAACATTCTTCAATGATCCAATCAGATATCAAGTTGGATCATCTTCAATTCATCATGCACTAAGAATTAGTACATGGGCTTCATTAGCACCACTTCATCCACTTAGTGATTGTGGATGGATCACTTCAACTCCTCATGCATTGTCAATACAATGCATGGTCGTCTAAAGCTTGTTGTGACATTGTATCCAGTTGATACAAGTTCTTAGAACTTAAAGAGCAGCTCAGCAATCGTCAGATTTCCATGGAGAATGTTTCAACCATATTCTCCAATGCCACTTAGTGAATCTCCTAAGTGACATTCCTCTAAGTTCCATGGCCATTCTCCATTCTTTACCATCACCATCACATCCTTTGACATTCACATCTTGACTCCTTGACATCCATCCATTCCAAGACAACTTCATGCCTCATTGACAACAAATGCAACACAATGCACTTCAAACCCCATACTAGTTTATTTTATGATCATCCTATGTTTTAATTTTTTTAAGGGATCATTGAATGTTCAAAAGGATTTGACATTGTTAAGGTGCAAGTGTGAGTGATGTAAAATATATTTTTGTAGATAATTCATATTATACATTTATATATTTTAATTTTATATCTTTTTCCAAATAAAATTAGACCAAAAAGTATCCTAAGATGTATAATGAACTGTATATTTTTAGTTACTTTTTATAGAAACAATATATAATAAGTTTTTAGTATCAGGTCTAGGAATACAATTGTAAATTTTTTACACTTATGGAGATGAGCGAATTTATGTCATACAAGGGAATTACAAGATAATAAAATTTAATAGGGCTTAAAGAAAATTTAGAAGGGGATTTGTAAATTTGAGATGTTTGAAGATATCCCTTTTTATAAGTGAAAAATGGAATTTTTATGAGTACCCATTGTTTTTTAATAATGGAATACCACTGTTCATTGTGAAATGGTTTCAAGAGTGAGAAAGATTGATTTTTGTGGTGATATTATAGTGATAAATTCTCATATAAGAATGTAAACTCAATTTTTAAAAGGTTTGAATTCATTTATACTTATATATTTACTTTTAATACTATTTTATCCAAGTAAATTATTTTAAAATAAAAAAAATAACATAACCCATCATTCCAAATTAGGTTATGTTGAACCTAGATTTAATATCCATTTAATATAACCCAATATTTATATAATAAAAATTTATCTTTTAATTTGTTACATTTAAGATATAGAAAAACTGTTTATTTATAAATTTGATGTTTTAACAATTATGTGTTATTATTCTCAGTAAAAATTCATTATAAATTATATATATATAAACAAAATTATATATATATATATATATATATTAAATTAATATAATATTAATTATGAAAAATATATTATTATTTTTTATTTTATAATCATTACACAGTATTAATAGAAAAATCATTAAAAATTACAGTTCCATAATTATAAATATAATTAGCTTTAATAATTTTAATCTCATTCTTATTCATAAAAACGATATTGAATTTTTCAAAAAAAAAATTGGTATATTTTTCTTTTCAATATTATATTTATTTTTAATATTTAATTTCTCAATGTGATAAATATCATTTTTAATGTGAGTGTATAAGGATATATTTTAGTGGGGAATATTTCATGAGTTTCCAAAATGTTTTAAATAAGTATAAATTCAAAAATTAATTTTTAAATGTTTTATAATAATAGTTATAAAAAATATATATATTTTCAAAATATATTAAAAAAACATTTAATTCATTCTTATGTTATGATAATTTCATAAAAGTGATAGTTTTTTTTGAAAAATCTGTATTTTCAATATTCAACTAAACTTGAATTATTTGAGATAAAACATTAATAATTTACACTAACCGAATTTTTAAATAATAAAATGAAACATGAATTTCATGTTAAAAAATTAAAATTCTAATATTTTTAAATTTTTCTTTTTGAAGAAAATATAATACTTAAAGAAGAAAATGATTTTATAGAAAAATTAAACTTTACATGTGAACTTTTCTTAATACAATTTTTATTAATTTACACTTGATTATAATATTTTTATATAACCTAGGTTTTATTATTTATAAAATTTTCTTAACTAATATTTCATGGATTATTTAAGTTTGGTTTTTTGTGGGATAAATCAAAAGATTCAATATTTGTATAAGGAAAAATATAATAAGAAATCTATTGTTGTTACACTAATGCATGGGTGGCCCTTCATAACTTAACCTATCTTTTTGTAGTTAGATATGAGAAGGTGTGATGGAATATAGGTGAATATATACCTAGTGAGGTCAGTATGTATCATTTATTAGGGAATAATGAATAACAAGGAAAAGGATTCTTGAACACATGGAATATAGCCTTATGATGAATAGTGTTTTACTAGATGTATGACCTACTAAATGTGTGGTTTTTATATTTCTGTTTGAACTAAAAAATTTAAGAATATGTATTTTTATAAAATTAAATCAAACACTATATAGAATTATTATCTTTTTATGCTTGTTTGAGAGGATCGTACCATATATTTTAGTTATAAATAATAAATGCATTTTTTTGGTTTATGTCATGCGATACGGAATTTTATGGAATATAATTTTTGGAAACAAAATTTTGATTTTTTCTAATGAATGTAAATAAATTATATATATTTAAATGAAAATAACCCTTTTAGTATGGTTTCCATGATATATATAGCTTTATGAAAGTGTTTTTGGGATTACACCTAAGGTGCACAAATGGTGTAGTTTACTTATAGATCACTAGGAAAGATCCTTATCGAGGGCGTGATTGTGGATGATAACTAAAGGGTATGCCTATATATATGAGTCTAATTCCTATAAATTTATGATTGGAAAGTTAATTATGATTAGATTTTTAGGGGATATATTTCAATATTGAAAGGTATGTGTCTTATGCATATATCACATTACATTTTATATCAAATAAAAGTCATGAATATTGTACAAACATGATAACCATTGTTGATGGAATAAGGAAATAATGATTTTCAGGGACTAAACATGGTAGGAGGACCTTTTGGATAAGTCAAGGAAACAACTTAATATGGAGGCCCATATATTTGATCCTTATTTCATTGATCCATTTCTAGTGCATAAAAGGCATGAATGTTTTCCAAATATGCCTAAAATAGTTTACATCAAAATAGAAGGCTGGTTTTCAAGAATTAAACTTTGAATTAGAAAAGCCAAGATATATTAAGGATTTTACCAAAGAAGAAGGCCCATATATAAGATTCATGTCTCCTTCAGTGAACCAAAGGTTAGAAAAATTAGCCCTATGGTAGTCAGGAAGAGCATCTTGATCCCCTATGGGTCTCACTAGTGTCCTATTGATAGAAAATATTATTATAAATGGATTAAAGGATAATTAATACCCTAAAGTAAATATAAATTAGGGATGGATATTTACGGGAGACCATTTATTAAATAAATACATGATCATAGGAGTGAATACTTATACTCATGACCTGATCATATATCTCAAGAGTTTGTAGAGGATGCCTTACTGAAACAGGATTTTCAAGGATGTAAATTTGGTGAAAGGAATATTAAATTTACATTTGGGTAGCCCAAACCAGGTTATATGACCTAAGTTAATGTATGTAAGTTATAGAAGATTGTTTACCAAAATTATGTTAAAATAATTAGGGGACATATGTTGGCCAAATGATTCATGATCTACTAGAAATTGAAAGACGGTGAGGAGAAACATGAGAGACCCCATTTTTCATAAAATATATGAGATACATGGAGGGGAAATAATTTGAATATATATTACTATAATTTTATTGAATTTATAATATTTTCTAAGGATCCCTCATGAACTGACACTAAAATAGGGATTTTTCATAGGGACCATAGGATGGGTCTACATAGAAGGACCTTGTGGAGGGGCATCACATAAGGACCATGCGTAGGGGCCTCATATAAGATTATTATTGTATAATACTAATGGAAAAGATCTCATGAACATATATCCTATACTAGGAATCTTGGAGGAGACCTTATGGATGGAAGCTTATAGATGTGTCTACAAATGTGCCTTTATAGGAAAGCCTCTCGAGCAGATCCCATAGAAGATATTTTTGGACTAATCCAGTGGAATGGAGGTTCATGGTCCGAACCCCAAGGAAGATTTTCATTTCTCTCCCATCTTCTGATCTCAACCAATGGATTACTCGGTGATTAATTTCAAAAAATGATTTATCTAAGTAGAATGATTAATCTAAAATGGGAATCCTTGTCTTGAATTCTATTCCATATAATATAAGAAGCCTCCACAATGTGTCCCTATACCTTTATCCATGTGACATATATATCATTAAAAAATGGATTTGTCCATAATTTATTGGGACAATCCAATAACATCCTTCTAAAATATGTATGCATGTAAGGAATATGACTCCATGTAAGAAGTACATGTTCATAATATAGGAGTGGACATTTAATTTAGTTTATGGTATTAAACCCTGTCAACCATTCCATGATGAAACCACATGGTGGTGTGAAATTTCTTCTTTATCATCATGATCTATGACACTGGTTTTAAAAGTCTATATGTGTAAAAAATGAAATAACTACCACATTTATAATTAAAACTTTACTCATTAATGTCACCATGATAGTTAAATGGTATCATGTTTTTTCCATGGGGCCATGATGTAATTACCTAGATTTTATAGGATCTACATTTTATTATTGGGTATGTTTAGATGTTTCAAAAACTAATAAATTTCCTCAGTAATATATTTATTTTTATAATTTTCCACAATAATATCTTTTTTAATTCCCTTATACACTTTTTTTTCCATAAAATAGAAGTTTATAAAACCTAGATATATAGTTGTATGGGTTTTACATTGGAAATTAGATGTAAATGGCCTATGTATATTTTTGACCACTGGGAGAGTACCTGAATCCTATACCAGATAGTGGTAATTTGGGAAGGTTAGTGAATTAAATGTTTTTCTAGTGGAAATTTTTGAATTTAACTGATATTATGGATTTATTTATAGATTGTGGTACACATAGTGAGTATGAAATGTCATGTAATAGGGATAAGCTTTATTATTTGTAGAGTCTCCAGTGTGAAACTATGCATTGGAGCCCTACATATTTTTTAATTTCTTGGGTTTGATGTTGGGTGTTTTGTGGACTAGTTCATACAGTATAATCAAACATTTGTGTATGATATCAATGAATTTGAAATATATAAATGTAACTACATGTATGAAATTACTAAAAAGTTGGTGAAATTTGCCATTACTGTGATATTTGAGCCACTATGTTTATATGTTTTGTTAGTGTGGTGACATTATTCCAAGATACTTTCACACATGACCAAGAAAAATGACTCATAGCATGATCTATACATTTCATTTAAGTGATGAACATTAATTTTGATTGGTATGATCACCAGGAATATGGGTTATTATGAAGATTGGTTATTTCGGTTTCAGTGTCAACATGGTCAATGTTAACATAATCTGTTGATTGATTCCATGCATAGGTATTCTGTCAGTGGTTCAATTTTTTAGTGACGCAGGTGGAGGATTCATGGTGAAAATAGGTGTCATTTTCAGGGCCCATCCCCCGACGACTGTACCGTGACTAACCATACCCCACCTTCCATAGGCCAGGGGCTGGAGACTAGCACCGAAGGTATATTTCCCTAAAACCAAGAAGGCATTTCCTTTATAACATGTAAACACAAAAAATCAAGCACCCAGATGGATACGAACACAAGGTAAACTGAATAGTAAATAGAGTGTGTATAATAAGTAATATAGGATAGAATTCAAGCCCAACAGAAAGTACAAGAAACTACAAAGTACAAGTAAATTGGAACAACTCCGGTGAAAACCCACCAAGGATCCTACATGAAGTTTAGGTACTGCTCTCGAATGGTCGTCTCTATGGTACGCCTTGACTAGGGACACCTTCGAGCTACCACCAGTCCTAGTAACCTCATCCCCAGTTAGCCGTGTCTGTTGTCTTCACCAAACATAGTAGGGTGTGGGTATATACCATGTAGGGGTGAGTATAACAATACTCAGTACGGAATCTGAGACCCTCAAGGTCTCACAAAATCTAAAAAGGATAATCCACAAAGCATGAAATCAACTGACAACCCTACTTAGGCATATGCCCATACAAATACCTAAGTTATCACGTATAACCATATCAATAATGAGGAAACACAGGGTCTAACTCAAAATCCCAAACCTCAACTATTCAAAAAAGGAAGAAATGCCATGAAGGTAAGTACCACACTGGTACACAACCTATAAGAATACCACCAAGGTATTAATAGGAATGAAAGTACCACACAGGTACGCCACACAGAATAATACCACAAAGGTATCACCACGAAGGAAAGGAGTCAGCTCATACCAGGTATAACCTTTGTACGATAGTGAAGATGATTAGATATAACTACTGAATCATCTTACTTAGTTAAGAGGTAGACCCATGTAGGATCCTAAATCATCATCATACCCACAAAGGTTCATAGTATATCGTCAAACCCACACAGGATCCTAGTACATTATCAGACCCACACATGATCCTAGTACATCGTTCGACCCACACAGGATCCTAGTACATTTTCAGACCCACACAGGATCCGAATAAATTGTTAGACCCACATAGGATCCCACTACATCTTTAGACCCACATAGGAACCTAGTACATCATCAGACCCACATAGATTCCTAGAGTGGATCCATGTGGAATCCTCAATTACAGACCCACTAAGGATCCCTTTCTCATGGTACAACAAACAAGAGGGTTTCCATTCAAAGCTTACTCATCTCTTGGAGGGTCCACATTTCAAGCCATTGGTCGAAAATAAAAATCCCACGAATTCCCAAGAAAATGTATACCAAAGGATCACTATGTAACTGGGGTCTCAAAGCAATAGATGGTGCATCAATCGGACACCCTATCTATAAGTTATTAGCCTTTTAGTCTCGAGGGCCCGATTGGATTCATGATCGATCCCACCCAACTATAACCCAACATTATCCAAATCTAAAGTGGGGTATACCAAAAGGAAATTCTCACTCAAAGGTTTTCTGGCGCCACATACAGTTCTTTAAACGGACACCTGTAGTTTAAGTTATGGGCGAAAGAACTTATAGGGTAAAAACTGGTCTGGGTCTGGTCTGACCCGGCCTAACCCGACTGGGTCGTCCCGGCCCGGTTTGGGTCAACCCAGCCCATGATGGACAGCCCAACTAGGCCTCATGCGGGTGGGGGGAGTGACACGTCCCCAGATTCCACTCACCGAATGGCCGAAGCCATTTGGTCGCCAGCAGCATGCGGGACCCACTGCGGGTCCCTCTCGGTCTAGCTTGGCCACTCGAAACGGCTAGACCCTTGCCTCCCAGTGGAAAATCATGTGACTCCCCTCTATGGATGGCCGAACCCCAACTATATTTCCTTCGCCGTCGTAGCCCTAGCCTCGTCCCTTGCTCTGCCGCAGCCGACGGGATGTGATCCTTCTCCAGCGGTGCGGTTGCGTCGCCCCCGTCTTCGCGGACAGTCGTGGTGCCGGCCGCCGTTCCTGGGCCCCACCAGTGCCAATAGCCAGCACCATTTTCTATCTTCCTATGTTATAAATATTGCATCAAAAAACACAAGGTATTGGGGAGACGTTGGGTGATGTTCGTTTGTCCTGCACCCTCAACATTACAGAGATATCAAGCGGTTCAACAACTTTTGAATCCCGAAGAACATCAAGATCGGTTAAGGGGTATTTAAAAACTCATTCCATACCTCATAGGTTTTTTGACGTCATGAGGAGGGAAGAATAGATATTGGTTTTTCCTTGTTGAATACATCCCATGATGGAGGATGTCACGGGGAAGGAGCAGAAGTCGTTGGAGAACGTCGACGTTCTTTATTGGAAAAGCGTTCTTCGCTGGAGAAGAAGAATTCCTCCAATGTTCTCTCCAAATTCCCCAATGCCAACACATTCCCCAATTCCGGCAAAAAATTAATATACAAAATAGTAAATTATGTTTTATTAATTTAATATATAGATGGCCATTAATTATGAATGTGTTGGAATAATTAATTTAGAGGATACCAAAGGTCACCTACCTCATTAAAGAGGAAGTTCAAGAGTGGGGTGGTCCCCACATTTAAGAATTGAAATAGGGGGTTTTATTTCGGGCGGTCCCCACCTCCAATGATCTCAATTGGGAGGATAAAAATAAAATAAAAGTTATTTTATATTTTATTTTTATACCACGAAAAACACAAAAAATAACCTTCACCCTCGACCAACTGTCATCAGGGTGAAAGTCTATTTATGAGAATACCAGCACTGTGAGGTCAATAGTTCCCTCAGATTTCAATTCCAAGCACTGGTTCAAATGTTAAAAAATCCCACTTGCATGTTTACTGAACATACATGAATAATAGTTCATAAATTCATTCCAGGCACACCGGGCCTCAGAATCACGCGTCGTAAATTTTCACGGACTAGTAAAATTCCCATATAATTAAAAATAATAATTTTTACATGGAAACTCTAGGTCATTAAATTCTCCCCACCTCAAGGCTTTGCATCCCTAAAATCCACAACTCAATCTAAGGATACAAGTAGGGGGTACTGAGCATGTATATGGGCCTCTCGCTCCCATGTGCTCTTCTGGAGGTTCCCGTGCTGCCAACATACACACACCAAAGGTATAGACCATCCCTGAAAGACCCACTCTTGTTGATTCTGAATCTCCACTGAATCCTTCATAAACTTTTTCCCATAATCAATGTCTAGCTCTCCATGGTCGATGATGTGAGATGGGTCATGCATGTATATCCTCAACTGGGATACATGGAAAACATCGTGCATCTGGTGCAGCTGAGGTGGAAGAGCTAAGTGGTAAGCCACCTCACCAACTCTAATGAGGACCTGGAAGGGTCTGACGAACCTCGAAGATAACTTGCCACCCCGATCAAATCTGCACAAACCACGTCGAGGTGAGACCCATATAAAGACATGATCACCATCCTCAAACTCCAGAGGTCTACATCTCCTATCGGCATAAGACTTATGCCTGCTCTATGTAGTCTTCATCCGCTCCTGGATGACCTACACCTTCTTCGTGGTAGCCCGTACCATATCTGGTCCCATGAGTGTTGATTCCCCTAGGTAAGTCCCGCAAAAAGGCGATCTGTAAGGATGTCCATACAATGCCTGAAAAGGTTCCAACCTAATGGCAGAGTGATAGCTATTATTGTATGACAACTCCACCAAAGCCAAGTGATCCTCCCAGCTACGACCAAAGTCAAGGACACAAGAACATAACATGTCCTAGAGGGTTTGAAAGGTCCGATCAGTCTGGCCATCCCTCTAGGTATGGAAGGCAGAGCTCATGTGAAGCTACGTCCTGGAAGCCTCCTACAATCCCTTCCAATACTGGGATGTAAAACATGCATCACGATATGAGAAAATCGTCGAGGGTACTCCATGTAGCCACAAAATCTCTTGCACATATAGGCATGTCATGTTCTCTATTGAACCCTGCTCTCTTATTGGTACGAAGTGGGACAAATTGGAGAGTCGGTCGAATATCACCCATATAGAATCATGTCCCCTAGATGTACATGGATGTATTATCTTGAAGTCCATTGATATCCCATCCCACTTCCACTCTGGGACCTCTAAAAGTTGAATTAATCTTGCTGGTACCTGATTTTCTGTATTCACTTTCTGACAAGTGAGTCACCGAGAGAAAAACTCTTCTACTGCTTTCTTCGTTCCCAGACACCAATGCTATAGTCAGAGATCCTGGTACATTTTCGCCACTCCTGGATGTACCGCTAGTGGGGATTTGTGGAACTCCCTCAACACTTCCTCCTGAAGAAACATTGGTACCATGGTTCATCCTCTAAAGAGGATGACGTGCTCCCCACCTTCAGAAAATACATCATGTACATGTCCTGTGGATATCTGAGCACGTCGAGTCTTCCAGTCATCATCCCCACACTAAGCCTCCCTGACTCGCTGAAGATGTGGGGGAGTGATTGTAAGAGACTGAAGAAAAGTTGCTCCATCTTGATCCAAAAAGGATATCTGCAAAGAGGCCATTTGCCTTGTCGCCTCACCTCGAATGCGTATACCATATCTCCTGTTGAGTGCATCTGTTATAACTTTCCCCTTCTCTGGAGTATAGACTAACGCGAAGTCATAGTCCTAGAAGAACTCAGGATAACATCTCAATCTCGCGGTCATATCCCTAGGAAAGCATATATACCTAAGACACTTTTGATCCTATTATACTATAAAATTCTCTCCCATTAATTAATGTCACTACATCTTCAAGGAGAAAACCACTACTGCTAACTCCAGGTCATGAGTAGTGTAGTTTTGCACATGTTGTTTCATCTATCGAGACCCAAATGCGATCACTACTCACTCCTACATCAGGACACATCTGATCACGGTCCTTGATGCATCGTAGTTGACTACGTACCCTATGCCATCCTTCGGTAGCCTCATGATGGGTGCACTAGTCTGTCGTTACCTCAGATTCTGAAAACTCCACATGAATCCCTCCGACCAAATGAAGTGTTTCCTCTTCTATGTAAATGCTTATAAAGCTGTTGAAACTCTTCAGAAATCTGGAGCAAACCTCTAATACTATCCATCCAAACCCAGGAAACTTTGTACCATCGTCACACTTCTGGGAGGCTCCCAAGAAAGTACCACCTTAATCTTCCTTAGATCCACTGAAAATCCAGCTTTTGGGATGACATGTCTCAGAATGATAACCTCTCAAATCTAGATCTGGCACTTCAAGAGCTTACTATAAAGTCGGTGCTCTCAGAGTGTGTCCATTACTACTTGCAAATGATAGGCATGCTCTTCCTCGGTAGCCGAGTATATCAGAATGTCATTAATGAAGACCACCACAATGTGATCATGGAATGGGGGAAAGATCTTGTTCATGAGTCCCAGGAACACCGCAGGAGCATTGGTCACACAAAATGGCATAAAAACGAACTCATAATGGATGTAATGACATAGGAAAGCCATCTTATGTACATCCTTGTCTCGTACTCTGAGATTGGGATAGCCTGGCCTGAGGTTTATCTTTGAGATCCATCGTTCTCCTTTCAGCCGATCAAAGAGGTTGTCAATCCTCGATAGTTGGTACTTATTCTTCATGGTCACTTGGTTCAAGCACTTATATTAAACACAAAGCATCAATCTCCCATATTCCTTCTAGGAGAACAAAATCATGGCTGCCCAAGGAAAACCACTGGGCCGGATGAAACCCTTCCCATATAAGTCCTCAGGATGTACCCGAAGCTCACAAAGCTCCATGGGAGCCATCCGATATACTGGTGAAGATATTGGTGTCATCCCGAGGTACAAGTCAATGTAAAAGTCCACCTATCTATGAGAAGGTATACCTAAAACATCATAAGGGATGACATCCATGTACTGGTCCACTACTACGAGATAACTCAGACTCTCCACATCAACCGCTCTGAGGGTAAGGCTATCCAACTGATGTGTAATTTGTTTCACCCTCCACCGGGTAAGTCCATCAGGTGCTAAAAAGTCTCCCTTATCATCAGTGAAGGTAAACCTGGCCCTATACATGCGGACACACCACACTTTCCACCTAATACAGTCAATCTGAGCATGGACTATAGATAACCAGTGCATACCCAAGATGGCGCCGTAATGACTCAATGTCACTACTAATAGATCCTAGCCGAATATCTCGCCTCCAAGAGTAAGCTATCACTACCAGCACTAGTGCATAATCATTGAATCCACTATCTTAAAAATACATAGATTTAAGGATAGATCCTAATAATAGGTTGGAATCTCGGACCTCCGAACGAGGGCAGTGGAAATAAAAGAATTACTATCTCTTGTGTCTATAATTACTGCAGCTAATATGGATTAGACACAGCTCATACCTCGTATAATCTTCAGAGCACCATGGTTTTAGGCCTCATCTACCTGGATCTAATCGCTTTCCATGTCCATCTACTCCCTATGGTTAGGGTGGGCCACCTAGTGGTGGTGGTGGTAAAATCTCAAATCGTTGCACACCACCATCTACATGTCCAGCTCCTCTTCCACGTCTGCCTTCTTCCTACGGACCTCCTCGGTCGAACCTCTATCTCTGCCTGGGACGTCCCTCGACTGTCTTCTGATCATATGTACGGTGGGTCAGACAGTCCCGAGCAATGTTACCCTGCCCATGACATGTGAAACACTGCCTTCTCCACGCATGAATGAATCTGTCTCTAGTTCCCCACACAAACGATCAGGAGTAATGTGGTCATCCAACTATAGGTCTGGTCCTCTTGGACCTCTGTGACATCTCTTTGCTTCCAGCTATATAACACTCCGCTACATGATGTCCAGTGGTGAGTCTCACTCCTAGTGACTACTCAGCAAGGAAACTCTCCACTAAGAGGGCATGCTCTAACACCCCTGCCTGCGTTAGTATTCTATGAGAAATCATAGAAGCCGTGATATCCTACCTAAGTCCCTGCTCAAAGGTCTAGTCCCTAAAGAATGGGTCTTGCACCTTATTAGTGGAGTAGCATGAGGGGTCATTGAACCTCGATCAGTATTGAGCCACAATCATGTTTCTCTGCTCCAGATGAAGAAACTCTTATATGCACAGAGCGCAATGGTTTGCTGGAAAAAACTCTACCCAAAACAGGCTGTCAAAGTATGCCCAGAAAAGTGTCACATCATCATGAACCTAGAGCATCATGATCCATCATCTTCTTGCTACTACCAGTCGAAGAATAGAGGCATGGATCACCATGAGATCAGCCAGTGTTCCTACCAGTCAGAAGACTCTCACCACTACCTCCAGCCAATCCTCAACTACCTGTGGGTCCATCTCTCCCCTGAATCAGGGTGGCCTCTAGAGCTGGAACTCTTGCAACGCGCTCAATAGGAATTCAACCTCTAATGCTAGAGATGGTCGAATTGGTGGGCCAATGGGTAATGGTACCGCTAGTGCCCCTATTGAAAGAGGGCCCTGCACCGAGGCCTCATCACTTAGAGGGATAACAGTGCATATTATACGTGTAACCCTAGCTGGTTTTCTACATGGAGGCATCCTGAAATGAAACAGGTGCACCACGATTAATAAGTTATACCTGGTGAGCAGACTCAAAGATTTCACAAAGAAAATGTTTCGAAACACACAAGAAATTAGTGTTTTCGTGAACTGAGTCAGAAATCAGAAGTCAAGGTCCTGGTGTATGGATACGTCGGTTGCCACACCAACCCTCGATTCCTTAAATTATAACCACACTCACCAAACTTAACACTATTGATGTTAAAAAGATCAGATTCATATGTTCTACTATAGAACCGACTCCTCTGATACCAATTTTTCATGACCCGTCACCCGGGGCGCGTGCTGTGACTACCCCATGCCCGCCTTTCATAGGCCATGGGCTGGCGACTAGCACCGAAGGCGTATTTCCCTAAAACTGGGAAGGAATTGCCTTTATAAACTGTAAACACACACATTTAAGCACACAACTTGATACTAACCCAAGGTAATGTTAATAGTAAATAGATTGAGTACAGTATGTAATAGGGGCCAAAATACAAGCCCAATGGAAAGTACAAGAAACTAAAAACTATAAGTAAACTAGAATAGCTCAAGTGAACACCCGCCAATGATCCTACCTGAAGGGTAGGTACAGCTCTCGAATGGTTGTCCTTGCGGTATGCCTTGACTAAGGTTCACCTCTGAGCTACCTCTAGTCCGGGTACCCTTGTCCTCAGTCAGCGGTGTCCATCATCTGCACCAAACACAACGGGGTGTGTGCATAGCCCGTGCATGGGTGAGTATAACGATACTCACTTGGGACCACGAGACCCTCAAGGTCTCACAAAATCCACAACGGATAAACCACAAAGCATGAAATCAACTGAAAACCCTACTTAGGCATATTACAATACATATGCCTAGGTTATCAATTATACCCAACTCAATCATGAGGAAACACAGGGTCCAAATCAAAATCTCAAAGCTCAACTATTCCACAAAGGTAGAAATACCCCGAAGGTAAGTAACACAAAGGTACACCACACAGAAGAATACCACCAAGGTATCACCATGAAGGAAAGTACCGCAATTTTATTACACATAAAATAATACCACAAAGGTATCACCACGAAGGTAAGGAATAAGCTAATACTAGGTATAACTTAGGTACGGTAGTAAAGATGAATAGATATAAATACTGAATCATCTTACTCAATTATAAGGCTGACCCACGTAGGATCCTAAATCATCATCAGACCCACAGAGGTTTCTAGTACATCGTCAAACCCAAACAGGATCCTAGTACATTGTGAGACCCACACAGGATCCTAGTAAATCATCAGACCCACACATGATCCTAGTAGATCGTCAAACCCACAAAAGATCCTAGTACTTCGTCAGACCCACACAGGATCCTAGAACATCGTCAAACCCACACAAGATCTGAGTAAATCATCATACCCATATAGGATCCCAGCACATCGTCAGACCCACGCATGATCCTAGTACATCGTCAGAACCACATGGATTTCTAGAGCTGATCAATGTGGAATCCTTAATTATAGACCCACGAAGGATCCCTTTCTCTTGTTACAGCCAACTATAGGGTTCCCAGACTAATATTGCTCATCTCTTGGAGGGTATGCTATTTAAGCCACTAGTTGATACTCCAACTACCATGAATTCCCATGAATAATTATCCCAAAGTTCCACCATGTAATAGGGGTCTCAATTAAATATATGGTGATTCAATTAGATTCCCGGTCTGTAAGTTATTAGCCTTTTATTTTCGAGGGCCTAGTTGGATTCGTGATTGATCCAACCCAACTATTCCCCAACATTATTCAAATATCAATTGGGTTTTACGAGAAGGACCTTCTCGCTCCATGGTTTCTGGAACCAGAGACGGTTCTTTAAATAGACACTCGTAGGTTATGTTATGGGCGAAAGAATGTATAGGGTCGAAACTGGTATGGGTACGGACCGACCCAGAGGGTCCGGCCCTACCTACGTTGGGAGGCCTAGATTGGCCTCCTGAGGTGGGAGGGGGGGAGTCGTGCACCCCCTACTTCCACTCACTGAAAGGCTGAAGTCATTTGGTCACCAGCAGCACGAGGGACCTGCCGCGGGTCCTGCTTGGTCCAGCTCGTCCGACCAAAATGGCAGGCCCCAGGAATCCTAGTGGCGTGTTGTGTGCCGCCCCTCCACGACCGACTAAATTCTAGCTTCCTTCCCTTTTCCACCACTTCACAAGCCATGATCCTTGATCCTCCTCACCCAATGGGCAACATCCCTTCTTCGGTGGCATGGCTACAACGCCGCCGTCTTCACGGCAATCCGTTTTGCTGGCCGCTGTTCTTGAGCCCCACCAGTTCCAATATCCAGCACTTGTTTCTGTCTTCCTCCATAGCAAATATTTCATCAAAAACCACAATGAATTTTGGAGAGTTCGGGCCATTCTCGTTTGGCCTGCACCTTCCTCATTATAGGGGTAACAAGTGGTTCAACAAAATTTGAATAAAAAAGAACATCAAGAATGGGTAAGGGGGATTTAAAACATAAAAACCTACCTCCAGGGGTTTTTGACGTTATGAGGTGGGAAGGAAGGATGTTGGTTTGTCATTTTTGATGACGTCCCACGTTGAAAGATGTCACGAGGAAGGAGCTGAAGTCATTGGAGAACATCAGCTTTTTTTCTTTGGAGAAGCGTTCCTGGCTCGAAAAGAAGAATTCCTCCAAAGTTCTCTCCCAATTCCCCTTTTCCAACAATTTCCCAAATTACACCCAAAAAAATAGCCAACATATTAAATTAATTTCATTATTTTAAAATAAATTAGTCCATTTATTATGATGGTGTTGTCATAATTAATTTAGAGGACACCAAAGGTCACCTCCCTCATTAAAGAGACAGTTCAAGAGTCTGGTGGACCCCACCTTAAATAAATAAAATTGGGGGCTTTAGTTTAGTGGTCTGGACCACCATGGATTTTAATTGGGAGGATAAAAATAAAATAATAGTTATTTTATATTTTATTTTTATTCCACAAAATACAAGAAAAATAACATTCACCCTCGACTAACTGCTGTTGGGGTGAAAGTCTCCTTATGTGAATATCGACGTTGAGAGTCCAACGGTGCCCTCAGATATCAATTCCGAGCACTGGTTCAAAATTTACAAAAACACACTCGCATTTTTAATAAAATTACCTGAAAATGAAGTTCATAAATTCATTCCGGTCACACCAGGCCTTGGAATCACGTGCTGTAAATTTTCACAGGATTTTAAAATTCCCATATAATTATGAAAAAATTACATGGAAATTATGGGTCTTTATAGTCATAGTGGGAATTCTATAAATGTTATTTGAAACAAATAACATAAATCATCATATGTTTCAAAAGAAACATACACTAGTAGAAACAAAGCTCTAAAACATCCTATGACTGGTAGGATCTCCAAGACATCAATGTACCATAATATAGTAAGATGGAGTATAAAGTAACTGAGAATGGAATAGAAGTTTTAGAAAGGTAGATTTCAATTTTAAACAAAACATAAATCAAAATATACATTATTTGGTTTATATATACCCGATTACCCCCATGGATCATGTGAAATTCCTTTTATTTTTTAAAACAAAATCAAAATGGTACCTCAGTGGAATGAAATGATCTTGTTGTAATCTAGTCTACACAAGATCATCATAGCTTGATGGAACCAAATTAAATTCCCTATATATAATCAAAACATGTATGAAACAACTAAAATTTCATTCATTCATTTGTGGGTTCTAGAATTCAAGATCAAATCTCTTGGGACTCTCGTATGATCCCTAGAAGTTCACATAATCCATCCACAAAATTTTATTAATGAATTATTGATATGCATTTTAATTTATTTATCTCTAATGAAATTTGTGATAGTTATTAGATGGAATTATATTCATTAATGTGGTTAGAATAATAATTCAAGATAAAAATGAGTTTAAATAGTTAGTTTTAACATTCAACAATTTAACATATTCCCTTGGACAAGTAAAACATCATAAACCGATAGAAAATGATATAAATAACTCAGTAAATGTTCTATGAATGGAACAATTAATTCAACAATGACATGTAAAATTATAAATACTAGTTGATGAATCATAAACCATTAACTCATATAATTAATCTTGTAATCATCTATTAGAACATAAATAGATAATATCTTCATGGAAAACAATACCTTCTCATATTCACTTTTTATATTTATAAAAATTGAGAATGCATGGAGAAATTAATTAAATTATTATTATTATAATAATTAAATAATATAATATAATTAATTTAATTTTAGTAATTCACATAGATATTCATTAGTCCTCACATGGGGGGTCCCACATCATCTTGAGCTCCAATTCTTCTATATTTTTGGAACCTGCTGATACATTTTTTTAATGTCAGAAACTCTAGGACCCTATTTTGATTGAAATGAATCCTACTAAAAATTCAATATTATTGTCCAGATATGTTATATCCTATTTAAAGATAAGGCTATTTATAACAAAAATACCCAAAATGAACACTATGTGATTATTATAATATATTTTTCTTGATATCATGTCTGGAAAGTTAAATTACATTTTTCATAAATCTATCTTCATGATATATATCTATTTTAATTTATAGAAATGAACATTTTGATAAACTACCATCTCGATGGAAATAATCATTCAATTCAATTTACATAATACATCCTAACATATCTACTTCCATTAACTATAAAGGCATAAATATTTTCTTAACATATTCATTAATTTCATATCTCTCATAACACACCAAGCATATATTACCTTACGAGGAGCATATATGGTCACATTTTTCATCAATACGACTATCTATGTGAATCGTGGTACACATTAATAATAATACTATGTTTCTGTAATAAAAGATAGATCAACATACAAGTATATTCAACAAAACATGTATTATGTGTAATTCCTATTAGGGGGTCTATTCCCCTAACATCCTCTCATTGAGATTACATATTGGAACCTCAAGAGAAGAAGTCTCAATTTCTTATGATCCTCTAAAACCTGATATCATACATCATATATATCCGTTAAATTATATTTTATCTAGATATAATACATATATTTAATAATATTACCATAATACATAATGGTTCTCATCATAGTAGGGAACATCTACAACCTTTCTATGTGATAGATAGTCCGAAGACATTACCATATTAATGTTTTGAAGATGAACAATCAACCGATTAAAATATATTTATTAATATTTAGTACTGTAATATAAAATTAATTTAATGAACATACTTTAGATTGCTAAACCTTATTTAGGTAATCGGGCCATTCAAATTTCAATAACTCACAAATCCTTGGTTCATTGAGTGGAATCACCAACATTGAAATTCTAGACAATGATTTCCTTGAAACTTATCTAAAAGATGCACAATATATTGTGAAATAAATCAACCATTGGTGCTATAATAATTAAATAAACTCAAAACATTTAAAATAACTCCATGATAAATGAATGTGTCCTGTGGAGATCAAGACCAAACACATTGATCTATGGTTATATTCAATCTCCTATAATGGATGTCGTTTTCTGACATAATATTTTAATTAAGTTATTTTTATCTTTATATGTAAATAATTTTTATTTTACCCTTTAATATTCCTCAAAATATTATGTAAATTATAAATAATTAATTATCCATGTATTTATAAAATTATTTCTTCTTAAACCATTAAAATTATTCCTTTTTCGAACTGAAATATGATTCTTTTGATCATGGTTTTTTATAATGTGATTTCACTCACATATTTAAACAAGCATAAAATCAAATCTGCATTGTACTATTAATCATTTTTATATCATCATTATTGTTAACAATCATGTATTAATTTATAATACCCACATAATGATATATTTAACCATAAAATACAATAATAAATGTATATTGATATGATCTTGAGTTTTTATATTTGTTAATCTTTCATGTGGATACTGGGTCAGTAGAGACCACATGAGAATTACTTGAGTCATATAATTACTCAAATTGTATTTCCCATCAAACAAGAATAAATTTATTATTTGGATTGACATTGAAGATAGAATTGAAAAATTTCATCATGAACTCCTTTAATTTTTACAATGAATATTCACATGCATATGAGAGAAACTCGAGATACATAAGTACATTTTGTCACTCAAATGTGGAAGTGTGATATTTCATAAATTTAGATATGGTGGGATAATTTAAATATCACCAAAATTATATTTCATAAAAATTTAATAAATATAAAAATCAAATTAAATTATTTAATTAAATAAATAAATACCCATAGACACAGGGGTCAGTCTCTACTAATGATCAATCAACATGTAACAAAATAATTAATAATATATAGAAAATATATAATTTAACTCAATTTCATTTTCAATAATGTGTTAATAAAATATTTTTAATTAATAATTTTTACGACCAATGGAAGAAATAAATTTTATAATAAATTTTAGAACATTACTTTTAATTTCAGAAAAAAATTATAATATTTTGGATATTTTTGGACCCATAATAAGTTTTTAAAGGGTAATCAATACATTATTAGACCTAGATGGGATGAGTGGGTGGGTGTATTCAGACTCATCCCAACCTAGGCCAGCCACCATGTACCTTTCATAGTTTTGTATAGCGGCCCTATATTTTTACATATATCAATAAATTATTTTAAGAAAAATTTACTACCAAATATAACGAATGATCATAATGTCCAATGTCTCTATAAGATTAGGTACAAAGTTTGAAAACATGATATCTAAACTATTTTTTTATTTAATATTCCTAATGAGATACTAACTTCCTTTGAGCCATTATATCTGTGGTGGATAACCTAGTAAATACATGAAAAAATGGGTGTATCTAAAAATCCCAGTAAGGGAATTAGAATATGAATAAACATTTATCATGTTTTAGGATACATAACGTGATACGATAAAAGTAATGGAACATAAATAAACATAAGGAAAAATTACATGTATAACTTGTGAACATATTTTCATAACATAATAGGAATGTGGAAACAATATATAACATGACATAAACATGAGTTAAGGCTAGCTATCAAGACATGGTGGGAAGAGTCCCATAATGGAATCAGGTTCACTCCTAGTCCCAACATGATGACTTGTGAGGCTAAAAATTACCCAATTAATTAGAGATATATCTGGGTACACACATCATAAAATTTTCATGAATAAGTATAACACATAAATAATCACACATAAGGAATCAAACATAATCATAATGGTTACCCGCATAAAGATTTGGGTATCATAATCATGCCAAAAGACATAACATAAGGGGTTAACATAATGGGGTCCAAGAAATAATTATTTTCAATCATATGTGGTAATTAATTAAAAAAGTCATATATAATGATACGTTACTTCAAACTTATGTGAATACATGTATAATTAGTGTTTTGGAATCTTTAGAAATTAGGAATTTTATTACAGTTTAAGTAAAATATAATTGACTCCTTAAAATAGAAAAGTAATTATTTTTTGTATAAATCTAGAAATAAAACAAGATATTATTTAATTATTCACTATGTTATATTATAAAAATAATGTTCTCTTAAATCATATTATTGATAGCACTTGTAAATGGAAAAGAAATAAAGAAGTTCCCTTGAATTCGGTTTCCTTATCTTGGATAACTAAGAAGGGAAACATTTTAAAACACATGATTCCCCATAAAATATGGATGTAATGATATGGATACATTTTTTTGGAACATGTAATAATAATATATAATAATTATATCAAAATCAATAATATTTACATTAGGTTAAAGAGTGAAAAAGTTTATTCCATAGAAAAAAATAGAGGTTCAGAAAGAATCCATTACACTATGTCTAAAACTGTTTTGCACTTGATATTAATGTCATAGATAATAAAATTTAATCCATTAATTAATTAAATAATATAATTTTATACATTTATTTTATTTTATTTATTTTAATTTTATTATATTAATTAATGTCTTTTTTGATTAGTTATAAGATACATTTCAATCATTCAGGAATGTTCATTTTCCTAGTTTTTGGGGTCGTTTACTTGTATACTTGTAAGGAAAATCAATGGAATATTTTTTTTAGAATTAAAATTATATCTTATTAATGAAAATAAATAATATTAAATTATCTTATAAATAACTTATTATATGGTATGATGATGATTCATTAGATAATTAATTAATGATAATCGTTTAGGTTAATTTGGATGGTTTTCAATCACGATGAACTTGTTTTGTTTCATTATTTAATATTATTTATATATGTTAGTTAAAGAACATAAATAGGATTATAAAATAAATTTTAATTTTTTATCATGATTTAAAATGTTTTTAAAATCATACATCAAGGTGATAATGGAAAATAAAAACTCATAGTCCTTGAATGTGAAAAATTAACACATAATAGATGATGTTTTAATTTTTAGAACAAAAATGGGAGGGGAAAGAATTTATTTTTTATTATCACATAAAAATAATAAAATCACTACATATATGAGTAATTTGAGTGACCATGCCACTTGGATTAGGGGAGATTAGTACATAATATGAAAAGAAAAGAACATGGAAATAAATTTAAACAGAAGAAAGAGGATTTTACCTCTTGAATTATCCTCCTTGAGAAACGCTTTATGGAAATTGGTTTTGATATTTTGTTTATACCAAAGGATATTTTATTTGGCGGATGGTATTGGGAAGATAATTTAATATAATTTTTACATAGATCAATTATTTATAGGTTTGAAAAGAAGAGGTGGTGAGGGGTGGTATTTATAGAGTAGATGGGTCTTTTCTCATTATTTCATTCATTCAATTTTTATTTTTCTCAAGACAACATATATTGAAGATTTATGAGTATGAATATATTTATTAGTTCATATCTGTTTGAACCAATAGTCACATACATTTTCCATTACTCAATCATGATTTAAAAATTCATTTATTTACTAATATAAAAAATTACCGTAATTCATCATTCACCAAATATTCAAATATTTTAGAAAAATAACAATTGTTAACCCTAAACATTTTATGATGAGTATAATTCATAAATGGAAACTATTCTATCAGAATAATTTTCTAAAGATGATAAATTTAATTTCTAATTAAAATCATCATTTAACTAAAAAATAAAAATTATAAAATTATAAATGATTTTATAACACTTTGAAAAATTGATCGAGGTCTCATAAAATTATCTTATAATAAAAAAAAAATTATGAATAAATTTAATGAAAATAAATTTTATGTTAAATCATTATATTTGTTATAAAATTGAAAATAAACCTTTTGCATTTATAAAAATATCAATACTAAAATAATAATTTCTTAAAAATTTATTTACTTATACTATGATATAAATATATCATATTTTCATTTATAATTTGGCTATGTAACATATATACATTCATTGGAAATGTTAATATTCTATTTTCTGTTTTAATATTCATAAAGTCTATAATATTATTTCAAAGGTCAAGTTACTATTTCATTGGTATATGTTCATTTTCTTATACGAAATACCTCTTGTTTCATTAATTATTCATTAATAATAATTTTGTTTTGTAATTTATTTTGATTTAATGTGATTTATACTATATGAATTAATCCTAATAAGGGAGTTTCCATTTATATAATTGTTGGTCATTACATTCTTCTGCCTTATGAAAATTGTCCATTAAAATATTTTTTTTACAAACTCTGGGGAAAACATGTGAGGGTACTTATCTTATTTACCACTATTAGAATGAAAAGAAAAAATTATGGGGATTTAATATATAGATAATGAGAATATAAAAATGAAAATATGAACATATAAGGATAAAATTTATAATTAAAAGTATATCCTGACATGCGATTCCCTGAATTTAAATATAGGTTATCTAGGGTGATAGAATTATCCCTAAGGTTCTTACTAAAGTGTTATAGTCATAATCTCAAAAGATAACAAGAAATTTCTCTGATGCGAACTATATATTCCCCAGAATATTAGACATATTAATTCATGATTTTAAGAATATTTTACCATCAAATATAACGAAATATCAAAATCTCTAATGTCTTTAAATGATAAGATATAAAATTTCGAAACATGAAAACAAAACTAAAAACATAATTATTTTAATCCCTAAAATGATCTCCTAACTCCCATTAAGACCTTATATATCATCGTTCAACCCGATATGATCCTGTACTCAAATCCCTAATCCTACCTCTAATAGGTTAGGGGGTGTCGAATCATGATGAGTAGACATATCACTGACATGGGAGGAATTTACTATATACCTTTACACACATATATCCCCAAGATCAGAAAATGATAAAATGTAAAAACCACTAAGAAAACCATGCATGCATACATCTATATCCCACAACCATAGTAAAAACCATCTACTGAAAGTGAAATAAGGGAAAAATAATGCCCAAAAAAGAAAATTGTAAAGGCATCTAACCAACTCAGAAGGAGGAGATCTCTATCAACTGAAATAGCTAGGAAGCCCCTAGAACAGCTCCAGTGTACACCTAAGTCTATTATGCTCCTTTAGTTCCACCTACATAAGGTCCTTCGTGGACTCTATCAAGAAAAATGTGGTTTTCTTAAGAAAAAAACATGTGTTGTAAAATCCGTTCTAGGGATAACTATAATAATTCTTAGTAGGAACCCTGAAAACCCCAAACTAAAAAGGGATATACTAAAAGGAGATAATCAGAATTACCAAGATATAGGGAACCCTAATCAAGAGTTAGAATCTATCTCAATCCTTCATCGTCCTCAAATGACAAGTCAGATCAATATACTAGGGGTGTCAACCCCACAATGTGACAACACTTTAAGGACTTTAAGAAATCACCCAGAAATACTAATCTCAGGCACAAAGTCTCATGAGGTTATAAACTCATTTCTAGTAAAAGGATTATATTCGTAGGCTCTAACTGTAACACAAAACTAGGTGAACACACTCCATGAGATCAGGAATCCCAGATGGAACTCATCCAACAGATGCAATCCATCATAAAAAAACTATATCATTCCTAATGGTATGCTCATGAGAATGTTCTCCATTGGGAACATCTTACTAGAAGCATCTCTAGTTCCCAACACTATAGGTTATTTAATCACTAACTTATTCCTATTGTGAGGTAAATAAACCCAAGTGAAGAGGTTCACCCCACTCAGAAGAATAGTTAAGGGATAACTACTCCTGAATATGAACTATGTGAGTCCTCTCCAATGAGAGAGAATAAAGGAACCCATTACTCACCCCTACCCTATAATCAAGGAATTACTACTCATAACTAACTCAGAAATCCTCTATCTCTCTTGTATGGATTGTCCCGCACCTCAGCTCATCGAGGGATCACTAACCCCTATCTAGTAATCATTCACATTATGTGGATGGGTATGCTTCTTTTAACTATATCCCACATCCGAGGTAGTTCCAACTCCAATTGAGGACCCACTCCCCACTACTATTCACATGTGGTGGAGTAATACACTAAAAGTGATGACCTTCACCCTGATCCAATTGGGGAGTACTACTCATGAATGGGTCACACCCTAATACTAAAGGGGAGTACCACTCTGTAAATCTAGTACCCACACCCTAACCCGGTAGGGGAGTAACACATCGTAACTAATGGATCCACACCCTAGTAGGATAGGGGAGTACTGAATCGACCACCTAGTTCATTATGGGAGAATTTCACCCCAATACAATGGGGTATCACTAGACCTAATCTTGAAGAACCCCTCCTTAACATGACAAGGGATTCCCGACTCTTCCAAATCAACATGTATGGATGACCCACCCATTGCAACAAAAAGGGAGTACCAACTCCTATATTATCGGACCATACCCTGAAATGGTAGAGGAGTAAATACTCTTTCTATGCATAATATATGGATGACCTACACATTGGTCTAATATGTGAGTAATATCTATCTTCACATACATCTTGGCGAATCCCGCACCCTTGTCCATTATGGGAGTAATAACCCCCCGAAGAAACCACAAAAATGTAATTAACCCACTCCAATGACATGGGGAGTCCCATCTATACCAAATAAGAGAGGTATGGAAAACCTGATACCTAATCCATTAGGGGAGTACCAGTCCCAGTTTCTCTCTACACGAACTACAATAATCTCCAATATTAGCTTAGTACAGTTTACAAGAATATTGCGTGATTTACACCACCTCGTATGTTGTATGCTATAACGGAGGCTACCATCACATTATATGTGTGAAACCCATTAGAATAGACATCTCAAAAATCCTGAATCCAAATCCAATAGAAGAATATTTGAAAAGCGAAAGATCCCAGGAGGATCTCCTAGGACTACACTAAATGCATCGGGGAACACACGACATGTGATCCTACCCAAGCACAAGTCCATGCATCCTTTATTCATATTTTACCAACCCATTAATGAGTTCACATCTTGTAAATGAGGTAAAATCCATTTCCCTCATCACCTAGCCCATGCCCGTGTTCCTCTTCTACATGAACCGGTTAACCATGTCCCTTAAACACCGTGTATTGCATACTACCTGGAATTTTTATGAAAAATGGCCACATGAACATGTAGTTTGACCATGCCTGTGTACCATACCCTGTTTCCATTTACGTTGCCCATGTTTAGTACATGTCCATGTCTTTTCACATGGATAACCCATTCCATGTCTCATGATGACACAGTTTAGGAAATTATAGGGTGTGTAACCCCTATAAATAGAATTCATCCCAAAATGTTCATCTTCCTCTAACAAGAAGAGCAAAAAGACATGTTTCAATGAACTACACACTATCTAGATGGTGATTCTAGTTTGGAATCACCTCCAAATCCTCTTATTTTTTCTGATTTACACTTAAACCTATAGATTTAACTAGAAGGGATCTCTAGAAATTGTATTTTCACTCTAAAACAATAAAATAATCCATAAACAAAGGTATCTGGACCAAAATTAAAAATTTCTATTTATTTGGAGAAACAATGAATCTTTGAGCCAAGAATGTCATCTGGATCATGCTTCTTTTCGATCTGATGATGATCTACATCAGAAACAGATAACGAAATCTCTTCATCACTTCGATTTGTGCATGATTCCATCATCCCCAAAGGGGGGAGGGGGAGGAGAGGAGATGTCTCCACCCACTATTATGTTATGGAAACCAAGGGTAGGATGGGATACAACTATTATTAATTAATTAAAATAAATTAATTACCCCTTTTAGCCCCACATCGCCAAAACTCCCCCGATCGAAACTCTTGGTGCAGATAACCTAAGGTGGTTCCTAGGGAAAAATCAATATTCTAGACTGAATTACAGAATCAGAAATCTAATCTGGCCCCCAAATGGGGGTTATTTTCTTTTGAAGAGAAACTACACGTGTGAGATAATATATATTTAATATTTTCCATATCATCACTTCGAGGATTCCCGTACCCTTCCTTCCTATGCCGACTTAGCACCATACGTCAAAAATATTCTATACAATATTCCAATGTCTTATAGGTCAAATCCTAAGTCATTAAATTCTCCCAAACTTATGTATTTTCATCCCTAAAATTAGAAACCCTAAGAACAAGGGAAGAAACTACGCTGGCCACTGGACTCACACACCAGTTATCTCACCAAGGGTTCTTATGTTTCCTACAAGAATGAACATAGGAGAACCACTAAGAAAAAAACACTATCATGTCTAGCTTCTACAAGGATAGTATTGTGAAACAACATGAACATTACAACCAAGCTATGACAGGTGAAAAATAACCAAACACCATGGTCCATCTGTAGTCATGGGGTCTTGTGGTAAACCACCCCATTAACCAGACATAGATACTAATGAAACCCCATAGTTCACCTCCACCTATAGATGGGCTATACAACAAACTTCTGATGAACTTGTCATTCAAGGTTTAAACTAAAAATGTGAGTGTATTTCATAATGGAATAAGGATGATGAAGAGTAGACACAGGGTATTACCAGCCCATTCCTCTACAAACATCCATTTGCAACAAATGTCACCCAAATAGAAACACTTTCACACCCACTAGTGTCATACCAGCTAATCATGGATGGTAGGAAACCAATCCACATGATAGAAACATAGAAGGGTAAAACTCTACCACTACTGAATTACCCTATTAAAGGGTCTCCCTCTCATAGTGCCACCAAGACAAAGGTGATGATCCTGGAAACTTTTCTGGTAAGGATATGACATTCTCCAAAAACATCCTCACATAAACTTTCCATAAATATGCAAGTACAGTGCACTCATCCACCACCCCTTGATACTATTCAATTTAGATAGAACTGACTCACCCGCATGGTTTTACGTACATAAAAATGAGACGCATGGTGGGGAAATTTCCCCCATCTTCAGGAGTTCAAATCCATGTCAATCTGAAACACATATTACTTGATTGTTTCATGTAAAAATCTAATATCAAATATATGATGGTACTCATGAAAATAAAACAAGTGATCCACAAACACATAAAATGTGTCTTACCAGACCCTCAATTGCAACTAATAACATAAGGTTCTACCAACACACTATGTCCCCGTAGTTTGACCTTAATAATAAATAGAAAGAAAAGAGAATCCACAAAACATATAATGTCTTCTACAAAAGAATGATTAAAGGAAACATGGAGTACCCATATTCATCCTTGGTGTATCTGGGTTAAAGGACTCTATAGTTTTCAACTATCCTCACCCACGACCTCTAGCTCCCTGAGCCTGGCATGGTCCACCTGGGGGTGGGGGTGGAAACACCTCAAACTATTTGCCACCTCCTGCTACTCTTCAAAATCACCACCTCATCCACTAAATTACATAACTCCTTCATTTAAATGTTATCTTTTGCAAGGAGGATAGTCAGCTGAATCCCTCTCAGCAGTATGGTGTCTAGGTAAATATCTAGCGACATTCCCCATACCATTTCAAGAATTACACATCTTTTTTGGTGGATGATATGATCCATAGAGCTTATCCTATGCTGGATTCCCACATTCTTGAGTCTGAGCATGGGTATTCCTCCTATGATATGATCTCATCATCTATCATCCTCTGTATCCAATAGATTCCTCAGTCTCATGACCACTATTATAGGTCATGTCCACTTGTTCCTCAACCCGGAAACTCTCCACCACCATATCTTACTCCATCACTCTAGCATATGTCAGAATTAATAGTATAATCACATAATCTCTAATATCCTAGAACAAGACCTTTTTGATGGTATATTATTTTAAGAAAGGATCTCGATCCATATCTATAATGTATCATGAGAAGTCTATAAACCTCACCGAAAACTTCTCAATTGCCTTTCTACCCTAAATAAGCCGTGGAAGCTCATGGATGTTCATTTATCTCAATGTGGATAGGTAAAACTCTTCCCTAAATAGTTACTCGACCTCCTCCAATGTGTGAATTGGATCATCATGTGACTGTATCACCAAACACCACCATCTCCCAGCTGAGCCCTATAGAACACTCTACCTAAGGACCACTAGCTGATCAGGAGGTGTTATCACTAAGTTTAAAAATTGAGTTACATCCTTGAGCCAATCATCTACTTCCTGGGGGTCTGGATGACCCTAATACCTTAGAGGTTGCTGACTATAGACCCTGGGCAGTAAACTCATATTGCATGCACCCTTGTCCAGAACAACCATAAAACATGCTACTGAATAGGAGGTGGCACTACCGGTTGACCACTTGAAGGCAACACATCCAGATTAGTTCCCTACATTGTAGCCTCATCATTGGGAAAATCTTCATCAAAATCACACCAAAGAATCTTGTCCGACTATCGTCATTGAGGAATCCTAAAATATAATCAAGACGTACCATGGTTATTGAGTATTTCATGGGAGCTTACTCAAGAAGGACATGAAAAAACAAAAATCATTGCTTTATATGATACATATACAATTTATTTCCCAAAGAACAATTTCCTAATTTAACGAGCCAAAATGTACTTTATCATAGTCTTGGTGAATGGAAAAATCAACCATCTTACAAATAGTAGATCCTATGGAATGAAAGCTGAACTCTTAACATCCTATGACTATCTCTATGAAACCCAAAAAAATTTCATGAAATTATCGACTCAATGTGGGTCCAACCACCTCTAATACCACTCTGCCACTACCTGACCCGGCAGGGCCAATACCGCAACTCCCCAAGCCCTCTTTCAATAAGAAAGGTGATGGTGACCAGCATCCATTAGTCATATCACTAACATTTTTGGCATTTCCTATGTACCTTTACACACACATATGCAATCATAAAAAATGATTAAATGTAAAAACCACTAATCATCTAATGATTCCATATATCTATATCCCACAACCAAGGTACAATAGAATTACTGAATTTGAAAGATATTAAAATTAATTCCCACCAATGATTAATATAAAAGCATCCAACATGCTCAAAAGGAGGGAATCATTGTCAGCTACAACTAACAGGATGCTCTACATCCTAGCTACAGTAAATATATTGGTAAGTATAGGTCACTAAGATCCATCATCCTCAGGTCCTACATGGACTCCGTCAAAAGCAATTTGGTCTATAAAAGAAAAAAAACTTGTACGGGCAATTAATATAAAGGGTTGAGTATTAAAATAATCAGTAGGCACCCCAAAATCCGAAAAGAAAAAGTGATAAAGTGAAAAAATAGTCCACTCAACCTAGCCAAAGGGAACCCCAATTGAGAGTGAAAATATATCTTAAATCATATACGGTTTTATATGATAATGTAGCTCAATCTATTTTGAGTTTCATCCATTCCATGTGAAAACACTACAAGGAATCCTATAAATCTTCCAAAAATACCCATCTCTGACACCAAGTCTCATGAGGTATGAACCTTACACTCAGTAACATGATTCTATTCATATACTCTAATTGTAACACGAAACGTGGAGAACATAATCAAATAGCTCAGCTATCCTAGATGGAAACCTTCCAAGATATTCACTCCATTGGTAACAACTCTATAATTACTAATGTTACATCCATGATAGATTTCCCAATATAGAACATCTTACTTGGTTTATCTCTATTTCCCAGCACCAATGGTTCTATCATCACTTCCTTATTCCCTATGTAAGCTAAAGAATCGCAAGTGAAGAGGAATACCCCTCTCATCAGCATGTTTAAGGGAGAACAACTCCATACTATGCATCATGTAAATCCACTACAATGAGAGAGAACATAGGGATGCACACCTCTCCACTTCCACACAGTCGAGGGAGTACTTCTACTAACTAACATGAGTATCCTCTATCGATCCTATATAGAGTTTCTCACACCTCACTCTGCTGAGGGTGCACTAATTTTTATCTAGTTATCATTCATTTCAGGTGGATTATCTTTATCCTCATAACTGAATACCATGGATAACATAGATCCAACTCTAATGGAAGACCTACTCCTGGCTTCTACTCAGAGACGGGGGAGTACTACTTCATAAGTGAGGAGATGCACCCTGATCCAATAGTGGATTACTACTCATGAATGATCTGCACCATGATATGAAAGGGGAGAACCACTATGTAAATTGAGGACCCACAACCTAACTCGAACCCGCACCTTGGTAGGATAGGGGAGTACTGACTCTGATGTTTCATTCATTATGGGGGATCCACACACTGATATGATAGGGGAGTATTGAACATATGTGTGAGAACCCGATCCCTAAAAATATTGGGGAGTACCAACTTTTCCAGAACCACTTGTATGGAGGACTCACACCCTTAAATGATAATGGAGTACCGACTCATTGATTATAGGACCCTTACCCAAACATGGTAGGGGAGTACACACACTATCTACCCATCATATATGGATGAATCATGCCATTTTCCAACATGGGAGTATTGTCTATCTTCACAACCATCATGGGGAAAACACCAACATAGTTAATTAAGGGAGTTAAACCCTCAAAGGAAACTACCCAAAGGTAATGAACCCATACCCACAATGTGGGAAGTCCCATCTCTAGCTAAGTAGAGTGGTAAATAAAACTCACACCCAAATCCATCAGTGGAGTACCAGTACCAGTGTATATCTATAAAAACTACACTGATCTCCAACATCGTCTTAGTACACCTTTACAATAGTCTTCCTCAATTTACACCATCTCATATCTCATAATCCGTAATGGAGGCCACTATCTCATTTGACACTAAAAAGCACTCAGGATAGACTAATCAAAATCCGGAATTAGAGTCCCATAGAAGAATATACAGAAGGTAGAATATCTCAGGAGGATCTCTTTGGAGTACAATGTTTTCACTCAGGCACACACGATGTGTGAGCCCACCCAATATCCTTGTCATGTATCTTGTCTACATGTTTTACTAACCCATGTATGAGTACACAATGTGTAATGTAGGTACACGCCATGTACCTCATCACCCAGCACTTGGATGCATTTCTCTTCTATATGGATAGACCAATAGTGTCTCTCAGGCATCGTGTATCCCATACTACACAGAATGTTCAAGAAAAATGGTCAGCTACCCATATAGTATTCAATTCTCCACGTACCGAACCCCATAACTTTTTACCATGGTCATGTGTTAGTACCCAATCGTGTGTTTTCATAGTGATAACCAACACCATGTCCCATGGTCACACGGTTTAGGGAACTAAATTGTGTGTAACCCACATCTATAGAACGGAGTCCAAAAAGTTCATATTCCTCAAACAAATCAGCTAAAATATGTGTGCAACTAAACTAAATGTTGGGAATATAGTGATTCAAGTATGGAATAACCTCCAAAATCATCTGATTTTCTCTGATTTACCCCAAAACCTATGGATCAATGTAGAAGGGATTTCGAGAAATAAAAATTGGGATCTATAACCTTAAAAAATGATTTAAAAAGGGTACAAACACAAACATTCAAATCCAAATACTTTATTGGTGAAATGGATAAGAATTTAATGAATAATGACATGTTATTAATGATACTATTTGATCTACTGATAATCTATGTGAGAAAAAGAGATCAATAGAACTTCACCGTTTCGATTTTGGCTTGAATTCGTCATCTCCAAATGGAGGATGGGAGGAGGAGACGAGATAAATCTCTCCTCTATTGTGTTGTTCACACCATGGTTTGGGGGGGATAAATTTTTTAATTAATTTAAAACAATTGATTCCCCTTTTTAGTGCCACATCACCAAAACATCCATGATCGAAACTCCTGGCACTGATAACCTTCAGATGCGCCTATGGTAAACATGGAATTTCAAACTCAACCACATTCTTAGAAATCAGATATGATACTCTGAATGATATTTATTTACATTTCAAGTGGAAATACGCGTTCATGAAAAAATATTTTTATTATTTTTAATATCATCTTACCAAGGCTCCTCGAACCACAACATCATACGTGGAATTAGTACCCGACTTTGGAAATATTCTCCAGAATATTCTAAAGTCTTACAGGTCAAAACCAAAGTCATTACTATAACACCACAACCCTAGTTACCTAGACTTTTTGTATTATTACATAACATTGGAATGATCACAAAAGATCAAGTCTCGAAAGACCAATTAGTTTAGTAGTCTTGGATATACTAGATACATTTATAAGGTTTACATTACATTATAAAATGAAAAACTACAAAAACATAGTCTCCATAGGCCACACTCATATCCCTTAGACTATCCTTGCTGGTTAGTCATAGTATACATCTTCCCATCCTGGGAAAAATAAAACATTGAAAGGGGTGAGATCAGATGCTCAGTAAGGATAAAAATATAGCAGAAACATTCATAAATAAGAATAAACATTTAAGGCAATGTAAGACTAAAAAAAAGCCTTTTATACATGGAATTCATCATTATATGGAAATGATAAAATCAAATAATTCCATTTTCATATTCACATGGACAATCTACTAGTCGAATAATCACATGCAATATCAATAGCCACTTTCATAATGATGGAATGCATAATTCCAGACTTCATAAACACATAGTCAAGGACTTATGCCAAGAGATCAAATAATATTTTGTTGAGGACTTGTTCCAAGACACTATTTTGTCTAATGAGACCTACCAATGCATCATAGAGCTATAGTGGGCTCCACCCATAAATTACAATGTCCAATGCATTCCTCGTATGAAAAGGTTTAATTTTTTTTAAAAGGTTGGGGAGAAATCCCCATTTATTATTAAAGGAAAGAAAAGACCTCTTTTAACTAGGTAGAGGGAGACCCATTTCATAGCCCGAAGGCCCACTGGGCATTTAGCCCATTACATGGCCCGTAGACCCATTTTTTTGGCCCGAAACCCATTCTGTGAATAGTACTGCTACAGTACCTCCACTGCTACAGTACTACATAATACCCGCCACCGCTATAGTACTCTACCGCCGCTACAGTGCCCTGCCGCCGCTACAGTGCTCGCCATTGCTACATTACGCCGCTGCTACAGTTCGCTACAGTGATGATACAGTACCTGCGCCCAATGGGTTTTGAACCCCCATTTTTCATGTAGATTTAATGGGTGCTTACCACTAAGCCAAACCCCAACTACATCGTATGAAAAGGTTTAATCATAACATAAATAATCGTATTAAAACTAGCGTACGTAATGTCAATACCTCATCTATAAACAGTGAAAGGTATAAAAATAACACATCAACTTTCAAACATATCACAAGACCTTCAATACAATATGGATGTTTTGTATCATAAGAAGTCAACTTCAAATAAGCATACAATCCATCAAAGTATATTGATATAGATGAAATCAAAACTTTTTTTAGAGAAATATCTCTTTATATTTTGAAATCATTAAAAAGACATATAATTATAAAAGAAAAAAATTATTTTGAAAATATTATTATAAGCACTTAAGTGAAGATTTGATGATCTTATAATGGCGGAAAATAACCGCACGCTCCATATAAGTTTAAAAAAACATTCTTAACATAATTTTGGTGAAAAGGTCATAAGGTACCTTGTTTGGAAAATGATAAAAAGATTCATTTAAAACCATTTTATAAAAATTTAAACAAGGTTATAAATGATGTAAACCCATATTATAGTAAATAGTAAAATTTTTTGTAATAAATGTTTAAGAAACATGGATTTGGATGATAATGAGGTCCCAGTAGATACGTACGTAATAACAACCTCAGATAATAAAGAGATCATGAAATTAAACCTTACCTTGTATGTTTCCTTGGTCGATGGTATGTTAACCTCATGTATAATATTTAAATATTTGTTATTAAATTTTATAAGAACTATATACATAAATATGATATCATATATGATATTTTAATATTGCTTTGTTAATGATATTTCAGTAGTGTCATCATTTTTGTTTAACTGATTCATTTTACATTATATGCTTTGTTACTTAAGTAATGTTTGTTATATTTATAATGTATCTTATTAATATTCAGATTTATATTATGTATCTAAACATTATTTTTAATCATCAAATAAAAATTAGTCTTGAATGGATACGATGGGGAATGAATCTCATTGCGTTCGTGGAGACGGTAATCCGTACGTATTCACGAGAAACAATATCATTATTATGATATTAAAATCATATATAATTGGATGGTATATCATATATAGAATCATTATAATGTTATATTTATTAATTAAATCATTCATACTCATTATTATACCAATCCAAATGATGATGTTGAATAACAAACAACACCACGACGTGGGGATGCTAATCCGTACGTACGCACGTATGGTGACTTTGTCTTATATAGGATGGATAGAATAATGGATATGGTTGTACCATTTTTATAATAACATAAAAGTATATTGAAAATAATATAATTATTATTTTATAATGAAAACAACAAAGAAAGAGGAAGTGGAAGAAGAAAAGAACTTGAAAGAGGTGATGAAATATTTACCTCTTCTTCGGGTTCTTCCTTTTTATTTGATCAAAAGGGCTCCCTAGGATGGCTTTATAACTAATGTAAGGATTCTATGATTAAGGGAGGAATGTTTGGAGGATATTTGGGAAGTTTATATCTAAGCAAAATGGATTTCAAGGTGTTAATGTGAGAGAAGGGGAAGTTTTCTTTTATAAGAGAGGTGAGGGTCACTTTAGTAAAAGCTTAAAATATTATTTTATAATAAAATAATTTTCAGTTTTTAATGGCTCCAAAATGAATTCTTTAAATTATAAGGTGGTTATGGGTCTAAAAACTCTCAAAAAATAGTTTTTTTATAGGTTTATGTCATCATATTGACCTTATCTATTAGATTTAACTCTTAGTTAAATAGTTTGACATTTACCATGTCTCTTTGTATTTCTTTATTATATGGTTAATACACATACTATAAATTTAAAAGTGAAAACCAAGTGGTTCATTAATGAAATATATAATATTATTAAATCCCTTTTTTTGAACCATATATTTTTAAGAATAGAATACCAATTAATAATATAATATTAGTTTTGAAAACTCTTTTTTGTCAATTTTGACAAGATATGGTATTTTGTTTTTTTAAAATTGATAACAACATTATTACTTCCAAAAAATAATTTAATAAACCATAACATTTCATATTAACATATAAAATTATTTTAATTAATTAGAAGTCTCAAATTATATTTATTTGGATATTTATAATATAAATTATTTTAATCACTCATTAATAAGTTAATTACTATATCATCATTGTGTCATAAATAAATTTAATTATTTAGTGTCTAAAAATTATAAATAATTTCCAATTATTTAGTAAATATATTTATATTTCTAATGAATATTTATATACAAATTTATCTTATGTATAACCCTATATTAAAAGTTTTTTAGTTATTAAAATTTGATTTTATCTCTTTTAAAAATTATTTAAATAAAATAATAATAAATGTCCTAATATAATACAAGTGAACCTAATGGATCATATTTTATTACTAAGGTTGTTTTCGGTCAAATTAAAATTATCCAATAGAATTAGGGAATGTGTTAGTGTATTAATAATATTATTTTTACCCTTAATTACCCTATTTACTTTTAACCGCCGTAAATTAAACTAAAAAGTTTCTATTCAACAAAAATTATTTTCATCTTATTAAACCAAATTTTACTTACTGATATCAACCATGTATCTCATATTTTATTAATTAAACTCAAAAAAGAGGTAAAATTATGTTTTATACAAATTTGAAAATTCTCCAAGGAGATGGGTAAATGATGGTAAATCTTTCGATAAAATTCTATGTATCTAAACTTATTATAAATTGTCTCCAATGAATTATGTTGAACATATATATTTATTATGTATTATTTTGACATAAAATAAAATAAAATAAAACAACTACTTATTTAAATAAAAATTCAGTTTTAATGAATAACGCAGTGTTTCTTTACTATTTATAATAATTGAATGTTTTAGAAAAATACAAAATATTCAACCTAAGCTAATTTCGATATTCCAAAACCCAAAATGAAGTCGAGTTTGAATGTTAAAAAATATAAAATTTCATAAAGTGTGTATTACTATTCATTACGGCTAGTTTGATTGGTCACAGTGTGTTAGAATATTAAAGTTGCGTACAATGGAAGCTTTTTCATTATCCAAAGGGAAACATACTGTGGAAGCATGGGGTGTTACATTCTTCCCTCATTAAAATAATTTCCTCATAAAAATTTCTATTATACTACCGCTTAAAAACATTAGGGTGGTTATTAATTATAAGTTCCTCTGGATCCCATGTTGCCTGTTCCATCTTATGGTTTCTCCATAGAAATTTTACCAGACAAGTCGTCCAGTTTCACAACACTTATTCTCTTGTATCAATAATTTTGATAGGCTCTTCACAATAGGATAGATCAGGTTCCAGTTCAATTTCCCTATAGGTGAGTACGTGCATTGGGTCAGGCATGTTTTTTCTCAACATTGATACAGGGAACACATAGTGAACTTTGGAGTGACTTGGTTGCATTTCCAAACAGTAAGATACAAACCCAATTCGTTCTAAAATTTCAAATGGTCCGACATACCTAGTACTCAATTTACCCTTCTTAGAAAATCGTATAACTCCCTCCCAGAGAGTTTCCATCATGAAAATATGATCTCCTACCAGAAATTCCAAATCCTTCCTTCAGTTATTAGCATATCTCTTCTGCTTACATTGTTCTACATTGATTTTTTGTTTGGATAACCTTCACCTTTTACATCGATTCCTCAACAAGTTCTGGGCCTACCGGTTTTCTTTCACCAACATGATCCTCAAAAGTTGGTGTGCGACATCTCTTTCCATATAACGCTTCATATGGTTCCATCTAAATACTTGAATGGATGATATTGTTATAGGAAAATTCTACCATCGGTAAATATTGATCCCACATATCTTGAATGTAAAGTGAGTGGGATCATATCATGTATTTTAATGTTTGAATAGTCCATTCTGATTTTCCATCAGTTTGAGGGTACTAGGAAGTGCTCAAATGAAGTTCAGAATCTATGGCTTTCAGAATACTTTTCTATAATCTTGATGTAAAACATGGATCATATTGAGAAACAATCGATATGGGTACTCCATGAAGTCTTACATCATCATAAATATATAGTCTTTCTAGATGTTGAAGTGGTAAATCTTCTCTTATAGCAAGAAAATGTCTTGACATGTAAAGAAAATCAATAATGACCCATATTGCTTCATTCTTTCTAGGATTATTTGGTAGCCCCATGACAAAGTGCATAATAATATAATCCCATTTCCACTCAGGTATGGGAAGTGGTTTCATGAATATTCTAGGATGTAGCCTTCCAGCTTTCACTTATTGACAAACCATACATCTTGACACAAAATCATCAACCTCCCTCTTCATGTTGTCACACCAAAAATGTTCCTTCCAATCTTTATACATATTGGTGCTACTAGGGTGTATAGAGAAATTGGGGCTATGAGCATCATCTAATAAAACAATTTTTAGATCTGTTATATCAGGAACACAATGTCTCATCCCAAATTTCAAAATCCCATATTCATTTATGAAGTCACTCAATCTCCCTTCATTTACTGCTTTAATATTCTTTTGAAACACCTCATCATCAGCCTGAGAACTTTTTGACCTTTCTAGTAAAGATGGGTTGTCAACCATTTGAAAACGTATTGATGTTTATCCTTCCATGATTATTACCATATCCATTTTCACTAGATCCATGAAAATAGGATCCCTTTCAACTCTCATCTTGTTCAAAACACCATGACCCTTTCTGCTCAAAGCATCTGCCACCTTATTTTCCTTCCACGGGTGGTAGTGTATTATGCAATCATAATCCTTGAGTAGTTCAACCCATCGCCATTGCCTCATGTTGAGTTATTATTATGAGAAAATATAATTCAAACTCTTGTGATTAGTATAAATTACACATTTTCACCATAGAGATAATGTATCCTTATCATCAAAGAAAAGATTACAGTGACTAACTCAAGATCATGAGTAGGATAGTTGTTATCAAGAATTTGTTACTGTTGTGATGCATAGGCAATAACTCTATCATTCTGCATAAGGACACAACTATGTCCTTTCATTGAAGTGTCACTATAATTATAAAACCAATCACTCCCTTATGGTAGAGTCAGGATAAGAGCATTGACTAATCTTCTCTTCAGTTCTTGAAAACATTCTTCACAATCTTTTGTCAAAATAAATTTAACCCATTTACGTGTGAGATTTGTTAATGGGTTATCCAACCTAGAAAAATTCTTGCTGAAATGTCAAAAATAATGTACGAGACCAGTAAAACTGTCTACCTCAATTATATTAATCAGAGTTGTCAATTCTTGGATTGCCATGGTCTTTGAAGGATCAATAGAGATTCCATCCTTAGAGATAATATGGACAAGATAAGAAATCTCCAGAATCTAGAAATCACACTTGCTAAATTTCCCATAGAATTTAATTCTTCTAAGAGTCTTTAGAATAATGTGCATGTGATTTTCATGATCTTCTTATCTTTTAGAGTATACCAAGATATCATTAATAAATAACACTACAAAGTCATCAAGACATTCCTTTAAAACACAATCCAATAGATCCATGAAGACAGATGCTGCATTAGTCAACCCAAAAGGCATTACTGTAAACCCATAATGCCCAAACCTAGTTCAAAATGATATTTTTGGAATGTCTTACTTCTTCACACACAACTAATGATATCCAGACCGACGGGCAATCATTTAAAAATTTTATGCTCCATGAAGTTTGTTGAATAAATCATCAATGCGAGGTAGGGGATACTTGTTCTCTATTGTTATAGAATTGATTTCCTTGTAATCAATGAACATCCTCATAAATCTATCTTTCTTCTTAACAAAAAGAACAGGGGCTCCCCATGGAGAAATAATGGGGTGAATAAATCCATTGTTTCTCAATTCATCTAGTTTCTTCTTTAGTTCCTCTAATTCCACAGCAGACATTCTATAAGGGGTTTTTGATATTGGCCTTGAACTAAGAATTAAATCAATGGAAAACTCAATTTTTTTGTTCTGGATAATTTCTAGGTAAATATTCTAGAAACACATCAACTTATTCTTTCACAATATGTATGTCCTCTATTTAAAAATTCCTTTCCTCCCCCATAGTTATTTCAATCACTTATTCTCTAATAATTGAATTCAGGTGAGCTAATAGGGGTGGATCTAAATAAGAATTAGGTAGTGACATTTCTTATTTAAAGATAAGTTACTTCTTATCATCATCAAGAATTATAACCCACTTCTTCTAACAATAAATTTTGGTATTATGGTTCGAAATCCAATCCATACCAAGTATTATATAAAATTCAATCATGGGTATGAAGATGATATTATTAGATAACAAACATTTATTTTCCCTAATGGGAACTTATTCACAAAAATTTGTTGCAATGATACTTCCCATATGTGCTTTGACTGACAACTCCCTTATTAAGTAAAATTTAAAATATGTAATTTTCATAGAAAACTAGGAATATATGAAACAATGCGATGATTCAAAATCAAATAAAACATTTTATTAACTTGAAGAAACCATTAAATTACCCACCACCACGTCTTTTGGAGATTCAACCTCCACAGTAGTGATTGAATAAGCTTGGCATTGATCCCTTGGCCTTTTCTAAGGTAAATTTTCTTAGATCTTAAGAAATTCATTTACATAATGCCCCCTTTCTCTACAATTGTATAATTCAACATTGATAGTCTCTTTATTCCCCTTGCAATAATGATCTTGGTGACCTTTTAATCACACTTGTAAAAGACTTTCAATCCCTTCAGGCAAGTATCGGGGTGTTTCTTCCCACATTTACTACAGGAAGGGTTATCATCTTTTCCCTTCTTCAACTTATTTCCATTTCTAGAGTCTTCAAAAGATCTCTTTGTCTCCTGCTTTGATTTAATGTCATAATACATATAGAATTATTTTTCTATCTTTATAGCACATGAGATAATATCTTCATACAATGAGAAGGATTGTGAGATAAATGCTCGGTGGAGAAATGGTTTTAACCCATTAAATAAATGACCAATCTTAATTATTGCGTTATGTATATAATCTTCATCATGCCTTGATAACCATGTAAATTTAGACTCATATTTTGCGACAATCTCATCCTCCTTTTGTCTCTGACTCAAAAAAATTTCCTTTCCATATCTGCTTGATGGTCACAAGGAAAATATTTTTCTATGAAAATCACTTTAAAAACCATTCATTCCATATTTGATACTTTATCATCTTCCTTTGTGTTTTGAATCAATGGTCTCCATTTATCTACATCTCCCGTGTGGCGATAAACTGCCATGAAAACTTTTTCCCTTTCACTACTCCCCAATGCATGGAATATATTCTCTATGGAACTTATACATTTCTCAGTTAGAAATGTATTTGTAGTCCCATTGAATGTTGGTGTTTTTTCCTCACGAATCGGTCTAACATTGATCCTCCACATTGTGGATCAGGGTGTTTCATATGGGTAAGGTTATTATTCATAACCAGAGTGAGTTTTCCTAGTATGGTGATAAGATGATCAGCACCTGTTCCCTCACTAGCTCTACTATAATTATCTTGAGTAGGAGGTAAATCCCTACATGGATTACGTGTGTTGATACAGTTTCCATTCCTTCCACTAGGCACCATTTGTAAATAATTCCATACATTATATTAGTTTATGAATCCCAATACATAATTCCAAACTTGTAAAATAGTTAACATAAATTGAATAGTTTATAGATGTAATCCATATTAGAAAAAATGTTTTCTTTGAGGATGTATATACTTATAAACCCTTTATAATTGTTTTTAAAGAAAATGAGAATTATCCTAAGAAAACCCCCCGGAGTGTTGTAACCAAGAGTGTAGCAATGCCCGTTATAATCCACTAGTTACTATTCGAGTCTTTCTCGATGTTGTGCATTCAGGTTTTACCACTGGATACATCTGTGGCAGAGCCACCTCTACCTTCTCATATCTAGACATGGATGTATTCCTTGGAGAACTCTTAAAATCAATACAATAACAAAATTATAGGAACTTCTTCTATACTAATCCTCAAATTCCATCTTAGTATAATGTTCTGTAATAATATTTTTCTAAATCTAGCATCATAGGATTGTACTAAACTTCCTATGATACTAACTGTATGGGCCTGACCCTAGTTACCCAGAGTCGGTGCATTATTAATGAATATTGGAATGATCACAAAAGTTCAAGTCTCGAAAGACCGATTAGTTTAGTAGCCTTAGAAATACTAGATACATTCATAAGTTATACATTACATTATAAAATGAAAAAAAATTAACAACATAGTATGCATATGCCACACTCATATCCCTTATACTATCCCTGTAGGTTAGTCATAATGTACTTCTTTGTATCCTAAGAAAAATAAAACATATGAAGTGGTGAACTCAAATTGTCAGTAAGGATAAAAATATAGTAGAAAATTCATAAATAAGAATAAACATTTATGGAAATATAAGACTAAAACAAAATCATTTTAAAATTGATAATCAGTATAATAGGGGAATGATAAAATCATATAATGCCAATTACTTATTCAAATGGATATTCTACTAGTTTAATAATCACATGCAATATCAGTAGTCTCTTTCATAATGATGGAATGCATAATTCCAAACTTAATAACAAGATACTCAAGGCCTTATTCCTAGAATACAAATAAGATTTTGTCAAGGCCTTGTGCCAAGAAACTAAATTTTCTCATGAGACCAACTGTTGCATCGAAGAGCTATAGCAGGCTCCACCCATCACTTACTAAGTCCATTGCATTCCTCATATGAAAAGGTTTAAACATAACATAAACAATCATAATAAAACTAGCATAAGAAATGTCAATACATTATACATAAACCATGAATGGTATAAGAATAACACCTCCACAATAAAACATATCACAAAACCATTAATACAATATGGATGTCTTATATCATAATAAATCAACTTCAAATAAACTTACAACCCATGAAATAATGTTGACATAGATGAAATGAACACTTTTTTTAGAGAAATATATTTTTCTATTTTGAAATCACATAAATGTAATATAATTATAAAAGAAAAAATTTATTTTGAAAAAATGATTATAAGATTTTATGGAAAGCATTTATGATGTTATAATGGTGGAAAATATCTACCCCCTCCTTATAAGTTAAAAAAAACTATTACGTTTATTTTTTCAAAAAGGCCATAAGGTACCTTGTTTGGAAAATAACAGATATATTTCTTTCATACCATTTTATAAAAAGTTAAAAAACGGTATAAATAATGTTAACCCATATTCTATTAAATATTAAAATGGTTTTGGAAAACATTTTTAAGAAACATAGATGTGGATGAATAAGAGGTCCCAGTAGATACTTACGTAACACCAACCATAGATAATAAAGAGATCGTGAAATTAGCCCTTACCTTGTACTTTTCCTTGGTAAAGGGTACATTAACATCTTGTATAATAGTTAAAACATTGTTATTAAATTATATAAAAACTATATACCAAAATATGATATCATATACGATCTTCTAATATTGTTTTGTTAATTATATTTTAGTAGTATCATCGTTTCGGGTGTTAACTGATTCATTTTCCTTTATATTCTTCATTATATAATTAATGTTTGTTACGGATAGGATGTATCTTATTCATATGAATAATTATATTAAGTCTTTAAACATTATTTTTAATCATCAAATGAAAATTAGTCTTGAATGGATATGATGGGAAATTAATCTCAGCGTGTTCGTGGAGATGGTAATCCGTACGTACGCACGAGCGACAATATCATTATTTTGATATGAAAATCATATATAATTGGATGATATATAATATATAAAGAATTATCATCATGTTTTATTTGTTATTTAGATCATTTTTACTTATTATTATTCACATCTAAATGATGAAGCTGAACAACAAACTACACCCCGATGTGGAGATGATAATCCGTACATACGCACGTATAGTGACTTTTTCATTTATAGGATGGATAGAATAATGAATATGGTTGTAGCATTTATATTATAACATCACAGTATATATAAGATACTGGATTTATTATTTTATAATGGAAACCACAAATAAATAGGAAGTGTAATAAGAAAAGAACGTGAAAGAAGTGATGAAATATTTACCACTTCTTCGGGTTCTTCCTTTTGATTTGATTAGAAGGGATCATTACGTTGGATCTATAACTAATGGAAGGCCTCTAGGATTAAATGAGGAAATTTGGGAGGAAATTTGGCAGGGTTTCTCCAAGCCAAATGGCTTTGATGGTGTGAATTTGAGAGAAGGGGAAATTCCCTTTTATAAGAGAGGTGAGGGTCACTTTAGGAAAAGATTGAAATATTTTTTTATAATAAAATAATTTTCAGTTTCTAATGGTTCAAAAATGAATTATTTAAAGGCTATGGTTGGTATGGTTCAAACACCACTCAACCAAAAGGTTTTAGAAAGGATTATATCACCATATTAACCTTATCATTTAGATTTAACTCTTAGTTAAAGAGTTTGACATTTACCATGTCTCTTTGTATTTTTATATTATATTGTTAATAAAAATACTCTAAACTTTTAATAGAACCCCAAGTGGTTCATTAAGGAAATATATAATATTATTTAAACCATTTTCCAAATATTATATTTTTATGAATAGAATAACTATTAATAATATAATATTTGTCTGAAAAACACTTTTATGTCAATTTTTACCATATTTGGTATTTTGTTTTTGTTAAATTAATAACAACATTATTACATCGAAAAAAAGTTATTTAATCAACCTTAACATGTCATATTAACCTATAAAATTAGTTGAATTCATTAAAATTCTCAAAATAGATTTATTGGGATATTTATAATATCAATTATTTTAATCTTTCAGTAATAAGGTAATTAGTGCATAATCATTGTTCTATACATATATTTAATTATTTAATTACTAAAAATTATAAAGAAAATACCATTATGTGGGAAATATATTTATAATTCTAATTAATATTTATTTTTGAATTTATCTTAAGTATAACCCTATATTAAAAATGTTTTAGTAATTAAACTTTTATTTTAACTCTTTGAACTTTTCTTAAAATAAAATAATAATAAATGTCCTAATCTAATCCAAGTGGAACTATATGATCATATTCTATTCTTAAAGTTTTTTGGTCGAATTAAACTTATCCAATAGAATTTGGACCTGTGTTAGGGTAACAATAATATTATTTTTACCCTTAATAACCCTATTTACTTTTAACCATAGTAAATAAAATAAAAAGTAACTATTCACATAAAATTATTTTCATCTTATTGAACCACATTTTACTTACTGATATCAACCATGTCACTCGGATTTTTGAAATTCAATTCACTGAAGTGGTAAAATTAAGCTTTACACAAATTTTCAAATTCTTCTATGAGGTGGGTAAAAGACGGTAAATAGTTCTATTAAAATTTTTATATCTAAACATATTATAAATTCACTCCAATGAATTATGTTTAACATATATATGTATTATGTATCTATTTTTACAGAAAATTAATTAAAATAAAATAACTAATTATTTAAATAAAATGTTGGTTTTAACCAATAACGCAGTGTTTTTCAAAATTCATCAAAAATTACATGTTTTCAGAAAAATACCAACAAATTCACCCTAAAAAATTCCGATATTTCAAATCAAAAAATGAACTCGATTTTGAAAGATAAAATTTATAAAATTTCAAAAATTGGGATTACTATTCATAATGGCTTGTTTGATTGGTCACGGTGTGTTTGAATCTCGAAGTTGCGTACAATGCAAGCTATTGAATTATTCAAAGAGAAATGTACCTAGGAATCTTAGGGTGTTACAATGACATTATAAATTCATAGAAAAAAATGGAAAATAAATGAACAAATGGGATGAGTTAGAAAACCCTGTAATGGAATAAGCATATAAATAAACCTCGCACATGTGTTCGAAGACGTAACATACTAATATAAAAGACAAGGAACATAGATAAAAAATTATAACATGTAAATAATGGAATCATATAATAATAGAATCATAGAAAAGTGGAATCAACATATAACCTGACATAAAAATTATTCAAGGAACGCTTCAATGACTTTTTGGGCAAAGTCCTATAAAGGAATCATGTTCACTCCATGTCCCAATATAACGTCTCGTTAGACTAAACATTACCAAATGAGTTTGATCACTATCTAGGAACACCCATCATAACATGTTAATTAATATGTGTTCTGCATAAATAATCATACACAAGAAATGATACATAATCATAAGGGTTATCCATGGAAAGAAGTAGGTATAGTAATCTTATAAAAAGGCATAACATAATGGAATTTCATAATGGTTTCCATGAAAGAATGGTTTAAAAAAATAAAACATACTTTAATAAATGAAAATAATCATAGATAATGATGATTTATGTCAAACATAAGTAAAAACATATAAAATTAGTGTTTATATTAATTCAAAAATAATACATTTTTGTGCGGTAAAATGAAAAAATTATTTTATCCTTAAAATGAATAAAGAATAATTGTTTGTATAAAACTAGAAATGAATAAAAATAGTGTCTCATGTTTAAATGAGTTAATTTTAGAAAAATAATGTTGTATTAAAATATTTTATTGATATTACATGAAAATGGGTAAGAAATCTAGAGGTTCCCTTGAATCGGGTTATTCTTATCAGGAAGAATTGAGAAAAAAACTTATTAAAAAATTTATTTACCCATAAAATAAAGATTTAATGTTTTGGATACAAGATTTAGGAACATATAAATAGAATTTATATTAATTATAACAATAAAGAAGAGTTACCTTAGGGTAAATATAGGGAAAGATTACTTTGAAGAAAACATTGGAGGTTTTGAAAGTATCCCATACCCGATGTCTGAAACTATTCTCCACTTGATCTAACTATCTCATATAATATTATTTAATCAATTAATTATTTATTTAATAACCTTGTTTACATTTATTTTTTATTTTATAATTTTATTAAGTTCATTCATGGACTTTTTTTTGAGTTATAATATACAATCTTATCGTTCTGTAGTGTTTGTTTCCTTGGTTTTCATGATCAGTTACTTATATACATTTATAAAAATCCATAGGAAATTTTTTCCAGAAATGAAAATATATATTATATATGAACATAAAAAACATTAAATGATATTATAAATTATTTTTTGTATGATATTTTTATGAATAATTAGATAATCTGTTAATGACCATCATATAGGTTAATTTTGGAGTTTTTCTATAACAATAAACTTGTTTTTTTATCATTTAGTGTTATGAATATATGTTTGTTCCAAAACATAAGTTAGATTATAAAATAAATTTTAAAATAAGTTTCAACTATTATAAATTTTTTAATAATACCATTGAATGTGGTAAAAAAATTTAAACACATCATCCTTGAATGAGATAAATTATCACATCACAGATTATGTTTAAATTTTTTGAAAAAATTGTAGGGGATAGAATTGATGATGGATTATTACATAAATAAAATAAAATTACAATATATGTGAGTTAAAAGAGATACTATGCCACTTTTAATAATGGAGATGATGATATAATAATAACAAAAAATTACTTGAGAATAAATTAAAAGAAATTAATGACGATTTTACCTATTGAATCATCCTCCTTGAGAACCTATGTATAGAAATTTTTTTTTTCTATTCCATTTAGATAGAATGCTCATAGAAATTGGGGATAGTCTTTGGAATATATTTTGGTATAATTTGGAAAATTCGCAGTGAAGGAGAGCTGTGAGAAGAATAGATGGTCAGGGCTGGTATTTATAATGAATAATAGGGGTGTTTTCTCATTATATTATTGGTTAGTTTAGTATTTTAATCAAGATAAGAAAAAATGGGGATTAATATGACTATATAATGTTGTTCGTTAATTTTTTATTGAACCAATGGTTGATTACATCATCCATGACTCAATAAGTTCTCAGTAATTTATTTATTTACTTATAATTTAAATTATCGTATTTCACTATCCACATAAAATCCACTATTTTTGAAAAAAATCTAAAAATTTTACCCTAATAATTTTCCAAATTTTATAATTATAAAATTGACTCAATTTTATTAGAATAATATTAAAAATAAGATAAGTTGAATTTTTTATTAAAATCACCATTTATTTGGAAAATAACAATTTTAAAATTATAACTGATTTTATTACACGTTGAAAAATTAATAAACGTCACATAAAATTATCTTATAATCAAAAAAATATTAATTTATGAATGCAGTTAATGAAAATTAAAGATCCTTTAAAATAATTTTATTCATTACAAAATTAAAAATAAATATCTATTTTTTTATAAAAATATCAATACTGAATTTTTAATTTCTAAAACATTAATTCACTTATATTGTGATATAATTATATCATATTTTCATTTATAAGATGGAAAAGTTTTATATATACTTTCATTGGTGAGGTTACTATTATATTTTCTAGCTTACTATTCATAAGGGTCACATTACTATTCCAAATGATAGGTTATTATTCCATTTGTATATGTTCTTTAACTTATAGAAATACCCCTTATATCATTCATTAGTCATTTATGATGTTTGTTGTGTTCTTTATGTGATTTTATGTTATTTATACTATATGAAATAATTATAATAATTCAAGTTACATTTAAAAAAATTTTGGGTTGTTACATTGTGGTAGGTTGTGTGGTACATATGGTTAGGAAAGTAGCACCCTGAGTGTAACTCAATATATTTAATAAAAACAGTTTTTGTTTTTGATCTTTAATCAGAAGATCCCATGTTTTTCCTTCATTTAAATAATATCTCACCCCCACATCCATGAGGGTAATGATTAACGAGGGTAGTGTAGGTCTCTAACCTTCATAATTTTTTGGTCTCATCATGTAATCTGTGTTATGGATGAAATATCCTCTCCTCCAATAGCATCCATCTTTAGCAACAAGCATAACCAGAGCCTATACCCAATGGTTCCCCACATACCTCCTTCAAAGACACGCACGCACACACACACAGACATATATATTATTTATAAAATCCATTATATTTTTGAATAATAATTTACTAAATGTTCAAACATGGATCAGTTCATCATAAGTGGTGTTCAAATAGTATTGAATGACCCTAACTAAATTCATGAAAATTTAATATAAATTTCATGTTATGTAAATACACAATGAATCACATACCATTTAAGGAATCAAGTATTCAATAGAATCATGAAAATAAGTATATTTTAATTTACAACATTAAATCTAGCATAAGATACATGAATCAATGTGTCCATACATGATTATTTCTGAGAATCTCTTTAAATTTATTTTATGTAAGATAAAATTGAAAATTGTACCTCATAGAATTATAAGTTTCTTTATTTAATGTTTTCATATTTAGATCACCATACATTGAGGAAAAAATAGGATACTCTCTATTCATCCACACATATACAAAATCCATTAATAAATTATACTATAATTATAAATTTCTATCATGGTGTATCAATGTTCTTATAAATCACACATGATCACAAGAAGATTATGTGACTGATTCCCAATCATAGATTGGTTTTTTCATAATCTTCCCATTATATTCTCTTCTAGAAACATAAGCTAATTTATAAGAGGAGATAAATTCGATCAAAATTTTTCCCACAAAACTAAAAACATAAAATGAGTTTAAATAGAATGTTTTAACATTATATAATTTTAGTTAATAAATTATATATGTTAAACCGCTTACCCCATACCAAAACAACAAGAATAACTAAGTAATCATGTATTTTGTGAAAAAAATATTTCACCAATCACTGATAAAACTATTAATTCCCACATGGTAAACAAAAATCAATTATTTTTTCTTTTGAATTTAGTAATTATTTAATAAACATTGACCATGTAATGTTCATTCAAAAATAATGTTTTTTGTGTTCAATTATTATAAATAAATAACATGAGAAAAATTTCTAAACAAATAAAATTATCATTTTTAAAAAAATAATAAAATAATACAATTAATTTACTTTTGATAATTCACTTGGACATTTACCCATCCCCATACAAGGGTCTATTATTATCCTATACTCTAATTCTTTTAAATTATTATAACATGTTGATATATTGTTTATGTACCCCTATAGGCCCGCATCTCTGTATCAGTGAGTCCAACTCACAAAAAAAGTGCATTATCTATAAATTCATCTTTAACCCTATAAATATAAGAATAATTCATAACAATGACTATCTCGTAGGAAATCTCACTATGTAATATAATCTAATTTTCTCAATATTTTATCAGTCATGTTTCATTACTTATATCATTAACCTATATGATTGATAATAATTTTTTGAACTTACAAATATGAACTCATAAATAAATCAACATGGTCATTTATGTAATAATATAATTATATGTCCCAAAAAGGGATTGAGATATTAATATCTATTAGCTCAAAAGGGGAAAATCCATTTTTGACTTATTTGTAAATTCAATATTACTCATGCAAAGCCCAAAATATATTACCTCACCATGAGTGTATATCATAAAAATTTCAGTCAATACATCTAAGTGTGTAACTCAAGATATGTGTTAATAATAATTTCATGTCTATCAAAAAATACACATGTTATAAATTCCATGGATTTTAACACAGAAATATTTTATCTTTTTAAGAAGAATATTAAATACATTTCACAAAGACAATGCTAAGGAGCCTAAAGGATTAGTGTATTTAGGGATTAGATGCACAATATTCTAATCATGTGAATGATCTTCAACATCTACCATACATATCCACCCATTTAGTACACTTAATATACAAACCATATGTAAAACCACTATTCATATCATGGGAAAGGGAAACATGAGAAATGGTTAGCTCAAAACCATAATATGGGTAAAATAGGAGAAAAAAATTTATGATCATATGAAATAATAAGATGATAATAAGGGTATGAGATCCGAACCATCAATTACCAAGTTCATACATAATCCAAATTACATAAACACGATTCATCAAATAAATCTTAATCATTTCAAAGGACATGAATCAAAATATTGAGATGACATCATTAATTAGTCAAGAGGTTTAATTTTATGATATTAATGTTTGGAATCATAATATATATAGAACAAATTTAATATTAAACAATTAACTAACGAAACTATTGAATCTAAATGTATTAGTACTTGAAAAATGTATCCCACAGATGCACAATCACATTAACATGTTTTCCATAACGGATCAAGCACTTAAACTTGTTTTCCATATTTATTTCATGGGATATAATAATTTAACCAATTAATTTAATTGATAGAAAATTAAATCCTGGAAAATAACATAATTAAAATAATAAATATTTGTTCGAAATGATCATAAAATTTATATCCTATAATTATATCATAACACGTGAATATAAAATGGGTTTTATAAAAATTTCATCACTCAATCAAGCATAACTAATGAAAATATATAAATTTCATTATAATTCCATCACCATATAAATAAAAAATCTATAGAAATAATAAGGATGGTAAAATTGGTTCATATCCCTAATAAATCATAATCAACATCAAAGCATGTTATCATAGAAGAAAAATCCTTTAAAAATCACCATAACATTCCTTGGTGAAAATACCCTTTTCAATTTGAAATCACATATTCAAAATAAAATTATTTCCAAAATATTATAGAAAAAATTTCTTCTAAAATAACCTAGTAAAATTATAATGTAAGGGTATAATCATTGAGTGTTCATGATGTTAGTAAATTATGATCTTGTTTTAAAAGTTTAGATAAACCATTCAATTAAAACTTTTTTAAAAGAGTCATAATGTTCCCCATTCAAAAAAATACAAGTAAATTCCTTTTAATTTTTTTTCAAAAGTAAAAACTGGGTAAAATTGGAATTATCAAATCATAATATAGTAGTAAAAAAATTCTTTGAACCACTTTTATAAAATGTGTACAGTAAATACAAATGATTTTTGGCTTAAGAATGAAATAAATTGAGTTTTCCTAAAAAAATGAATTTTCAATCTCATGAGTAATTAAAGTGAGTGAAATAAATTGAAAAAATATATTCACATGAAATAAAATTTTGAGTGTAAAATGAAAATGATTTATTATAAAAGGATCATATAATTTTCAAATAGTAAATTCAAGCATATATAATCGTGATTAAAATATTATTGAAAGATAAATATCATACCTCAAGTCATTTCTTTCCTCATTCATGTTCAAAAAACCTATATAAAAAATATATATTTATTATACAAGTATTCTATAAATATAATAATTTATATCAATCCATTTATGATTTTCTAATGACATATTGTCACATTTTTATTAACAAGTGTTTTTTAAAATAACTATTCTTAGTGATACTACTTCATTTTCCATGCATGTTTTAGTTCAATAATCATTGAATTTTTACATCAATCAAGATTAAATAATTTATAAATTGTTAAAAATGATATAAATATAAAATAAATTAATTATATATGTATTTATAATAATTAATAAGTGTTATATTTAAAATAATTATTTACACCATATATTGAGATAGTAGGTTGTACCTACGCATGGATGATGTTTTTGATTTTTGAAGCATGGAAAAAAAGAAATTTAAATAAAAATTTATAATTATATAATAATTATTATATATATTCATAAAATATATCATATTTACTATCAATGATAGGAGTATATGGAAATTAATCAAGTCATTTAGTGGAGACAATAGTTCACACATACACATGAGCGATGTTATCATTTTTCCAATGGTTTTGAAGGTAATATGGTATATATTATATTATATTTAATGAATAAAAAATATTTCATAAATATAAAATACATAAATTTATCCTATTATAAAAACCATTCATGAAATTTGGTGATGAAAATTGACTGGAATCGTTATGTGGAGAATGTATGTTGTATGTACAAAAAAGAAATACTTTCACTTCATATTTGACAAGGAATAGAGTGGATATGGTAGTTTCCTAATCATAGTAATAAATAAGTACAATTTTTATAATTAATTTACTATTTTATGATAAATACTATATATTTAGAGGAGTGAAAATAGAAATTAAAAAAGAAGTGGTCTGTTAAAAAAATTACCACTTCTTTGAAACAACTCTTTTAAATCTCCTCTTAAGGACCGTAGTGTTGGCCATTTTGGAATAAAATAACCTATATAATGTGTATAAAGTATTTTAAAAGAGGATTTTTTGGGTTTTTGTTGATATATAATGATCAATGTGTTTTGAATATGAGAAAGGATATGTTTCCTTTTATATAGGAGGGGAGATGCACTCATGTAAATTCCTAAAAGATTTTAACATAATAAATTAATAATCTATCCCAAAGGCCTAAAAAGGATTGGTATTTTATGAAATGATAGTATGTACATTAAATAATATTTAAGAACAAAATTTAGACAATCTTATTGGATATTTTAATCCTTATAATTTGGTTTAACACCTTAGTAAACATATTTTATCCATAATTGTGGTACCAACTTTCTTAACCATAATGGGTTATAATTTTACATATAAGGTTTAAATTAAATCATAAATGTAAAAGGAAAAAAATTCATATAAAATATACCTATTTGTACCATTTCAATATTTTTTAAATTTTTAAATAATATAATAAAAAAATATTTTGATAATATATCATTAATTTCAATTATGAAACAATTCATTATACATGACTTAAAATAGATAAAAAAATTATTTCAAATATAATAATTAAAAAACAATAATATGTAATATTATTATTTTAATTTTTTTATACACTAAAACTCATTGAAATTGTATTACTTATAATATTTTAAAAGCAATTATTTTATTTTTCTATTAATTTAAGAAATACTATTTTGGTATTTCATAATCATTCATGGTACTTATATAATTACTAAAAATTATATATAAATTCATATCTTGAATTTTATATCATTATGATCAACATAAAAAATTATATTAAATCAAAATATTCTTTTTTCCTTATATGAACACATAAAATATATTTAAAACTACAAGAGTGACATTTTGTAACATTCATTGATATAAATATTATATAGGTCATTTTCATTGATAAGTTTCCCTTTAATATTAAAATTTTGATAATAATGTGATAAAATTATAATTTTATAAATCCAACCAAAATTAAGATGAAAATTTGTGACTTCATAATTTAGTTTTAACCTAGTTTGACCCGATTTACCCTTTTCCGAGGTGATAAATTTCACCAAAGTTACTATTCATAATACATAAAAATTAAAAAAATAACTCTTTAAAAAAGTTATATATCTTGATTTAAAATATGGAATCCATTTTATATAATTCAGTACAATATAGTGGTAGATATTACTTTTAAAATAATTTTACAGAATATGATGAAAACAACTTTTAGAAACAATGTGTTTCTAAGAATAAAACTAGATATAATATTATCAGATGAACAGTAAAAATATTAGAAGAATGTTATCAAATTTGGATTGATATATAATATAAAAATTTCCTTAAAATAATTCTAAAATAGTCTCTAAATAAATTTATTAAGATAAAAACACATTACACGGTAAAAAATAATTTTTCAGAAAAACATATCTTTTATTTTCAACTGATTGTTATTTTCATCAATAATTAATTGATTACTAATGAATTAATTTTAGACATATGTAACCAAAAACATTTCATACATTATTTATTTCTATTCGTACCCACCAATACAATTTCACTGAAATTAATTTTACATAATAACATTTTAATTGTATATCACATTTCATGACTCAGTATTGCGAGTAATGCAATATATCAAAGAAATAAAATAAATTTATAGATATATATTTCCTAAAACCTCCAATTGAACCATTATAGCCCATTAAAATAAATTTATTCCCCGAAATTCATTACCCTAGTAGAAATATATTAGGATATTTATACCTCATCAGTTTCCCATGTAGCTTTCTCAAATTGATGGTTTCACCACAAAACATTGACCAAGTGACAGGTATTTTTCATAAACATTCTCTATATGATACATATTATGAAACAATTTTCTTCAAAAATAGTGATCTTATTCAAATGGTATGACCCCTCGGTTCAATTCATGTGAAGGATCATGTATACACTCCCTCGCGATAGACACATGGACACATCATGAACATGAGAGACATTAGATGGAATCGCCAAATGATATTCTATCCTCCCACAATGATAATGAATTTTAAATATAAAATTCTTAAAATGGGAAAATATTTACTTCCTTATAATTCTCATAACCCTCATCTATGAATATATTACTAGTAATACCTTTTCACCGAATTCTATCTCCATATCTCAACACTGATTATCAAAAATACCTTTTTGTCAACATTGAAATAACTTTATGCATTATTGAATGAATCTAACCATCTCACCCATTTCATCAATTTGGTGTGGTCCCAATAGCTTTATTTTTCCAAATTAATTACATAATGTTTGAGTTTTGAACTTCTTTCAGTATAGGGACTTAAAAGGATCCATCTTAATCCACTAGTGAAACACATTAATGTATAAAAATTACACTAATGAAGGTGTTGGCCCTTACCAAATTTGAAGTAAAATAGAGTTAGCTCTCAGAATTAATTATTGATAATGAATGGTCCCCCCCCCCATAAAAATCATATTTCATAAGATTATAAGGAGTAATAAAAATTAGCTGTTTATCCAAAGCCTAATGAAGACATCGCTATTTTTTTGGAAAACGTGGGTCCCAATAAAATATAATAGACTGTGATAATACCTACAATTTTAACACTTACATAATGTATAATTGGTTAATTTTATTAATATATAAGTTTTTTTTAATTTAAATAAACCATGATGATTTTATAATGTGGTCAACTATAACCCATTTAGAATTGTTCCCATTAGATGATTTGGGGAGTCCGATAAAAACTCAATAGAGATGTTTTCTCATTTTTATTTTGGTATAGTAAATGGTTGTTACATCCTCATAGACTTATGTCTCACAACCTTAACATGTTAAAACAAATAAGAAATATACTCTTCAATATCTCACTTCCTATTTTCCGAGAAAAATACTCTTTTAGTTCTCTATACATCTTCAGAATATTGATATGAATAATTAATGATGAACAATGATATCCATCCCATAGATCCATATTAAAATATGTAATTAAGGGGAAATAAATTCACTTCATTAAAGTTTTTATTCTACCACTATCAAGGTTGAACTCAGAAACATTTCTGACCTTCCTCTGTAGTTACACTTCTTCCATCTCTGCCTATTTAATAGTTACAAGGATTGATTATTGATTAATCATTTAAGAAAGATAAGATATTTACACTTATATTAAGATTTTAAGATCCATACTATTCAAATATGTAAATATTAAATCCTTTTAATCATAATCATATATTCTCTTGTTTGATCCTTTCGACTAAATACATTGGCCACCTTTTTTCTTTCCCAAGGTGGTAATGTATTGAGCCATCGTAATCATTAATCACTAACAACCATCATGTTTGGTGCATATTCAGAAATATTTTAGTTAATGTATTATAAAATATTTTATGTTAAATATATATATATTAATATATATATATATATATATAATATTTATCCATATATATAATTTTTTCTTATATTTAGTAAAAAAATTATCGTAGCTAACTCCAAATCATGAGTTGGGTATGTTTTCTCCTAAAACCTAAATTTTACAACGGAATAATATATAACTATAACATTATACATGAGAAAACATACCAAACCATTCCTTGATGCATCAATATATATTAAAAACCATTCTCTACTATATCATAGTGTAACCATAGTTCTACTGACTTTCCTTCTCTTTTATTCATTGAAACATTCCTCGCATTCTAATATGAAAAGAAATATTTCTCCAATTACGGTTAACATAATTAGTGGATTAAACAATCATTAGAAAATATCCACAAATAATTGATAATATCCATTAAAATGAGAAAACACCAGATCTCAGTAATTATGGTTGGTTTGGTCCATTCCTCAGAAACATCCTTCTTTCAAGGATATTCCTAAATATCACCACATGAAAATATATATCCTTGAAATGAATATATTCGATACCAAAAATTCACAATTGGAAAATTTTTCAAAAAAATATCCATTATTATGGTCGTCAATTAAATTATCAGGTGATCTTTATTATCTTCCTTACTATTTTAGTATACAATAATATAATCTAAAAATACTACCAGAAACTAGTCAAGGATATCTTTCAAGGTTCTATTCATTAAACCCTAGGAGGCAGAAGGATAATTTTCACTCCCAAATTAAATCATTACAAATTAATTGTTTTTATACCATTTCCTAGAATTACATCTTGTGTATATATTCTTTCTTTACACTCAGTTAATGAGATCGATAATGACGGTCATTCTGAGGGAAGTATATACATCCAAATAGTTGATCAAAAAAACATCAATAAATGGTGGAGGATACTTGTTCTTCATATATATCTTATTGTGTTCTTGATAATAAATGAAAATTCTAATTAATCTATATTTATACACAATAAGGGACCATGTGAATCACATGGTGATAAACTAGGCCAAATGAATCCCATGTCAACATTCCCCTAGAGTTTCTTCTTTAATTCCTGAAACACAATTAGGTTTATTAGATATGGAGTCTTTAAAATAGTTGTTACTCTAGGTATGAGTTCTATTGAAAACTAATGATTTCAATTTAGAGTAATGTATAGAAATTATAATATAAATACATCATAATAATAATGAATTAGATTTATATATTTGATATTGAGTATTTCCAAAATCATATAAGATAAAAACCCTTCATGTATAGGTATTAAGAGCCAATATATAGAAGTAATTTTCATTTGAATTTTTTATTCATTCCTTCACCAACTAATGAGGATGGGTTATTTTCAAATATGAAATGTAGAATACCTTATTTGTAAATTGATATGGGATCTATATAAAAAATTCCAATCCATTCCTAGAACCAAAAAAATCTCAAATAAAGGTAGAATTATAATATTTATATGAAACACTTTCCCAGAAGAATTAACCAAATAATAATTATAGACATTATACGTGACAATCATACCATAAATATTTATTACAATATACTCGATATCTAATCACGCAGATGGTAATTTGATTCCCATTGAAATTTCTTATATATGATAGAGTATAAATATCCACATTCAAATAAGACATTAGATATTATAATGTTGATTATAACTGTTCGTTTCACCACAGAATTCCTGTAACCCACTTTGGAAGTTGCGATCACAAGATATTTTTCTGTTTCTTTGATCTTGAGAGGTTATTAATGTTGATCGTCATAAAAAACATTAATATTTTTGAACTACCTTTCATAATTCCAATACACCATGAATTTTAAACATTTTATCATGGGTGGTTAATTATATGGAATTTTATTTTCCTCTATTTCATTGACTAGAATATTCATCACTTTTCGACAGTAATGGGCTCTATGAAATGTCATTACACATTTATATCACCTACCAATTCTATTTAAATAACTCGATTGATGAATATGCCCAAATTTAGGGCATGTATATGGATGTAGTTTATTTCCACCATGTTATTATTCAAATATTCATGAGACCTAGTATTACTTTTATAACCAAATAACGTTAATGGTATGAATCTCCAACATCCATTTCTATACAGAGTTCACATTGAATTATTAATTCATAGCTAATAAATTATTTTATAGCTAAATAAATTTGGTTGTTTGGTTTTATGATACCAAAGAATTAATACTTGTTGATTTTAGGGATATTGATTGGACCAGAGGAATACCTTGAATGTCATTTAAAATTTATCTCATTGGTATCAATGGATTAATCATCCTTTTTATTTATACATAGAATTAGTTATGAATATTTTTATGTATAATAAATGTTGATTACATACTAAAAAATATCATATTAAACTCATCTAATTCAAGGGATTAAATTTCATCCTCTGGATCATTTTTCTAATAAGATTCCATCAGTGATATCCTTCACCTTACAGATGATAAAGGTCTAGGATAACCCTTTCCTAATCTGAGTATCAGAGAAAAGATAATATTTTCTCAATGGTTATAATCAATCACTCAAACAATAGTAGATCATAGAGATCAACTAAAAGTATGTAATTTTGGACTCACAAAGGACTCAACATTATAAGGTTCCCTAATTTGATCATTTGGAATATCATCAATATTCAAGGCCTAAGAATTTTCTGTGATCATAGGAATAATATTATTCATTCAATATCCCAAAGGATTTCATTTCTCAGGTGGATAATCATTAAATTATACATTACATTCTTTATTAAAACTATGTATTATTATTCTGACCATTGAATTAAACTGAAAGGAAATCTGTAAGATTCAAGCTATAATTATTAGAGTAAACTATCATATAACTGTGAAATATAATTCATTGGATGTCTAAATCAAGATTCAACATCTTAAATCTATGTATCGTTAGGAATACAAAATTTTATCCAAAGACATTAAAAAACATTATGATGTTATCATATATATAGACTTATTCCCAAGATGTTTACATAAATGGTTTATTTATATATTCTACAAATACTTAGTAAAACATGCTCTAATACCACATATAAGGGAACATTATTTTTATAAACAAATGTTCCATATTTATAGATGAATTTCAATTCATCTCAAAAAAACATCCACATATCATAATGGGTTAGTGGCTTTTTAGAATAGATACAAAATCTTATTATGTCATGAATGATCATTCATATCCTCCAAAATGATCATGTCATTTTGTAAGAAACATAGAGACACCATTCTTAAAACAGTTCATCCTAATGTGAGGAACAGAAATATAAGAATGGGTGATCTCAAATGATCAAAAAGGGTAAATATTGGAGAAATAAATTGATGATAATATGAAAGGATAAGATAAGATTAAGGGTGTGAGATCCTGACCATCAAATTCAAATTCCATAACCAATATATCAAAGACCATAAAAATTATTCATAGAATAATTATTAATCATTTCTAATTACCTGAATCATAAGTGTAGGTAAAAATCATAAATAAATAACATACCAAAATTTATTGTCATTAAATTTTCGTGCCATCATAAGTATAGTATCTATTTCATATGTATATTTTATTTAAAAAGACCTTGAAATTATTATAGTTCAAGAATCAACATTTATTTCCCATAGCTGATTGAGAACATAAATTTTTTTCCCATAACAGATCATATACATTGAATTGTTTCCCATAATTATCTCTTGAGATATAATACATTACCCAATTAATTAGAGAGATACATAATTATAGGTTAAACCATCACATAATGAAACACATATGTATGTATTTTACAATATCATATATCTTTCATTATATCCTATGATCATAACTTGTTTAAAGAAAATAGGAATCATTGAAATTTAATCAATATATTAAAGCATAACCCCTGGAAATATTTGGGTATCATAATAATCTCACCATCATATACAAAAACCATCGAGATAAATATTAACGATTTTAACATTGGATCATATCCCCAGTAAAGAATAATTAATATAAAATCATCATATCATAGATTATTTTTTAAAAAATATTCAAATGATTATTTTTTAAGGAAAATTATCATTTCAATTTGAAATAAATTATTTAAAATAAAAATATTTACAAAATATTATTGAAAATATTTTCTTTGAATAAAAACTTTGGATATTTTAAATGGATCGTAAAATAATTGACTTTTCATGATGACGAATAATTATCTTCATGTTGTATAAGTAAAAAAGAAAACGTTTCATTCACACTATTGTAAAACATTTATAAAGGGCCTCATATAGAAAATGAAAATAATAATCAATTAAACCATTTTTTTAATTTAAACATTTGCAAAAAATATTTTAAACAATCATTAGAGTGTTTTAAAAAAATTCATCATTTTGTTTTTTAAACAAAGGTTGGGACGAGAAGGGATTTTTTACCAAATAAGGAAATAAATGTAGTTTTCCTAAAAAAAATATTTCGGTTTAATGAATAAAAAATTTAAGGAAATTTATTCGAAAAAATATATTCTCAAAATATCACCATTAGAGAATAAAATTGATTTGATTTATCATATAAAAATTATAAAATTTCCTCAACAGAAATTCAATCATAAATAAACCAGATTAAAATTTGATTGAGAAATAAATCAATTTTCTCAACTCTTGACTTTACTCATTAAAAATATAAAATCCAATTCAAATATATATATTTATTATACATGTATTGAAGAAAAATAATTATACCTATCATACTAATAATGATTTACATATGATATCTTATCACCCATTAAAAAGATTTTTATTAAAATCAATGTTTTGAGTGATAACAATATCAATTTTCAAGCATGATTCAGTTTTTCAATCATGGTATTTGTACTTTGATCATGGTTCAAAAATTTGCATAATTTTAATCATGATATAAATATTATATATGTTCATTTTATGTATACTTATGGTTATCCATAAAATTCAAATATAAAAAATTAATTACACCGTTTATGGAGACAGTCAGATGTATGTACGCATGAATGCTATTTTCACTTTTCAATTGATTGAATGAAAGAATGATAAATAATAATTAATCATTCAAAAATCATTATTAGATTATATATATAATATATATTCATAAAATCAATCATTATTAACATAAATTTTTAATGTATGTGAAAAATGAATCACATCACTCTATGAAGCTGGTAGTCCACATGCACACACAAGCGAATCACATTGTAACACTTTTAAACTCTTAAAAGATTATAGTTATACATATAAAGGAAAAATTAGATAATAAATGGTCAAGGGAACATATTTTCTGACCAAAATTTATCCTCCTCTTCTTTCAATATTTTTAGGATTTTTAAAGAAGTTAATAAAATATTACTTTGAAAAAATATATTCAATGTCCATTTCGATAGTATTCATTTAATTTCACTTTAAAGACATAAATATAATATTTTAATTCAAATATAATTATTTAAAATAAAAATATAATTTCATATTAATCTATAAAATTTTTGGAGAACTATACCTCAATAAAATAATATTAATTTTAATATTTTAAATTAAATTAATTTATTTATTATTGTTAGTTATGAAATATTATGTGGAAATTTCATAATAATTTTACATAATTATATAATAACTAAAATATAGGAATAAATTTTTATCAATAAATTATTTTCATTATTCCCAAATTATATATTTTTATTAGTTCATAACATTATTTTGTCCCTATGTGACATCAAAAACATATTAAAAACTAAGTGTCATTTTTCAACTTTATTTTAATTAAATATTGGATGGGACATTTTTTTGGGAAAATTGACTCTTATAAAAATAAATATTATTATTATTGTGATAAGAAAATAATTACCTTAATCAAATACTAATAAATAAGAATAAAATTTTACATCAATATTTAGTTCCAACATATTTTCAATAGATTTACCCTTTATGGAGGAGATAAATTTTTCGAAGGACACGATTCTAGATGCCTAAAAATAAAAGTGGACAATTTAAAATATTTAGACCTTTTAATTTCAGATATGGAATAAAATTTAACAAATTATATATCTATAAGTGGATTAAATTAATTTTAATATAAGTGTGAAAAACACTACTAAAATAAAATTTTGAAATATAAAATTTCAAATAATAAAAAAGTTTTATTCTTATCCCATGAATTGTAATAATATTATATAAATGTTAAAAAAAATTCAATAAATAATTTTTAAATTTATTTACAATCATTCACCAATAGTGACTAATTTAATTTAATGTGATTGAAACATATTATGTGAATAAAAATATTTTTTCAAAAAAAAACATATGTTTTATTTTCAAATGATTTTTATTTCAAATTTATTTAATAGACAAGTAATGAATTATTTTTGTATGTATGTAACGATAATTATTTCAAATTTTAGTTTTTACTATTCATAGCCGACAATCAATGCCTATGAGATAACTTTCGGATAATAATATTTTAATTATGTTTCAAGGTTTTTTTAAACACAGTGTTGTGTATAACTTAAGATACCATTCAAATTAAATTTATTTATAGGTAGATATTTCATAAAATACTAGGATTTTACCAAAATATATATTTATTAATATCAAATAAAACCAAAAAAATGAGAAAATGCATTAGGAGTTTCTTTTCTCATAAACTTCTATCTTGAATATTACCAAGTGAAAGCTTAATGAAAATAAGTTGTAATGTCTTATGAGACTCCAATTCCTAATAATGTGAATCATTTGTGTCATGTAAGCTAGTATTAATCAATATATGAAACATAAATTATTGAATATTTTTATATCCATTCATGGATCTCATCATTGTAGGGACATCTATGACCATTTGATGTGATAGATGTTCTAAGGACATGACCACATTAATATTAATGTGAAGAAGAATCATTTTGTGATATGATATTTAATAATATTCAAAACAATGAATATAAAATATATCAAATGTATAATGTAATTGGGTTATAAAAAAAATATAATACAAATCACCAATAACCACCACATTGAGTCAAAAACACAGACACACTCAACAAAAACAAACAAATAAGAATTCAATAATAAATAATAGTATTGTCAAGAATTCCATGGATTAATGTTGCTCAGATGTTAAGTAATATAATCATGAGAAAAAATATCTCACTTATAATAACTATTAGATTATAAAAGATAAAAAATAGTTTTTCAAAGAATATAATTATATCATTAATCTGAAGCAATTTTCATGATAATCCATGTGTACTATTTATCTCAGCCAAATTTTATTGCGGGTCCAAACCAGCCATCCAGATTCACCGAATTTTATTATTTTCAAGAGCCACTCCATTGAACATCATAACATATGATCTATGATATCAATCTATACCTTGTATTTAACTTTTGATGAATACGTTTTTTAACATTACATTCCTGTTATTTGTACATAATTATGATAAATTCAACTTTATATATCATTCATTTCCTATAAAACATTCCTAAAAAACCATAATTTATGAAAAATATAATTATATGAATGTTATAAATTATGCATAACACCATCCAAACAACTGAATTCTTGATCACAATGTCTAGAACATTAAATTATTCCACATATACCTCTCCTAGGACTTTATGTTTCCACTTATCTGATTATAATGGATATGACTTCAAAAGAATCTATTTATATTCACAAATTTCAATACATTAACATGATGCATTATTCATAAAAATATATATCATGAATTATAATACAATGAAATGATGTGACCAAACGTCAATTAGGCAAACAATCAATCCTTAAAACCTCTTTAACAACAATATTGTATTCACTACCTTCTTGACATCCTCATCCCAATGAGGTATAGTGTTTCCATATAATTTTGGGGACTAAAACCATGGTGAAAATTTTAACCAGATATGTTTTTCAAGCTATCATTGATAAATTTATTTCTATTTCCTCCTCCATCATATGGATAAAATAAAATTTAAATATTATGTGTTTCATCCCTAATTTAAACACGAGATTATTATCTACGTGTATTGCACTTTAACTATCACTGAATAAAAATACACATTTTTTAACCCTTATAATATCATCCAATATATGCATAAATAATATAATTTATTTTATTAATTATATAAAATACACATATTTTTCTTGGATGGTGAACAATTTTACTGGTAGTTATATCGTTGACATTCAACTAGCAGTCATATATCCCAATGTGTACACAAATCATATTGTACTCTTTTGAGTGTCTGAATTTCCCACAAAGATTGTATCATAAAACCATTCAAAGTGTCATATATTTTTATGAATATATTTATATATTCTGATACTTTGAGATACCATAGATTCTATTTCATATCTCTATAGAGTTTATTCCATGGAATTTCTAAGAATCAGAAAAATAGTCCCACTATAATTGAAATTTCTAGGTGTGTAAAAATAATGGAATACCTTAGAATACAAACCAATGAAAAAATGGAAATATTTTCATATAAATCACTTCATATTATATTTTTAGGGCTTTCATATTGGATAATTAAAAGTTTATTGACAATGTGATTGAGAATTGATTATATCCATACATCTTATACCATTTTATTATCTTCCAAATGTTTACCTATGATAAAAAACTATGATTTTGGTTTTCCTATATTTATTCATTTTCATTCCAAATTTTTTATTTTACACCTTGAGATATTTCATCTAAATTTTATAAGTCAAACCTATCTTCGAATCCTTAATCATATTAAACATTATTCCTTATAAGAGAATGTCATCCACATACATGAGAGGTATGATAAGTCTCACATACTCAAACAACATTCAATCGAGAAATTGACTTGTGGTTTTCCTCATGAAAAAATTCTCAAACACAAAGGTATTTTACTTTTTATTCCACAACCTTAGTAGTTGTTTATAATTTTATATAGTACTCTTTATCATATACAACATTCCCTTATTCTAATTATCCTCAAATCCATCCAACAATTTCATATTGATATCTTTTTCCATCCCACCATGATGGAATTTAATTTTCACATCCATCTTCTCTAGATGAGTCCAATAATAATAAATAAAGCTCAACTCTCTATAGATGGTACAATTTATAACTACAGTGTATTAAATAATTTCACTACCATCCGAGCCTTTCAACTCTTCCTAGAATAAACATATTATTTCAAATAGAATACTGAATTTTTATCCAATTCCTTCTTCCACATTTTTATTTAGTTATGTATAGAGATTTAATTTCATGGAATAAATCTAAATAATATTTCATTGATAACATTCACATTCAAAAACCACTGAAGAAATCTACATATTATAGGATCTTATGTTCCTCTACATAAATTAGAATAATGTGATGAAAATAATATAGGTAACATTGTATGAGTTATTTATCTTTGGTATATATTTTAAATTCATCTAGTGGATCTAATATCTATGGAACTAAAACCCACAAAACATCTCTATATTGTCCTCTAATGTAAAACTCTAAAAATCCTTTAGTAATAAAGTACACATTTCTTGTTTCTTAATTCTATAATCTTAGTGTTCACATAATATTACATCACTTGTATCCATCTATAATTTCAATAGATATAAAAATGGATTTATTTAGAGGATTATTTGTTCTCAAATACTTTTTAATGAACTTTTAATCATTCTACATGAACTCTTCATTAAATGGAAGATTCTGAAATCTAATGATGACCAAAAATCTAATAATTTTTATATAAAAGAAGAAATGATGAGAAAGGGAAGAGAAAAATACATGATTTCTTGGAGGATATAAGTAATTAATTTCTAGGGTATCTCATTATATAATGATAATACATTCTAATGGTAAAGATCCAACATTCATGTTTGTAACAAAAACCTCTCTATGATAACCTTTAAAATCAAGAATATTAGTCGTCATATTTCCTTCGTGATAGGTTTTTAATTTTTCCACATCCTATTGAAGCATAATTCTATATGATATGATGATATATGAAATTACCTAGTGATGGGGATAATTCCCCATTAAATAATTTAAAGACTATACTAAATCTGATTCCACCAAAAATATCATGATGTTTTTTGAGATGTAATGATTGATAGAAGATAGTAATAAAAGAGCTTATTCCTGACTAGAAATACCTTTCCAATGGAAATATGAGTATTTTATAATAATAAATCAATTTTAGTATTGGGTAATAATACAAATGTTCATGGTAATTTATACACTATATCAATTAGATATGAGATTTTTTCACTAAATTGTATCATTATATCACACCCCAAACCTATCACTCCTTATATCAGAGAAAGCCGAAGTCTGTATAAATATGAGAGATAATATTACTTAATTATTTAGGAATCATTTCATCTATACTGATCAAGCTACATACTAAAATAATGTCTAGAAAATTGGCTTTAAGGTAATATTAAATTTTATGTATACCATGATTCCATGTTACATTTCAAGTGTCTCACATCACCCAATAGCCTAATATTAAAATGATTCACTGGAATTAGAAATTAAAATATTTACCTGCATGAAACATAAAACATGAATTTAGAAATATATGTATTGATTGAAAATTTTTATTAACATAAACTTTATTTACAAAAGAAAATAGTTATATAATATTATACCACATCAGTGTGGAAGAACTTTAGTTAATAAGGTACACTGTCGTATTGAATTATTCAACCCAAATATCCTTGTAAATGTTAGAATGTAGTCTAATACAATTATCCTTCATTAAAATATGACTCATCTTCTTCACAACAAAATTCATCTTGTGTTTCATATATATAGTTCACTTAACATTAAATCATTTTCTCTTGAAAAATATCTACAAATTCTGGAAATTATATCCACCATCATTATATTATTTTAATCATTTCAGTTTTCTTTATATCACCCTCTTGACTATATATATCTATTTAGTAAACACTATGAACAAATTCATTTTCTATTAGATAAAATAAACATGTTCATTCCTTATTTAATAATTAATGAAAATCAAAACGTATAATAACCCTCCATTAGAAAGAACTGGGGAAATCCCCCAAAATTTTTTATAAAGGGTATCTAAATTCAAAGATATAGGATTTCATAAATTAAAATTGAACAACACATTTATCTAAATTCCATGTAAATAACTCTTAGAACATTTTAAAACTATGTGACCATGCCTCAATATACCATTTACCACTATAAATTTCTTGGTATTCTCAATAATTTTTCAAATAAGGATATTCCATAACTCTAAACTCCTGGAAGTTAATGCTTTTAAATATTTTCCCATTTGAACTTTCAATATGATACAATGTCTCATCCTTAGCATCAATGACCACAACAATATAACCATTAATAATTTTTCATCCTCTATTCACAAATATAGTTATGAGTCCATGAAAATCTATCTGAGTATTGAATGTTACATTCACCTAAAATATAGGTATGTTTAATTATTCCTTCATGTCATGGTAAAGTCCATTCACTATCTATCATTTAACGTATAACTTTCCTATGAAATCATGATCTTCATAATTGACTAAGTGAACATTACTAAAATTTACAAATACTTTTTTTCATACATCCCATCTTATTCCTTGAATGAATTAAATCCCTAGAATCAATGATCCTTGATTCTAATGAATCATTGACACATATTAATAATCATTTTTACCTTCAGATGGATTAATTAATTGTTAATTTTTCGAAGTTATCTTTTCATTATTCTCCCAGAAGATATTCTAATCCTTCATTAGATTCTATCTCTTCCTATAGTCTTAATATATGAGTCTATATCAAGATGATCAACCTTGAATTGCCTCTCATGATATAAATTTTTATTTCCTTCAACTTATTCAATAAGGTAAATTTCTATTGCATTCCTAATTTTGTGTTTTGTTCTAGTACAAGTGTAGAAATCCATTTGAATTATTTCCTCTTTAGAATAACACTTATTACACACTCAAACACCAAATGTGGTCTTCAATATGAGATACTTATAGAAGATACAGTCACATTCCTAAATTATGAAAGTAATGAAAATAGAAGTAGTGACAAAAAATCATCCATGAACACAATGTAAAATAATCATAACTGAAATTGAATCACATAAAATTCATTAATTGGATTATCCTATATCATTTCATCCTATAATATGATCCTGAATAAACTCTATATCATGAACACCTTTCTCAAAACTGAATGTTTTTATTAAATTTATACTTCAGAATCCATCGGCCCAGTTATGTTCTTTCACTCTAATATTGAAAAAGAAAATTTTCATTTTAATGGAATCTGAATCAAACCATTTTATTTTCATTAAATTCCTTTATATTCTGAATATTCCATAATATTTATTTTGAAGCCCTTTTATAGAAGAAAAATTTATTTTTAAATGAGAGATCCTTCCATATACACCCCCAAAAATATAATTCTGTCACATATATATTTTCTATATGCACATTGGTAAATTATAAATCCATATATTCTAATTTATTTGATACCACATAATCAAAATAATAAAAATAAAATATTGTGAATGTGATATGATCCAACTACCTAATGTGATATTGAACCGGAAACTTAGATTTTATAGCACTTGTTGGGAGAAACACTGAACATAAATCACTAGAAGTTTCCACCATTAATTATAGTAGTGGAAACAAATATATATAACTTCATATATCCCAAATTATCTCTTAAAAATAAATTTACTAGTACATATGAATATCACACTCCCCCTAAATCACTACACTAAATTAAACGTATCACACACTCAATATGAACTCATTAAAAATTTAAAATGGAAATAAAATAAAATGGGAATAATTTATTTTTTTAGAATGACCCATATATCCTACATCCATGGGAGAACATTGTTTTAATATAAATTAGTAAAAAAATTACATAATTAAAATCTCCATGTAAAATCATCCAATTAGAAAAGTAATCACAATTAATCAACATGCCAAGCTTTTTGTTGTATCACCCTCTTTTATATTTGGTCCCAAGTAGTCAATTGGTTTCACCAAGTCATGGTCTTTATTAGAGTTACCTCATTGAACATGGAAAAATATGATTATGTATAAAAAATTTGAATTCCTCATCCAACTTCTAGTGAAAATGAATGTACCACATACATTAGATAAATATACACTAATTATTAATAAATTAACATTTACATATCCAATATTTTTGAAAAAATATCCCAAGAATACCTTCATGTATCAATTATAAATTTATATATATACCTCCTTCCTCACAATATATTTCGAAAAAAATAATCACTTGAACACAATAGGAAAAAAAGTTCTCCTAGAACACCGAAATCTACTAGATGTTTTCACTACTTCTTTTTTGATCCATTCATTGATAAATCATGGATCTTATCCTTCCCGAAATTTAATTTAGAAAATGAACATGATTCTCCATTCATAAAAATTTCCAATGTGAATACTAATATAAGAAAACCATGATAATATATAAAACACAGGTAAAAAATAATTTTTTATCTTCCACACAAAAATAGTTTCCCCATAACTTCTTAGTAACCCTAGCACAACTGATGAATAATATTTCTATACAGTTTCACTGAATTTAACATTGGGAAACATGTAAACAATTTTTTACTTCCATATATATTTCATATATTCATCCCTCTGACCTTTAGGATCTTCTATATGAAATGATATTTCAAGTCTATGTGTTTTATCTATGAGTGAAACACCAGATACTTGGAAATGTTTTTTCAATTTTACTATACAAAAAATGATAATTCTCTTCCAAACATCATTATGAGACCCTCTAATAGATGCATATACTATATCAGTTCTTTCCAAATATCCTTGGGGGAATCATATTAATATTCTATTATGGAAATTACTAACATCAGTTATAGATTTCCTATCCTAATAACTATTATTAATATGAATGTGAACAAAAAAATATTTATACTATTCCATGTGATTAAATCTCTCTAATGAACAAATCCCTATAACCCTCCAATACACCAGTCCTTATAAATCATAGATCTATATCATTTGATTTTTTATGATACCATAGTATCAATATCAAATCATCATAATGTTCATTAAAAATATTTTCAAGTAACTAGCAAACAACACACCCAAAAATGTAATATTTGGGAACATATATACCATGGTTTACCTGTAGATACTTACCCTTTATGAAATAAGAATTTTCATATTATTCTTGGAAAAATATTCAATATTCAACACTTACCGCATGGATAGTTTAATGGTTCCAGTTTATGAGGTAGAGACTGGATTTCATCTAGTAATATCAAACCATTTTATTATCTTCTAGATGTATTCCCTCAGAGATATAACAAAGTTTCTAAATTTTACAATCTAACTCAGTCTATATTCGTAATATTTTATTATCCTCATAATGATAATTAATATCAAATGTCCTAAAAATTAATTCTCCAACTAATAAATCTCCTTAAATTATAGACATTCTAGGAGCATGTTATTCATAGAAAGTAGCATGATGATAAAGAACCCATCCCCATTTCCATCTAGTAGAATTAGTTAATTTAGTTTCTTTATATAAAACCTTTATCATCCATAAAGACATTATAAATCTCGTTCTACTAGTTTGGTGGTTGATTTAAGACATACATACTCATATTCTTCTTATAGACCATATTATTATTTTAATTATCCTCAAATCCATATTTTTATTCATGTATATTTCTTCAGTTAGATAACCATGAAGAAATTCCATTTTCAAATCCATCAATATTAGATGAAATAAATTGAAAAAATGTTACTAAACACTATTATGATGGTAGTGTGTTTAACTATCAAAGAAAATATTTAGAATAAATCCACTATTTATTTCTTCTAAAATCTATTCAACACCATTCATGACTTATGCCTCTTCCTGCCATCAAATTATTACATCAAATATATTACAATGAGAAGGTTTGTTTTTTGAATTATTTACAATAACTATTAGATGTATGGAATCAATGTTGATATTATCTATTTTATGTATTAATTAATAAAGATATAAAATTTTTAATCAAACAAATGACTCTAACTTTTAAGGAATCTTGGTTTTTATGGAAGAATCACTTAATTTCTACCATATAACTACGGATATAATTTGGTTTAATTAATAATTCATAAAATAATAACACATGGTTCTAATATTTATAAAGGTTGAATTGTTATCTATTTAGAATATAAAATATTAGATATCTAAAAGTATGGTTTCGATGAATTTTGAAAGGTAATTTTGAATACTGAAATCATTGTATTATTTATTTAAATAACTTTTACATAGTATAATTTCATTAAATTATCACTGTCATTGAGTTACCTTCAATAGCTAAAATTCTGGGAAGCATATTATGTCATGAAAGTGATAAATTATAGTATTTATCTTCATCCTAACAAGAAATATTTCATATGAAATATTTTTGAAATATTGGTTAATACTTATTTCCATAAAAATACCTATGAGTTTTGGAATGATATAATAGTGGTACAAATTTTGAAAATTCTTGTGGATCACAAGTGATACATAATATACCTCATGATCATAAAACATTTTTTACGGGAGTGTACATTGGATGGCGAAAAAGATTGCACGTAAGAGGCTTATTCTCATACATAAGAGTTAATGCGTTGATAATACATCAGAGGTACATATTTAGAAAATATGTGATGCTAATTATTATATGTTATAAAATAATAAAAATTCTAGATGATGCATAACATTTTTTCCTAGGTTCATGAAATATGAAAAAAAATAAGGACTTTCTATTTACATAAGTGATTCATTCCCATACATAATTAGAATGAGATAATATAGATGTTTTTCGTTGTAATGTATACTATTTAGAAAAAGAAAAATATTAAAAAATATATACTATGTTTTTCATCATGTGAATTAATTCCATCTTCAAAATTAGGGTTTTAAGTTTTGGTTATATTATAAGGTTTACAAAATGAATTATTCTGATGAAAATAATTATTTTTTATGATTTTGTTCTATTCTATAATTTGTAAAATATCATCATTGAATCTAGAAACAATATTCAAGATCATATTTTTAGTATTAAATAATTAATATGTATTTTTTATATCTCATGATTTAGAAATCCATTTCATGAAGCTGACAGTGGAGAAATAAAACTTATATTATTTTAAAATTTTGGATATTTTAGAATCATTATGAATGTTCCATGTTTTAGTTTCATGTGGAAGATAATGATCATTATTAATTATAATATAGAGCTATAAATGTAGTAAAACAAAATTAAAATATTTATTTTATGTTTTTTAAAAATTAATACCATTATTTTCTAAAACTAGATCAGGGCGATAAGGGATAGTTTAAAATAGAATTTCTCTACCATTCAATATTTAAAATATGGGAAACATCTCGTGATGAAATATAGATATTTCTGGATTGAGAATCATGAAATATAAAATGAAAATCCCTTGATACTAATATTACTGGATGATATTTGTATTCCAAATTTGAGAAAATACCATATTTTCAAATTATATTTTTCTACAAGACGAGAACAATAAAAAGAAAAAATTGTAGCGAGATATATATATATATATATATATTCGTGACTAAAAATATTGAAATACCTATATGTCAAAGATAAAATAGTGGTTATATATTAAAAATTTAGTGTAACATAGAATGAGTTCTTAATAAATCCATTTTTCACCAATAAAAGATAGTCTGAGAATCATTGAATTACTTATTCAAAAAAATTGGATGAAGAAGGATATAATCCATAAAATAATTGTAGTGAATATATCTAGGCGATTTATAGTTAATAAGGCTTGATGTAATGTAGTGTTACACTACTAAATCTAGATATTGAAGATTATTTCACTAAGATAACTATATTATGAATTTATCCTCATCTATAGAAGATGTGTTGCTGTTATATTTTATAAGAAGACCAAGTGAAATTATCCACTAAAGGAAGATAATCTCGTCCCATTTGATGAAGGATATAATATATAAAATAAGGATCAATTGAGCAGTAATCTAGATATAAAGAAAAAATTAGTCAGGATTTCATCATTTATTGTGAAGAGACTCGCTTGTCAGTAAACTATGTAATATCTTCCTAGAGTGAGGTGTGAACAAAAAAAGTGTGAAGTTAAAAAATTTTTAGGAGTAAACAAACACCATATAATATTATGGAAGTGATTTTTCTCATGGATTGATCATGACAATAAAATGTATCCTTAATACTATTGAATTATAAATTCTGGTACATCGGTAAATAGTCATCTAAATTCTCCTTTTACATGACCCTAATAGTGCACTAATTAAAATCCTTCTGATAAAAATTATTTACATTATTTTGTATCTGTTTATCATTCCACAAGGTAGTGTGATGGAATAATTTAGTACCATTTAGAACATGGTTATAATAAAAATGGTAGGAAAATCCAAATGAATTATAAATAAATATAAGAAAAATATTATATTTGGAAACACTCTAACCCACCCCACCCTGAGTTTTACCGATTTTTCAAAAGTGATATCTAATAAAACGTTTCATTCATTGGGTTCAACCAATGAATATTATTTTATATTCATTTCCTAATGGATTCTGTTATATATCCACCATTCTTAACATAGATTAAATTTCATGGTAGTAAAATAGTGTTGTCAATCGTTCTAAAGGGTTATGGTGGAGAGATTGTATAATATGTCAGATGGGATGCTGTCATGGAGAATAATAGTGATATTTTTTTAATTTAGATGATAAAATAATTATCAATAATGGAATGCCTATTGAGTTATATCAGAAATTCCTTAATTGAACTGGAACACTAGATATATGGTCGTTTTATCAAAATGTTTGTGAAAAGCCTATAGGAGTAAAGAAGGATATAAAATATGGCTCATGAAATGAACATATAACTGGTAATAATGTGAAAATATTTAATAAATATAGTTAATATATATTTCTTTATAGGAAAAGAACATATTAAAATTAATAGGAATTAATCTTTCAAGATGATGAACTCTCCAAATGAGTTTATCGATTCGAATTTTATTATTGTATCTTATTCTAAACATATTTTTTAACATATATATACAAATCAAAAAAATTTAAAGTTTCTCGTAGAGATTTAATTTTCTTCATTCCATCTATAAAACTTTAACTACATTAAGTAAAATATGTGAATAATTTCAATAAAACAATAATTAAAATATCTATTCACTATATATAGATATAGATCAATTAAATATTATTTAAGAAGTGATAAGTGTATTATATCATATTTTTCCTTGGAGAACAATATATCGATGATATTAAAGGTGGTATTAAATTTTAAAATAATTAATATTAATTAAAATAAGATGTATCAAAATTATCTACTTAAAAATAAGTAACATGTAATTGTAATGAAGATGGCCTTATAGATGTGGTTAAAAGAAATCTTATTCTCTCTCAAGACATAACAGGAATAAAGAATAAAATCAAGAATAGAAGTTGAAACATGGTTTTAGGAGATGGATACCGATATAGATTAAAAATAAGAGAATATAATAGATCTTGAATTAAAGAACATTTCCACAAATTTATAAAGAGAATGTTGGCATTCCCTCCTTATAAGAATCAATAAATAGTTCATGAAAAAATTTAAATTTAGAATTTATAAAAAAACGAAGGTAATTAAAAAACATTGAAGATGTGACTATTAAAAGAAAGTAGTTATTACATGATTATATGTTTTAATACTAGAACACACTATGACTATGTGTCCATATGTATAATTGAGAAATGGTAGAAAATAATTTTTTTTTGTTAACATCTCAACCAAAAGTATATGACATAAGGATTGGTTTTTATGTGATATATTTTAATTCACCAATTCATGGACATTTGGAATGGAAATTCAGTGGGATGAGAGTAAAATAGGTTATAAGAAAATCATCCCTTCCCATAACATATAATAATAGGATTTACAATAGATAAAATATATAAAGTGGGAAATTAGATTTTCTATCTTGGTGGAAAAAAATTGAAATCCAAAAAGGGTGAATCAATAACCTATATTGATAGACTCATATCTTCCCATCTGGAATGAAAGGATGAAATATTTAATGATAAATATAAAGGATAAATTATTCCAACAATGAGAGATGGTGATGTGCATATTAGGTAATATTATTCAATGGAAAATATGGATAATGTGACTCTTATTTAAATTAATGTTGATAAACATGGTCAATACTAAAGTTTTTGCATCTATAACACTAAAAATAATGATAGTAATACTATTGGAATTATAATTTTATGGAAAATCATAAATGATAACGAATTCATATATAGAGAATAAAACGATTAAAGGAACATGAATGGAATTAACATCAAATGAAGGAATAATCCTAAATCTAATGGGGAAAATTTTCACATCTGGAATTTTTTTTTGTTAAAAATGAAACACTAATATGTATTGTAATGATGTTGAGACAAAATAGTTATTATATCAAGTAAAAATACAGTCCCCACCTTGATTATCTTGTATGTACCCCTATCCCCATGTTTTTTAATGTTTTTAATATTATCTGTATGTCATTAAAAATTAAGGGGGTGATATGATCAATGGGTTGACTAGGATAAAAAGTCACATCTAATTGAACTGAAATGAATGTAATGAAAAAAGTAGAGTTAGAGTTACTCATATTGAAAAATTGTTAACATGAATAATCATCTATAAAAAAATATTTAATAGAAAAATATAAATTAAAAGGGGGTGTCAGGTAGCCACATTGAATTCAAAATATGATTATGGAAATTCAATATTTTGATGAAGTAACTTGATAAATCAGAAAAACATGAATTACAATCTAATTTATTATTTATCCTTTATAGGATATTTAGTTTTTTCTAGAAATGATAAATACTTAAAAATAAAGGGGGAGTACACGTAATAGTTTTTGTCAATAGTTTATCATTAACTAGTTATAAATTTAACTTTTTGTATCTTTATTTATGGTTGTTATGATTTTTTATGATTGTGAATAAATAATTTTAAAGATTTGAAATTCAAATTGGATTAAATTTAATGAAGTAGGTGTGTGACCATGAAAATATTTTTGTGAGCCGTGAATAATATACATAAATAATTCTTCATTTTAGATAGATTTTAAATATATTTCCCAACAATACATGCCTAATGACTAGAATGTTTTAGTGACATTGGGGTCTAGAAACATAATCATATTATTTAATAAAATAAATTCAACATCACCAACATAGTTATTCTCTAAAAGTACCATTTTAAGGAATTTATTACATAATACCATTCTTCATATACTAGAGAAAATTGAAACATAATAAGGGTGACCTCAGCTTCTCAATAAGGATAAACATAAGAGATATAAATTGATTATCATAGTTGTATCCAGGAATAAGAGTATGACAACATGATCATAACATAATAAATTAATACCCAATAACATAAATATATTTATTCATAAATCATTGAATACATTTTTTCAAAAAAAAAAGAAACAATTAATAAGAGTGTAGAATCATCAACAATCAACCATGATATATGATAACCTATCATAAGCATAATACATAAATTTATGGAATTAAAATAAACATATAAAATCATTTACTTAGTCAATGATCATTTAAAATTGTATCATAGTGGGTTTGGTTCACTCCAATTATATGATTTCATAATTAAAGGTTAACTCCCAAGAATAACATACTAAAATGATATTGTTAATGAACCTAGTTCACTCCCCATTCTAGTCCATATTATCTTATGAGAAATAAATTTTTACACAATTAATTTGAGGGGTATATAATTTCAATATCACCGAGAACACGATGAATACAAAAAATATGTGGGGAAATTATCATTAAATACTCATAATATCATCATTGCATAACTTGTGGTAAATAAATAGGTTTTTTAAATATTTCATCATCATGTATTATTATGTAATCCTAGGAAAGTAAGTGGATGATATCTCAATAGAATTTATTATATATTGATATAATAATTAACTTAGAGTGATGAAATGTGTTTCATATAATTATGAGAATGGTTCTATTTTCCAAGCATGTTTTGGTTTTATGGTTTCAAGACATGAAAAATGTTCACGATTTAATCATCCCCAAAATATTAATCATGGTATATTTATCATATTTATTCATTATATAAAACATTATAACCATTATTATATGTTCGTGATAAAAAAATGAATTATATCACATTGTGGAGATGGTAGTCTGTATATACGCATGAGTGATATTTTCCCTTTTTGATGGATGCAGTAAAAGAATGATATATAGAAATTCAATTTAAAAAACAAAACTATATCATAGGTATCATATATATTCATTAATTATATGATAAAATATAAAATTTATCACATCACTTCATGGAGGTTATAGTTCCCATGTACACACGAGAGACATTATCATTTTTCAATAGATGGTGAGGTAATAGGATAGATAAGAAATTATAATTAGGGTTAAATAATTATTTTACAAATAACATATATTAAAAATAAATCCATAATAACAAAAAACCTATAAATAAGGTGATGGAAGATGAATCATAACACTATGTAGTGGTGGTAGTCATTATATATGTACGATTGATACTTTTATTTCCCAGATCATGAAAAGGATATGAAAAATGGTTGTCCAATTTTCATAATAACATCATAGTATATTTATGATATTATATTAATTATTTTAGGATGGATTAAATAGGTTTTTAGGAAGTCCATGATGATTTAAACATTTAAGTATTCTGCTAAGATGATTACCTCTTCATTGAGATACCTCTTTAACTTACTCCTTAACCCATCTTATGAGGGTCTTAGGATAAGAACAGAATATCAAGAAAAAAGGGCATGAACTTAGGATGTTTTTTAGTTATTTAATTGTCCATAGGGATAAAATATTGAGAATTATGGATGTGAATAGGTTCCCTTTTATATCAGAGGGGAGCAACACAAATAGATTTACCTGAAATATTTATATAATATAAAGCAGATTTTTTGTGAAAGTGGAAAAAAATTAGATTTATTAAATTTTAAGGTCATATAATTTGTATATATCATCATCCAATAACACTTAAAAAATTTTATGTGGAATTATTACTCATATCACATAGTTTAACCCATGGTAAACACATTTTAACCCTAACTGCAACAACAAATTTTGATAGTTTTTACTATTCATTATGAACAAAAATTAAGATTACCCTCTTAAATTATATTATTTGTTATGTTTCTAAATATTGAAATTATTTTACAAGATTTAATTTCATCAAGAAGAAAAAACTCATTTTAATATAAGCCCGTAAAAAGAAAAAATCCCATTTCTGGAATAATGTATTTTTAAGAATAAAACTAAATTTATTTTTATTATATGCATAGTAAAAGAGATTTTATGAATTATACAATATTTTATTGAATATACTAACTAAATATATAATAATAATCATCTTAAATTTTAAATAATTTAATCTATTTTGATAAAAACATATTGTGCCCATAAAAACGGTTCCTCATATAAACTACTCCTTTTACCTTAAAAATAATTTATTTTTATTTATTTCCAACAAATATCCATTCAATATGTGTGAAAAATAATTTTTTATAATTTAGGTTTTACTATTCATTCATTCTAATCCAACATCATGGATTCAAAGATCAGATTAAGAAATAATATTTTTAAACTAAGTTATGGTTTGTTCGAACTAAATCTTGTATGTAAAAAAAGTGATCAATGAAATAAAATTTATTTGAAGCTAAATAAATCATAAAATATCATGGTGTTAGTGTATAACCCCTTCGCTTCTCTCCCTTCACCATCTTGGGTTTACTCCATATTTTACATGGTATTGAGCTAGCCACAAAAGTCCCCGGCTTCACCTTTGGAGCCCCTTCTCTTTGAATTTCTATCGCAATAATTTTAGAAGCTTATTATCTTCACATCCTTACTTTGGTTGCTGGATTTGGTCGTCGTCAGCCTTCGGTGGATACAGTCGATAGATTCCTCAACACCGAGTGGGGTCTTCATCATCGCGCGGTTATCAGACTGCTCGAATCTCGAAAAATGATGATTTGATTTTCCTCTGATGAAGATCATGTTCTTGTGCGGTCCAGGGGTGTGAATTCTGTCAACAATCATCTGTTCTTTCTCTTTCGTTGGTATTTCTATTTGCAGTTGAAGCGTGACCCAGAGAGACAAGCTATTTTGGTTCGTCTTCCAGGTTTTTCATTATCCTTCAAAAACTATTCCATATTGCGGATTATTGGTAATCTGCTAGGTTGCTTCTTGGTCGCGGACTCTAGGACCCAAGTGGCTTTCCATCCCATTGAACCTAGAATATGTGTAGAGGTCAATATCTCCAATCTCCCAATAGATTTTGTCTGGAATGAGATTGAAGGTGAATACAAGGTTAAGTAGCAGGTTGTTTACGAGTGGTGGAATCATTATTGCCCCTCCTGTTTCCACTAAGGACACTCAACCCAGTGCTGTCATAGAGGTAGTATCCTTATTTCTTTGAGTTAGGTAAATATGGATAGTCCAATCCACAAGGATCCTGCAAAATGAGAGGTTTGAAAACTCTCGGGTGATTCCTTCCTATGTGGACTCTTCAATTCACATTGATTCAAGGTGTAAAGTAGCTGCGACGGATCCCCTGGGCTCTGGGGCGTGTCGGCACCCTCCTTTCCATGACGAGGTGAGACTGATCACCAGATAAATTGGATTGCCTCAGAAAATAGGAAAGATCTGAATTTGAGGCCCTCAGAACCGAAGGTCTCATATATTTTAGAAAGATTAATAAATGATTTGGAATCAAGAACAAGGTTCAGGGAGATGGGCAGGGTTTGGCCCAAGTTCTTGGGCCCCCTCTTCCTTTTAAGAGATGGTGAAATCAGGCAGTAGAGGTTCTCAAGTGCAAGGTGCTGGTATTTCTGGAGACGCCAGAGAGGATTCTCAATCTCTTTTTGTTTAAAAAGAACATATTCTTGGTTGCAAAAACAAGTTTACAGTGTGGGGGGACGATGAGTTTCAGGCACTAAGGGAAGGGGATGATGCGGTTTTCCCTGAAGACAACCACCCCTACTGGGAGGATTCTCAAGAAGAGGACTCTACTTCAGATCCCACTATCACACCAAAGGAAATGGGAATTTTGGAGGAATATATCAGATCATATAAAAGTAAATGTATGAACACTATTATAGATTCTTATAGTTTCATTACACACTCTTAGAGGTCTCAAAGAAGAAAAGATTATTCAAATCTACATTGTCCCCCTATTATAAGACCTTCAAGTAAAGGAGGGCCCCCTCCAAAGGTTTCCAAAATCGTGGATGAAAACACATCTTACACACATAAAGACATCGCCAAGAATATGGAGGTTGAGACCCAAAAGGATCATGAATCACAAGCAGGTGAATCTCTTATCATGGATCTGGTTAATGATGAAACTGCTATTGTAGAATCTGTTATCCCCCCGAGTGGTATGGAAATGATGGAGTGTGATGTCTTGGATTCTATCATTAATAGCACTAAATTATTCTTAGAGAAGTAAGTTGTGGTCGATGATACTCAAGAGGGGTTTTACTGATTGGTTGGGAGAGGCATCCAGTCAAATATGAACGAGGAGCAAGGTAGTTGGGTTTGAAAACAACTCATCATATTTGCACGCAGTTTGAACCGAAAGAAGACTACTGTGGAAGAACTCATCCAAACTTGGGACAAGTTTTCAATTAGCCTTGAATACCTCCTCAAGGATGATCTGGATGGAAATTCAAACACTATTCAATGTTGTCTCTATAATGGTAAGTATTTTAAAAGTCTTAAACTACAATTCGGAGATATGATTATTACCTATGGTGTTGGTCGATTATCATGTTCTATCTGGACCGGTTTTCTAACATTTTCTTTAAAAGAAGTTTCTTTATAAAATAAAAATAAGTTGGTTGGTATCAGTTTTTCATCATAAAATATATAATGATCTGGTGGTTTAACCTTTGAGTTTAGTACATGTCTTGGATCATGTATGGACTTCCTTATGAGAGATACATGGAAAAAATTGCGAACATGAGTGAGAATTAGTTGAAAGACCAAGTGATAAGAAACCATATATATATAATTAAGAATATAAAAGGGATTATTATATCTATCTATAGATATGAAATTATTTTTATATCAAATAACCTTATTTCAAGTATATATGCTTAGGAATACCTTTTCTCTTACTTCAAACCCATATATCACCAATGATTGACATCATAACTTATATATTTTCTCTAAGATTCATAATGTATGGTTTAATATCCCTAAACATTTATTCCATGACCTTATGTATCTATGGTTCTATAAGTATTCTTTATCTAACTTCACCATAATGCATTAGAGTTCTATTGTTTTTTCTATATAGGTTTTCCTAAGGATCCATCTAAAATCTCATGTTAAATCTATTACTATATGATAAATAGATCTATTATATTTATTGTTCATAAAATCATTTTAAATATATAAAGAATACTCTTATAATATAATTTATGTTTTTAATGGTCCTATAATAATGGGGACAAATATTTGGATGATATGTAGTGCTGAAATTAAGTGTTGTATTCAATGATTGTTGAAGACTTCTCAAAAAAATTTAGGTAATCCCCATATCCTGATCACGTATAATATAATGTGGTAATCCACAAAACCTTACTGAATACTTAATTTATATCATATATTTTTGGTCAAAAGATATTTTTTTCAATATCAATGAAATTGGATGACTTCCTCAGGTGATTGAATTCAAAAAAACTAGCATTATGGTATTTACATGTCATGTGGAGTCTTGTGATGAAATGCATGGTTAAATTTCCCTATTTCCATTAAGGTATATAAAATGGTTGTAACTCAATCCTAGTCTTATTCCATTAAGATTTAAATTTTTATAATACAAATCAAAGAGATATATACACTATAATATTCCTTTTCATATTGTCCCACCAGAAATTATCTTTCTTATCATTGTACATTGTCTCCCTTTCCGGATGATCAAAGAAAGATAATCTATAATATTCATTCAATATCACTTTATATGAATCTATCACTGATGAGAAACATAAACATTTTTTAAACATAATAATTCTATTACAATGACGATTTAATTTAGAAACATTCCTCACCTTGTTCAATATTTCCACATCCACTATCATTAAATTTTTAATCCCCAGATGATGGATTGTTGGTCATTAATTTTAGAAAGAGAAGATATGTCACCATTACCCGTTTTTTCAAGATTCATCTTCTATAAGTCCATAATTATTAGATCTCTTTCAATCCTTTACATGTAATAAATAGAATGGTCAATTTAGGATAGAGCATCAACCACATTTTTCAACTTCACAGGTTGGTAATATATTGGGAAATTATAATCATTAATCAACTTTGAATGGGGAATAATCACCTATTTCTATGTCAATATATAAATAATTATTTTATGATTACTATATATATATATATCATATTTCACCATAAAATATAATTCCTCTATATTTTAAATTCCAAAATAAATTCTATCAATACCTAATTTGTATAAATTTTCCCATGATTTTTCAATTTCCACGATGCATAATCCATCACCATATTACTCTTCATGGGTATTCATCCTAGTACATTAATTAATCCATGCATATATATCATAAAACCTTTTTTAATATATATTATTATGATCATAATATAATTGACCAATGTTATCTTCAATTGTAGGATATCTTCCCCACATTCATCAATCCAAAGGACCCTAGATTCCTTCCTGGTCATCCCAGTTGTTGAAATATATATCCATGAAAAACACCAATAAATAAATTTTATTAATTATAAAACCACATAAATACAATTATCTTGGTCACCATTGTTGTTATGATCCATTACTCAATAACTTCCATCCGATTTATAGTTATACCATCTCATGTGATCACGTGTCCCAAAAATTACACCTTAACACAAAATTTTAAATTACTGAATTTGTAAAATATTTTCTCGATCCTTAGGGTATTTAACACAAATTGAAAGTGATATTAATATTTTTCCTTTATCTTGGACTATATTAGAATATTGTGAATAATGTCTACACAAATTTCTCAAGGTATTATATAAAGACTCTACTCATTAAATACTTGAATCTAGAAAGGTAAATAGTAATTAAAAATATAATAATAATAAATTCATAGTATGCATACCTCATATATAAGGATATAATTGGTATGTATTTACTATTTAACTCAATTTATAGAATCAATAATGAAGGGAAAACATTGAAATTTATTAATCTCCCCACATTGGAGAAAACAAGTCCTCAATACGATGTAAAGGATAATTATTCTTATTCATGGTATTATTGTGTTAATAATAATAAATTATAAGACAAATTAATCTATATATCTTTTAAATGAAACGAATTGGTGCACCCCATGTTCATGAACTAGGCCGGATGAATCCCTTATAAAAAATTTCTAATACTTTCTTCTTTAATTATTATAACACAATAAAGCACATTCTATTAACATCATAGAAATTTTTGTATAAATATAAACAGTTATATTGAAAGTTAAACTTCATGATTTTTTGGAATAATAAAAAAATTATTTTGGAAGAAAATTATTATATTCTAAAAAATTGAGAATTTCGTCATTATTGAGTTTCTCCTGATGAATTCGAGATAAATATCCCTCATGAATATGTAAGACCCATACAGTGTATGTAAATTTAATTTAAATTTTAAATTCATACTCACACCCTTATAAGACCATATGATTATTTATAATATCAAACTCCACTAAATTAACAATGATAATATTTTCATTGGAAACATTATTATACACTTTTACATAACATCCCCAACATTGGAGTCAAGGATATGTGTTCGTTAACCATCATGACCCACATTAAAGATTTATATAGAATAGGCCCTTGATCTATTTACAATTCATCTTGTGAATTAGGTCATTTATTTTGATAATTACTACGTTTCCCAAACTAAAACACATTGAACAACAAATTATATCATAGGATGTACTTTATTTCCATCTTTTTAACTCTTTACTTATACTCAATAGTTAGTTTATTTATTCTCTTCTATTCTAAACATAAAATATCTTCTTGAAACTTTGAGTAAATTACCTTGGTTATAATTCCCAAATAACTGGCACACCAAAAATTAAATATTCATTCCTCAATTCACATCATTACCAAAGATCCCATGAAACTCTATTTTTCCCTTATAAGGTGTTTCAAGAAACATACTCATGTTAGGTTTTTATTCATATATTGACATAGCTAAATAGGTGTAATATAAAAGTTTCACATTCTTGAACGAATTTAATTAGGATTATCATGAGAATAATCATTTATTTCTCAATAAAATTTATATTTAAAATGATTATTCCTACTTCAATCTATTGACTAAAACAAAAAAAATCAGGTATCAAACATAAATAATAATATTATTCAATCGAATAATTATATAAATCATTCTTATGATATTGAAAATTATGAAACCTTATTTAAACCCATGAAACATCATCTTCATCTCATGTCAGTATGTGTTATCAATATATTTCATAGATTTTTTCCTCTAATTCAATATAATGGTTCCTTTAGTTATTGTTAATTAACCAAATCTTATCCCTCAAGAGTGTATAACAAGGTGTTTTATAATAGGACAACTCATTGGGTAATATAGATGTTCTAGTTAATATATAATCACACCATTCATATTTATTTACCCCTAGGATCATTTGTTCAATATCCAATTTGACTTTACAGCAACTTGATAGGGATGTATTTTATAAGAAAACACACTCATTTCATTACCATAAAATAATATTTTTATTTTATATTTAGATTTATCCTAATGGATATCACTATTGTTTTATAATCCCCCTCTTCAAAAAATAAATATTTCTCTAATACATATTTATGTGACACAATCATAATATACATAAATATTACATCATTTTAGATGAATATTCAATATATTTCCCTATAATACACACTTGAGGACCATAAATGTTTAGTGTATTTAGAAATTGTGTTCATAATAAACTTATTACATAAATTATATTCAAATTCTCCCTAAAATTTCTTCAGTTATAGTACCCTTATTATACATTTATTATATAACATTTTTTTTAAAACCTGTGGAAAATTTAAAAATAATAAAAGTTGATATTAGATTCTCAGTGAGGTTAAACATATGATATATTAATCAATGGTCATAAGATATCATAAACATAAGGGTATAATAAAATGATCATAACATAATAATTTTCTACCCAATTTGTCAAATTTATTTAACCATAAAACATGGCGTGAGGTTTGTTCATAACAATAGATAAAGTCATAAAATTTTGGAATCATCAAAAATCAACCAGGATCAATGAGACTAATCATAACCGTAATACATAATTCTGTTGAAAAAATAATGAAAGAAAATTATTTCCTTTCTGAAGTCTCACTACTAAGGCTATTAATGTGAATTGGGTTCACTATTTATTCCATTATTTCCTTAGTAAAGGTCCACTCCCAATACTATCATTATGGATAGTGTCCATTAATATACTGGGTTCACTGCCAATTTTTGTCTATATATTCTAATGAAGTATAAATATTTACCAAATTCCAATGAAGGATATATAATTATATTCCCACCAATCACATTATTAAAATCAGACATATGTGTCACACAAGACCCTAAAACATTCATAATATCAACAGAACATAATATGTGGTAAAATGGTTTTTTTAATCTCATCATCACATACTCATAATCCATCCATATAAATTGTTTGGATGGTATCATATGTGAATTCATTATCTCATCATAGCTCAATTTATCTTTGGGAATGAAATGGATTTCATGTAATAATATAAAGATAATAAAAATAATAAGCCATATATAAAAGTGGATGAAATCATAAAATCATAAACCCAGTGAAACATAATAATCCTTAAAGTATGTTTACATGTATGTAACATAATATTAAAATAACATTATAACAATTAGTTAACAATAAGATAAAAATGTCATTTTTTTGATAAAATTTTACTAAAATTGAAAACAATATTTTGAAAATTATTTTATTTGAAAAAAATTGAATTTTTTAATTACTCATAAAATTAAATATTGATCAATATGGTGGATAAATGTTTTCATAAAATGTATTTTAAGAGATAACATTCTTTTCCAATCATTGTAAAATTTCAAAAAAAAATATTGTTAATAAAACATTTTTAAAAAATATTATCTATAAATTTTTCTAAATAAATTCAAAGGTACTGAAAAATAAATCATAAAACTATTTTAAATATAGATAAAAACATCTACAAATTATTTTTGAATAGTATTGATATATAATAAAATTTTGATCGATAAATGTAGAAATAAAGACGGTGTCTTTAAAAAATAATTTCTCAATTATTTTATTTACTAAGAGAGGATAATGATATTAAATTATAAAATTTAAAAAATGACTATTATAGAATAATATATTTGTGTTTTTTAGGATATTATCCAAATAATTTACCACAAATTAAATTTAGTACAGTCAACCCCGAAAAGAAATTATTTTGATGCATAATCCATTACCTCATTTTTTTTTCTGGCTTCATACTCATTCAGACCCTTTGTATAGTTAATATATATTCCCTATAAATATATTCCAAAACTGTATTCATAGATAACATAGTATTTATAATTCTATATAACTTAAAATATTATTTTTATTAAAAATCTATTTTTAAAAATAAACATCTGAGGGAAATATCATCTTTTTTCCATGCATGTTTTAATTCGATGGTTTTGTTTTTTAAAATTGGATATGGATTAATAAAATTCAGAATATTAACTATGAAATAATAATCATATTTATTTATTATATAACATTTTATTATCATTCATATAAATAGAGGTAAAGATAAATTACATTAATTTATGGAGATAGTAGTCCATCAAAACACATGAGAGATGCTTCCACTTTTAATTGATGGAGAAAAAAAGGTATTAAATAATTCAAAATTATAAAATAATAACAATATCACAAATAACCTATGTATTAATTAAGATTTTCCTTCTTACAATTCATGTAAAGAATAAAAGGAAATTGATTCACTTGTGTAGAGACGTAAGGCATGACGTACATGGAAAATACATTCCTTTTCTATAATACTTAATGCATTAGAAAAATAGACACCTAAATAATGTATTAGTTTATTGACATTGGGAACTCGGAATGAGATCTTTTAATCATGCTGAAAGATCATCAACATATCCCATAAAGTTCTTCCCCTTTTTTTCTTACCAAAAACCTTTATTTATATCTTAGGGAAAAGAAAACATAAAAAGGGTGAGCTCAAATGATCAGTAATGGTAAACATTGAGATCATCAAACAATCTATAAAAATTGGAACATAAAAACATGAACATAAACATGAGTAATGACATAAATATTGGCAGTACATAATGATTAGATCACAAATGAACATTAATAACGATAAAATATCATGGGAATAAAACATGTAATTATGGAAAACCATTAATCACATGATATTATTTCCATAGTATCCATGTCATTGCTCCCAAGACCATCATAGTGGACAATGTTCATTACTAAACTAGGTTTACCAGCCATTCCAGCCCTGTATTACTAAACCAGATTTTACTTACCATTCCAACCATGTTTATCTCATGAAATATAAATAATTACCCAATGAGTTGGAGGAAGATATAGGTCCCACCCATCTCATAATGAAATAATTATTATGTGTGCCCCAAAAAAACATAAATCATTCATCATAACCCAAAGAATAAAATGTGTTTCATAAACATTATCCCATCATAACATAATCCATATAAAAAATGGATATAATTTCATCATAAGAAAAATCACACCATGTAAATAATAGAGACATTGTACATGAATCAGAAGCATATTAAAAAATGTTATTTTATATGGAAAATAATTTTGATAAAACACTTGAAATGAATTATTGAGGAAAATATCCTTTCGTCTTCAAAATCATTTTCTTTTAACAAAATTCCATGAAATTTTAAAAGAAATATATTTTGATGAAAATAATCATGAAATCTTGTAGTGGAATATTCATAAAAATAAGGCATTATGTAAATGTAAAAATCTCTTCATGCGGTATATGTTATAAAAACATTATTCTCATACTTTTTTCGGAAAAGTCAAAAAGTACCTTGTATGGTAAACAAAAGAAACATTCCTTCCATAACATGTGGTAAAAGTTAAAAAGGGTAAAAATGACTTTAAACATTCATGTAAGAATAGTAAACATTTTATGTTTTTTTTTTGAGAAAACATGGATATGGATGATAAACATAACCCCAGTAAAAACTTATGAATAAACAATCTCAGATAAGAACGAGAATGGAATAATTATCCCTTACCTTATGTCCAATTTCTTCCGTATAAGTCCAAGACTCCTGTATAGTGGGTTTAAACATATTATTTAATTATACCAAAACCATAATAACAGTTATGATATCATATATGATTCACTTACGACATTATATTACCCATTTATATGAAATTCCATGTTAAAGCAGCGTTTTGGGTAAAATCATTTCATTTATCGAATGTGTTTTGAATTTTTATTATTCATATTATTACATAGATCCTGATTACATACCTCAAAAATATAAAACATAATTTATATATAACATATATTACTAATAATATATATATATATATATATATATATATATATATATTTGATCGATAAATGGAATGAAATACACCGTTCATTGGGACGGTAGGCCGTACGTACGCATGAACGCTATTTTCATTTCCGTATTAAATTGAATGAAATTAAGTAAATAACATATAGATAAATCCATTATCATTATTATTTCATATATTTTTTGATTATTTATTTTATATAATTTATAATCATTCTAGAATGGTAAATATCGAGAATGAATCTCATCGCGTCGTGGAGACGGTAATCCGTATGTACGCACGAGCGATGATATCGTTCCCATAATTATTGAGTGGAATTGAAGTGGATGATATAATATCTCATAATAATTATGATTGTATTGTAATCATATATAGTTATTATTTCCAACATTATACACGTCCAAGTATGGTGGTGGTGGAAAAACAGATTACACCGCGGCGTGGAGATGGTAAGCCGTACGTACGCACACTAGGTGATTAAATTTTTTTGTAGGATGGATATAAGTATATTAGTGATAATTATGTTATTACTTTATAATGAAACAACAAAATAGGAGGAATTATAAGAAGAATGAAACTTGAAATAATCGGTAGAAGAGATTATCTCTTCCTCGACGTGCCTCTTTTAAACATCCTCTTAAGGAACTAGAGTTGTCCTTTTGAGGAGACTAAAACATCAATAATATAACTAGAGATGTTTATAAGAGGAATTTTTGGGGTTTGGATGAGCTTGAAGGCTTAAAATGGAGTGAAGAGAAGAGGGAGGATGTTCCCTTTTATAAGAGAGGAGAGAGGCACTTTTGGAAAGCTCCAAAATATTAATTTATAATAAACTCAAACCCCACCTAAAAACCTCCAAAACGACTCAAATGAGAAGATTTAATGATATAGGGTTGTATTCTCATCATAAAATTAAATTTAGACATGTTGGAAAATTATTTTAAACCTTATCAATTTGATTTATCCTTATTTAAACTATTTAATTTTATTTGTGATAATGATATTCTAAATTTTATATTGTTATAAATACTTACTTTTGTGTTGTGAATAGTCCATAATTGGATACTTTATGATATTTCTGACTATATAAATTTAAATTTATAATTTTGGATTTTTTTTTGATTTTTAAACAATTTAATATTTTTTTATAAAATATCAATAGTGTCAATTTTGACACTGTTCATTTATTTGAATTTAAATAAAATACACACATAGGATATATTCAAAATAAAATATTTAATAAATTCCTAACATGTCATATTCATATATAAAAATTATTTTATCACATTAATTATTTCATATAATATTTATTTTAATATTCTTAAAACCATTTATTTGATATTTCCCTTAATAAAATAATTACTACAACATTTTTAAATAATTATTTAATATACTTATTTTTTTCATAAAAATTAAAAATAAAATACTAAGACTAAGATAAATCTAATATATTTTATAAGAATAGTTTTATTAGAATTTATCTTCTAAAACAACCAACTTTTAAAATGTTATCTTTATTAAAGTATGAAGGTGACAACTTTGACATCATTTAAAATAAAATAATATAAATGTCATAATCGGTTTAATAAGGCTTCATATTTTCCACAAGACGGCCCTTGGATTCTTAATGTATAGAAATACTTTCCCAATAATTTTTGGTCATGTTTATGGTCTTTTTTTATGGTATTATTATTTTAATAAAAACTATATTATTTATTTTTCACTAAATAAATAATTTTTTCATCATTAATGTATAAGCTATTAAGGTAATTATATATTTCTTAAAAATCACAAATAAATTTCCATGATGAAGAAAAACATTTTATATATCAAATGAGTATTTATAATAGAATTTATATTATGAATAACTTTATATTAAAAATACATTAATTATTAATGTTTGAGTGAGGCATATTTCACTTTCTTTAAATAAAATAAATTAAAGGTCATAATCACATCAAAGTGCATTAAAAAAATATAATTTCTACCCAAGAATATTTTATAATGAAATATAATCATCCTATTATATTAATACAATTTTAGGGTAATTTTATAATATTTTTTTACCCTGAATTACCTGATTTACCTTTAACTGTTCAAAATAAAATTTACCATAGTTACTATTCAGAATGCCTTAAAATAAAAAGTATAATATTAACATAACTTGGAAATAAAGATTCCAAATACGGAATCCAATTTTCCAAATTCAAAACATAGAAGATGAAGTATTTAATATAAAATTAATCCCGCTTTTGAGAAAACAGTTTTTAAAAGTTAAAATACTACAAAAGATTGAAATGTTTTTACATGTGAATTCAATGTAAAATTAATGATAATGACATACATTATATTAAATGATAAAATTATGTTCTATTAATACTTTAAAACCATTTATTAATATATTTTATCCATATAAATTTTTTTGATGAATTTTTTTTCAATTAAAATTTAGCGTATTTTTACTATTCATTAAAATAAGAAACTTATTAGAAAAATATCAAACATTTATCCAAAGTAAATTTTTTTATTCTAATTACAAGGAATAAGTTTAATTTGTCAAATATGACTTATAAACATTTCAAAAACTATATATAAAGTGGGTGTGCCATTAAAAGGCAACAAAACTACATTTTTATAAAAAAAACTTATTTTACCCGAAAAATTTATTTTGTTCTCATACTATGTTCTACAATATTTGTATGATTAATGATAATGTTATAAAATTCAAATGTGGTTAATACAATTCAAAATGGCTAGTTCATAATAATATTATAACAATATATCATTCTTTAGATAAACTCGGTATTGCGTACACAACATGCTATTGAGGAAGGTTGCTCTTGCATGTAAAACAATCCAAGAATCGTGTTTGAATATACTACAAGATAATACGTTGTTGCGTATTGCGCAAGAAAATATTAGTGTAGCATACAACACAAGGAATCAATGTAATTAAAATGAATATTTCTCATAAAATCTCAGGGTGTTACATTCTACCCTACTTAAAATGTATTTCTCCCTCGAAAATCATAGGGGTTATTAATCGTTTACTATATGAAAGTTTCTTTCATAGAAACCCACATCGTAAGAAAATATACTGAAACATAATTTTGAAAAGTAAGGTAAGAAATGCAATGGTTACCCAAATTAACTCTTCACTAGGTTTCTACATAAGAGAACATTGGTGAAAACATGGATATGGAAGAAAAATCTAACCATCATGTTCTGATGGAGAGTGGTAGAAAACATGGCTATGAAAAATCCAACAATCACAAAGCCATAAATTTGTGATGATCTAAGGTTCCATCTGATTCATTGCATATGAAGTTACTAGGACAACATTTTTTTCCAAGATCCTTTCCATAAATTTGAAAATTTTGAATTAGAAGAAATACTTACTTGATTATGGTAGAATATCACCGTTGGTCATTCTAGGAACAATTTCAACTTCATATCTTAATGAAATGAAGTTGAATTTATCATTGGTGAAGTGTTAGCAGATCATGTGATAAAATGATGGGTCATTCCATCTACCAAGCATGTGAATACCATCATTTATCCCCCATATATTATAAGATATATATTATAGGTCACATTCTAATCATGTGAATACCTTAATCATGTATTCTCTTGATACATGAATTACTATAGAACCGTAGTGAAAACATGAATGCTGTAAAATGTTAACTCTTTCCACATACCAAAATCCCAAAATTTCTATATACTCAAACATTGATGTCACTTTGTCCTTATATCAGTCTGGAGCTCATTAATACTATCAAACATATTATTTTCTTTTTATCCCTTCATTATGTGCATATCATTAGCTTTCCAATAATATTTCAATCAATTTTCATGGTTATCGGTACCATATAATTTTTAAAAACCAATACATCGATATTCCAATATTCCATAATACTATAAATGAGATTCCACAACACAATTTTGGAATCCCATTACATATACACTTAATCATTCCACCACATCATTATCATATTCAAAGTCACCAATAGTGATCGCATTTGACTTCCCTTTGTCCTTTTCATTATGATGTTGATGATTTTGATCATCATTAACCATTTTATTAGGGAATTGGTTAGCATAATGCCCCCATTTCCTTGCACTTTTAGCATTAATGTGTTGGTGGTGCATTCTCTGTAGTCTTTTCCCTATTCACATCATTAGCTGCCTTTTTCCCACTACTTCGATACTCACCTGCTCGATGATCTTTCTTTCCACACTTAAAACAATTTTTTTCCCTTTATGACAATCTCTACCATGCTACTTTCTACACTTTGAGCATAAAGAAACATTCATCTTCTTTTCACCATTGTTTTGAGATTTTTCCTTGAACTCCATCTTTTGTTTCTTGTCAAAACCATGAGATGGATATATAACACCAACTTCTAGTTTTACCTTGACAGCACAATGCACAATTTCTTCATAGATATTAAAGCCTATTATAGTTAATTCCCTTCGAATACTTGGTTTTAAGCAATTGAAGAATCGATCAACATTACTTTCAGGTTGGATGGGAAAGCTAGATGCATACCTAGAAAGCCTTGTAAAATTCGCATCATATATACCAACAGATTCATAATCGTTTGCTTAAGCTCAAGGAAGTCCTTTTCCATAGTTTTGTGAAAAATATGAGGGAAGTACTTATTGAAAAACATGTTCTTGAGCTCTTCCCATTCCATGGATTCAATTTCATCTTGGGGACTTATATTTTTAATTAGAGTCCACCACAAGTATGCTTCACCTTCTAAACGGTTAACAACCAAAATGAATTTTTCATGTTCAAAACATTGAATTATGGAAAATATATTTTCAATGGTACTAATCCATTGTTCAGTAATAACTGTATCAAAAGACCCATGAAAGAAGGTGGATGTTTCCTCACGAAAGACTCAATAGAATATTGTTCACTTTTCTTCTCATTTATGTAAGTACAACAATAATATATTTCACTCCATCCACTAGTGGAAATAAGGTATTTAACATTGATATAATAATGTTGGTTTTTTATAAACTGGCTCCAATAGTATGTGTGGAAAATTTTTTATGTCGTTTTTTTGTAAAACCGACGCAAAAAACCATTATTCAATGATATTTTCCAGCGGTTTGGTAAAAAACAACAAAGAAAATCAAAAAAATGTTTCAGTTTCGGTTTTCTCAAAAACAGATGTCGAAATGAAGAACCTGGATATTTTTGGTGTCGGTTTTGGTAAAAATCGAGGCAAAAAATTTAAACAAAGATCATGGGCATCAGTTTTTAGAAAAACCAATGACGAAAGATTTTTTAGGGTCGGTTTTTCTAAAAACCGATGCTGAAAGTCTTTTAAAATATATCGGAGTCGCAAAACCCTCATTTTGTTGGATCTTAGAAATCGAAACCCGAGGCGGCGCCTTCAGCTCAAGACGACATTCGAAGACCTATTTTTGGTCTTGGATGACCATCTTTGATGGTTTTATTCAATTTTCATGATTTACGGGTTACGTTCTTCATTATCCATCTTGATTTATCTTCTATTGTTTATTTCTTCTTTCATAACCCTATTTTACACGAATTTTAATGGTTGTTTAAAATTAGTTGTTTTTTATAATTATTTTAAATTAGTATTATCATTGTTGGTATAGACTTTGCAGTGTTTGTTTATCTAAGTCATTATATAGAACACAGTTTGGATTAAGGATCTCCATTTGAGTTAAACTTCAAATTTTGTAAGTCTTTTTAATTTTGTAGATAAATTATTTATTATTTAATTTTTTCGTGATTTACTGAAATTATTAGTTTATATATTTTTTTAAATGTGTAAGGACATGGTTAAATATTCTTTCAACAAATATTCTTAAATATCATGTCAATGAATTGCATCTTTTTACATTGACTCCAATAAAATTTCACCCAATTCACTTACTTCATCCTTTAAATTAATGAAATATTCAATACTTTTGACACATGAAACATCAAAATAATTCAAAAACTATGTAAAATGAACTAATAAATTTTAGAAAATTATATTATAGTTAAATTATAATATCAATAAAACACACATGTATATAATATTAAAATAAAATGTTTACTATATGTAAATGTGTTTCATATATGATGTTTTGTATCTGATTATCAATAGTTTTTATTAAATGTGTTTTTGTTTAAAATTATCTGATAGAAACTTAAATGTTTATATGTTTTAATATATTCACCAAATATATTGTGATATCAGGTATTTAATGGATCGTAAGAGGATTCATCTACGAATAACCATTAGTGAATATGAAAAAGGAGTTGATAATATTTTGGAATTCGTTAAAGGACATCTTCAAAACATTGATTTGATTTCTTGTCCATGTGAGAAGTGTGTAAACATAAATAAGTTAAACTCCAGATAAATCAAGGATCATCTAATTTTTTATAGTTTTAGCCTTAATTATACATGTTGGATCTGGCATGGTGAAAAAACTGAAAATTCAACATCCAATATTGATGACGATATTCATAATGAGGAAAAGGATTGTATTGAAGAATTAATTTATGATTTAGGTGTTGCAACCGTCGAAAAAACACAAACTATTGAACAATTTTATTGAGATTATGAGAAACCATTATTCTCATGTTGTAGTAAATATATAGTGTTATCAGCAGTTTTGAGATTAGTTAATATAAAAGAAAAAAATGGGTGGAGTGATAATAGTTTCTCTAGTTTAGTTGAGTTTTAAAAAGAGCTAATTCTAGAGGGAAAAAGGATTCTAGATTCTATTTATGAGGAAAATAAAATATCGTGCCCAATGGGACTGGGGTAAAAAATGATACATGCTTACCCCAATGATTTTTTACTGTATAGGTAAGAAAATGAATATTTATCAAGTTGTCCTACTTGTGGGACATCACGCTATAAGATATATGGGAAATTAAACTCGGATTCATTCTCAGGTGATGTAATCTAACATCATGAAAAATCAATTTTGTACTTTGCAATGATATAAGCCAATATTTTTTGAATATAATTATGATAAATCAATTCTGATCCATTTTTAGGTACCAGAATAAAAATTCCTTCTAAATCAATTTTGTTCCTTCCAATAATTCCTCATTTGAAGAATGAATTTGCAAATTCAATTGATGCAAAAAGGATAAAATGGAATTCAGATTAGATCATCTCTGATGGTAACTTACGTTACCCTACCGATTCACTATAGTTGAAGAGTTTTGATAAAAAATTTCATGATTTTGTAAGTGAAGTTCAAAATCTCAATGTTGGATTGTGTACTAATGGAATGAATCTATATCGAAGCCTTAATATCCAACATTGTTCATGGCCTATTTTGCTAGTAATTTAAAACTTATTCCCCAATCTATGTATGAAGAAGAAATATGTTATGTTGATCTTGATGATTTCTGGACCAAAACAATCAGTAAATGATATTGATGTGTATCTTTAACCATTTATTGATGATTTGAAACTACTACGGGAGGAAGGTGTTAATGTTTTCGATGCTTACAAGAAAGATTATTTTATTTTGAGTGCTATGATAATGTTCACTATAAATGACTAACCTTTATATGGAAACTTATCTGGATATAGTGTTAAGGGACATAAAGGATTCCCAATTTTTGAAGAAAAAACTTCATATTATCAACTAATGAATGGAAGAAAGATAGTGTACATGGGACATCGAATATTTTTGTGAATTTTTCATCATTATCATAGATTGAAAAATGAATTTAACAGTTTACAAGATTACAACCTTCCCCCTCAACCATTGTCAGTTGAATAATACTATGAAAGGGTAAAAGATATTGATTCGACATTTGAAAAGAGATGAAGTTCTTACTTTCAAAAACATAGCTGGAAGAAGCAGTCTATTTTTTTAGAAGTACCTTATTGGTTATTTTTAAAGATAAAAAATAACATTTATGTTATGCATGTTGAGAAAAATGTATGTGATAGTTTTATTGGAACATTATTAGACATAAAAGGAAAGACAAAACATGGATTTCATGCTAGACTGGACTTCATAATAATGAGAATATGTTTGGAGTTATCTTCCACTATGAAAAAAAACATAACATATTTACCTCCAACTTGTCACACATTAAGCAAGATTGAAACGAATAATTTTTTTCAGTGTCTTCATGGTATTAAAGTAACCAGTGGTTTTTCTTCAAATGTGAATAATTTTGTGTTGATGAAGGATTGGAAATTAATAGGTATGAAATCTCAAGATTTCCATGTGTTGTTGCAACAACTAATACCAGTAGAAATACATGGTATATTACTGAAATCTGTCAGAAAGACTATCATCAGGTTAGGTAATTTCTTCAAATCCATTTATAGAAAATTCATTAATCCAAATTTGTTAGATATCTGGGATTGTCACACCCATCTTCTCTAATTTATTTTTTTTATTAAATTTCTTTCCGTCGGGTAGTTAGGGTCCAAACCTGACATGAGATTTTTTGAGTTCGTTGTGTTTGGGCCTTGTTTGCGTCCGGCGCAGCGCAGTCGAAGCTGTGTGGCCTCTCCTGGGTCACCACGCGGCCCCGCACTGTTCACCGCATGCCTTGTTGATGTTTAATTAATGAAATTATTATTATTACTATTATTATTATTATTATCTTGGATAATGATTTAATTGAGAGTTATTTTAATTATTTTCATTTTATTCATTTTATTATTGTAATGTTTAGTATTATTAATATAACTACAATCTTTATTATTATTAGATGTTTTATTTTATTTTTGTTTTTCTTTTAGTTTTATTTTATTTGTTTATTATTATTGTTATTTTTTGTATAATTGTTTAGGGTAGGGTTTCGGCGGACCCCCTTTCCTCTTTTTTTTTCTCCTTCTCCCTGTGCGGCACATCCTGCTGCTTCCTCCCCCTTTCGTTTTTTTTTCTCTTCTTTCTCTCACGCTGCAGCATCCCACCGTAGCAGGGCCGCCGTCGGCTCCATCTTCCTCTCCTTCCTCCCGATCGGCCTGCCGCACCTCCCATTCCCCTTCTCCCCGTCGTGGCACCCCCTCCCATCTCCTTCTTCTCTTATGCCGCAGCCTCCCGCCTACCCCATCTCACGACGCAACCTCCTCCTTTCCGGAAGCCCGGCCACTGCTACATCTTCCTCTCCGGCAACACCCCGCACCACATAACCTCAGCACGCCGCCCGATCTCCCTCTCGCCGAACCCCAACCACCTTCTTCATCCCGGTTCTCCTGTCCGACGGCCTCCCCTTCCCCGGCCTGGTCGAAGCAAGCCCTCCCAACAGACGCCGGACCCGCTGTCGGACCAGCCACCCCCCTCCGCCCCTACTGCGCCCTGCTGCATCCACACCAGACCCGTGCCCCCTCTTCTCCTTCTTCACTTCTTCTTCTTCTTCTCTTCTTCTTCTTCTCTCATCCTTCTCCTTCTCTTCTCCTTCTTCTTCTCTCTTTCTTCTTCTTCTCTTCTTCTTCTTCTTTTTCTTTCTCCTTCCTCTGCTCCGCCACGCAGGTTAGTTTTCTTTTTTATTTATTTTAATGTATTCTGTTATTCTATTATGTTTAATATGTTATTAACATTTTATTATAAAATTATAATTAGGTGATTATTATTATTATTATGGCTTTGTTATTATTAATATATTAATATCATTAGTATATCATTAATATAATTATAATTATATTATTATTATTATGTCAATAACAATATTATTATCATTATATTATTATTGTTGCTATTACTACATTATTACTATGTTATCATTATTCGTATTATTATTATCATGTTAATATTACTATGTTACTATTTTATTAATATTATTATGATTTTGCTATTATTCTTATTATATTATTGTATTATTATTGTGTAATATTATTATTAAGATTGCTATGATTATTATTATGTTGTTATTATTATTATTATTATGTTATTGATATTACTATTATGATCTTTATGTTATTATTATTATTATTATTATTATTATTATGTTAACATCATTATTGAACCGGTTTAACGGTCTGCTGTTTTAGGACCTGTTTGACAGCTCGATACGGTGCGATCGTTGCGCAACTGGAATCTTGCACCATGTCACTTTTCCGTTCCTATTTGAGGTAGGTGGTTCCATGCCATACCATCTTTAGATGATTTGAATTGCTCCTTAATTAAATTATAATGTGTTCTAATTTATAAATTGCATGATGCGAATTTCATTTTGGACGTGCTTTGATATGCATATTGATGAATTTAAGTTGTTTTTAAGTAAATACCAAATTTTATCATGTGCGATGTGTTGCTGAAATTTTCAGACGTGTTTTAGTTAGTTGCTTAAGGTGGGAAAATGATGTTTTCAAGAACGCTCGAGGTACGAATATTATTAAATTGAGTTTTTCAAAAGTATGTAAACTATTTTGACGTGTTAATTTTTATTATGAACCTTGAGTATGTTTTAGGGGTGTGAAATATGTTTTAGAAGGGTTGGGATGTGCAATTGATTTTCAAATGGTTTTGGCATCTAAAATTTGTGTGTTTTAAAGTGAGGTATTATGGTATGCATATGTGACGTTTTACTAATTGAGCAATGGTTTAATTAAGTGTCGTTTAAGATGCGTAATATGGTTGGTAAGGTTTTCTGGGTGGTTTGGTAGGTTCGAAAAGTGTTTTCATGTTTGTTGAGGTGTCCATGTAATAAAATGTAGAATTTCAATGAAAATGAGTCACTTTGGGTGTGTTTGTCGTGTTGCGTACTTTTGGAATTAAACTGAAAATTGGTTGAACAATGGAAAACATGTTTTAGATTTTATGAGCTGCACTTTTGGTTTTAAAGTGATGTTAATATAAGAAATCAGGTTCGTCGTACTAGTGCAAACCTTTGCTTTCTAATTTTATGTGTTTTATAAATTGTTAATTGCACTTATTAAATTATATGTGGAGCGCGGGAGTTGTGTTCGAAAGAATTTTGTGTGTGTTAAGTTTTTAAAGGTATTATTATTTGTGAAATTGGACACGTCTCATTTGAAAACTCTTATTGTGCTATTTTGAAATATTCTTCAAATTGTTTAGATAGTTGTTAAGTCATGCAAGTGATCTGAACTATGTTATTAAATGGTTTTGGCGCGCATGTGTGTTTTTTTATGGTTTTTGGGTATGCTAATGGTGATGTGTATGTGCAATGCTTTGTTTGGTTTGGGATATGTGAAAGTGATATACATTATGTGAACATGAAACTTGTTTGAGCACAAGGGAAAACCCTGGGTATCTAGGTGGGCGGACTAGAACTAGTGCGCTAGTGAACCGGATGGGTATCGTCCATGTTTCACCTAGCTGGATTGATGATTGCAACACTAACTAAACATGATATCTGAGGGTCGTGGCCTTCTAAGCCAAGTGTTCTGAGGGTCGTGGCCTCCTAAGCCACATTTTCTGAGGGTCGTGGCCTTCTAAGCCACATTTCACCGAGACACGAGGTTTCTAGGGTCCCACTCGAGCTAGATGAACCTTAGGGGATTTACCCACAGTTCTCTACAATCAATGGTGGTGCCTTCCGTCGGCATATGGGGGACCACTTGGGTGTTAGCGTGTGTGTGTGTGTGTGAGTGAGTGTGTGCGTGTGCGTGTGTGTGTGTGTGAGTGTGTGTGTGTGCCCATAATGAACTTATGTCATCTTTTTTTAAAAAAAAATAGTGTCTATGAAATGAGTTCTTTTTAGTGTTTTTCTTTAGCATTTGGTTTGTAACTGTTTTCGTTAAAATTATTTTGAAAGTATAGTTTTGAATAAGCACTTTAAATTGTCTTTTGATGTTGTGGCATGGAACTTATTCTCGGTGGCATCCTACTGGGCTTTTAGCTCACACCCTACATACACCCTTGGGTGTATGTAGATTCTTGTTTCTTGTGTATTCCAGGTTGTGCGTCGTGTTCAGTAATGGTGGCTCAGGTTATAGTTGGTCTTGTCATACAGAATGGTGTTGATGTGGTCTCACTTCTGTCGGGAGGTCGAGTATGAGTTTTTAGTTTCCGCTGTCATCTTTTCTCTTTATTTATTGTTTCGAGTTGTAGACCTTAAACTTGTCCATAGTTTAAATGCACGTTTCGTTGTCTATTCCCTAATTTAAGTTTATTTACATGGTTAGTTGTTTTTCTGTCTTTTATTTCGGGTAAAATCGTTCTCATGTGTTAGTTTTGATACCCGGGCACTTGTGCCACCCCGTTGGGATCGGGAACGCCCTTCGGGCCTTGCCGCGGACCGGATCGGGCGTCGGGTCAGATGAAGACCCGACCTGGTTCGTGACAAAATGGTATCAGAGGGCAAGGTTTGCTCTCTTGGGTCGTTTTCTTTTGAGATAGAGTTAGAGTGGACCAAAGTTAAGGTTTTCGGAACTCGGCATTCTAGCTACGAGCAATGTGTCTGGCGAGCACACCTCGTGGCGGGACTCGAGTTACCAAAGTGTGTTGAGGTTTGTCTGTGTTTTTGGTCTTTGCGGTCAATCTTGTCTATGGGAAATGGAAAAAAAGGGGTAAGGTCAGTGGTCCTAGTGAGCTCGCAGGGTCTGGCAAGCCATGTGGAGCCGGGGACGCTGTCCTAGAATACCCTCAGTGGCAGTGGCATGAATGGTGTATGGCCTCCCACAATACATCCCAGTCACCCGCTGACACAAGTTTTCTCTTGCGTCACTTATCGTCCCCTTGTTTTGGATTCATGGGAAATTGGTTTTTAAGTAAAAATGTTTTGGTCATGTAAAATGTTTTCAAATGAAACGCTTTAAAAAGAAAATGATGTATGAAGTTTGAAAGGTGTGGGTTGAATGTTTTGGTTTTGAAAAAAAATGGAAAGGTTTGATTTTGATCCTTGGCGCTCTCATGGGAAACCACATGCATGAGTGTATATGAAAAGGGAAATGGTTAATGGCACGAGAGGATGAGTGCCTGGATGACATGTGTTGGGTGACGGTGCGGCACGGGAACATGCATGTGCGAGGCTCATGGGTTGCCATTGGTGTTTGTGCAATCCACTGGGTTTTCTCATTTTCAAAATGTTTTGTTGAAGGAAAAATTTGGTGTTTTAGTAAATGGTGTTTGTGTGGCGTGTCCTTGTGTTTTTGAGATGTTGGATGTGTGGCGTTTTGAGCTGAGTATTCTTTCTGAATGGTTTGTGTCCCGACTTTGAGTTCTTATTTGTAAGTTGGTATGTAAGCGTGTGGTTAGTAAATTCCTTTGAAGAGTACATCGGGGAGCCCTTGCAGTGGTTTCCCCTGCATGTTTGGTTTTCTCTTGAGGTATGTTTTGACCATTGGACCAGTTCGGTCAGGTCCATGCTTTTCTTTCTTGGCTAGTGTACACCCCCAATAAAGAGTTAAAGTGAAATTGACGTGCGACCACAGATGGTTCGCCATTGGCCGACCCTCCAGTTGACTAAAGTAAGGAATCTTCCTTTTTACTGACAATGCTATGTCTATTACTTTTTACTTCAGTGAAGTGGATCCTCTCGCCACGGAATGACAGATGCGAGGGTAGATGAAGGGAGTTTTGGTCTTTTTGAGTTGTCTTACTCATCGTGGATGAAGTTGCCATTATTGTGTTTAAGGGTCCCCTTGGAAGTGGTGGAAGAAATTACAGCGGGGAAAGTTGAAGGTGGTTCAGAATTATCGATGTTGACCAGTGTCCTGAAGGGCTTTGTAGTATTTACATCGGCTGCAAGGGTCATGTTCGGTGACATCTTGCAGCGTGAGGTCCCTTTGATAGTCAGTGGTTGCTTGAAAGAAACCCTAATTTGTTGGTGTAGTCTATCATTCTAAATGACCTCAGGTCTTTGGTTTGTTTGTTTACAGAAAGGTTCGTGTTAGGTTACTAGTTTGGCAGACCTAGTCGTATGAGGCTGCTATGGTCGTTCGCAGGAATCACATGTTGTTTAAGACACAGTTTGTGGTCTTTCTCAGCATAAAGTTCCTCTCAATAGCAACAGTCATGTTCAGGTGACGATTGGTGGTGTCGTGTCCTCATTTAGTGTGACAAAGGGTGATGCGCAGGCACCATTTCAACTCTGGTGTTGGCAAAGGTTCCACGTATGATCAGTCAGATGCTGCAATGTGTTGTGTTGCTGGTGCCGTCTCAATTGCAGTGAGGTTGCGTGTGACACCAAAAAGAGAATCTTCGCACGGAAGTTCTCAATACCTGACTGCGAGGCTGGGGATGCTTCACACATCAGGGCTCCAGCCATAGGCCTCGGAGTGAAGCTGGCGCGTGGTCAGGAACCCCGGGAGTGGATGGGACCCCAAATTTATTTCTGTTATCAGTGTTGAAAGTGAAAGCAGCTTAAATTGTTTTTTGTGGTTGTTCTGCTCCGAACAAACCGTCTGGTTGCATATGGTTTTCGTGTCTACGTGGAGGCATGTTCGTCTCGTGCCTTAAATTCTTGGGGGTTGCGTTCCACTAGATGCAATCGCTTTAGTGTTCCTTATGAGAGTCTGTTGGATAACTCAGTCTCAAACTTGAATGGTGTTCATCCAGGAAATTTTGAAATGTTGATTTGTGGCCGGCCGTGGTTTTGACGCCTGGTGGTCGGGCCCCTCCCTCCCCGCCCCTTTTGGTGGGGTGTTTAGTCACCATCGAGATTTTTTTCAAAGTTCTATATCCTCAGTTAGTTCTAGTGGCGACGAGACCCACGATGGGTCTCGTACAAAGGAATTTGGAATAAATCGGTGTTGGCCTTTCCTGAATGGTGGGGAGTCCGCCTAGACCTCCCCATGTTGGTTTTCTAGTCTCATCTTGGGCGCTGGTTGGTTCTAAATGGTGGGGAGACTCACATTGGGTCTCACACGAGTGTCTCTAGAATGAATCAGTGCTGGGTTTTTTTTTATGGCGGGGAGTCCGCTCGAACCTTTTCGTGTCGGTTTTCCAGACACGTTTCGAGCGTCAGTGACTTCTTAATGGTGGGGAGCCCCTCGGGCCTCCCCATGTTGATCTTCTGCTTCTTCTTTTTTTATGGATGGGTGACAAGTGAAAAGAGTGTTCTGTAGACATGGCTGATCTTGTTTGTTCATTCTAGCCAAATGGTGTGGTCTCCGATTAATTTTATCTTCAGATGTTTCAGCTTGTTAAGTTGGGTTCCGTGGGGGCGAGAGTTCCCTTCCTTGATCAGTCAACTGGTGGCACTCTACCTCTTCAGGGTGGGCAACACATACCTGAAAGTCTTTTTACACATTTCTTGATGTTGTCTTTGAGTCACATTCTCTGAGCACGATACTTTTGCCTCTCCTTGCTGGATGTTTGTGGAGATCAGGTTTGAACTTTAAGGGAGTGTGGTTTTCTATTTTGGGGTTTGGTCCTAGTTCTGGCTTTCCGGGGACAGAAAGCTTTATGGTGGGGAGAATTGTCACACCCATCTTCTCTAATTTATTTATTTTATTAAATTTCTTTGCGTCGGGTAGTTCGGGTCCAAACCTGACATGAGATTTTTTGAGTTCGTTGTGTTTGGGCCTTGTTTGCGTCCGGCGCAGCGCAGTCGAAGCTGTGTGGCCTCTCCTGGGTCACCACGCGGCCCCCGCACGGTTAACCACACGCCTTGTTGATGTTTAATTAATGAAATTATTATTATTATTATTATTATTATTATTATTATTATCTTGGATAATTATTTAATTGAGAGTTATTTTAATTATTTTCATTTTATTCAGTTTATTATTGTAATGTTTAGTATTATTAATATAACTACAATCTTCATTATTATTAGATGTTTTATTTTATTTTTGTTTTTGTTTTTGTTTTATTTTATTTGTTTATTAATATTGTTAATTTTTTTTAATTATTTAGGGTAGGGTTTCGGCGGACCCCCTTTCTTCTTCTTTTTTTCTCCTTCTCCCTGTGCGGCGCATCCTACTGCTTCCTCCCCCTTTTGTTTTTTTTCTCTTCTTTCTCTCACGCTGCAGCATCCCACCGTAGCAGGGCCGCCGTCGGCTCCATCTTCCTCTCCTTCCTCCCGATCGGCCTGCCGCACCTCCCATTCCCCTTCTCCCCGTCGCGGAACCCCCTCTCATCTCCTTCTTCTCTTATGCCGCATCCTCCCGCCTACCCCATCTCACGACGCAACCTCCTCCTTTCCGGAAGCCCGGCCACCACTACATCTTCCTCTCCGGCAACACCCCGCACCACATAACCTCAGCACGCCGCCCGATCTCCCTCTCGCCGAACCCCAACCACCTTCTTCGTCCCGGTTCTCCTGTCTGACGGCCTCCCCTTCCCCGGCCTGGTCGAAGCAAGCCCTCCCAGTAGACGCCGGACCCGCTGTCAGACCAGCCACCCCCCTCCGCCCCTGCTGCGCCCTGCTGCATCCACACCAGACCCGCGCCCCCTCTTCTCCTTCTTCCCTTCTTCTTCTTCTCTCCTCCTTCTCCTTCTCTTCTCCTTCTTCTTCTCTCCTTCTTCTTCTTCTCTTCTTCTTCTTCTTTTTCTTTCTCCTTCCTCTGCTCTGCCACGCAGGTTAGTTTTCTTTTTTATTTATTTTAATTTATTCTGTTATTCTATTATGTTTAATATGTTATTAACATTTTATTATAAAATTATAATTAGGTGATTATTATTATTATTATGGCTTTGTTATTATTAATATGTTAGTATCATTAGTATATCATTAATATAATTATAATTATATTATTATTATTATGTCAATAACAATATTATTATCATTATATTATTATTGTTGCTATTACTACATTATTACTATGTTATCGTTATTCGTATTATTATTATCATGTTAATATTACTATGTTACTATTTTATTAATATTATTATGATTTTGCTATTATTCTTATTATATTATTGTATTATTATTGTGTAATATTATTATTAAGATTGCTATGATTATTATTATGTTATTATTATTATTATTATTATTATTATGTTATTGATATTACTATTATGATCTTTATGTTATTATTATTATTGTTATTATTATTATTATTATTATGTTAACATCATTATTGAACCGGTTTAACGGTCTGCTGTTTTAGGACCTGTTTGACAGCTCGATACGGTGCGATCGCTACGCAACTGGAATCTTTCACCATGTCACTTTTCCGTTCCTATTTGAGGTAGGTGGTTCCATGCCATACCATCTTTAGATGATTTGAATTTCTCCTTAATTAAATTATAATGTGTTCTAATTTATAAATTGCATGATGCGAATTTCATTTTGGACGTGCTTTGATATGCATATTGATGAATTTAAGTTGTTTTTAAGTAAATACCAAATTTTATCATGTGCGATGTGTTGCTGAAATTTTCAGACGTGTTTTAGTTAGTTGCTTAAGGTGTGAACATGATGTTTTCAAGAACGCTCGAGGTACGAATATTATTAAATTGATTTTTTCAAAAGTATGTAAACTATTTTGACGTGTTAATTTTTATTATGAACCTTGAGTATGTTTTAGGGGTGCGAAAGATGTTTTAGAAGGGTTGGGATGTGCAATTGATTTTCAAATGGCTTTGGCATCTAAAATTTGTGTGTGTTTTAAAGTGAGGTATTATGGTATGCATATGTGATGTTTTACTAATTGAGAAATGGTTTAATTAAGTGTCGTTTAATATTCGTAATATGGTTGGTAAGGTTTTCTGGGTGGTTTGGTAGGTGCGAAAAGTGTTTTCAAGTTTGTTGAGGTGTCCATGTAATAAAATGTAGAATTTCAATGAAAATGAGTCACTTTGGGTGTGTTTGCCGTGTTGCATACTTTTGGAATTAAACTGAAAATTGGTTGAACAATGGAAAACATGTTTTAGATTGTATGAGCTGCACTTTTGGTTTTAAAGTGATGTTAATGTATGAAATCAGGTTCGTCGTTCTAGTGCAAACCTTTGCTTTCTAATTTTAAGTGTTTTATAAATTGTTAATTGCACTTATTAAATTATATGTGGAGCGCGGGAGTTGTGTTTGAAAGAATTTTGTGTGTGTTAAGTTTTTAAAGTTATTATTATTTGTGAAATTGGACACGTCTCATTTGAAAACTCTTATTGTGCTATTTTGAAATATTCTTCAAATTGTTTAGATAGTTGTTAAGTCATGCAAGTGATCTGAACTATGTTATTAAATGGTTTTGGCGCACATGTGTGTTTTTTTTATGGTGTTTGGGTATGCTAACGGTGATGTGTATGTGCAATGCTTTGTTTGGTTTGGGATATGTGAAAGTGATATACATTATGTGAACATGAAACTTGTTTGAGCACAAGGGAAAACCCTGGGTATCTAGGTGGGCGGACTAGAACTAGTGCGCTAGTGAACCGGATGGGTATCGTCCCTGTTTCACCTAGCTGGATTGACGATTGCAACACTAACTAAACATGATATCTGAGGGTCGTGGACTTCTAAGCCACGTGTTCTGAGGGTCGTGGCCTCCTAAGCAACGTTTTCTGAGGGTCGTGGCCTTCTAAGCCACGTTTCACCGAGACACGAGGTTTCTAGGGTCCCACTCGAGCTAGATGAACCTAAGGGGATTTACCCATAGTGCTCTACCATCAATGGTGGTGCCTTCTGTCGGCATATGGGGGACCACTTGGGTGTTAGCGTGTGTGTGTGTGTGTGTGCGTGTGTGTGTGTGTGTGTGAGAGTGTGTGTGTGTGCCCATAATGAACTTCTGTCATCTTTTTTTTTTAAAAAATCGTGTCTATGAAATGAGTTCTTTTTAGTGTTTTTCTTTAGCATTTGGTTTGTAACTGTTTTCTTTAAAATTATTTTGAATGTATAGTTTTGAATAAGCACTTTAAATTGTCTTTTGATGTTGTGGCATGGATCTTATTCTCGGTGGCATCCTACTGGGCTTTTAGCTCACACCCTACATACACCCTTGGGTGTATGTAGATTCTTGTTTCTTGTGTATTCCAGGTTGTGCGTCGTGTTCAGTGATGGTGGCTCAGGTTATAGTTGGTCTTCTCATGCAGAATGGTGTTGATGTGGTCTCACTTCTGCCGGGAGGTCGAGTATGAGTTTTTAGTTTCCGCTGTCGTCTTTTCTCTTTATTTATTGTTTCGAGTTGTAGACCTTAAACTTGTCCATAGTTTAAACGCACGTTTCGTTGTCTATTCCCTAATTTAAGTTTATTTACCCGGTTAGTTGTTTTTCTGTCTTTTATTTCGGGTAAAATCGTTCTCATGTGTTAGTTTTGATACCCGGACACTTGTGCCAGCCCGTGGGGATCGGGAACGCCCTTTGGGCCTTGCCGCAGACCGGATCGGGTGCCGGGTCGGATGACGACCCGACCTGGTTCGTGACAGGGATAATGAAGAAACTCTTATTATTTTTCAACTAGAAATGTATTTCCCACCCACATTTTTTCATATAATCGTTATTCTATTTATTTATTTGGTGTGTGAGATATGAATATGTGAGCCTGTTAATTTAGGATGGATGTATCCTTTTAAAAGATATATGATAATTTTGATAGGATATGTTAAAAATCTGTATCGACAAGAGGCATCTATTGTTCAAAAATATGTATAAAAAGTGGTGATTGAGTTATGTACTGATTATTTATATAAGGTAGAGCATATTGGTCCACTTGTATCTTGACATATGATAGTTTATAGTGAAGGTTGAGGGGTTGGAAGCATAAAGGTAAAGTTCATTCCATGTGATGAAGTGATGCATACACATTTATACATTTTGAACAACACAGATGAAGTTCAATCATATATATAGTAACATATTGCAGAATCAAAGTTACAATATTAGAAAAGAAATGAATATTGGGTGATAATTGAGCATAAGAATACATTTGTTTCATGGTTTAAAGAGAAAGTCACCCCAGATATATCCGCATCAGAAACATTGATGTGGTTAGCAGGGGGACCATATCTTAATGTGATCACATAGTCTAGTTTTTCTACCAATGGATACACATTTTACACAAAATAAATGGATGAAAAGTGTACCGTTTAGAATAGTGGTGTCATGGTTTTCACTGAAGCAGTGCATTTTTCTAATTCCAAAGAAAATAACCCAGTTTCTGCATAGACGTCATATTTTGGAGTTCTTGAAGACATATGGGAAATTGATTATATTTTCGAGTCACAGTATTTACGTGTAATTTGGTTGATTGTAATAGTGGTTTGAAACATGATTATTATGGGTTTAAAGTGGTTTATTTGAATATATTTAATTACAATGAGGAACCATTTTTCATGGTGACACATGAAAAACAAGTATTTAATGTCATTGATCAGTCGAATGATCAATGGTCAGTTTTTCTTCAAGGAAAAAGATACCATTTGGGTGATGAGGATGATGCTGATGATGTTAGTAATTTACATGAGCCTTCTTCATCTATTACGCAATTTCCAGATGATTATAATAAGTATAATACAGACAGGGTGCATGCAGTACGTAGTGATCATGATGAACGCATGTGGGAAAACAATCAATTAGTCTCCTAATTTTTCTAGTAAATATTTATATTTTTTTCCAATTTTGAAACATACAAATTCATGAAACTTTTTTTACTTGCATATTTTTGTCTTCCTTGTTTCTAATTATTCTGCTTTCTTCTGATATGATGGTATAAAATAATTCATTACACTTTCTAGATGAAGTGTCAGATATAGATATAGAGGAGCAGTTACCGAGGTATATATATTTTGATAAATTATTAAATATTCAGTAATAAACATATTTAATGAAATAAAACTGTTAATTTAAAACAAAAAATACAGGACTACTGATGCGTCCTCGGTAAAAGATACTTCTCATATTACTACTCAAAGATGATGTTCTCAAGTTGAAAAACGTGGTATTGCACGTTTACCAAAACTATCACTTTCTCGTGATGATGAAAAATTACACATCTGTTTTGATGATAATAATAATGCAGTTGGCCCAAATACAGTTCAGTTTGTTCAGTTATATTGCGATGTAGAACCGTTGTAGGATTAGTATTTTATATCCTGATTGGAATTCAGTAGACATGTCACAACCCCTCCCACCAAAGATGCCCCTCCTTAGCTAGCAATGGTGAAAGGGAGATAATGACCCCCGAGTCCCGCCTCTAGTAGGCCCTGGGGTGGCGACTAGCACCAAGGGTATGAGTTTTCACTATATGGGAGGCATTACCCTTTTAATTTATTTAGGATCGGGAAATCGGACAAGTCAACCACCAAAAACGAAAAGAACAAGTGTATATAAATAAACCCAATCCAATCCCACATGCATTTTTAAACAATTTTATAACAGGGAACTAGTACAAGAAATCTTAAAGTACAATACCAAAAGAAAACAAAGGTATAGCCACAACAACAACTCCAACTATCCGACTAGTAGGGTCCCGCATAGCCCTGATAGTGCTCCTGGAAACCTGAAAGTAAACGTAGTGTGAGCATACCAGTATACTCAGTAAGGCATCCTAAATCTCTCGTGCACATGTGGGGAGACATCCTAATGTCCCGTGAGAACAATAGAAGAAACCTTGCAAGGAATTATATCCACCCAACCTCACCATCCACACTCACCAAAACACAATCACAATAGGTAGTAGTAGTATAAGAACAAGTGTATTGGGTACCCCGCACCATTTCCCTTTAGTTAGCTGCTCTTCCTAATGAAGAACGTCCTGACGCTGCCACACTCTCCCAGCACGCACACACCTGGGCCTCACAACCAGGTATCCCGCCCGCACACACATGGGCATCACAACCATGTATCCCGCCCGCACACACCTGGGCCTCACAACCACGTATCCCGCCCGCACACACATGGGCCTCACAACCACGTCTCCCGCCCGCACAAACCTGGCCTCACAACCACGTATCCCGCCCCCACACACCTGGGCCTCATCCCGAAGATTATTGGGAAACAGTAGAACCTTCTTGAAGAGTCTTGGGCTAGGACCACCCCAATCGAAACCTACCCGAAGAGTCTTAGGTGTAAGGTCACCTCAAGCCACCACAGCCTAGGGGAGAAGGAGAAGGAAGGAGCTAGTAACTAAGGGAAAAACACCCTCTCCCATAAAATGGGAGTGTTCGACACTATGTGCTCAACATGGGTGGGGTGCGATAAAACATAAAAGATACAGATATATATATGTATACCAAACAAACAGCCCAACCTATGGCTTCTTAACAAAGAAACTGAGCACGTTCCTCGACACTGCTACTACGAAGCATGCAAACAACAAACAACCCCAACCCCATTTAGGTTTTCACGTTTCAGCAGAAATAGTTATTTAGTTCCTTAAATACTGGGAAACTATCCACAACTAACCACACCAATCGTTTGTAAAACATATCCCTACCATCCACAAAACAAGTTAGGAAAAACATAAGTATCACCACAAAGTACCTCTTATCAACCAATCAACCCCATTGATTATCATTTCTGTTTCATTACCACACCCCACCATTCATTAACTCTTCCACTTTTATTTAATATTCACAACCCATAGTCCATTGAAATTTAAACCCAGCCCTGCAGACCCGCTTCCAACCACCATAACCACAAACGTGTCGTACATCATCACCTCTTTAATACCATTTATTGCAGCCCCGCTGCCCATCACCATCATAACATTCACACCAACCCACAACCAAGTCAACTGCCGCCCTGCTATTCACCTGATCCACAACAACCCACAAAACACCCCCAACACATGCCTTGTAACCAAGACAACACCCACATGTTCATTATTCCATTTTGTTTAACCGCGGTGATCACACAAGGGTTCCAGATTTTAAACAGCCAACTTTACGTGAATAACTGATTTCCACATTCCATAAGGTTTCCATCCATAAGAAAATCCAGAAGGAGAGGGAAACATTTAATCGCATAAGTAAAGGACCCCAACGACCGTGATTTTCAGTAGGTAGAAGTTCATTCAATTCACAACATAATATCACATGATATAAAGTAACAACAATCTCAATCTTCCAAACCCCGTTCTTTAACCAGTGATTATCTTCATTTAATGGATCAACTGTTTCTCATGAAACAAGCGGATAACCACCACTCAAGATGCACAAATTAGAGAGACAAAGGAAAGATACCATCTTCAACAGGTTCTTGATCGCAACGCTCCCCCGTATCAACCTTATAAGACGTCCGTCGGCGTCCGTCACTTCTGTCGGGTCCCGGAGAAACCTCCTCGGGTGGATGTCGAAAACAAAAGGCCGAAGGAAATACAACGGATCCAAGCATAGAAGATCTGGCTCGTCGTTACAATCATGTGTCTGCTAACGGATCGTAAATCGGAGCTCGGACAAAGAAGTTATGGAAGGAAGAGCCTTCGAGTCTCTTGAGAGAGCTCTGCTCAGAGGAGAGGGGAGGAGAGGGGTGAGTTGAAAGGACGAGGGGACCCCTCCTTTTATAGGCATGAAAAGAAAAAGTACACAGTGTGTACTTTATGGTACACGGCGTGTACTCGGTTCTCTCACACGGTCTCCACGCGGCTTCGAACACAGTTCTGCGGCCGTTGACTGGTCAACACACGGTTTGAGGGTAACACGTATGCGGGGAAAGACTACACGACATGTAGTTTAGACACACTGTGTGTACTCATTCATTTCACACAGCAAGGACATGGCTCCAACACGGTACACGGTCATTGACTGGTAACACGTACGTGGGGGAGGACTACACGTCATGTAGAACTGGTCACACGGCGTTCACCCATTTATTGCACACGTGAAGGACACGACTCCAACACGTCACATGACCATGGACTGGTAACGCGTACGTGGGGAGCGACTACACGACATGTAGAACTGGTCACACGGCGTGCACCCATTATTCCACACAGCAAGGAAACAGCTTGCAACACAGGGTATACCCGGAAAGGGGGTACACGGTGTGTACTCAAACTACACGGCGTGTAGTTTCAAAATTCTGGAAAGTGTGGGAAAAGTCCATTTTACCCTCCCGAACACTTTGTGACCTTATTTTTGACAAAGGAAAGGGCCGGAGAGGTCCGAGCCATTACATCAGATACCTCTTAAAACATTCTCGTCCCCAAGAATTCAAAAACCAACCTAGAGGAACCCGACAAGATACCTCTTAGGGTTCTCGTTATAACAGGAAACAACCGACAAACCTAATTATATGAGTTAGGAATTACCTCTCCTATGTCGAGATATTATCCGCTTTAGGCGGCACTGAATCGCCTAAACAGGTTTTATCACATCCGCATTAATGCTTCTCGATTAAGGAATGGGCCTTCCCACTTCCATATATTAGAATTTTCCTACTTACACTTCCCCCAACACCATAAAACCCACACACTGCCCGGACACATGGCTTGGGGAATTCCTTCTCCCATGTCGAGATATTATCCTCTTTAGGCGGCACTGACTTGCCTACACGGGTTTAATCGCATCCACATTAATGCATTTCGATTAGGGATTAGGTCTTCCCCTCCCCACATGATAGGGATCTTCACATACATTTAATGAAAACCAGGAAACAAAATAGCATTAAAAACCCACATAAACAAGGTCCAGGCCCAATGAATGAGCAAAAGCGATCCAACAATGGAGAGCAATGCTCCCAACAAAACATAAATGGGATCATTCAAGAAAACCCAAACACATCTCTATCGATCCCTGGTCCTGGTGGAGGTGCCAACTCTGCAGCTTAAAACTATCCACACCCATCTCCTCTGCGTCTCTGATATCGACTAGGTGCCATAGAGGTACGGTAAACAAAGAACACCTAAGCCTGAGTAGTAAGGAAAAACTCAAGGTTTTATTGTATCATTTTTTTCCAATTTTTTTCGCAGAACACCCTAATCAAGTAAAACACAATCATTATGATGCATGCACCTTCCCTAGGGTCTCTACCCTACAATCAATGTTGCCTCACTTGGTCATTCGGTAGGCTCAGAGTCCTTGCATCGGATCACGGGGGGCCCTAAAATCCCTTGTCCTAGCCAGTGTTCCTTTGCTTATGTTACGCACCATGAATAACAAACATTGTTTCCCTATCATCCCATGCAATCCTCACTATTCCTAACTCTAGACTCCATCCTATCTCTCGACCATCAGCTCTGATACCATTCTTTCATGACCCCCTCCCACCAAAGATGCCCCTCCTAAGTTGGAAATGGTGAAAGGGAGATAATGACCCCCTGAGTCCCGCCTCCTGTAGGCCCCGGGGTGGCGACTAGCACCAAGGGTATGATTTTTCACAATATGGGAGGCATTACACTTTTTATTTATTTAGGATCGGGAAATAGGACAAGTCAACCAGCAAAAAGGAAAAGAACAAGTGTATATAAATAAACCTAAACCAATCCCACATGCATGATTAAACAATTTTATAACATGGTACCAGTACAAGAAAGATCAAAGTATAATACCAAAAGAAAACCAAGGTACAATAACAGCAACAACTCCAATTGTCTGACTATTAGGGTCCCACACGGCCCTGGTAGTCCTCCTGGAAACCTGCAATTAAACGTAGGGTGAGAATACAAGTATACTCAGTAGGGAAACCTAAAGCTCTTGTGCACAAGTGGGGAGACATCCTAATGTCCCATGAGAACAACAAAAGAAACCTAGAAAGGAATTCTATCCACCCAACCTCACCTTCCACACTCACCAAAACACAATCACAACTGGTAGAGGTAGTATAAGAACAAGAGTATTAGGTACCCCGCACCATTTCCCTTTAGTTAGCTGCTCTTCCTAACAATGAATGCCCGGACGCTGCCACACTCTCCCCGCCCGCACACACCTGGGCCGCACAACCACGTATCCCGCCGGCTCACACCTGGGCCTCACAACCACGTATCCCGCCCGCACACACCTGGGCCTCAGAACCACGCATCCCGCTGGGACACACATGGGCCTCACAACCACGTATTCTGCCCGCACACACCTAGGCCTCACAACCAAATTTCCCACCTGCACACACCTCGGCCTCACAACCACGTATCCCGACCTCACACACCTGGGCCTCACAACCACGTATCCCGCCCGCACACACCTGGCCCTCATCCCGAAGATTCTTGGGAAATAGTAGAACCTACTCGAAGAGTCTTGGGATAGAACCACCCCAATTGAAACCTACCCGAAGAGTCTTTGGTGTAAGGTCACCACAATCCATCACAGCCTAGGGGAGGAGCAGGAAGGAGATATAAAATAGGCTAAAAACACCCTCTCCCATAAAATGGGTGTGTTCGTCACTAAGTGATCAACATGGGTGGGGTGCGATAAAACATAAAAGATACAGATATATATATGTATACCAAACACACATCCCAACCTATGGCTTCTAAACAGAGAAACTGAGCACGTCCCTCAGCACTTCTACTATGAAGCATGCATACAACAAACAACCCCAACCCCATTTATGTTATCACATTTCAGCAGAAATAGTTATTTAGTTCCTTAACTTCTGGGAAACTATCCACAACTAACCACACCAATCGTTTGTAAAACATATCCCTTCCATCCACAAAACAAGTTAGGAAAAACATAAGCAGCACAACAAAATCCCTCTTATCAACCAAACAACCCCATTGATTATCATTTCCATTTCATTACCACGCCCCACCATTCATTAACTCTTCCACTTTTATTTAATATTCACAACCCATAGCCCGTTCACATTTAAACCTAGCCATGCAGCCCCACTGCCAGCCACCATAACCACAACCGTACCATACATCATCACCTATTTAATACCATTTATTGCAGCCCCGCTTACCATCACCATGACAACATTCACACCAACCCACAACCAAGTCAACTGCAACCCTACTGTTCACCCGATCCACAAAAATCAACAAAACACCCCCAACACATGCCTCGTAACCAAGCCAACACACACATGTTCATTAATTCAATTTGTTTAACTGGGGTGATCACACAAGGGTTCCATATTTTAAATAGCCAACTTTACGTGATTAACAAATTTCCACATTCCACAAGGTTTCCACCCATAAGAAAATCCATAAGAAGAGGGAAACATTTAATTGCATAAGAAAAGGCCCCCAACGACCGTGATTTTCAGTAGGTAGAAGCTCATTCAATTCAACACATAATATCACAGGATATAAAGTAACTGCAATCTCAAACTTCCCAACCCCATTCTTTAACCAGTTGTTATATTCATTTAATGGTAACACTATTTCTCATGAAACAAGAGGATACCAACCATGAATGATGCAAAAATTATAGACACGAAGGTATGATCCCTACTTCAATAGGTTCATGATCGCAACGCTCCCCCGGATCAACCATAGAAGACGTCCGTCGGCATACGTCACTTCTGTCAGGTCCCGAAAAAACCTCATCGGGTGGAAGTCGGAAACGAAAGGCCAAAATAAAGACAACAAATCCAAGATCTGAAGCTCCGCCTCATCGTTATGATCATGTGACTTCTGAAGGATCGTAAATCGGAGCTCGGACGAAGAAGTTATTGAAGGATGATCCTTTGAGTCTTTTGAGAGAGCTCTGCTCAGAGGAGAGGGGAAGAGAGGGGTGAGTTGAAAGGAGGGGACCCCTCCTTTTATAGGAATGAAAAGAAAAAGTACCTGGTGTGTACTTTATGGTACATGACATGTACTCGGTTCCTTCACACGGTCTCCACGCGGCTCCCAACATGGCTCTGCGGCCGTTGACTGGTCAACACACAGTTTGAGGGTAACACATACGCAGGGAAAGACTACACGGAGTGTAATTTAGACACACGGCGTGTACTCGTTCATTGCACAGGGCAAGGATAGGAATCCAACACAGTACATGGTCGTTGACTGGAAACACCTATGCGGTGAAGGACTACATGTCATGTAGAACTGGTCACACGGCATGCACCAATTTATTGCACAAGGCAAGGACATGACTCCAACACGGAACATGACTGTTGACTGGTAACGCGTACGCAGGGAGGGACTACATGGCATGTAGAATAGGTCACACGGCGTGCACCCATTATTCCACACAGCAAGGACATGGCTTGCAATACGGGGTATACCCAGAAAGGGGGTACACGGCGTGTACTCAAACTACACGGCGTGTAGTTTCAAAATTCTGGAAAGTGTGGGACAAGTCCATTTTACCCTCCAGAACACTTCATGATCTTCTTTTTGGCAAAGGAAAGGGCTGGAGAGGTCCAGGCCATTACAAGACAGGGCGGCGAAGCAAGATCTTTGGGTGGCCGTGATGTTAAAATGTCATAATCTATTTCATTTATCTCATTTTTTGAATATTATATACTTTAAATGACATATTAAATTTATTCAATTACTGATGACATTCAATTTTGAGGAGACCAAATAAATTAAGAAAAGACATCTCTCTCTAGCGGTGGTTCAATTGAGAGATTTTAAATCCAAACTGACAAAAAATTATGTTTTCGGAAAGAATAGTTTTGAAAGACCATGTCTTATGTGTCTGTTTATAGATGAAGATACATGGAAGAGATTTGTTGACAGTTGTCAGGATGATAAATTCACAGTATAGTAACTATTTTATATTTTAAATTCTATGATATATATTTATTATTACTTTGCAGTTTATTTTTATATAACAGGCCTCCATGAGATATCACCAAGAGATCCAATTGAGAAATGTATACCGTCATACTTTCTCAGGTGGTGGGTATTCGTATTTGGAGTAGAAAATGAATGATGAAAAATTTGAAGCATTAAGAGCTCGATCAAGTAGTGGTTCAAAACAAGTCTAGTTTGGTCCGCCATTTTCTCTCACTCTCCATGAAAAATGGAAACGAGCAAGAAGAATGAAAAATGAAAAGTATATTACTAAGGAATCTCAGAAAGTGGCTAATATAATTGTAAGTATATATTATTTATTTTTTAACAATTTTCCTATTTTATAAATTATAAACACTAATATAACAATTACATTTTTCATTTCAGGATGATCATAAAGATCAAGAGACACAGGGCTCTTTTATCCCCAAGGGTATGATGGAAATCCTAGCCACTACTTTAGGAAAGGCATAACACCCCTTCAGTGTTAGATGATATCATGAAGGTTTTAGTATTCAAATGGTTTTTGGTAAGAGTAAGCAATCAAGAGACCCAGAAATAGAATCCTTAAAAGAAGAGTTGAAAGATGTGAAACAGTCTATGGGTGATCAAATTCAAGAAGCAGTGAAGAAGGCTTTATTAGAACACATGTCAAGGCAATCACAGTCTACGTAGCCTTCCCAAGTATATTATTTATTTTTAATCAATTTATCTATTTTATAAATTATAAACACTAATTTAACTTTTTCTTCTTTCAGCCTTCTCAGCCTACTCACCTGGACTACCCTGCCTCATCTGCTTACCCAACCCCGTCTGCGCAGCCCTCCCAGATATATTATTTATTTATCATCAATTTTCTTATTTTATAAATTACAAAAACTAATATAACTTTTTCATTTTTCTTCCTTCTCATCCTGCTCGCCTAGACTACTCTGTCCCACCTACTTACCCTGCCCCGTTTGCGCAACCTTTCGAGGTTTATTATTTTATTTTCATCAATTTTTCTATTTTATAATTTATAAACACTAATATAACTTTTTCATTTTTCTTTCTTCTCAGTCTGCTCATCCAGACTACACTACCCCACCTTCTTACCTTGCCCCATCTATGTAGCCTCTCGAGGTATATTAATTTATTTTCATTAATTATTATGTTTTATAATTTATAAACAATAATATACCTTTTTCATTTCTAAGCCTTCTCATCCTCCTCACCCGGACTAACCTGCCCCATCTGCTTATCATGCCCCATATGTGTAGCCTTTGAAGGTATATTAATTTATTTTCATCAATTATCATATTTTATAATTTATAAACACCAATACACCTTTTTCATTTTTCATCCTTCTCAGCCTCCTCACCCAGACTACCCTGCCCCATCTGCTTATCCTGCCCCGTCTGCGTAGCCTTTCAAGGCTTATTATTTTATTTTCATCAATTTTTCTATTTTATTAATTATAAACACTACTATACCTTTTTCATTTTTCTGCCTTCTCAGCCTTCTCACCCGAACTACCCTACCCCAAATGCTTACTTTGAGCCTCGACCTCCTCACCTAGATGAAGCCTTATATTGTGAGTTGTTTGTTGGGGATCCTCATGTACGAATTGTTGCGTTATAATAGGTGAATTTTTTGGGGGACTCGGTACATCATCAACCTATGAAGATGGGTCAGGTTAGAATATCAGTACATGATATTATAGATCCTACTACTCTACTACCATTTCTTACTGAGGAGATCACCTGTGTTGGAGAATGTCGAAGCCATTTTTTAGTTTGGACAAATAGTCTTCAATGTTATATTTCATATGAGGTATGTGATTTTTAAATATGAATTACAAATGATTCAAAATTACATGTAATGTTTTCTGACATTTAAATTATATATGAATATCTGAAATAAAAATAAACTGCCCAAATGCATCAAATTGTTCAGAAACTATCAGCTTTAGAACCTTCTAATATTGATTTTAGGTTACATATATTATCTGAGGATTCTAATTCTTTGAATTAAATTTATGAGTTTCGGATGACGCCTTATATATGTGGAAGAATTTATCAATTTAGAATAATGAAAGAATATATCATGCATTTAGTTGATTTTGAAGAGCTCGGTCTGAGTGTGGTGCAGTTGTTTTCCATGAAAGTAAATTGACATTTGAATTGTTATTTATTTAATAAAATATGGTTTTTAATTGAATAACTATATTTTTTTTAAATTTAGGTATCTACACAAGCTTATTTTGAAAAATGAAATAATAGGCATTTACAGTTTTATAGATCCAGAGTACATTTCGTTGGAAGTCACAAATGTAAAGAATGTTGATACAGTTCAATATATATCTGAGATATTATCACAGACAGAGATTAAATGATGGTTTTTTCCATTTCATTATAAGTAAGAACATAAACATAATTATGAACTAATAATAATTATAATTTCATTAACTGTGAACTTTTTTTATTGTAGGGGACATTGGATGTTAGGTGTATATTTCCCAAGTTAATGCACCTTATATTGGTCTTTCTATTTATTAGGAACAGTTTGTAAACCATTTTACACCATATTAAACAAGTAAGTTTTTATTTTAATTTTTTATAATCTCATTATGTTTAATTTTCATTGTTCATACATGTATTATTAGTTCATATATATTAAAATGTAGTTCATGGAAACAATTTAACAAGGAATACATATAAGTAATGAATCTAAAGAAAATAAAATATGTGGAAGTACAAGTAATTAGTTTTTATATTATATTTTTTTTCTGAATTTATTGTTATATATTGTATTTATTATCAATTAACTATTTTATAACTGTAGTGTTATCATCAAAATGGAAATGTTGAATGTGGTTATTATATTTATGATTCATGTATGAGATAATCACAGCTGGGGAATCTACATATTTTTATAAGTTTAGTTGTATTAATTATTTTATATTTTCTTTCATTTTATTTTATTGTTTAACCTCATAAAATTCAATATTATTTTAGGTATTCAATGATTAAGAGTCTTATTCCCAATCTAAAATGACCCATATTTGATCTACTTTTGCAAACTATTTGTTAATTCTGATTAAGATTTGAGGTATATATATTGTAATATTTTTCAATAATATTACATATGGGTTCAAAAACTAACACTTTTGATATATTATGTGTTTGAACCAACCAATAATCAAATGAAGGCTTAAACAATAACCAACAATGAGCCTGTTGTAAATTTTAGGTAAATCTATTCTAAATATTCTTTTCTAACTTTCAATGTCGTATTTTTTTGTTTTATGCTTCATATATGTAAGTTATTGGTATTTATTGAATGATAAACATTGTTTAACTATTGCTGTATATTGTGTTTTATTGTATATGGGTTTCAATATTTTTAGAAGTGTAATTTTTTTATTTTTCTATTTTTTTTTTATTTTACGTCATCGGTTATTTTCAAAACCGATGACGAATTGTTTAAAAAAATAAACATGGTTTGGCATCAGATTTATGTAAAACCGAAGCTGAAGGTTGATTTAGACCGGGTTTTGGCATCAGTTATATAGAAAACTGACACCAAAAACCATGTTTCAGCATCGATTTTAGATAAAAACGACGTAGAAACCCTTAACGAAATTAATTTTTGGCATTTGTTTTATAATAATCAATGTCAAAAATCATTTTTTTACGTCGCCTTTATAGACGTCGGTTAAAAAAAGAGGTCAAAAATAATAAAAATAGACATTAAATTGTGTTTTTTCACTAGTGATCTCTCATTAAATTGGCTGTTTCAATAGGACGATCATTGCATTGTCAATTACATTGATCAACATGGTTCCTTTGGGTTCCATCCATCATCTAAAACCCAAAAAGAATACTGTGAGAGACAAAAATAATGCTATGAAAAGAACATAACAAAGGCGGGGTGACATCAATATCTAACATCTTAGGTTTAATTATAATATTGTTACCATAATTCTTGAACTATAACCTATAATTATACTTAAAATTAGGGACAACCCTAGACATACATTAGAAATATATATCGGGATATCACTAAAGTTTTCACATTATAGTTTACAATGGTTGACTAAACCTTCCCTTTGATATCAACTATAGAGACCCAAAGATTGACATATATGGACATTACATTATTTTTTCTGAATTCTTAATACATTACAAAAAAAGACACCTAAAGAAAATATTATTTTAGTGTCTTTTGAAAATCGGAACAAATTCATCTAATCATGTAGAAAGATCTTCAACATCTCCCCTTAAATTCATCAATTTTTTTCATACCTAAATAATTATTTATATCTTGGGTAAAATCAAACATAAAAAGGGTGAGCTAAAATGCCCAGTAAGGGTAAACATGGAGAACATAAAACAATCCATAAACATTTTAATGTAAAAACATGAACATAAAACATGAATAATGACATAAATCTTGGCAGTACATAATGCATAGATCACAAAGGAACATTAATCATGATAAAATATCATGGGAATAAAACATGTAATTGTGGAAAATCATTAATCACATGATATGATTTCCATAGTAGCCAAGGCATTGCTTCTTAGGCCATTATATTGGGCAAAGTCCATTACTGAACCGGGTTTACCAGCCGTTCCATCCCTGTATTACTGAACCAGATTTTACTTACCGTTATAGCCATATATATCTCATGATATATAAATCATTACCCAATTCATTAGAGGGAGATATTGGTCCCACCCATATCATAATGAAATAATTCTTATGTGTTCCACAAAATAAACAAAAATCATTCATCATAACCCAAAGAATAAAATGGGTTTAATAAACATCATCCCATCATAACATAATATATATATATATATATATAATGGAAATCATTCATCATAAGAAAAATCACACCACTTAAATAAAAGAGACAGTATAATTGAAACATAAACATATTAAATAATGTCATTTTAGATGGAAAATAGTTTTTATAAAACACTTGAAATTAATTCTTGAAGAAAATATCCTTTCTTCTTCAAAATAATTTTCTTTTTCACAAAATGCCATGACATTTTAAAAGAAAAATATTTTATCGAAAACAATCATGAAATCCTTTAGAGGAATATACATAAAAATAAGGCGCTATGAGACCTTGATAATTTGTTCATTTGGTATATGTTAAAAAACATTCTTCCCATAATTTTTCTGGAAAAGTCCAAAAGTACCTCGTATGTTAAACAATAGAATGATTCCTTCCATACCATGTGGTAAAAGTAAAAAAATGGTAAATATGAGTCTAAAAATACATGGAATAATATTAAACATTTTATGAATTTTTTTTGAGAAAACATGGATATAGATGATAAACATAACCCTAGTAAATACTTATGAATAAACAATCCCGGATAAGAACGAGATTGGAATAATTATCCATTTCCTTATGTCCAATTTCTTCTATATGTGTCTGATACTCCGTTATAGTGGCTTTAAACATATTATCAACTTATAAAAGAACCATAATAATAGTTTTGATGTCATATATGACTCACTTATGACTTTATATTACCTGGTTATTTGTCAATTCTATGTTAAAGCAGCGTTTTGTGTAAAATCATTTCATTAATCGGACATGTTTTGACTTGTAATTATTCATATGGTTACTTAGATCATGATTAATTACCTACACAAGTTAAAATATGATTTATATATAATATATATTCATAATATATATATATATATAATAGATTGATAAATGGAATGAAATACACCATTCATTGAGACGGTAGGGCTTACGTACTCCGGAACACTGTTTTTGTTTCCTTATTAAATTGAATGGAAGTAAGTCAATAACATAAAAAAAAATCCAGTATCATTATTATGTAATATATTTCATGATTATTTATGATATATACTTTATAATAATTCTGGAATGGTTAACATGGAGAATGAATCTCATTGTGTCATGGAGATGGTAATCTGTACGTACATACGAGCGATGATATCGTTCCCATAATTATAGAATTGAATTTGAGTGGATGATATAATATACCATAATAAGTATGATTTTATAATAATCATATATTGTTATTATTTCCACCATTATACCCATCCATGTATGGTGGTGGCGGAAATAATGATTTCACCATGGCGTAGAGACGTTAAGCCGTACGTACCCACACGCGGTGATTTCATTTTTAGTAGGATGAATATAAGGTGAATTAGGATTGATTAATATTTATAATAAAATATAAGTATATTAGTGATACTTTTATTATTAATTTATAATGAAACAACTAAATAATAGGAAGTAGAAGAGGAAGGAAACTTGAATGAATCGATATAAGAGATTACCTCTTCCTCGATGTGCCTCTTTTAAACATCCTCTTAGGGCACTAGAGGTGGCCTTTTGCGAAGACCAGAACCTTTATAATGTTACTAGAGAAATTTATAAGAAGAATTGGTTTGTTTTGGACAAGCTTTCAATCCTAAAATGGAGTGAATAGAAGAGGGAGGAGGTTCCCCTTTATAAGAGAGGAGAGAGGCACTTTTGGAAACCATCAAAATATTAATTTATAATAAAATCAAACCCCACATTAAAACCTCCAAAATGACTCAAATTCGAAGATAATATTATATGTGGTTGTAATATAATTATCCAAAAAATTTATACAAGTTGGAAAATTATATTAAACCATATCAATTTGATTTATCTTTATTTAATCTGTTTAAAATTATTTGAGGAAATAATATTCTTATTTTTAATTGTTATAAATACTTACTTATATTTTATGAATTTTCCATAATTGGATACTTTATGATATTACCATCTATATAAATTTATATTTAAATTTTTTAAATATATATTTTTAAACATTTTAATAAAATTTTATTTTTATGAAATATCAATAGTGTCAATTTTCACACTATTCATTTATTTGAATTTAAATTAAATCCACAAAGAGAATATATTCAAAAAAAATTAATTAATTACTAAAATGTCATATTAAACTATAAAATTATGTTAGTACATTAATTTATTAATATAATATTTATTTTAATATTTTTAAAACCATTTATTTGATATTTCTCTTAATAATATAATTACTACAATATTTTGGTATAATTATTTAATATACTTATTTTTTAAATAAAAATTAAAAATAAAATACTATGATTAATATAAATCTAATATATTTCATAAGAATCATTTTAGTAGAATTTATCTTCTACGAAAACCAACTTTTACTATGTTATTTTTATTAAAGTATGAAGGTGACAACTTCGACATCATTTAAAATAAAATAATATAAATGTAATAATATGTTTTATAAGACACTAAATGGACCAAAAGTATACCCTTGGATGATTAGGGTATATATATACTCGACCAATATGGTTTTTTCATTTTTTTGTTCCTTTTGATGGGTATTATTATTTTAATAAAAACTATATTATTGATTTTTCACTAAATAAATAATTCCTGCATCATTAATGTATAAGATATTAAGGTAATTATATATTTCTGAAAAATCTAAAATAAATTACCATTATGACTAAAATTATTATCAAATTTATATTAGTTATAAACTTATATAAAAAAAACTTTAATTATTAAAGTTTGAGTGAGACATATTTCATTATCTTTAAATAAAATAAATTAAAGGTATTAATCTCATCCAATGTGTCCCAAAAGTTATCATTTCATCCCAAGTATATTTTAGGAAAAAATATAATAATCCAATTATATTAATAGAAGTGTTAGGGTAATTTTATAATATTTTTTTGACCTTTAATTACCTGATTTACCTAACTGTAGTAAATAAAATTTACCGTAGTTACAATTCATAATGCCTTAAAATAAAAAGTATCCTATTTACATAATTTGGACCTAATTATTCCAAATATGGAATCCAATTTTCCAAATTCAATCCACAAAAGTTGCAATATTTAATTTAAAATTATTCCCGCTCATGAGAAAATGGGTTTTAGAAGTTAAACCATTCAAAAAGATTGAAATGTTTTTACCTATGAATTCAATGTAAAATTAATGATAACGACTTACATTATATTAAATGGTAAAACTATTATCTATTTATACTTTAAAACAATTCAATAATTTATTTTAACCATGATAATTATTTTTGGTGAAAATAGTTGTTTTCAATTAAAATTTAGCGTATTTTTACTATTCATTAAAATAAGAAAATTATCAGATTATTATCAATAATTTATTCAAAGTAAATTTTTTTATCTTTATTTCAATGAAAAAGTTTAATTTGTTAAATTTAACTTATTAAAATGTCAGAAACTAGATTTAAAGTGGGTGTTTCATCAAAAGGCAGCAAAACTACATTTTTAAAAAAATAATTATTTTACCCGAAATAATTATTCTGTTCTCATACCATGTTATAGAATATGTGTAAGATGAATGATAATGTTATAAAATTAAAAATTTTGTCAATACTATTAATAATGGCTAGTTCATAATAATATTATCACAATATATCATTGTTTAGTGAAACTCGGTTTTGCGTACCACACACTCTATTGAGGAAGGTCTCCCTTACGTGAAAAACAAGCCAAGAATAGTGTTTCAATATACTACAAGCTAATACGGTGTTGCGTATAGTGCAATATAATCATAGTGTAGAGTACAAGGCAAGATTTCAATGTAATTAAAAAGAATATTTCTCACAAAATCCCTGAGTGTTACAACCTGTCTTCATGGAGGCGGTAGTCCACACGTATTCATGATTGACATTATAGTTTTTGAATAGATTGGACGGTAATAAAGTATATGAGAAAATTTAAAATAATATTTAGTCATAACGATAATATATAAAAATTAAATACATTATAATAAACAACCACGAAATAAGATAAAAAATGAATAATATCACCACATAGAGGCAGAAATCCACACGTACTCAAAAAGTGACACTCTCACAAACAATATGATAAAATAGAGGTGTGAAATATTTTCCCATAATAATTAAAAAACCATATTAATTTTTTACATTGGGGTCATTATTTTAGGGTATACATAATAGTTTTATACGAACTAGAATAAGAAATAAACATTGAATGATTCCATAAGATGATTTCCTCTTCTTCAAGAAAAATAATTTGGGTCAATTCATAAGCCTTAAAAGGATGGTCATAACCTAAGAAAAAGATATCAATAATGAATAGAAGGATCTAGGAAGGTTTTTTGGTCGGGATATTTTGAGATAGATGCTTTAAATTTTGTTAATAAGGGAGGGTAAAGGATTCCATTTTATAAGTGAGGAGAGGGACACACATGAAATTTTTGAAAATATTTAAATCATATATAGTCACTTGTAAAATTAAAACCAAGTGGCCATGAATTTAGATAAAATATATAATAATGTATAAATATCATATAATAAAAATATTTTGTTACGACCCATCCTCGGGGCCCGTTCCGTGACTACCCCAAGCCCGCCTTCCATAGGCCAGGGGCTAGCGACTAGAACCAAGGAGTAAATCCCGGAAAAAGGGAATGAATTACCTTTATAAAGGTAAACAAACATAATAGAGTACACAAGTGAAGTAAGCACTAAGTAAAACTGGGAACAAAGTAAGTGATGAAAAGTAAATGTGCCAGTATACAGACCCAACTGAAAGTATAGTACAACTGAAAGGAAAGTACAACAACAGTAAAGTAAAATAGCAACACTGAGTCATTATCTGGAAATTCCACCTGAAGGGTGGGTACAAATAGTCTCCTTGGCTCCTCGGGTCTAGCCTTTCACTCTGTGTATGTCCTGCCATGTAGTCCAACTCTAGGTACCGTCTAGCTCCATAATCCTACACCTCAATCAGTTTTCATCGTCGTCTGCATCCAACACAACGTAGTCAGGCATAGCTCGTGTAGGGGTGAGTATACAACACTCAGTGGGGACCTTGAGACCCCCGAAGGTCTCTCAGAATCCAAAAAGGATAAACCACAAAGTAAAGATACAAAAATGAAGTATCAACCAACTATACTTAGGTATATGCCCATAAATATACGTATGTCATCAAATCCAGTTAGACTCCAACTCTACAGCCGAAGCATAACCCAGTCCACACAAGAAAGCACAACCCAGTCCACACAGGAAAGCACAACCCATTCCACACAGGAAAGAAGTCAATCATACCGTTGGTATTTACTGTAAGTCAAGACTCAGCTCACACATGTATTCTCTTCACGAAGAGGGGTGTATCTGATTAGATGTAGAATATGAATCATCTCCTCTGCCGAACCCACATAGGATCCAAGTACAGGAGTCGTCGCTGCTGAACCCACGTAGGATCCAAGTCTAGAAAGAATCGCTGCCAAACCCACGTAGGATCCAAGTATAGTCTTCATCACTAGTTAACCCATGGAGGATCCAAGTACAGGCGTCCTCGCTGCTGAACCCACGTAGGATCCATGTACTGCCATCTTCGTCGTCGAACCCACGGAGGATCCCGGCACGGTAGTCGTCGCAGTCGTAGCCAGCTCTAGGGTTCCCGCACACATCATAGTCGATTCCGGGAGGGTTTTCTCCACATGTAAAGGGAGGTCGATACATCAACTGTCATGAAGTCCAGAGTTGATGTATCCTGAAGGTCCACTAGATCATAAGGTGCTAAACCAAAAAAATGTGTCCATGACACTGAGTATAAGTTAACCAAGCCATTTTACAAAAAGTACACAGCGTGTTAGTATGGTTACACCCCATGTCTTCAGACTTTGGGTACTACCCATCTACCATGGACCGTGTTGAGGGGTTGTTCGTGTAAAAAAGTAAGTACACGACGTGTTATATGGTTACATGTTGTGTCTTAAGACCCCGGTTACTGTCCGTGTACCATAACCCATGTTGAAGGGTTGTTCATGTAAAAAGTGTATGTACATGGCGTGTGGTATATTGACACGTCGTGTCCAAACATATGGGGTTGGATCCGTGTATGCAGGCAATGTGCCCGTACACGACATCAACCCGTGTTCTCAAACCCATGTAATTGGTACACGAGTTAGCCATACCACTGGACATGTCTGACTGTGTGATAGTGTACATGCCCATGTACTTCATATAGTGTCTGTGTATCCTTGGGTTATACGCCGAGCCTCGTGTAGCCGCCACCTCCTTTCTGGGTGGAAATTACACGCTATGTGACATAGGTTACACATCTTGTGTCATCCATCTAACGTCTGAAACCCTAGTCGTAGAATGCACGCACTACATGGAGTGTTCTCAAAGAGTACACGCCGTGTAGTCTGGAATTTTCTAGAAATGATGCCTCTGGCCAGCATGCCTCCCTTGATGCCGGTTCTTCATTCTGACGGTTCGTTCTTCACGAAACACTAGACTCAAGGTCTCCCCGTTGTCCCGAAGTTGATTCTGGTGTTTTCGGGCTTCCAATCTTCTCCGAAAACACGTTTTGAATTCCCGCTCAGAGAACAGTCGAGGAAGGGTACATCCCATTCTGGTCCGAACCGTCACCTGCTATCATCGTCGCACCACTTCTAGGTTTCCATGATTTTGAGTCTTCAATTTTGGGATCATTGCATCACTTAACGAACACGTAACGATCCGTTGATAATCACCCATGAAGAACAAGAAGAACCACTAACAATCACAATATTGGCGGAAGATTCAGACCATGTTTGTTTGGTCTGGTCTCTCCGCATTAGTTCGGTAGCAGGCGGTTAAAGAGAACAAAACAAGAAGGAAAGAAGATTCAACATTGATCAAATAAAAACTCACCCCTACATCAACAAAAGATGCAGAATGTTAGTGTCGTGGTTGACGGTGTCACAAAGTGAGGATTCGTAGATGTCGACGGAGAGTACCCGAGGAGGAAGCGGCGTCTCCCCTGTTTATCATGGAGAGAAGAAAACAAGGTGTGACGTCGTTGGAGGATTTCTCGCATCGGTGTCTTCTTCCTTGTCATGGAGGGAGAAGAGGATGCTGAATCTGGGGTCACCGAGTCTATGTTCTCTGTTGGAGAGTTGGCGTTTTTCAGAAAAGGAGATGAATTGTTCTTCGAAACACAAGAGCTCTCTCCCAAAAATCTCAACACAAAAAGACAACCAAAAACAAAATAAGGCTTCTCCTTATTTTATTAAATCATGACATGCATTTAAAAATTTGAAATTCAAACACAAAATTAACTTAATTGAAGAAGTTCAATCAATTAACTAACGTGTGTGTTGGCAAGAATTAATGAGGGACAGAGGGGCGAGGAAGAGTTACTCAATTTAAATCAGGGCGGTGTCAACATTAAACAATAGTGTTTAATGGGAAGTTTAAGAGGTTTAGGGAATGTGAATGATTGGGGATTGTGTGGGCCCCACCTCAAAATTATGCTCACATGGGTTCTTAGGAGCTTTTGGGTCCAATACAAACTCCCCATGTAGTATATAACTTCTTAAGATATAAAAATAAAATTGTCCCACAATTTTATTCACTTCTCAATTAAACCACAAATTTTTAACTTCTCCTCCAGTGAAAACGTAGTTACTGTAAAGGTCCCCCTAAGTAATTACTGACGCTGCGAGTTCATTGGTGCCCTCAGATTTCAATTCTGAGCAACGGTTCAGAAGATAGAAAAACCCGCTCGTTCATTCACTGAACGTACCTGAGAAAAACTTCAGAAAATTATTCTGGGCACACCGAGCCTCGGAATCAGGTGCCATCAGAAACTGCATACAAGTAAAATCCCAAAGAATTTAAGAAAAAAATTTCAGTGAAATTTACGGGTCTTTAAATTACTCCTACCTTAGGTCTTTACATCCACGTATAGCTACATCATAAACTAGGGAAACAAATGAGGGTATTGTGCATGCATCTGAGCCTCCCGCTCCCATGTGACCTCCTAGAGGTTCTCGTGCTGCCAAAGAATGCGCACCAGAGGAGTTGACTGTCCACATAGGATCTGATCATGTCGATCCTCAATCTCCACCGGGACCTCCACAAATGTCACCCCGTCATCGATGTTTAGCTCCACGTGGTCGATGATGTGGGTCAGGTCGTTCACATATCTCTTGAACTGAGATACGTGGATGACGTCGTGCACCTGGTGAAACTGAGGTGGAAGGGCCTTGCGATAAGCCACCTCACTGACCCTATTATGAACCAGGAATGGTCTGATGAAGCATGGAGATAACTTTCCTCCCAGGCCAAATCTCTGTAATCCACATCGAGGTGAGACCTTTTAGAAAACGTGGTCACCATCGTCGAACTCCACTGGTCTCAGCTTCCTGTCAGCATAGGATTTCTATATGCTCTGTGCAGTCTTCATCCACTCCTGGATGATCTACACCTTCTCTGTCGTATCCTAAACCATCTCGGGTACTATGAGTGTTGACTCCCCAGGGTCAGTCCAGTATAGTGGTGATATGCATGGTCATCCATACAGTGCCTCGTATGGTGCCATCCCAATGGTGGAGTGATAGCAGTTGATGTAAACAAACTCCACCAACAGTAGGTGATCCTCTCAGCTATGAGAAAAGTTAGGGAAACATGCACGAAGCATGTCCTCGAGTGTCTGAATTCTCCTATCCATCTGGCCATATGTCTAAGGGTGAAAGGTGGCGCTCAGGCGTAGCTACATCCCAAATGCCACCTGAAACCCTTTACAAATCCGGGAAGTAAAGCGAGAATCACGATCAGAGATGATAGATGTTCGAACACCATGAATCCATACAATCTCTTCAACATAGTGGTGTCCAAGCTCTCCACTGAGCCATGCTCTTTGATAGGTATAAAGTGGGCCGACATGGTGAGTCGGTCGACAATCAACCAGATGGAGTAAATTCCATTGGAAGTACGTGGAAGCCCCGTCATCAAATCCATAGATATCCCATACCACTTCCACTCTGGAACCTCTAAGGCTTGTACCAATCCTGTTGGTACCTTGTGCTCCACCTTCACATGATAGCAATTGAGGCATCATGAAACGAACTCTACTACAACCATCATCATACCCGGCCACCAATGCTATTGTCTGAGGTCCTGGTACATCTTCTCCACTCCTGGATGTACCGATATTGGGAAAGTTTGAAACTCCCTCAACACTTCCTCTTGCAGTGCAACTGGTACCATGTCACGTCCCCTAAAGAGGATGACGTGCTATCCTCCTACAGAAAATCCATCATGTGCCTGTCTAGTGGATATCTGTGCACATCGCGTCTCATAGTCAACATCCCCATGTTGTGCCTCTATGACCCACTGAAGTAGTGGAGGAGTAACTGTGAGTGACTGTAGAAAGGCTGCTCCATCTCTATCCACGAAGGATATCTACAATGCGGCTAGCTGCTCCGTCGCCTCTCCAAGTAGTTGAATGCCCGATCTCTTACTGAGAGCATCATCTATCGTGTTCCCCTTCCCAAGAGTATAGACTATCTAAATGTCATAGTGCTGGAAGAAATCGATCCATCTCGCTGTCTCAGGTTCAGGTCCTTCTACGATAAGATGTACCTGAGACTCTGGTGGTCAGAGTAGACTGTAAAGCGCTCGCCCATCAGATAGTGCCACCACATATTCAATGTGAAGACCAAAAATACTAACTCTAGGTCATGGTTAGCGTAGTTATACTCGTGTTGCTTCAACTGTCATGAACCATAGGTGATCACTGCCCGCTCCTACATCAGGACACACCCGAGTCCGGTCCTTGATGCATCGTAGTAAACTACGTACCCTACGCCGTCCTTCAGTAGCCTCAAGATGGGCACACTGGGCAATCTGTGTCTCAGCTCCTGGAAGCTCTGCTGACATCTATCTAACCACACAAAGGGTTTCCCCTTCTTCGTCAAAGCTGAATGTTGTGCTGCAACCCTGGAGAAGTTTTGCACAAATCTCTGATAGTACCCAGCTAGGCATAGGAAACTCCACTCCTCTGTCATTCTCTTGGGTGGCTCCCATGCAAGTACTGCCTCGATCTTTGTAGGATCCACCGCAACTCCTACCTCAGAGATGGCGTGCCCCATGAAGCGTACCTCTAGAATCCAGAACTATCACTTCAAGAGCGTACCATAAAGATGGTTCTCTCAGAGTGTGTCCAGTACAACCTGCAAGTGGTAGGTGTGCTCCTCCTCTGTAGTCGAATAAATCAGTATTTCATTGATGAAGTCTACGACAAAACGATCAAGGTATGGCTGGAATATCCTGTTCATGAGACTCATGAACACTGCAGGTGTGTTGGTTCTGCCGAAGGGAATAACCAAGAACTCATGGTGGCCATACGGACACTTAAAGGTGGTCTTCTTCACATCCTCATCTTGAACTCTATGCAGATGATAGCCTGACCTAAGGTCTATCTTCGAGAACCATCGTGCTCCCTTGAGATGATCAAAGAGGTCATCAATACTCGAAAGTGGGTACTTGTTCGTTGCGGTCACCTGATTCAAAAGATGGTAGTCGACACATAGTCGTAAGCTCTCATCCACCTTCATGGTGAATAAAATCGGAGAAGCCCTGGGTGAAAAACGGGGTCAGATGAATCCCTTTCCCTGTAAGTCCTCTAGCTATACCTGCAGCTCACGAAGCTCAGTAGGAGCCATCCGATATGCTAGAGTATATATCGGTGTTGTCTCGGGGTACAGGTCAATGTAGAAGTCTACCTCTCTACGAGGAGGTAGTCATGGAATGTCATCAGGGAAAACATCCGCATACTGATCCACCACAATAGGAAAACTCAGACTCTGCACATCAACCGCTCCGAGTATGAGACTAGACAACTGATTTGTGATCGGTTTCCCTCCCCTCTGCGTAATTCCATCCTACGCTGAAAAGGCTCCCATCTCGGGGGTGAAGATGAACCTGCCCCAATCTGTGCGGACACATCACACATTACGCCTAACACAGACGATCTGGGTATGAAATGTAGATAACCATCCCATACCAAAGATGACTTCGTAAGGCCTCAAAGCCGATACAAGAAGATCCCAACCGAATCTCTCGCCTCCTAGAGTATGATCACACTTCTGGCACCAGTGCGTAATCGTCAAGTCTACTCCCATAGAAGTCTCTAGCCGTCAGGATCGATCCAACGACTCCATTGGAATCTCGGAGCTCCAAAAAAGGGCAGAGACAATAATAGAATGACTCACTCATGAGTCTATAAGAACTACGGAAAGGGTGGAGTAGAAAAATATAGTATATCAAATCATCTCAGGTGCACCATGGTTGTAAGCCTCTACGGCCTCGAGCTGAACCTATCTCTGTCCTCCAGCTCCTTGTGGTCGGGATGGACCTCCTGGTGGTGGTTGTGGTAGAGCCTCAAAGTGTCGTCCACCACCCACTTCTCAACCATCTCCTTTGCCTCGTCCGCCAACTCCCTGTGGACTGCCATGGTCGAACCTCTGCCTATTCCTGGGTAGTCCCTCAGCCGTATTCTTCTCTTCTGCATGGTGATTCGAGAAGTCACGAGCCGTGTGGTTGTACTCGACGAATGCATAGCACAACCTGCCTCTCGTATGACTGGCTCTGCTGCGTGTGCCACGCACATCTGAACCAGTATCCTGCGGTCGCCCACCTAATGTCCTGTTCTTCTTGGACCTCTGTGACATCTGTCTACTGCTGGCTACAGAAGACACCACTATATTTCTCCTTGCGGTAGGGCTCGCTGCTGGCATAGGCTCAGCAGTAAAGATCTCTATAAGAAGGGATCTCTCCAGTACTCCTTCATACGTTGGAATGATGAGGGAGATCATCGAAACCATGATCTCATACCTCAGTCCCTGCGCGAAGCTCTGGGCCCGGAAGAATGGGTCTCATACCATGTCTATGGAGTAGCACGAGAGGTCAGTAAATCTCACCGAGTAATGGGCTATGGTCATGCTGCCCTACTACAGCTGTAGTAACTCCTGGATGCGCACCGCACGGAGGGTGGCTGGAAAAAACTCTGAGCGAAAGAGGCTCTCGATGTCCGTCTAAAGTAGTGATGCCTCGTCGTGCACCTGGAGCATCAGGCTCCACCATCAACCTAATGTTGCGTGTAGGAGACTCGCTGTAAGGATCACCATAAGGTCAGCAGGTGTCCCTACCAATCTGAAGACTCAGACGATAGCCTCTAGCCAATCCTCGGCTGACTAAGGGTTCATCTCTCCATAGAACCTGGGTGGCCTCTCTCGTTGAAACTCATGAAGTGCACTCAGGTGGCATGCACTCTCTGCTGCTAGGGATGGTGGTATTGGTGGCCCAGTGGGTAAAGATACCACTGGTGCCTCTACTCTAATGGGGCTCTGTAACGATGCCTCATCGCTCGGTGGGCTTCCATCATGCACGTAACTAGGAACCCTAGCTGGATGGCTTCGTGGGACCATCCTAATATGAAACAGGTGCACCATAGTCAAACAATATACCAGGTGAGTTGAAAAAAATCAATCACAAAGAACACATTTGAAACACACATGAAATTAATTTTTTCAATCACTATGTCTGAAATCAGAAGTCAGGGTCTTGGTGTATGGATATGTCGGCCGCCGCACCATCACTGGACTCTCGGGACTGGAAACCACACTCCATACACATAACACTATTGCTTCACATAGAAGAAATTATCAGAGTCCTGAGTTCTATGGTAGAACTGACTCCTTCGATACCAATTTGTCACGACTCGTCCTCGGGTCCCATATCGTGACTACCCCAATCCCGTATTCCCTTGGCCAGGGGCTGATGACTAGCACCAAGGCTTAAAATCTAGAAAAAGGGAAAGAATATCCATTATAAATGCAAACAAACACAATAGATTACACAAGTGAAGTACGAACTAAGTAAAACTGGGTACAATGTACGTTCTGGAAAGTAAATGGGCTAGTATACAAACCCAACTGAAAGTTCAATACAACTGAAAGGAAAATATAGCAATAGTAAAGTAAAATAACAACACTGGGTCATCCACCGGAAATTCCACTTGATGGGTGGGTACAGATAGTCTCCTTGGCTCCTCGGGTCCAGTCATCTGCTCCGTGTCTGTCCCGCCAAGTGGTCCACCTCTATGTACCGTCCAGATCCACAAGCCTCCACCTCGATCAGTGATTTTTGTTGTTTGCATCCAACATAATGTACTATAGGCATAGACCATGCAAGAGTGAGTATACGATACTCAATAGGGACCCAAAGACCCCCAATGATCTTTCAGAATCCACAAAGGATAAACCACAAAGGAAAGATACAAACATGAAGAATCAACCAACTATACTTAAGAATGTGCCCATACATATACCTAAGTCATCAAATCTAGTTCAGCCCCATCTCTTAAGACCAAGCACAACCCAATCCATAGAGGAAAGCACAACTATTTCCATACAAGAACGCATAACCCATTCTATACAAGAAAGAAATCAATCATACAGTTGGTATTGATTGCAAGTCAAGACTCAGCTCACACAGGTATTCTTCTCATGAAGAGGGGTGGAGATGATTATATGTATCCCCAGAATCATATCCTATGCCAAACCCACATAGGTTCCATGTACAGATGTCGTCGCTGTCGAACCTACGTAGGATCCAAGTACAGAAACCATCGTTGCCGAACCCACGGAGGATCAATGCACAATCGTCGTCACTGCCGAACCCACGGTGGATCCATGTACAGTCATCCTCTCTGCCGAACCCACGTAGGATCCAATTATAGTCATCTTGGTCGTCAAACCCATAGAGGATCCTGGCACGGTAGTCGTCGTAGTCGCAACCAGCTCTAGGGTTCCCACACACAGTGTAGTCGATTTCGGGAGGGTCCTCTCCACGAGTAACGAGAGGTCAATAGATCAACTGTCACGAAGTCCAATGTTGATGTATCCTGAAGGTATGCCTCGTCATAGGGGGATAAACCAATAAAAACATGTCCAAGACACTGAGTATAAGATAACCAAGCCATTTTCCAAAAAGTAAACAGCGTGTTAGTATGGTTACACGTTGTGTCTTCATACCATGGGTACTTCCCGTGTACCACGGCCCGTGTCGAAGGGATGTTCATGTAAAAACAAAGTACACAGTGTGTTGTATGGTTACACACCGTGTCTTCAATCCCCGGGTACTATGCGTGTACCACATCCCATTTCGAAGGGTTTTTCGTGTAAAAAGAGTATGTACATGGCTTGTACCACATCCCATATCGAGGCGGTGGCTACGTGAGACTCGGCATGTAACCTGTGGATACATGGACACGGTGTGAATTACACAAGCATGTACACTATAACATGGCCAGATATGGCCAGTGGTACGACTACATGGCATGCTATCCAGGAGTACACGCCATGTAGTCTTCAATTTTCTAGAAATGACGCCTCTATCCAGCGCGCCTCCCTTGATGTAGGTTCTTCATTCCGACGGTTCATTCGTCATTAAACTTCAAACTCAGGGTCTTCCCATTTTCATGAAGTTGATTCAGATGTTTTCGAGCATCCGATTGGCTCAAAAAACACGTTTTGAATTCCCGCTCGAAGAACGGTCAAGGAATGGTCAATCCCATTCCGGTCCGAACCGTTGCCCGCTATCATCGTTGCACCTCTGCTAGGTTGCCATGATGTTGACTCTTCAATGTTGGGATCGATGCTTCGATTAAATAACTCGTAACGATCCATTGTTCATCACCTAGGAAGAACATGAAGAACCACCAACAATCACAATATTGGCGGAGGCTTCGTACCGTGTTGGTTTGGTCTGGACTGTTTGCATTAGTTCGGTAGCAGGTGGTTAAAGAGAAAAAAACCAGAAGGAAATAAGATTCAACATTGATCAAATAAAAACACACCCCTACCTCAACAAAAGATGAAGAACATCAGCATCGCGGTTGATGGCATCACTAGGAGAGGATTCGTAGACATCGACGGAGAGTGTCCGAGGAGGAAGCGACGTCTCCCCATTTTATTATTGAGAGTAGAAAACAAGGTGTGGCATCATTGGCGAGTTCCCACATCAGTGTCTCCTCCCTTGTTTCATAGGGAGAAGTGGATGGTGAATTCGGGGTCACCGAGTCGATGTTCTTCATTAGAGAGTTGGCATTTTTCTGAAATGGATATGAAGCGTTCTTCGAAACTCAAGAGATCTCTCCCCAAAATCTCAACACAACAAGTCAACAAAAAATAAAATAAGGCTTCTCCTTATTTTATTTAATAATGCCCTGCATTTCAACATTTATAATTCAAACACTTAATTAACATAATTGAAGAAGTTCAATCAATTAATTAAAGTGTGTGTTGGCAAGAATTAATGAGGGAGAGAGGGGAGAGGAAGAGTTACTCAATTAAAATCATGGGGGGTGTCAAAATTAAACAAAGGAGTTTAATTTGATGTTCAAGGGGTTTAGGGAATGTGAATGGTTGCGGATCGTGTGGGCCCCACCTCACAATTATCCTCACATGGGTAGTTTGAAGCTTGTGGGTTTCATCCCAACTCCCCCATGTAGGATATAAAAACTTAAGATATAAAAATAAAATTGTCCCAAAATTTTATTCACTTCTCATTTAACCCACAAATTTTTAACTTCTCCTCCCGTGCAAACACAATTACAGAAAAGGTCCCCCTAAGAAATTACCGGCTCTGCGAGTTCATTGGTCCCCTCATATTACAATTCTGAGCACCGGTTCAAAAGATAGAAAAATACACTCATTAATTCACTTAAATTACCTAAGCTAAACTTCAGGAACTTATTCTGGGCACACCGGGTCTCAGAATCAGGTGCCATCAGAGACCACGTACTCGTAAAAACCCAAAGAATTTAAGAAAAAAATTTCCTTTAATATTACTAGTCTTTACATATTTAGACCTTTTTTAGTTCCATTTTACCCTTATATCATATTTTTACATCCCCTCCCCCTAAAAACCCATTTTAAATCTATCTATAGAAACAAACTTATAGTTTATACTATTCATAATGACGAGAAATTATATTTATTATATTTGATTAGAATAATTATTATTATTAGTATTATGAAATATATTTTTTTTATATTTAATTTATATAATTTGAAGAAATTAATTTTAAAATAACGACACAAAATATAATAATTTTATTTTGATAAATGTATATTTAAGAATAATACTAGTTTTATTATTTTTAATTTACTAGTAAAAAATTATATGAAATATAAAATATTTTTATCGAATATATTATCTATAATCTTACTTAAATGGTTCATTAAAATATAATAATTTAAATTATTATTAAAAAAACTCATTTTATACATAAAACAATTTATCACATAAATATCTCATTTTAATTTCAAATGAATTCATTTTTATTTATAACCAGTTGATAATAAATTAAAATCTTAAAATAGAAATTTTATAGATATTATTATTTGTTATATTCATACCTTTCGTTCTAACTTCTATATAAAAAATTTCATATTATATGATAATATTTTAATAGCATATTTTGGTTCTTTTAAATATTGAGTTTCATGTAGATTAAGGTATTGAAGAAATTTAATTTTTTTAAAGACAAATATTACATAAAATACTCAATTGTTAAATATTTATTCTTCATGCATTAAAATCATTTATCCTACACTGAAATCTGCCGTAATAGTTTTAGGGGTTTTTCAATAACTCAAAATCATGTGGTAAACTCACTCCCTAAAATTAAATAGTTATTTGTATTGGAAATAATAATAATTGTTATAAAAATATGGAATTATTTCTATTTAATAAGTGGAAAAACAAATAGTTCAGAGGATGTGGTCCAAATATATTTTTATAAGTATTATTGGAAGATAGTATCAACAATTGGTAATTATAATAGAGATCATGATAGAATATAGAAATGAACTAGTGGTGAATGAACCTAATTGTTAAAGACTAAATCTATTTATGGAGAGGTTTTTAGAATGTTGTAAAGTTTTTATAGCCCCATATGTAATGGGATGGATTATGAAGTGCATAATAATGTGGAGAATAATATGTCTCAACAGAATAGGTATTTTATTAATAATGGGGAAGTAAAACTCATAAAAAATACCAATAAATATCAATGTGAAAAGAGGATAAAATAATATGATCCTCTATAATTTTTTTTAAAAAGTTGGAGTGAAACTTTTGGTTTCCCCTATGAAGTTCAAGGAGATATGGCGAGAGGACATTAAAATAAGGAAATGTGAATATTGAAGACACTTAGTACTTAATTGAAAATCAATTAATGTGTAGAAAATAATAATTAATCCCAATATTTTTTAGGGCAGACAATTAAGACTCAATCATTGGATTTGTGAGGGTATCGTCAAAGAAATCAAAAGTGGGAGAATGTTGCAACCATAATTTTGTTTGTTTGATTCATTGAAAATAAATTTTTAATGTGAGGAATAATAGTTAACAACATATTTTTTATTACATAAACATTAAGATGTTGGATTTATCAACTATGAATTTATGTTCAAATGAAGTACAACCTGAAGATGATAGGTGAAAAAAACGGTTTCCACATACATGGTAATCATGATTAGGTTTATTGAGAATGAATAATGCTTTCATAATTTTCTATGATGTTTGAAGTGGATAAATGGTTATCTATTTGAAAGATGAAATCTTAGAAATACAGAATTATTTTTGGGAAGAATTATTCTATGTATTTTAGAATACAGGATTAAATTCAAGGGTTTTTTAAAAATCTACAACACATGGGAATTTTTTAAAATTTATTGTACCTGTGATTCTCCTTTAATACATAATATATTTGGATGATGATAATGTTGAATATGTTTTAATGTTTAGAAATTGTACATATATTTATGAAGATCTATTTCATACATAAGATGTATAAAATGGGATGAAATCATTAAGTCCATCATGATATGTATGAATTTATACATCATATATAAGAGATTCATATGGGGTAGTTTCATATGGTTCACAAGTGATACATGTTATACCTCATGATGATAAAATATGGTAGAGTAAGAGTTTTTGGGACACATAATATGTACCTATGTAAAAGGTACAATATTGTATATAAGAGTTAAATGGTTGATAAAACATAATAGTAGATTTGGAAATGATATGTGTAAAACTAGGATATCTAAGGAGATTCATAAAAATTATAGATGACATGTAATATAAATTCCATGAGTCCGTGAAATTTAAAAAATTTAGGAATCCCTTTATATATAAGGGGATATTTATTATATGTAATAGGACTAATAAGATACTTATGAAGTTAGTTATAAAGTGTTTAATGTTGAAATTTTTGGGTTCACTAAATAACTATTAATTACTAATTCATACATAATAATTAAAAATTCAAACATTAGGTTTTAGAGTTTTAAGAAGATTATGAGTTTGTAGAATAAATGATTCATAAAAAATAGATATAATTTTGTTGATGTTTTTTATTATTTAATGTTTTGAATGTCATTATTGAGGTCATTAACATGATACAAGATACTGGGTTTTCATTTAAAGAATTAATATGAATATTTTATGAGTCATAAAAGAGAAATAAAAACTATGAAGCTAACTGTGGAGAGATATAGTGAATCAGTATCTATAGTTTGAGATATAGATCTTCCATGACTGAAGTTCCATTCCACAGTCCCATGTGGATTTGATTATTCATTATTAGTTGAAATATATGATATAAAATTTACTCAATTGTGTTTAAAATACATTTTGAATTTAAGGGAATAATAAAGACTATGATTGTTTTGATAATGATTGTGGAGAATTTAGGAATTTAAAATGAGGATTTCTTGGGGTTTCAATATTTAATGTATGAAACATATATCATGTTGAAATATATAATAGGATAGATCAAGAATAACAAGATATTTTTTCAAAATGATCTTGTTTTTCATATTATATGATGATTTAAATATTTTAATTATGGAAAAATATCTCATGTTTAAATTCTATGTTTTTATAAGTGTAGTAGATGAAATAAGTATAAAATAAGGGGAGAGACTCAGATATACCTATGAAAAATCATCAATGTTAATGAAAATTCTTATGGGCCTATATTTAATATCTTTTATAAAATAGGATGTGTTCTTGAAAATTAAACCAACAATTTATCAATAAAATAAATTTCAAGAAACATTTACGAATTGTTTTAAAATATGAAAAAGTAATAGTAGATGATACATTGAATATTTCCACTAAATGTATCTTTGATAGTTCAAGTGAATAGAGGTTGATGAAATATGGATTAACTCTAGAAAATAATTTTTTTTGATGAAGAGTGAAACATAATTTTTCAATTAAATAATATACCTCATATAGAAGATAAGTTATACTAGTGATTATTTTGGATGACATAGAGTAATTCCTCACTGAAGAAAGTTACTCTCATCCAATTTAAAGAAGGATAGTACATTAAGTCCAAGGATCAACCGAGAATCTATCTAGAGTTGAATATGAACATATAATTCTTTCATTTAACATCATAGATGGATGAATTTGACTACAAAAATATTGAATACTACCAAAGAAAAATGCATAAAGGTGAATTGTGGGTAGTGGACCTTAGGTTTGGAGTGAACAATCCCCAAATAATTGTAAATAAGTGATCCATGGCATGGAATAACCATAATAAAAAACTATATCTTTAAAACTATGGAAGTATTGTACTTTGGTGTATTAGCACATTGTAATGTGTATTCGACAAGGACTAGGATCTAGTACTAAAAAATGTAAAATCTTTATTTTCAGTCTGATTTACTTTTTGTCACATTAATTTATCATTTAGTAAAATACTTTAAGACTAATCAAGAAGTAGTTTTTGAATTTTTAGTTTCAAAAAAGGAAAATAATATTAATAAGTATAAATGGTTAAATTAATATTCTTATCTTTGGAAACAAAATAATTCACCCGTACACATGTAGGGTGTCTCATTTCGAAACAGAATATTAAAAACACTTGTTCTCTAACACCTTCATCCACAATGGAATTTTTTATCCCATATTTTTAGTTTTCATATATGGAATCCAATTCATCATTAATATATAACTCTTTCCTTCAAAAATTATAGATGTGAGATTCTTCCTTGGGGTATCTCTATATATCTTCTATAATTTATAATTACAGTGGAAAAATTATATAGATACCATTTTACTAGTCATATTAATATTTTAGATCTTTGTAATTTATCCCAGGGAAATGATATTTGATGAAATAAAACATCTAGACCATGAAAATTTAGTTCCATAACTTAATTAATTATAGTTATAAGGCCCCAGCCTTAAACCTTACTTAATCTTGAGTTATTACAAGATTACACATTGAGGATCTTTTTAGGTTTAGAGTTTTAGAGAATTAGATCATGAAACATGCATTATATTCCACATTTAAACAAAGTGGTTACATAAAAGACAGTATTCATTCTTCCCATCAACAGAAACATATTTAAAATATAACACGGATTCTTTCTTGACACATCCTTGACACTATCATCACATCATGTACCTTTCCCTTGACCTGTGAAAAACATTTCAAAAACAAGGGATGAGCATAAAAAGCTCAGTAAGGGTTATAAAAATATGGAAAGGAAACATGAGTTCATATATACATGAGAATGAAATCATACTTTACCCATAAAACATAGGCACTTTAACATACCTCATCAAACCATGAATAAATCATAGAAAACATAAGACATAAAGGTAACTTGAGGCATTCATAACATTCTTACGTAGGGAGTAACCCTCTTAGTTACGTTTGGAATACCCATCACAGTATATTCCCTAAATCTCTTCGGAGAAACCTTAACGTTTCACTCCTTCGTGTTACCCAATGCATTGGAGAGCTATAACGGGCTCACCCGCCCTTAGTTTATCCCGGAACCAACCGTTTTTATAACAATGCCCAAGAACCATAACATAAATGTGTCACATAAAACATGCATAAAGGAAACATAACATTTCCACATTTCAATCACAATATTACATTTTAGTATATTGAAATATTGAATCCATTCAAAAAGAAACCATTTCCAAAACCATTTAAAACATTTAATAAAGAGATTTTTGAATCAAAGTGTCCCATTCCACCTTGAAGATTTTAACATTTTAAACCATTAATATCCATATAAATAAATCCTTAAAACCATTTTGAAAACATGGATATTAATAAGAACAAATAATTAAAACATTTAAAACGATATTTTGGTTAAAGGGGTTTTACCAAAATTAAAGACACTTGAATACAATAATCAAAGAATAACATTTAGTCAGAACTTTATAATATCATGAGAATAAAAGGATTCATGATATAATACTCCAAAGGACAGTATATACACCATATAAGAGTGAATTGGTGCATAACAACAGTGAACCCTCAATAGAAATGTCAAATGTGATGAAATCCCTTATAAAGAAGGTATCCTTAAATTAAGGACAAATAAATATCAAAAAATATGTGTGACAAATATATATACACCCAATATAAGTGTATATTAAGTGTAAAACAATAAAAGGTCATTCACACATATTCAATGGATGACATATTCAATGACTACAAGTTAAACCAAAAGAAATCGAAATTTGGTTAAAAAGTTCCCTTGACAGCCTAACAGCATCACATGAAAATGAGTTGATGAGAGATAAAAAGTGTATCTCATCACTTGGACATAAAATTTACATTAATAAGTATGTATGAGAACATATCCCAACATAAAAATATGTAAATTAAAAGACCCAATAAAAGAAGTCTTTTAAAAAAGAGGAGGGTGAAAGGTTCCCTTACCGACTTGGGTATCTTTCAAAACATACACCCCATGAAAGAAAGTCAATAGGTCATTGATGTAAATACTCATAAAAGAAAGTATATTACACAAAGAGTAGAATAATGGGCAGTACATACACCACTCAATGGAATTTGTGGCAAATGTAGCATAAATCTCACGGGAATAAAAGTGAGATGAAAAATCCATTACGAAAACTCGGCAGCCTAACGGCGCCACATAAAACTTCCGAATATGGATTGATGAGATCAAATAGAGTATACCATCATATTAAAATAGAATTTATGGCAAGTGTAATATAAAATAAAATCCCCCAACATTGCAAGGAGGAGTTTAAATTAAGTGACATAAAGGAGAGTACTTAAAAAGAAAGAGAGTTGTAGGATCTCTTACGAAAGTTCGGCAGCCTAACGGCGCCACTCAAAACTTCCAAAATGGATTGATGAGAGAGAATAGGGTCTCTCATCACATGAACAAAAAAATTACAGTAAATTTAATATAAAATAACATCCCAATCATAATAAATATGAGATTAAAATAAATGACATAAAAGAGTGTACTTAAAAAGAAAGAGAGTTGTAGGATCCCTTACCTCGGGTCCGACTTGACTCGATCGTTCTTTAATCTCCTGAATAATAAACTTGAGTTAATTTATAATTCCTTAAGAACCTTTTTCAAGTTCATTATTACTTTTATACCACTTATTACCATGTAATCATTTAAGTTAATAATATTTGTTTTGCCGATATTTGGTTCTTAAGTCGAAAGTGGACTTCTTACAATTACATGTTGTTCGTGTGGAAAAATGTTTATTATATCCAGAATTGTATTCATTATGTATATATCATATATGTCATATATATCCCGTACATGCATACATTTATAACATTACATAATCATTTAGAGGTAATAAATGAAATGCACTGTTCATGGAGACGGTAAGCCGTACGTACGCATGAACGCTACTTTCATTTCTATTTCGTATTTTATAGAATGGAATAATAATGATATAAAGGTATATTATAATTCCAGTATAATATCATATATAATATCATATTTCCATCCTTTATACATCCCACATATTGTATTTAACGAATCAAATCACTTTGAGGGGGCGGTAGTCCGCACTTCCTTAAATGAAGATATCGCGTATACCCATAATGGAAGCCATAAAGCTAAGACAAAAATGAAAAATACAGAAGCATAAATAAAACATAAACATATTATATATCATATATAAAAATAGTGACATCATAATGGCCACCTTTGAAGGTGTTAAATGATTATTGAACAATCATCGTTTTGGGAGGCAGAATTTCACCATCCACGGAAACCGTATGTTCATTAACCATTTGATGTAGTTGTGTGAGAGTGTAGCTCGAATAAATCTTATAACAACATCCTAGTATATTGAAGATACTGTTTTTGTTACAAAATAAGTAAATAAAAAGAGTTTAGGGGGTTGGAGAAGCAAAATAAAACAAATGAACATGAGAGAATGAATTACCTTTAAAAGTGTAACTCCTTTTGATTTGAGCCTAAAGGACTCTTTTGAAACGATTCTGCCCAAAGGGAATCCTCTATGATGAGGAGAGGGATGTGGAGAGAGTAAATGGACAGGGTTTGGCCGAGCCAAAGGCTTGAGGAGTGTGTTAAATGAGGTAGAGGTGGGGGCCTTTTATAATAGGAGAGGAGGGGTACTTTTGGAAAGTAAAGAAATATTACTTTATTTGAAAATGTTTTTCGGTTTCAAAAGGTCCCACATTGATATAATTCGTGGATACGGTGATAAGGCTTCGAAATAAACTCATCCAATAAGTTTTGGACATGTGTAGTTCATAGAGTTTACATTATCTTTCCATTTTATTTAAATCGTCAAATAATGATGTCATCGCTGCATCATTATTATGTCATAAATAATTTAATTTATTTAATGTCTAAAAATTATAAACAAAAAACTATGATGTAGGAAATATTTTTATCTTTCCAATTAATATTTATAATCAAAAATATGACTTGTATAACCCCACTTAAAAATTGTTTTAGTAAAACATATCATGTTTGTGTCAATTTTACTTTTACATTAAATAAAAATTTATTTATGTCATTTCCCAACCAAAGTGTCTCCATGGGGTCCCCAAGTTGGCCCATGGCTTGTCTTGGTCGGACATGACTCACCCAATAGGTGTAGGAAAAGTTTCATGGTGTTTTCACATTCTTATAATATCATTTTTACCTTAAATTACACTAATTACCTCTAATCGCGATTAAAAACTTAATAAGTTACTATTCACCAAAAAATTATTTTTATCCCATAGAACCACATTTTACTTCTTAATGACAACCATTTATTTCGGATTTTTGAAATTCAAAACACAGAAGTGGTAAAATTTCATTTAAACGAAAAATCAGCTTTTATAAGTACCACTTAGTGGTTTCACTATTCATCAAAAATTGAAGTTTTTCAGAAAAATACCAAAACTTCACCCTAAGCTATATTTGATATTCCGAATTCAAAAATGAAGTCCATTTTACAAAATTCAAAACATATTAGTCACATTAATCAATTTTATAATTAATTCCCGTTGTCAGAGAAAATAGCGTGTTTTTATAAAACAATAAGTATCAAAAGATTGACACAAGTTTAAGTCTGATTTCAAAGTGAAATTAATTCCAACGACCACTATTGGATTTAGTGGTAAAAATATTTTCTAATTTCACTTTAAAACCAATTCAAAATATTATCTAATCATATAAATAAATTAGATTAAAAAGAGGTTTTGAATTAAAACACAACATTTTACACTATTCATTAAAAAAATGAACTTTATCGGAAAAATACCATAAAATTACACAAAGTAAAATTTGATGTCCCGATTCTTAATAAGAGTTTTATTTGGTCCAAAATAATGTATAAGAGTGATCAAAACTATATTTAATGACGGTTCGCCATCAAAAGGTGACAAGTGAACCTTTAGTGAAAACTAGGGCATATACGCCTAAAATTGAATTCTTTCCGTATTTTAAGCCATTAGCTTTTATTGGATAAATGTAAAAACATTTAAAAACATATATAATCATATTTTAGTTATTTCTATCCATTCCCGCCATTACAACGGCTACATGTTAACTACCATTTAAAATAATATTATTTTATTATTAGAGTGCAACGTAAGATTCCCAAGAAACTCGTTGTTGCGTGTTCGGTACGCCATCGAGCATAGTGTCCCCTTTAAAGTCATTTAAATATTTTATTCACAAATATGGATAAATATGAAATTTCATATTCTTTATTTACCTGGGGTGTTACATCCTTCCCCCCTTTTGGGAATTGCGTCCTCGCAATTTTAAAATTGCGCTTGGAAACATCTTTGGAAGTCCCACATCAGAACAAAAGTCGGTAAAACAAACACTTTAAAATAAATAGAGATAAGTACAAAGGTCACCTGAGTTAACCCATACTAGGATTCCAAGTATGAAAATATGGACACGGAGGAAAAAACAAAGGGTCATGTTCTGATGGAGAGTGATAGAAAACATCTTTCGGAGAAAGTTAACCACGAGAAAATCAAAAAATTGTGATGGGTTAAACGGTATTCGATTCCCCAGTAGGAAAAGTTAATAGACAACATTATTGTTTTAAGTTACTTTTTATTGAGGAATTTATTCATAAGGAAGCATAAACACTTATTATGTTGACTTTCAACTTTTACTAGATTCCTTAGTCAAAATCATATTTTTTACAAAAGACGAGTATTTAGGGAGACTTGTTCGCATTAAGAGTACTATAATCAACTTCTAGAGAATCACCTAATCCCCAAAAGAGAACTATATACATCCCATGTATTTAGGCTTTAACCAAAACCAAAACCAAAAAGGTTAGTACAAGATCAGATAATCCAGAAAAGGATAACCCCTTATAAAAAGAAAATCTATTCTTAATCTCCAAAATTTGTCCAACAAAACCCAAAGTTCAACGAGGACCATCCGATAAACAATTTGTCCATAAAATTCTTCAAAGTAAACCAATATAAGATTGAAACCCAAATATTTGAAGGATTTAGTCACATAGTCTTCCAAGTTAAATCGTAACATTTATCTCCAAACAACATCAGTTGCTCCCAAAGTCTCACATTGAAAAGTAATTATCCTAATCACATATCCTCCAAAATCAACTTACTCTTAATTCATAAAATCATATAACTAAAAATAATCAGTCAAACTAACCACGGACTTCATGTAGTCCAGTGGTAGGAGATAAATACCAGTCGCACTTTGGTTTTGGGTTCGATTCCAGCAACATTGTCTGACGCGATGGGTTGTCACACGGTCTGCGTGTTGTCCTTTTTCCAAAACTATATAATTCTCAAATCATTACCCAAAAAGGGATAAAATCATCAAAAAAACCATAACATAAATTTAACCTCAATTTTATCTCATGCCTTTCACTTCAATCATAACATATGGTAACCCATAATTACCTCAAAAGTAAGGATCATATAAACCCAAATGGTTCTTTATAACTATGTCCACAAAAGAAAAGATAACTATTAATTGAATAAAATTTTCCTATATTAAACATCAGGGTTACACATAATATAAAAAGTCTTCTAATGTAACCCCATCATCAAAAGAGACTTAATACTCTTAAGAATTTCACCCTAACTCTTGAAGCCCTTATATGTTGACATCTTACTCATTCAACATTCTTCATGATCCATTATCCATTCCTTTCCAAATTATTCCGAAATACCTCTTTCCTACAAACAAAATCATGAATCATATCCTAAGATTCCAAAATAAGAAAACAATAGTCATGAAATAGTACATACCTTTGATTGGTCATTGTCAGTTTCTTCATCCTCAATCGGAATGGCATTAGGTATTGGTAAACGAATATTGGTACACACTTGGTGACCCCATTCACGAAACTTCTTCATAGGACATGTGTTTGCATAATGACCATGCACACCACATTTAAAACATTCAATTGATCCCTCAGAAAGAACTTCTTTCCCTTTCCTCGAGTCAACTGGATTCTTCCTTTTTCCATGGCAGGTTCTTGCTTTATGACCTTCATTTCCACATCTATAGCATATTTCTGTCCCTTTGAAACATTTTCCTAGGTGTTTCTTTCCACATCTTTGACACATAGGATTTTGAACACACTTACCTTTATGATTATTACCTGTACTTCCGTAGGTATTTGTTTCTTGCATATATGATGCCTTAGAGAAATCTCCAAGGTTTAGGTGGTCAATCATGACTCCAGATATTTGGTTGAGGATAATTAAAAGAGTTCTCATTGCAGCTCCCATATCATTCAGTTGCTTGCTCAAAAAAATGTCACAGTTTCCTTCACATCCGCTGTTACTTTGGTGCCTGCTAGATCCAGCCATTTACTAAATCCAAAAAGGTCAGTGTGAGTATATCAACAAAACCATCATGTACTAATGAGTAAGATAGACAATAAGATATACTTACTTATTCACTTTATCTATAACTAAGACTCTTTCTGAAATCCTAACCATTATGGTAATTGTCAATTATGCTTAAAGAATACCCTAACCTCTAAATTTATCTAAACCGACCTTTGATACCAACTATAAGGCCCCAGCCTTAAACCTTACTTAATCATGAGTTATTACAGGATTACACATTGAGGATCTTTTTAGGTTTAGAGTTTTAGAGAATTAGATCATGAAACTAGCATTACATTCCACATTTAAACAAAGTGGTTACATAAAAGACAGTATTCATTCTTCCCATCAACAAAAACATATTTAAAATATAACACAGATTCTTTCTTGACACATCCTTGACACTATCATCACATCATGTACCGTTCCCTTGACCTGTGAAAAACATTTCAAAAACTTGGGATGAGCATAAAAAGCTCAGTAAGGTTTATAAAAATATGGAAAGGAAACATGAGTTCATATATACATGAGAATGAAATCATACTTTACCCATAAAACATAGGCACTTTAACATACCTCATCAAACCATGAATAAATCATAGAAAACATAATACATAAAGGTAACTTGAGGCATTCATAACATTCTTACGTTGGGAGTAACCCTCTTAGTTACGTTTGAAATACCCATCATAGTATATTCCCTAAATCTCTTCGGAGAAACCTTAACGTTTCACTCCTTCGTGTTACCCAATGCATTGGAGAGCTATAACGGGCTCACCCGCCCTTAGTTTATCAAGGAACCACCCGTTTTCATAACAATGCCCAAGAACCATAACATAAATGTGTCACATAAAACATGCATAAAGGAAACATAACATTTCCACATTTCAATCACAATATTACATTTTAGTATATTGAAATATTGAATCCATTCAAAAAAAAACCATTTCCAAAACCATTTAAAACATTTAATAAAGAAATTTTTGAATCAAAGTGTCCCATACCACCTTGAAGCTTTTAACATTTTAAACCATTAATATCCATATAAATAAATCCTTAAAACCATTTTGAAAACATGGATATTAATAAGAACAAATAATTAAAACATTTAAAACGATATTTTGGTTAAAGGGGTTTTACCAAAAGTAGAGACACTTGAATACAAAAATCGAGGAATAAAATTTAGTCAGAAATTTATAATATCATGAGAATAAAAGGATTCATGATATAATACTCCAAAGGACAGTATATACACCATATAAGATTGAATTGGTGCCTAACAACAATGAACCCTCAATAGAAATGTCAAATGTGATGAAATCCCTTATAAAGAAGGTATCCTTAAATTAAGGACAAATAAATCTCAAAAAATATGTGTGACAAATATATATACACCCAATATAAGTGGATATTAAGTGTAAAACAATAAAAGGTCATTCACACATATTCAATGGATGACATATTCAATGACTACAAGTTGAACCCAAAGAAATCGAAATTCGGTTAAAAAGTTCCCTTGACATCCTAACGGCATCACATGAAAATGAGTTGATGAGAGATAAAAAGTGTATCTCATCACTTGGACATAAAATTTAAATCAATAATTATGTATGAGAACATATCCCAACATAAACATATGTAAATTAAAAGACCCAATAAAAGAAATCTTTTAAAAAAGAGGAGGGTGAAAGGTTCTCTTACCGACTTGGGTATCTTTCAAAACATACACCCCATGAAAAAAAGAGAATAGGTCATTGATGTAAATACTCATAAACGAAAGTATATTACACAAAGAGTAGAATAATGTGCATTACATACACCACTCAATGGAATTTGTGGCAAATGTAGCATAAATCTCACGTGAATAAAAGTGAGATGAAAAATCCCTTACGAAAACTCGGCAGCCTAACGGCGCCACATAAAACTTCCGAATATGGATTCATGAGATCAAATAGAGTATACCATCATATTACAATAGAATTTATGGCAAGTGGAATATAAAATAAAATCCCCCAACATTGCAAGGAGGAGTTTAAAAGAAGTGACATAAAGGAGAGTACTTAAAAAGAAAGAGAGTTGTAGGATCTCTTACGAAAGTTCGGCAGCCTAACGGCGCCACTCAAAACTTCCAAAATGGATTGATGAGAGAGAATAGGGTCTCTCATCACATGAACATAAAAATTAAAGTAAATTTAATATAAAATAACAACCCAATCATAATAAAGATGAGATTAAAATAAATGACATAAAAGACTGTACTTAAAAAGAAAGAGAGTTGTAGGATCCCTTACCTCGGGTCCGACTTGACTCGATCATTCTTTAATCTCCTGAATAATAAACTTGAGTTAATTTCTAATTCCTTAAGAACCTTTTTCAAGTTCATTATTACTTTTATACCACTTATTACCATGTAATCATTTATGTTAATAATATTTGTTTTGCCGATATTTGGTTCTTAAGTCGAAAGTGGACTTCTTACAATTACATGTTGTTCGTGCGGCCAAATGTTTATTATATCCATAATTGTATTCATTATGTATATATATAATATATTTCATATATATCCAGTAAATTCATACATTTATAACATTACATAATCATTTATAGGTAAGAAATGAAATGCACCGTTCATGGAGACGGTAAGCCGTACGTACGCATGAACGCTACTTTCATTTCTATTTCGTATTTTATAGAATGGAATAATAATGATATAAAGGTATATTATAATTCCAGTTTAATATCATATATAATATCATATTTCCATCCTTTATACGTCCCACATATTGTATTTAACGAATCAAATCACTTTGAGGGGGCGGTAGTCCGCACTTCCTTAAATGAAGATATCGCGTATACCCATAATGGAAGCCATAAAGGTAAGACAAAAATGAAAAATACAGAAGCATAAATAAAACATAAACATATTATATATCATATATAAAAATAGTGACATCATAATGGCCACCTTTGAAGGTGTTAAATGATTATTGAACAATCATCGTTTTGGGAGGTAGAATTTCACCATCCACGGAAACCGTATGTTCTTTAACTATTTGATATAGTTGTGTGAGAGTGTAGCTCGAATAAATCTTATAACAACATCCTAGTATATTGAAGATACTGGTTTTGCTACAAAATAAGTAAATAAAAAGAGTTTAGGGGGTTGGAGAAGAAAAATAAAACAAATGAACATGAGAGAATGAATTACCATTAAAAGTGTAACTCCTTTTGATTTGAGCCTAAAGGCTTCCTTTGAAAGGATTCTGCCCAAAGGGAATCCTCTAGGATGAGGAGAGGGATGTGGAGAGAGTAAATGTACAGGGTTTGGCCGAGCCAAAGGATTGAGGAGTGTGTTAAATGAGGTAGAGGTGGGGGCCTTTTATAAGAGGAGAGGAGGGGTACTTTTGGAATGTAAAGAAATATTACTTTATTTGAAAATGAGTTTCGGTTTCAAAAGGTCCCACATTGATATAATTCATGGATACGGTGATAAGGCTTCGAAATCCACTCATCCAATAATTTTTGGACATGTGTAGTTCATAGATTTTACATTATCTTTCCACTTTATTTAAATCGTCAAATAATGATGTCATCGCTGCATCATTATAGTGTCATAAATAATTTAATTTATTTAATGTATAAAAATTATAAACAAAATAATATGATGTAGGAAATCTTTTTATATTTCCAATGAATATTTATAATCAAAAAGATGACTTGTATAACACCACTTAAAAATTGTTTTAGTAAAACATATCATGTTTGTGTCAATTTTACTTTTACATTAAATAAAAAGTTATTTATGTCATTTCCCAACCAAAGTGTCTCCATGGGGTCCCCAAGTTTGCCCATAGCTTGTATTGGTCGGCCATGACACACCCAATAGGTGTAGGACAAGTGTCATGGTGTTTTCACATTCTTATAATATCATTTTTACCTTAAATTACACTAATTACCTCTAATTGCGATTAAAAACTTAATAAGTTACTATTCACCAAAAAATTATTTTTATCCCATTGAACCACATTTTACTTCTTAATGAAAACCATGTATTTTGGATTTTTGAAATTCAAAACACAGAAGTGGTAAAATTTCATTTAAACGAAAAATCAGCTTTTATAAGTACCACTTAGTGGTTTCACTATTCATCAAAAATTGAAGTTTTTCAGAAAAATACCAAAACTTCACCCTAAGATATATTTGATATTCCTAATTCAAAAATGAAGTCCATTTTACAAAATTCAAAACATATTAGTCACATTAATCAATTTAATAATTAATTCCCGTTGTCAGAGTAAATAACGTGTTTTTATAAAACAATAAGTATCAAAAGATTGACACCAGTTTAAGTCTGATTTCAAAGTGAAATTAATTCCAACGACCACTATTGGATTTAGTGGTAAAAATATTTTCAAATTTCACTTTAAAACCAATTCAAAATATTATCTAATCATATAAATAAATTAGATTAAAAAGAGGTTTTGAATTAAAACGCAACATTTTACACTATTCATTAAAAAAATGAACTTTATCGGAAAAATACCAAAAAATTACACAAAGTAAAATTTGATGTCCCGATTCTTAATAAGAGTTTTATTTGGTCCAAAATAATGTATAAGAGTGATCAAAACTATATTTAATGATGGTTCACCATCAAAAGGCGACAAGTGAACCTTTAGTGAAAACTAGGGCATATACGCCTAAAATTGAATTCTTTCCGTATTTTAAGCCATTAGCTTTTATTGGATAAATGTAAAAACATTTAAAAACATATATTATCATATTTTAGTTATTTATATCCATTCCCGCCATTACAACGGCTACATGTTAACTACCATTTAAAATAATATTATTTTATTATTAGAGTGCAACGTAAGATTCCCAAGAAACTCGTTGTTGCGTGTTCGGTACGCCATCGAGCATAGCGTCCCCTTTAAAGTGCTTTAAATATTTTATTCACAAATATGTATAAATATGAAATGTCATATTCTTTATTTACCTGGGGTGTTACAATATTACTCGTTCATTTAAGTATATCTTTTCTAGGAATATATTATGGAATTTCAGTGCTCCCTAAACATTATAGAACTTTTGACTTTATGAAATTTACATTTATGTGAACATAGATTTAGTTAGTTTATTCTTTATTCTAAACATAATTTTCTGGAAGGTTCTATATTTTGGTAAGTAATTATCATTTAAGTTAACATTTTGGCATTTAATGACCATCAATTTATCATTATCTAAAATTTCGAATCTAATAATGGAATCCTTGTATCCCAAAAATAAATAACTCTGATACATTACTATGATATATTTCAAATCCTATTCATCAAAAATAGGAAAAGAATAAAAAAAATAGATTGATAAATTCTATTGTATCACTAGAACATAGTTGTTCTAAATTATCTTACTCTATCGGTGCATAAGGGCCAATAATAACATGGTATGATTTATTATTAACACATTTTCAAAAATATCATGGACATTGACAATTTTTTCCTCATACGTTATAAAGTATGTACTAATTTTCCATTAATATTCTCGATGTCCACATTTTACTCTAGATTCTTATATACAGTTCTCTCAAATCCGAATTATATATCTTCTTAAAAATGGAAATCCTTGAGGTGGTATTTACCAACATTATCATACCTTAATCATCTCATATTTATTATAATCTACCTTTACACAATATATTTACATCAAATAAACACTATAACACCTCATATTTGTTTTTGAGAACTAAAACTGTACATTAAATTTTGAACAATTGATGGAGGACAAAATGTACAAAGTCCATTGAAGAGAATGATCTAGGGTTAATCCCCAAACATCTATGTGAATATAATCTAGGTATTGAGATCATGTATTTCTATAATTTTTATTGATGGAAACCATTCAATTTTTCCACGAAAAAAACATAAAAACATTAAATATCCTAGTGATTAAGCTTTAATATATCATTTTCTTCTAGAACATTAATATTCTTTTCCCTGAGGTATTAGAGATTCCTTACCTCAAATCTAAACTCTCAGAAGATTGTTCTTCATTAATTTTTTCCCATATTACCTTCTAATAAAATTAAATTTTTATTTATTTTCACCACTATCCATTATAATGTAACCCCATGTTATTTCGAAACTCCATCAATGAAGCTAGTTATGAATCCATCCTCATCCATTTGGTCAATGGAAATTCAGTTCTTTCATAAACCTCTAATGCGTTGAACATATTTCAAGTTTGGGTGACTATCATTATTATTATAAACTTTTAAAACCAAAATTACCATGACTTTAAGATATTCATCAAATACAAATTAAACCATATCGAACATTTTATATACATAATTTTCCCTAAACCCCCTCCCAAATATTAAGGGAAACAAATCTATAGAATTAATGATGCATTAATTCAAAATAATTATTGGAAATAATTAAAAAAATATACCTTCAACTAAATTAATTTAACCTGACTTTCTAGAAATTTTCCATCTTAAATTAACCATATTATGATTACAATCCTTCTTGAGATGCATTCTATTTTTGGTGTGCCAATATACTGGTCCGATACCATCCATTCTACTGTGAATTCTCTCTCTACACATAAATTACAACTTATTTAATGAGTATAATATCATATTAATTTCATATTAATCATTGTTCTAGTAGGATATTATACTTTCATGTATACGTGGTCTTTAATCAAAATAAGATTCCTTACATACTAAAGTGCCAATATAGATTTCAAGTAGTAGTTACTTATGATTCCCCTAACACCATACAGAATAATAATAATAGAAATTAATACACATCATTTTGGAACATAATATTAACTAATTCAAGCTAACTCTAAATCATTTTAAAGTAATTAGAATGATTTTTCATAATTATTACTCTTGATAATGATATATTGAATAACTTATTCATCAAGAACAACTTATTCAAATCAATCATAATCCCATAAATATTTCTTATAGTATCCTTTTATCTATTATGATATACTTCCAAAATATATTAAATTAAATATTTTATGTTAATGAATTATGAATCAACCTAAGGGAATATATTTTTATCGTTAACCATTATTTTTTTCCATGGATTTTAATTATACTTCCTTCATTAAAACAAAAATATCATTCTAAATCAGATTTTATTTCATCTATACTCTCTACAATATAAATTTTTTCCAATTAAATTTATCTATAATGATTTCAAATTCTTCTATTTCAACACATTTTAATATATTGTATCCCATTAAAATAAAATAATATCAATAAAATAGATTCAATTCCACCAGATATTATTTTTGAGTGTATTTTTGTCAATGAAAAATGATTTGATACCACTTTTAAAGAGAAATAAAAAACACCAATCGATTGAAGTTACCATTATAAATTAAACTATAACAAAATCCTCAAAACAACCTCAGGTTGAAAATGACACCTTAAATTTAATGAAATGGAACATATAATGATTAGTCTCACAGTAAATTTTCAAACTATGTCAAACCTCCCACTCATACAATAAAATCTCATAAAAATTTTCATGTTTAGATAAGAGAAATGTAATGAACAAATTGTATATACAATGTTTGTAGGTAAATTCCCACATAAATGAGAGTGAATTATTACAATTTTCATTACTATCATAATTTGAATGATTAAAATCACATATAAAAAATTGATAACTAATAACAAGTAATATTCATGTCAATCAACATACATAAGTTGTCAAACATTATCTTTATTATGGTTCCATGTTATTCAATTGTATTTAGTAGCTTTTTATATTTGTGTTATACTCTTCATTCCACATGGTATCCCATAATCACTATACCTATATTTTCCATACCACTGAATCTAGATAAACATATAAGTGATTTTTTCATTAAATAGAGATACTCTTAAATATGATAATGTTACTTTTACTTGTAATTATTTTACTAGAAAAAATACTAGGGAGACTTTCATGTATTAATTTTTTACATATACATATGCTATACCTTCTTCTTGAAATTATCTAAAAACTGAACACTTTAACACAACATCTAAAACATGAACATAAAAAAAATGTTCCTCCCTATAGAACTCTATAATAGAAATTTTATTATGGGGATTTCATATTTCATGGATAAAAGAGCTTAATGATAGGTCAACACATATGGTATCTCACTATTTCAATACTGATAATTAACTACCCTAATTATTTTTTGGTTTCCTAAAACATTTAATTTATTCTCTTGATAAATTCATGTAATTTTTTATGGATTTTTTCAAATGTGGGCTCATGGTTTTCATAGAGTGATTTATACCATGTTTCTTGATAGATTATCATCATTAAACTATCTGGTGATATATTTATTGATTACAAATAAATGAATTATATATGAATTAATTTTATTAATTATTTAATATTTTTTATCATTAATTAAATAAATTTTTATTGAATTAGGGCCTTGGGTGGTTGGATAATGGTTGATGGAAGTTGATCAGGCTTGGAGGAGATTAGGTGATGGTGGTCGAGCATTTCTTGATGGGTTAAATTCATGAAAATATGGGTTGTCCCCAACCATTCCTAGCGGATTCTTATCATATCATGTGACTTGTCGTATGTAGTATCCCTATAATGTGAAATTGAGAATAACTCATATTATATTATATCCTTGGGATGTATATGTTAGATAATAGCATATAGGATGATGATAGACCCTCCTAGTAATATTCCTTTATTCCTTGAAAATTTATGGTGCATGATTTAACTAATGTGTAATAAAATATATATTTGGGGCCCTATAGAAAGTTATTTTATGATACCTAGTACATTACTTATGTGACTTTTGACATATATGATATATAATTTGTGTGGAAACAGGGATTTGGGGTACGATCCTCCACCTATTACATTTCTTTCACCCCATTAGATTGAGTGTGTTTTAAGAGGGATATTATCTATCATTCTATGAGATGTATTGTGACACAATGTACACTAAGGGACATGGGTGAATATTAAAGTAATATTAATTAAGGATATAGTATTATGATGGATTCCACCTTGGTAGAAAATAGTATAGAGGATCTAGAATATATACTTTTATCCTCACTTGGGTATGGTACAGGTAGATTTTGGGAGGTCAACATGACGCTTGACCCATGTTGATAACTAGCAATGCCTTGATATGATTTTATATTATATGATCGATGTAAAAAAGTGAGTTTCTCTACCCCTATGGGATCATGGTAAAATTATAGGTTATAAACTGATTGTGGATAAGAATATAGGATGGGCATGTGAATTCCAAACTATGTTAAACTTTAAGAGATTTGAAATTATGAATCATAGTTTTGAATTTCATATATATCATTACATATGACACTAATTTATTCCCTTATCTATTTTGGATTATGTTTTCAGAAAAAATACATAGTTTTATAATTTCATAATGAGGTGGTGGAGGTGTCCATTCCTCAATGTGTTTGTAAGGGTGTGAGAAAACATTCTATATTACTCTAATAAAGATTATGGAATGAGAAAACATTTCTAATTCTATTGATGATACATAAGGTGTGGAATGAAATGACAAATTTGATATTGTGAGGTGTGGTTTGGGATGAATGGCTAAAATCCAATATGATTTCATGGCCACAAACACTATAAAAATTATTTAAGATACTTGTTGCTTTGGATGTCATGCTCAACTACCATAGGTATGTTATTGAGGTTTGTTATTCAAATTATGTATTTAGATCATTATCATGAATTTTATGCTCATTATAGTTGGAGGTAATTCCCACCTGGTCATAGAAGGTAAACCCCTTATGGTTAAGATGGTGGATGTAATGGTTTTAAATCCAAAATCAATCCAATGAACCCTATAGTTTTGGATGCTTTACCTATTAATTTTTTAAAACCCATGGATGTGATACATACTTCCAGTTAACTAATACTACCAAGAAAGGGGTTGATATTCCTAGGATAAAATACTTTGTTATTTTTTCCCCACTATTGTTGGATTTATTCCCCATGATGTGATGCATCAATGGAAGAGGATTTGAGGCCCATATGATAATGGCAGTTGTGGGATGTGATTACCTCTCATGCGATAAGGCTTGAGACCTGGAAAACATTTCCCTATTTTGAGATACCCATGGATATGGGTTTTTATGCCCTCATTGATGTGATCGAGATGGGTCTCTTACATGAGTATGTCTGCTTAAGGACGCGATGACTTCTTATTGACAATTGATTAAAAAATAATGTCCTCATTGAAATATATTGGCTCAGGGATGTTATGATAATATTTGTCACTTGGTTATTGGGATGTTTTTTCAATTTATTGGTTATTCTATTGTCATAGTGATGTTATATCCACTGTTCTGGTTGTGCTATAGGGACACACTTCCCGTGTATGGGATATTATCTTATGATCGGATGATATGCCCATCAGATATTAAATTGAATGTGATTCCCTGTTTATTTATATACTATAAGAAAAATAAAATTTAGCATCGATTTAAACCACTCTTAATAACTCTACAATAGTTTATAATATTTTTGTGAATTTATATGTTTTGAATCATTTGGGATGGTTTTTAAAACCACCATGAATCAATAAATTAAATATTTTTTTACAATGTTTTAAACAAATGCTAAATGAATTGTAATTTTTTTTATTTTAATATTTCTTTTTTTTTGAAAAATATTATAAATTATTTTATTTTTTAAAATTTATAGTTTTTAATTTTTATCATTTTTATTTATTTAAAATTTATTATTTATTTTCCACGTGTTTTAATATTTTCTTATGCAAGACACATAAACATCTGATAATATCACTCGTCTTTACACTACTCTCAAGAATTCCAACATAGATATCTAAGTTCTAACCACTCTATGAAACAAATTTATAAGTAATAATTTTTCAATAATTGTTTTTAAACCTATTGGGAAAATAAAATAAATTATATAAATAAATAATGAATAACATTACTAATTTGTAACTATTTGTTAATTATTAATGACTAATATTAATAAATTAATATTAATTAATCAAATAATTAATTAAGAACAGATCATTCATAAAAAGAAATTGTAAATTAAAAATTCATTAAATTTTTTTATTTTTTTATAATTAACCTGTATATAATTTTATTTGTATCAAAAAAATAAAGATGAATAATTAGTAATTAGTTATTAATTATTACTAATTACTAATTACTAATTATTAATTACTATTTAAATCTTAGTTTTTTTAAAATAATTATTATATAACATATATAAATTTTTAATAATTAATAAATTAATTAATATTTTAAATAATAACTAAATTTTAATTACTAATAATAAATAACAGTAATGAAGTAATTAGAAATAAGTAATTAATAATTAATAATCAATAAATAATAAGTAATTAAAATTTTAATTAGATATTATTAGTTAAAATTATTTACTACTAATTTCATTGTGTTTTTTAAGAAAATTTTACTAATAAATAATGAATAGTAATTACTCTATAATTAAAACTTTAAACAAAAATTATGAATAATTATAAAAAACTGATAATTAATCATTAATAATTTTTAATTAATAATAACTAATTACTGATTACTAATTACTTCTTAATAATTTTTCTTTTATTAATTAATTATTTTTCAATTAGAAATTAATAATTACTAATTAATAATAGATAATTAATAATTTATTTAGGATTTAAATAATTAATAACTAAAGTGCCTCTGATCATATTGGTCTACAAAGATGGTGGGGTTGAATTTATAAGGATTTGTTTTTAGAATTACATCCAACATATATCATCCTTATCAACTTATTAAATTTTAATTCAGTCAAATAAAAACTCTATCCACACTCGAATATATAGAAAATGAATGATTAAAGAACAAAAGGATTTTAAAAGGTTATCCCTCTTCATGATAATCCTAATCCTTGTCATGGTCTGTTAGTCTCTGAAAAAAAAGATTCTTCACTATAAGCACAATTATTTTCAATTATACAGTATAAGAAAACTTCTGCACTATGGTTGTCCCACGTTTTAGCTGACAGGATAGTTTAAGAGTAATAATGCATAAATTTTGATAATAGAATGAGAAAGGTATCATTATAACTATATTTAATGAAACAAACTCAGATCATTTTCATCCTCTAGTATCCTAGAAAATATTACAGAACAACATATTCACCCTGTGTATAATTAGATTTTTATATGATTCTTGATTATCAAATCAATTAATTATCAAACTAAAACACATATAGATGATAACATTTTGGGATTGGGAAATAGGATCTATACTTTTCTCTATTTTTTGATACTCTACTCAATAATTCAAACACAACCTCTCTCACGAACTGTCCCCCATCTTTCAGATAACAATAAATTCATGAATTAATTTATTCCAGAAACTAAATTATAAACCTCAACTATAGATACTTTTTTTAAAGGGTTCATACAATCTTATTTATTCTTTTACCTCAATTTTTAGGCATAAAAAACATTCACCATGATCTCATAATATTCACTATTTTAAAATAACTGCATTTCTCTTATACATTTAAACATATACACTTCTTCAGTTTTAGTTTCCCAAAAAAAACTCAATCTATAATATTATATCTCTTAAATCACCGTTATTAAATTACTCATAAATATAAATAATTATGAATTCTAGAACAAGACACTTTATTTTATACTTCTTGGGAATAAATTAGCTTCAATCTTAATCAACAAATACCTAGTTTTTTCACAATGAACAAAATGTTGAAGAAAAGTTGAAACATCATAAAAAATAAACACTTCAATATTCACTGTCAACACCTCATAAATAATAATTATATTTCAAAGTTAGAGTTATTATATTAACTCGAAATGATCATGAAAACATCAAATTAAAATTCCTGAATGTATTTGTGGCATTCCTTATTTATAAAACTCAAATTCAAACTCCATAACTACAATTATTATAATTTTTCCTGAGACTTCCAACAAATAGAAATCGTGATTTAACATTTTCAATTATCATATGAACCATATTTAATAATATTTTAAATTTCATGTTATAATCATTAAAGATCTTCATTAAAATTTTCAGGTTTTACATTTTCTGACAATTTTAATTATACAAACTTATAATATTTATGAAGATAAAATGATCATTATAGTCTCATCCTTAAATATCATCCTTATGAGTACCATTATACTTAAAAATTCCATGTATATTGAATCCCTTATGATATATATAGAAAATAATTCTTACTCATATTATGCTTATGGTGTCCAAATATCATTACATGTAAGGATGAATGACCTTTAGAGTCAATTCATCCTTTTCGCATTCATCGTTAAATATTAGTCATCAATATAATGAAGATAATGGTACTTACCAAACCTCATCAAATTATATTTATATGAGAACTAAAATGTCCCCTTTTTGAATCATTAAATCATGATCAATTATTCTTACATGAGCCTTTGTTTTTTAGGTGATTATTTTTATAGAAATTTAGCAATACATAGAACAAATTTTCAAAAATCAATCCCCATAGTGAATTTATTTTCTATCGAAATAGTAAACAAATCACTTTAAAACATCTCAAGAATAATTCAAATCATCACCAAAAAAATCAAAATCACAACATCCCCATCTCAAAAAACTACATTATTTTTGGACCCTAATTAACAAAAATTGAAAAACATTAACAAATCCTTGGGCACTTCAGTATCCTCCGTTTTTATTTTATCATAACACCATTGTAATATTTCTCATTATCTCATATCTATTTGTGAACTTACAAACTCTAATGAGAATCATCAAATCATTTCAATTATCTTTTAAAAAGTTTGTTTCACCGCACTTCTAGGTAATGTAATGATTTTGAGAGTATTATATCCCGTGGTGCAAAGAATTTTTTTAAAATTGTCCAAAATAAACTCCCCCTCAATTAAACAACTGTTTTATCACATCTATATATATATCCTATATATATAGAAATAATTGTAACTATTTATGATTAGGTAGTGCACACACACTCTCTATTGATATCTATTATCTACAACTTTTATAATTATTTTCATCACTAATTTGTAAAAAAAGAATAAACAAAATCATATTTCTTATGTGGGGAGGTTTATTACACTTCTTAAATTAAGATGAGAGGGTTAGAAATGTTGTTTCCTCCTCAATTTAGGGAATCTTTCTCCTATAATTGATTTTGTGAACATATCTTCTAAATGATTCTTGGTAGAAATATATTCCATCTTATTATACCAATTTGACACTGTATCCTTAATCAAATGATACATGATGTCTGTGTGTTTGGATATAGAATTATTCACAATTTTATTTGACATATTTAGTGTCTTATGATTCACTACTACAAAAACGGGCAAGGGAAGTGCTACCCTTTTATCAGCGCTAAAAAAAGCATTGATAAAGTGGGCCATTTTTGTCGCTTTTTTTAGTAGTGCTGATAAAGGGGGGATTTATCAGCACATTTTTCTACAGGTGATAAAATTAATGTTTAAAAAAATTAAAAATAAATTTTTGTTATATTAGTATATTTATATTGATATAAATATAATATATATTTTTTAAATATGTTTTAGATATGTATAAATAGGCTATTGCATTTAATATATAAGAAATTTAGTGAAAAGGGATTAAAAATATTTCAAAAAATATTATTAATTAATAATTTGCTAATTATTATTCATTAAAAATCATTTAATAACAATTATATGATACAAAAAATCAAAACAATTAATAAAAGATCTAATATGAGTTGAAAATGTAACTCAAACTTCAAACGGCAATAACTTTTGATCCGGGGGTCTGTTTGTGCTCTATAGGATATCAAATCGACGTCTGCCATGAGCACTATGCGCTAATGACTAATGAAAAGCTTATTTCACATTTTTCAAGGCCAAAAAAGGCCCAAAATGCCTCCAAAACTGAGTGTTTAGTCGGGATACCCGAGTTTGTTACCATTCAAACAAGTATATCTTCTGATCCGGATGTCCGTTAGGCCTGTACCACATATCATATCAAATATTGTTTCATTTTCATCGATTTGACTAGTTTTGGAGTCGAAACGGGATTTTAGATTATAAGTAATAGTCGTTTTAAAATTCTATGGCTTTTCAAATACACATATATATGTATTTATTCGTAAATATATATGTGTCTGTGCGTGTGTGTCTATGTGTGTGTGTGTGTTTTATAAATGTAAGTATGTGTTTTTTATTTATTTATAAACACATATAAGTAACATATTTCATAAATGTATTTAAAGATATTATTATAAGTGTATATTAATATACAAATAAATATACAGATAAAAAATTATAACTAAATATATATATATAAATATATATAAATATATATTAATATAAGAATGAATATATATATATATACTAATATATGAATAAATATATTTATATTAATATAAAACTATATCAATATAAAAATAAATATATCTATATATATATATAAATAAATAGAGATATCATTAAATAGAAAAAAATGAAATGTCTTAGTGGTAAAGAGGCAGTCGCAAAAGGGGGGAGGTATTGGGTTTGAGTTCGGGTGGAAGCAAAGGGTTCTGCACATGTGAGGATGTGTGGGAAGGGCCGCACATGAGAGACTGCCTAGCGCTGATAAAGGGGGGTCAAGCACTATTAAAAGGTCTCCCCGTATTATATAAAAAAATTTAAATTTTTTTGACATTTATCAGCGCTTTCTAAAAGAACTGATAAAAGGGACCCCCCCCCCTATATCTACAATAATCTTTACAACACTTTTTAGCACTATTAACTCCCATTTTGAGGGCTGTTAATGCCCGTTTTTTGTAGTAGTGATTGTTACAGAGTATCTTCAATGGACACTCAGTCTCAACCTTTATATATGATGACTTCAATTGAATCCATAAAACATATATACATGCATGAATAATGTTAATATTCTCTTATTTAACTATGTTAAATGATGCTAAATTTTTATTATTACTATACCAGATCACAAAATCTTCATCCAAGAATAACATTTCTCCATATGTGAATATTCATTCTATGTAATCACCTACCCAGTTATTATCGGTGAATCCAAGCATGTTCAAATTTTTACTATAATTGTGAAATAATCCAATGTTTTTTATTACCATCACATATCTTATAGATTTTTCGCAAAAAGTATGTGTGATTCCCTTGGGATTCTCTAAAATATAGCACAAAATGTAACTATATTGGTTATGTCAAGTCTTCAATCTATCAAATAAAGAAATCTTACAATGAATCTAATATACTCTTTTTGATCATCCTTGAAACCATTCTCACCCTTATATATATATATTTTTTTAAATTAATTTTTTTTAAAATTATATTGACTCGTCTATTAGAAATATTCAGTAACTCTCTAGTATATAGGTTATGGGATTAGAAAATTTAATCATTATTCTTCTCAAACTATAATCCCAGAATGTATGTCAATTATCCCAACAAGGGAATCTCATAATACTATTTTATTGGAATATATAACTCCAAATAGATTTAAATTAAATCACTATAAAAATTACCTCATCAACAGACACTATGACAATCAATATAATATTTTTGATATTTTTTGTACATGTAGGTTTCCCTCAACCTTCCCTTTTGAAATGTTCCATAATTTTAGGTAGCCATTGAGTTTTGAATACTAGATTCCATGAGCCTATTTCAATCCATTCGATTACTTTCTCAGTCTTTATCCAATGTTCCCATCAATATATAGGATGAAACATCTAGTTTCTCAACAAAAACTTCTTCTTAAAGTTCCCTATTCAGAAAGAAAATTTTCAAATCCATTTGATAAGAATTATAATGGTTGTTTATATCCACCCCTAAAAAAATTTTATGGTTTGTAATTACACTACAAGGGAATAATTTTCATCAAAATATAGGTCGTATAGTTCAGAATATCAATTATATACCAGTTTATATTAATTTATTGTTAAAACACCATTTATATTCATTTTGTTTCTAAATTAACACTGAGTGTTAATGACATTTTTATATTTTGGACTTGATAATCACCCATGTTTATTTCTTTTTTCAATTGTTGGACTCACCTATTTTGATAATCCCAAATCATGTTTAAATGTTGATTATGATATATTAAGCAATTTGCTAACACTTTTAAATATATATTTATATTGTTTATCCAGAACAATTTATATTCTTAGTCCAATGACTTTGCTGCATCAGCTTATAGTTTAAATTTATCTAAATATAAGTTCACTGTTAAAGGATACTGGTAAGAGCCTTCTGTTCAAGGTCACAGTTATAGATCAATGTTACTCTAGTTCACTGATCCTAGAAGGTTATTGTTGAATATCTATTGTCACTGTTATAAGATACCGGTATAAGGTCACTGTCACAAGTCTACCATTGATCTTCTTATCAACGCTTATAGACAAATAGTCACCATCACAAGGTCACTGTTGTGACAAGGCTTCTGTTAGAAGTTCACTGTCATACTCTTTCTTAAGTCTTCCATTGAGAGCTTCACTGTTCAAGTATATAGTTGGACATGTCTACCTTTAGTAGAAGGATACTTATAGGCAAATTCTATTTTTGAGATAGGCAACTGTCATTCAATGACTATTGATGGACATACTCCACTATTAATGTTATTACCTATTGAGATAAGTCTACCATTGGAAAGGTCACTGTTGCAATAGTCTGATGTTACAGAGCTACTATTAGAAGCTTACTGTTGAAGTATACCTCTGATCAAGCCTACCAACTAAAGCCTATAGTTAATGGACTTCTGATGATCCTACCAATGAAGTCCACTGATAAGGATCTACTGTTACACATAGTAATATCTACCGTTACAAGACATCCACTGACACAAAGTCCACCGTTACAAGCCTACAAACAGAGAGCTACCGATGGGAGATGACTGTTAACTAGTCACTGATACCCAAACTCTATACCTTGTCAATATTAGTAATATTATAAATATAATGATAACAATTATTTTTTATGAATTCAATGACCGTGCTAGTAATTAATGATGTTGTTGGATTTTCAGAAACCGTACCAAGTACCTGTAAAAAGGTAATCATTCCTATTGACCAGAGATGAACATGTATAAAAGGAAACCTCTAAGATGAACAAATTAGTGTGGAGAAGAGAGAAGTCTGTCCATACATACATGAACCAAATCAGATGATACAAAATACTTACATGCATAAAAACATATGGAGGGCTACCTACTAAATTCGATGAACCTGAACATTCCATGAGAAAAAGAGCTTCTAACCCAACAAGATGATTATCTCTATCTGAAAGTCAGAACCTAGAAGTTGCGACACTCTGTTTTTTAGGAAACATGAAGAGAAAGACCAAAACTTCATTTCCTTCATTCCAACAAGTCCAGAGCTGATATGCCTACATGTAGAACTTTCTAAACTTCTTTCAAATATCATTAGCTCTATTGTGTTTTAGTATTTTACATTTCTGAGTAGTGTGTCTATGTTACACACACTGAATCTTATGCATGAACTGAGGGATACTAAAAAACCCGATACCAAAATATATTTACATTATTTCCCATGAATTACTGTGGAAGAAGCCTAGTGTGTCTTGGTAGTTTATTTTTCCCACGTATAACTGTGGTAGAGGTCGCAAAACCTGGACAGTTTTTGAAAACTATTGTAAATCTCGATACAGGTTGTGTATCAGTTTTTAATATAATTTCATGGTGGTAGGTGACCACAATGTGGAGAGGACAAGGTATTGAGTTAAGACTGAACCTATTGTTTAATTTTTTGTGTTCATCTTTCACATAATCTATTTTATAATTATCCGATGTGCTTATATTAGCAAAGATAGAAATCGGTTTTTACATTCACTCTGATCGTTATTTATGGTTAGTGTGTATATGTGATTTGTTTAGTAAACATGTTTCAAAAGTGGAATTAGTTCTCATACGGATTCAACTAAGGAGTAATCAACCTTTGAGAAACCTGTTGAACAATAAGTCACTTATATCTCTACTGCCTTAATTGATTGGGCTATTTTAATTTGGGGGATTTTAATCCTAAAAGTTTTTAATATAAATTTTAATTGAAACTCAATTCACCCTCCTATTGAGTATCCACTCCGACCAATATTTGGTATCAGAGGTTCCTTTATTCATACCATCAAACCAGTTTTTCAAGCTTTTCAATTTCTTTTCAACTGTGATTTTAGTTGTATCTTAAATATCTCAAAATTTCTGTTATATCTAAATTCTCAGTTCTTTAATTTTATAAGTTCTTATGGATAATAGTTTTGAGGGTGCTGCTACTAAGAGACCACATTTCTTTAATGGTAATAATTATGGTCATTGGAAATTGAAAATGAAAATGTATATTGATAGATTAGGACCTAAAATCTATGACACAATTGAAGAACAACATGTATTACCTACTACTTCTAGGGACACAAGGTCTCTAGTAACTAAAACTATTTATAATAACAATTTTAAAGAAATGAATTCCTTATACTATGCTTTGGGTGATGAAGAATTCAACAGAATATCTACCTGTAAGGCTGCTAATGAAATTTGGGATACTTTGTCTCTTTCACATGGAGGAATAACCAATGTCAAAGAAATGAGATTAAATACCTATACTATTAAATATAAAAATTTTAAGATGAAGCATGATAAATCTATCTCTAAAATGTATCTCAGGTTCAATGAGATAGTGAAAACGATGAATCTTCTTTGGAAACTAGTGGACACCAAAGACCAAATCATGAGGCTGCTTAGACACCTGCCTGATTGATGAAGAGGAACATTTGTATCAATCCGAAAATAATGTGACATTAGAAAGCTACTTGTAAAGGGGCTAATTGGAAAACTGATGATGTATGAATAATAGGTCAAGGTATATCAAGAAATAGAAGAATAACCAAAAAGGAGGTCAGTAGCATTCAATAATTATTCCTCAAAAGACAAAGACAAAGAAAAAGTTCATGTACCTTTAGACAGTTCTACAAGTGAAGATTCAAACTCAAACAGTGATGAGGAAATGGCACAACTTTCCAAGAGATTCAAATGATTCTACTAAAAGAAGAAATTCTTTAGGAAGTCAATATTCAATGGAATGTATGATCATAATGGAAAATGGAAGAAATATAGAAAGTGGAATGAGAACCAAAGTGAAATAGTATGCTATGAATGTAAACGAAAAGGTTATGAGAAAGCAGACTGCCCCAAGTTGAAATTCCAGAAAAAATAGGAGGATAAGGGTAAAAGTTACAAAAAGTCTATGAAAGAAACATGTAGTGATTTGGAAGATAGTTCGAGTGAATCCAGTGCTTCAGACTCAGAGCAGAACACACAATCCATTCTATGTTTTATGATAGAGACATTTGAGGTAACAATTATGTCCCATATGCATAATACTCATTATAATAGAGAATCTCATAATTATAAAGATATGACTAAGGAATAATTTTTTGAATATTGAGAAATTCTTGAGGGCACTTTTAATGAACTCAAGGAAAAATATAAGTCATTAAAAAGACAACATGCTTTAAATGTGAATTACAAGTCAAATATGGACATAGAAAAAGAGAAATTTGCTAAGCTGCTAAAGGAAAATATAGACATAAAATTATATAATGATAAATTAAGAAAGGATATTGAGATGTTCACTACTGGTAGGGATACCTTAAAAAAATTGCTAGGAAACCATATTGATCCAAAATATAAAACTGGTCTAGGATATCAACCTGGGAATATACAAATTAGTAAAATGAAATTTGTTCCATAATTTGGATAGTTCACTACTAATTCTGGGCCATATTTTGAGAAAAAATTTTATAAAGGACCTTACAATGTATTTATGTCTCAAAATATGTTTTTTGATTTTAAAAAACCTATAATGTTAATATGGTATCCCAAAGTTTTACTAGATAACATCTCTAGACCCATGAAGATCTGGGTACAAAAATTACCCCATGTTTAATATGTTTTGTAGGGAAGTTGTTTAAAGAGCTCCTGGAAGACCCTATGGTACATGGACAGTGGATTTTCAAGGCATATGATAGGAGACTATTCTATCTTCAAGAGTCTAATTAATGTTGATGGTGGGAATGTCACCTTTGGTGACAATGGAAAAGGAAAAATCATCAGCTTAGGCCAGATTGGTAACCCTGACACAATAATAATCTCTAAATTACTTTTTGTTGATGGATTAAAATACAATTGAATTATCATATCTCAGTTATGTGATGATGGATTTAATGTTATGTTTGAAAATGATTAATTCTATGTTTTTAATTAAAAAAATGATATACTTTTCACTGCATGTAGAAATGAGAATGTATATGCTGTTGATTTAAATTCTTTATCCAAAAAAAATGTTTCCTACTTAAATGCTTTTAATAAAGTGTCTAGGTTGTGGCACAGAAGGTTAGGACACTGTAATGTGCACTCACATAGGAAGCTATCTAATAAATTTTTAGTTAGAGACTTACCTTAATTAGAATTCATAATGGATACTGTCTGTAATCCATGTCAAAAGGGAAAACAATGCAACGTTTCTTTCAAACCAATGAAATATGTTTCAACTTCTAAAAAACATGAGTTGGTTCACATGGATTTTTTTTGGACCATCAAGAGTTTAAATTTTAAATGGGAAGCACTATGTTTATGTTCTTGTAGATGACTTTTCTAGATATTCTTGGGTAAACTTCTTAGGTCACAAAAGTGAAGCATTTCCCTACTTTATTAAATATTCCAAATCTATAGAAAATCTTAGTAGACACAGAATTAAGACCTGGAGAAGTGATCATGGCCATTAGTTTGAGAATCATGAGTTTGAATCTTACTGCTCACATAATGGATATAGTCACAACTTTTCTCCCCCTAGGACACCTCAACAAAATGTAGATGTAGAAAGAAGAAATACGACCCATTAAGCAATTTCTAGAAAAATTCTTAATGAGTATGATTTACCTATTTATTATTCGGTTGAAGCTGTAAATACATCCTGTTATATTATCAGCTATGTTCTAATTAGAACTGTTCTAAAAAGGACCCCTTATGAGCATTACAATAACAGGAATCTTAACGTTAATTACTTTAGTGTTTTTGGTTGCAATGTTTTTATTCTTAATACTAATGATAATCTTGAAAATTTTGCATACAAAAGTGATGAAGGAATTTTCCTGGGTTATTATATATCAAGTAAAGCCTATAGAGTGTTCAATAAGAAAACTAAATGTGTGGAAGAATTTGTTCATGTAAAATTTTATGAGACTAATCCACATGAGCCTAAAACCTCTATTGAAAATCTTGAAGATTATTTTTGAATTTTGAACCTTAATGGTAAAGATAGTGAATCCCCAGTAAAAGTATCTTGTTCTGGGAATTTTCCTGAATCTGGTCATATCAATTCTGAACCAACAGACAACAATAAAGAATCTAGTTCAACCCTTCCTAGAGGTATTATGACTCTCAAGAATCATCCCCTAGATGTTGTTGTGGGTGATTTAAATAGAGGAACACAAACTAGAGATTCTCTAAGAAACCAGGTTGAACATCAAGATTTTCCTTGACAGCTTGAACCCAAGAATATTAATGATGTTATCAATGATGAATTTTTGGTAATGGCTATGCAAGATGAACTAAATCAGTTCGAAAGAAACAATGTTTGGGAATTAGTGGAATGACCTAAGGATACGTTGATAATAGGCACTAAATGGGTGTTTAGGATCAAAGTTGATTAGTCTGAGAATATAGTTAGAAATAAGGCCAGGTTAGTTGCACAACGATACAGCCAAGAAGAAGGAATAGTCTATGAGGAGACCTTTTCACTTTTAGCTAGACTAGAATCCATTAGGATACTATATGCTTATACTGGTCATCAGAATTTCAAACTTTATCAAATGGATGTCAAAAGTGAATTTCTAAATGGGTACATAGTTGAGGATGTGTTTGTTAAACAACCACTGGTTTTACAAATCCCCATATTTCAAATCATGTTTTTAAATATTCTAATGCTTTATATGGTTTAAAATAAGCTCCAAGAGCATGGTATGATAGGCTGATCTCATTTCTTATTTCAAAAGATTTTAGCAAAGGTATAGCTGATCCTACTCTTTTTATTAAAAGGATTTACAAAGATGTTTTGATAGTAAAAATTAACATGGATGATATTATTTTTGAATCTTCTAAAAACCAATTATGTGTTGATTTTGAAAAATGATGAAATATGAGTTTGAAATGAGTTTAATGGGAGAACAAAAATTATTCCTTGGATTTCAAATCATTAAAAATAAAAATGGCATTTTTTTGAATCAAAGTAAATATATTAAAGATCTTTTAAAACGTTTTTATTTGGGTGGTATTAAAGGTAGTGACAAACCTATGAGTAAAACTTGTATGTTGGATAATGATGAAGCTAGAGAACTAGTGGATCAAAAAAAATACAGAGGTATGATAGAGATTCTACTCTATCTTACAGCTAGCAGACCTGACATTATGTTTAGTGTATGTATGTGTGCTCTCATTAAATCCAATCCAAAAGAATCTCATTTAACAACTGTTAAAAGTTTTTTTAAAAATCTCAAACATAATCTAACCTTAGGACTATTTTATACAAAAGGACAATCATTTGATATGTTTAGTAATTCTGATGGTGATTTTTCTAGTTGCATGTTAGATATAAAAAACACCTCTACGACATGTCACATTTTAGGCAAGTCACTAGTATCTTTGTGTAGTAAGAAGAAGAATTATGTTGTATTATCCACTATTGAAGCTAAATACATAGGTTCTGGTAGTTGCTGTGCTCAAATTTTGTGGATGAAACACAGTTTATTGGACTATGAATATCAATTCAAACATGTCTCTATAAATTGTGACAATACAAGTTCTATTAACATTTCCATAAATCCAGTATCTCATGCTAGGACAAAGCATATTTATGTGAGACATCACTTTTTGAGGGATCATTATCAAAAGGGTGATATTACTCTTGAATTCATTAGCACTGAACATCAATTAGATGATATATTCACAAAGCCTCAGAATTAAGAGAGGTTAAATTACATCAAACATGAGTTAGGTATGATTAAATTTAGTACAGGAGACCTCACTATTAGACCTCACTATTAGACCTCACAGTCAGACCTCACTATTAGAACTCACCGTTAGACTTCAATTTTGAACCTCACTGTTGGACCTCACTGTTAGACCTCGCAGTTGGAAATCACTGACAAACCAAACTGTTACATCTCACCGTTGCACCTCATGGGTGTACCTCATTGGTACATCTCACTATTGGATACCTCACCGTTTGTTTTTATTTTATATGAGAATCCGAACCGATTATATTCACATTTCTATTTTATTTTATTTTAATACCTAAATGATAAAACTAAAGGTGAAGAAAATATCTCAATCTACCGTCCTCTCTCAATCTCAAACCTTGCTCTCGAAATCCCTAAACCCTAACTCTTCATTTGAGCCCTCGAACCTCTCTCAATATCCATGGCTAGAACCAAGTGACCACTGAAAGTCAATGAAGATGTGCCAAGGCCAAAGAGAACTAGAGTCGAATCCAGTGGCACCAGTAACACCTCGACGAGACCTGTCAACCCGCATCTGATCGAGAGTGAAATCATTGCTAAGAAGGAGGTAAGTGAAGAATGGCTGCTGTCGAGAAAGTCATTAGTGCTGGAAGCACTGGATGCCCAAGGATGGATCAAATGCTTTTACAATAACAATTGACTTTACTACCCGAAGCCTATGAAATATTTATATGAATATATGATGTTTGAAGAGGAAGATGATGTGCATAGGATAATATTCAGAGTCAATGGAAATGAAGTCAGCTTCTCGTCTGCTGAGTTGGCTGCATGTTTGAGAGTTCCTCATGAAGTAGTATATGATTACTTCTCTAGAGTGGATCCTCTAGATAGTGATGTTTTTTAGAATGAAAAAGCTCTGGAAGAACTAAAAGTATATGTAATATCAAGGAAGATCATTGCCACTGTGATGAATGGAGAAGACAAGCTTTTGTTTAAGTTCCTTCAGCATGTGATTAGTCCCAGGAGAGGGGATTTTGCAGTGCTGAAGTATCCGGACATATTATTGAGGACCTTAATGAAGCATGGAAAGAAGATTAACCTATGTAAGTTACTGATTGCACAAATGGATGAAATTACTAATGAAAGCTCAAAGTCCAATGCCCTATTCCATGCCAAGCTAATTTCAGTAATGCTAAAGTTAAAGGGTGTGGCTGGAAATCAAGAAGAGATGATAGTGTCTAAGAACAATGTTTGTTTCTCCAAGGTTATTTTAAAATTCATGAAAATTAGATGGAATTCCTGGAAGAAGGCATGGTTGAATGATGAAGGAAATGTATATGAAAATATTGACCCTACTACTCACCCATCTAGGCCAAAAGACAACAGAGATCCAGGCCTGAAGCATGATGAGCTAGAACCAGCTTATTCAGATGATGAGGAGGAAGCTGAAGGAGCTGTGGACCCTGAAAGAGAGAACACCCCCATTGATGATGGGAGTGATCTTGATTTTCCTAACAATTCGGTAAGGATAGTAGCGTTCGAAGAAGCTAGACCTCCAAAATAACTACCAAGAAGGGAGACTATTATGAAGGACATCGATACCGAGACCACTGAAGAAGAATAGAACCTAAAAATCTTGTCAAAGACAACTCTGAAGAGGATGAGGCTACCGAGTTAGATCATTCTTCTCATTAGGCAGAGGAGGATTGTGTTAAGGATTAAGGAAATGAGGTTGTTGCTGAAGCTGATGATGAGGACAATAAAAAAGATGATCTTAGTTTGATCCCTCTCATAGATAATACAGACAAGATAGTGTCTGATCAGGAAGAAGGAGTGGCACCTTCTGCCATTGATATGGAAGTCATTGACGAGTCAGTGGAGGATGAGACTCACCCCACTGGTGAATCAATAGAGCAGACAGTTATTGAATATACTAGAGCTACATAGGAGGTTGTGGAATTACCTAGAGCAAAACAGATAGAGGAGAATTCTTAGGAGAGAGCTCTAAGTGAGGGGGAGCATTTTGGTTATGTATCTGTTATTCATGAAATTGAAGAATGGTCAAAAGATCCTAGATATCTGGTTCTTGGGGCTAGATTATGATGATTCAGATTGTGATATGACAAGCAAAAGACATCATGTACCTGCTATTTTGGACCCTTTCGTAGTACCTCCAGTGGTTCCCCTTCCTAAGAACCTTTCCACAAAGTATGATATGGAAAATCAAAAAACAGATCTGCACCATATGTTTGATAATAGGGCCTCTGAAATGGAAAATGAAATGGTCCTAATTCAAGAGATGACTGTCTCTGAGATGGCTAAAGTTCAATATTCAATTCAAGCCAGTTTATCCAATGAAATATCTCAATTCCAGAATCAACTCAAGGATGTTTCTCAGTCTATGGAACTTCTCAGATAGTCAGTGGTAAGCCTGACTGCTCTTATTGATTATAAGTGCCAAACAGAAAAAGAGATTCCCTACATAAAATGTGTGGTGCAATAGAAGGTTATAGTGTTTGAAAGTTTTAAGGAATCCATGAAATCTCATGTGAAGGGAAAGAATAAAGAAGTGAAGAAGCTTATCAGTGGGTTGACCACGTCTTTTAAGGAAACTATTTCTTTCTCTATAAAGCCTATGTCTGCCTCTTCCTCTGATTTAACCTCCCGTGCACCACCTGTGGACCTGTCATCTTTTAGTACAATGGTCACTAAGGAGCTATGCATGATTTCTGGTTTTAGTGAACCTAATCCTCAATCTTTGACTCATATTCTCTTCACTACCAAAGAAGTTAAGAAGGTAGTAAGTGACTTCATCCGAGAGGCTGCCCGGGACTAGAATAGTAAAAAAGAAAAAAAATTAATTTTTACTATAAAAGGATTTACACAATGAATCAGATGGATGCTCATTTCAATCTTCTGTTGGAAAACCTCATGATTCCACTAGTAACTAGTGCCTTCAAGGAATAAGTTACTAAGTTGGGCCAGTTGACTCCAGCCTTGGATAAATTTATGGAGAACAAGGATGATTTCATATCAGCAGGGGAAAGATGGGGAAGCATTATTATAGACTTCAAAAACCTTTTTATACCCTTTCTTCATGTGGACTGCACCCCTATCATCATCCCTCCAACCTTACCTGCATCTCAACCCAGTAGTTATTCCGCGATGTCTATTTCTGAAGCCATCAGAAGCCTTACTCCATTGATACCTTCTCGATCTACCCACCACAGATCCACATGAGCTTCTGTTGGTGCCCCTCCAGTCATTCCTACAGCAATTCCCAAACCTGCTGATCCACCTGCTCATTGTCCCTCTTCTTCTTGCAAAGGGAAATACCACTTTCCTAAGGCTTATGTGGATTTAGTTTGTTTGTGTCATTTTGATAGGGGGTGTATTTATTTTTGGATCATGTAATTTAATTTCATTAATACAAGATTTATCTTCTCTCTCTATTTGTGTTTATATTTTCTAATCACAAAGGGGGGGGGAATATTTTTCTAATTCTAGACTAATCATGTGATTGGGGAGAAACGTTATAATATAATACTATGATCCTATGTTGAATCTTTTCTGCCTTTCTCTTTGATACTGTGTACAAATATTTTCTGGTTTTACACTGTTATTAATCTCTGATACTTGAGACATTTTTTATCTCTATTTAGTAACTATATTATATGTGATATTTATAGTTAACACCTATTGGAATAATTTGTGATTATCAAAAAGGGGGAGATTGTTGGACTCACCTGTTTTGTTAATCCCAAATCATGTTTAAATATTGATCATGATATATTAAGCAGTTTTATAACCCTTTTTAATCTGTATTTATATTGTTTATCTTGAAAAATTTATATTCTTAGTCTCATGACTTTGTTGCATTAGCTTATTGTTGAAATTTATCTAAATATAAGTTCACGGTTAAAGGATACTAGTAAGAGCCTTCTTTTCAACGTCACCGTTATAGATCACTCTTACTCTAGGTCACTGATCCTAGAAAGTTACTATTGAAGATCTAATGTCACTATTATAGACTACCGGTACAAGGTCACTATCACAAGCCTACTGTTGATCTACATATCAAATATTACAGACAAAGAGTCACCATCACAAGGTCACTTCTATGACAAGGATTCTATTAGATGTTCACTGTCAGACTCTTTCATAAGTCTTCTGTTGAGAGATTCACTGTTCAAGTCTACAGTTGGACATGTCTACCGTTAGTAAAAGGCTACTGTTAGACAACTCCTACAGTCGAGATAGTAGACTGTTGTTCGAAGTCTACTGATTGACATACTCCACTGTTAATGAAATTACCTGTTGAGATAAGTCTACTGTTGGAAACATCACTGTTGCAATAGTCTGATGTTACAAAGCTACCATTAGAAGCTTACTGTTGAAGTCTATCGCTGATCAAGCCTACTGACTAAATCCTACAGTTAAAGGTCTAACAATGAGCCTACTAATGAAGTCCACTGATGAGGAGCTACTGTTACATAGAGTATAATCTATCGTTACAAGACATCCACTGATACAATGTCCACTGTTACAAGCCTACAAATAGAGAGCTACCGATGGAATCTGACTATTAACTAGTCACTTATACTCAAACTCTATTACTTTTTTATATTAGTAACAGTATTAATATAATGATAATGGACATTTATGATGCTTTCAATGCACGTGCTAGTAATTAATGATGTTGTTGGATTTTCAGGAACCATACCTAGTACCTGTAAAAAGGTAATCATTCCTATTGACCAGAGGTGAACATGTATAAAAGGAAACCTCGAAGATGAACAATGTAGTGTAGAGAAGAGTGAGGTCTGTCCATACATACACGAACTATCCTGATGATATAGAAGAAATACATGCTTAAAAAGAAGAAGGAAAGATACATACTGAATTCGATGAACCTGAACATTCCATGATCAAAAGAGACCCTAACACAACAAGATGATTATCTCTATCTGAAAGTCAGAACCTAGAAGCTGCGACACTCTGTTTTGGAGGCAACTTGCAGAGAAGGACCAAAACTTCATTTATTTCATTCCAATGAGTCCTGATCTGATCTTCTATCATATAGAGCTTTCTAAACTTCTTTCAAATATCTTTATCTCTATTGTGTTTCAGTTTTTTACATTTGTGAGCAGCGTGTCTCTGTTACACACACTGACTCTTCTGATTGAACTATGGGATACAGAAAATCCACATACCAAACTCTCTTTACATTTTATTCCCACGCATAACTATGGAAGAAGCCTAGTGTGGCATGGAAGTTTATTTTTCCCACGTATAACTGTGGTAGAGGTTGAATAACCTAGATAGTTTTTGAAAACTCTTGTAAAGCCTGATACTGGTTGTGTACCACTTTTTAAAATAATTGCATGGTGGGAGGTGATCACCAAGTGGAGAGGACTACATCTTGACTTCAGACTAAACCTCTTGTTTATTTTTTTGTGTTCATCTTTCACTTACTCTGTTTTATACTTATCCGCTATGCTTATATTAGCAAAGACAGAAATTTGTTTTTACATTCACTCTGATAGTTAGTTCTGGTTGGAGTGTATATGTTATTTGTTTTGTAAACTTGTTTCAATAGAGTTATTAGTTATCATACTGATTCAACTTAGGAGTAATCATACTTTGAGAAACATGTTGAATAATAAGTCACTTATATCTCTATTTCCTTAATTGACTGGGCTGTTTTAATTTAGGGGATTTAAATCCTAAATTTTTTTAAAAGAAATTTAAATTGGAACTCAATACACCCCCTCTTGAGTATCCACTCTGACCAAAATCAATTTTAGCCAACTCGTCATTAATTTATTAAAGCAATATTAATTATTAATAAATTCAGTCATTTTTTTTTGTTTTACCTATTAAATATGAGAATTTTGATATATTAATCTCCACCATTTTCTTGGATTCATGAAATTTTATTGAATTCCAATGATATTTAATGTTTCAACATGTTTTTTAATATGTAAAAACAATTTTTTACTTATATGGTCCTAGTAATCACTAATTTTATATTCCAAATAAATATCATTAACATTTGGTCATCTTTAGAATATTTTTTAAACTATCATTTTGAAATGTTCTTGGATTCAATTCAAATATTTTAAAAATATTCATCAAAATTTTGATTTAAAATAAAATTATTTATAGTAATTTTAACCAAAAAATATTCCACTAACATGGGGACCCTACTATTGAAAAATTATATATATTTCTACAAGATTAGTAATCCATAGGGATCCCTTTTTTATTTCTCTTCAAACACTCGCAGATTTAACTCTTTTATCTTTATACAGTACGATCAACCAAATAAATTATTCCATATTATAGTTAGTTTATTATGATTCAAACTTTAATAATGAGTATAATGAATTTTATTTCACGAAATACATTGACTCTAAATGTTTATATTATCACAAAATACATATCACCAGATTTTTTTATTGTTTCATCTATTATCATTTTACCCATTTCAACAATGCTTACACTCCTCATTGCTACAATACCATTCTATTGGGGAGTATATTATCTTATTAATGGTTTAATTTTTCTATAATTATAATGATAAATTTTAATTTCATTACATGCATATTACTTGACATGATCATATCCAAATTTCTTGATTTTAATCCCAAATTATTTAATAAAAGTTTTTCTAAATATTTTAAACATCTCAATAGCTTTTGAATCATACTTGATTAAAAATACATTCATCATTATAATATAATAATTAATAAATTTCCTGAAATAAAAATTTATTAATATATAATTTTTCCAAATAGTACCACATAAATCAGTTTGAATGAGTTTCATGGTGCGGTAAAAATAATGTCAACCATGGAGTGAGATTTATGAATCAGATTTCCTATTTTACTAATCCCTCAGTTATTTTAACATTCTATTCTTATTTTGGAATATCTCTTTTAGACTCATACTTTTAAATTTTTCTCATGCATATTTTTCTAAGAATATAAAATCATTATTTTCCATGTTATACACTCATTTTTTACACTAAAATAATAAGAATTTATTGGATTTCCAATTAAAAACATATTCCCAATTGTATTCTCCTTATGATAATATTTTTCATATTTTAAGCTATTAATAGAATATTTTTCAATGAAAATCACCACATACCCATCATCATAGAGTTGAGTGACACTAATAAAAATTTTTCAACCCATCTGTTTACAACACATAATTAGATTTCATATTTTGAGGATAAATTTTTGTTTTTCCTACTGCATTCATTTTTAGTGAACAATCATTTCCAATGGTGACTACTCCTTTTAAGGATTTTAAATTATTTTCATAGTTCTTGCACTACCAATGATGTAGTATGATCACCCACAATCAAGGATCCATGACCTTATTCTTTTAATATAAATTAATGAAATCTTTATTAGACTTTATATTTATTCATTAGGTTTTTGAATTTCCATACATTTAATATCAGTGAAAATCAATGTTGGAAATAATTACAAACAATTCATTAAACTTTTTCCTAAAAGATCACACATTCTAAAAAATCTTCAATACAATCAAATAACTTTTTTAATGACTAATGGAAATATTAAACTTCAAATTTTATCTTCATTGAGAATCTAATTCCAAATCCACTAAATAACACCCACATACCTTGTGTCTCTTTCTAGGAAGTGACATATTTTATAATACTGTGTAGTTTTTATGACCAAACATTTCATTTGACCGCAAATAAACATGGATTGATAATCTTATAAAATCATACAAAATTCATCCAAAATTCACCTCTATATTGTTGCTATTGCTTCACTGTCAGGGTTTGGATAAGATTATTTTTCAAAATTAATGATCTTACTGAGTTCCTTGTCTATTGTACTAATATGGGAGAGTTTTTTGACGATTTTTTATTGTCTAATCTTCATCATGTTTAGTTATTGAAACCCATGTTATTAGTAAAATCATAATTTCATGTTATTTTATTAGATAAACATTTAAACAGATCACTCTTGAAAGTCCCCTCATTCATTTAGAGGATTATCCATTGACAGAAACACACTTTTTAAAGACTTATATTATCATATTAATATAATTATAAAAAATAATACAATATTATTGTATCTTAAAATAGGTATAATTCATTTAGAGAATGTTTTATTTCATTATACTTTCCCATTTTATCATTATCAAATAATTTCAACATGTACCTCTTGATTTCATCAATGTTGAAAAAATATTTCCAACCAAAACACATTATTCCATTCAATTGGACTCCATTTTTCTTACACATTCTATTAATTTTATTACTTTACCATGATAATATACTCAATAAAATTTTCTAGATCATATTTTAATTTTTTTTTCATCTTAGTTGTGTCTAAATAATCTTAACCACTACCTGACTTGTAGAGACCATTTTCAACAAGAGTCGTGAAATTGGTAAATTTATCAAAAAAATAAATTCTATATTCACTGTTAGATGAATTATTACATTTTTATTCAATAATGAGCTTATTTATTTACATGCTTTGAGAAAATATGTTCTTGATTATCCCAATATTGGAGGACTCATTTGAGATTTTTCAAACATTTATCATTGAGGTTATAAATCGTTTTCATATTCAAAATCCACTCTCTACAATATTGGATAGTTTGAAGGAAAATTTATAATTACATTCCATATAGATCATCTAGGTGGAAATTTTATTTTATTCTTTCTATTTCCCATGTTGAAATTTTACGATATAATTGAAATGATTATTTGATTATTTCCAAACTTTTATCCATCTTCATATTCAATGGGGTCTACAAAATCATCATCTTAATTTATTTTCATCTTTCTCATGGCCCCAAATTCATCTACTGATAAATTTTTTCAATCTTCATGAGGTGAGATATTGGGTTCAAATAGATTTGACAGTTTGTCATATGATTCCTTGAAAATTATATAGTCTTACAGAATTTCACTAAAACATCAAATATTTCTTAATATTTTAATGAAACTTGTAAAATAACCAATAATACACTCTTCCTTGTTCATATTTATTTCATTCAATTTTCTTCTATAAATATATATTATAGCATCCTTGACATTTAAATATCCTTCATAACTGTATTCCATCTTTTCTGAGATTTGATTAGAAAATTCAAGAAACAAAAATATTTTTTATAATTTTTTTATAAATCTTATTACAATATAGTATCATTCCGTACCTTAAAAATATATATATTTATTGAAAAATTCCTTGGATAATTCCCTTTAATGGGAAGAAAACCGACACTTCATGTATCTCTAAAGTCCAATAATAGAGAAAAAATATTTGGCAACATCTTATTCTTACAACTATGATATATTTTATAATAAAATGAATTCATAACCCTACTACAAAGAGAATTTATATTACTTTCAACATAATTACATGAATGGATTAAATAGAGGAAACCATGTTCTGATACCAGTTGAGGTGTCTAGGATTGGAATTCACTACTAATAAGGAGGATTGTTCATTACAGACATTTTTTACAAATAATTTCAATTTAAATGAATCAGTCTGACATGATAGGGTCCAAGACGCTAATATATAAATTATGAAACTCTATCAAATATATGAAAAATATAATGTAAAAGAAAAAAATCGTTTTTATAAGTTTTGGTCCATTTACTGGTGACCAAATTCATTTCATGGTTGGTTAGTATCCTCATCCATAAATTCAAAACTATAAGAAAAAGTTCATAAAATCATATCATTTTAACATATCTTTGAAAAATTATGATGGACTAACACACCAAATTGAAAAATTTAACAAAACTAATACAAATATTTTTAATGTTTAATGATAGTCAAATCATAAAGATATTGTTTCTAAATAAATAGTTTATCATTATCATCCTCCATTAGCCTTAAAAACATTGAATAATATATTTAATTTTTTTAGAAAAATATACGATTATATACTTATTTATTATCAAATCAATTAATCCTTGATCTCAAACAATTTTAATTAATACTTCGGAACATCGAGCTCTGGGATCTCTTCATTGATCATTTTTTAGTTAATCAACTAAAAATTAGTCCCAAAACCTCTTTCGATGACTACTCTAAATATTTCGGTAAATAAAAATTAAATAATCATTATATTTTATAATAAAAAATACATATAAATATTGTCAATACTTATTTCCAAAAAATCTAACAATGTGATTCACTTATTTTTTTTCATTCGGTTAAGATAAAAAAAGCACCAAAATCTTAGAATATCATATCCTAAAAAATTACATTGTATCTTATATACATTTATTCTTATAGCAATTGTCTCTTATTGATACACAAAAAACCCATACAAGATTGTTCTCTGGATTTAATAACCATTATATAATTACACATAAATATTAATATTTATGATTTCTAAAAATACCGACATTCATTTATTCATTATTAAACTAATTCAACTTAAATTATAATCATTGGTAAACTTCATTCATAGTAAGGATGTTTTTGGTGAAAAAATAATAGAATTATTGAAAAAAATATTATATTTAATGGTCAAAATGAGTAACTCAATTATAATAATTGTGTTAATAGATTCAGAAAATTATTTGAACTTGAAACTATCACAACCTCATCACAGTAAAAAACTAAAAATATTTTCTGGTGTTCCTGAATCAAAAAAATCAAATTCAAACTCCATGACTGCGTTTCAGATAATTATTCTTGGAATATAAAATAGAGGTCATCTATAGATACAATGTTTTTTATAATAATTCGAAATGTTTTTATATACTTTTGTCAATCTATGAGCTCAGACGTCATGTGATATTGAGGCTCTACATTCCCAGAATTGGTTTTCCAAATGTATTAAATATATTTTATGTTAGGAGTGAAAAATTTCCTAATGAAAATGGGATAACTATTAAACAGATCCATATATCAAAAATCTGAGACTGCGATTAAGTTCATAATGAGATGTTTCCCCGTGGTGTGACCTAAAAGTAGTTGGTGTGGTGTATTAATATATCGTGGATGATTATGGTATATTAAATTGGTTAATTAAATAATTATTTTACATAATTTATGAATTAATATAATTATGGAATCTCTAATAAAAAACTGATCTAATTTTCATAGGGTCATTCACATAACAAAGGGACGGTCGAGAGGTTTTGTCTTCTATCTTCATTAGCTAATTAGAATAAAAAATTACATCACTCTATTATTATTCCTCTACATTTATGAATTGCGATGGTTAGTTTTGTGTTTACATTTTAAATAATAATGTTTATCACATGTTACATATGTATCTCGATGCTTATGTCTAGCCCATGGCCTATGGAGGTTTTCTTAGGGTAGTTGTAGCTCGAGACCCATTGGGATGGGTCATGATATATTGGTAACAAATGTGGTTTTCTCCTTGGAACAATATTTATAGTAATCCTCTTATGAGAAATTAGTTTGGATTTATTGAAATATTGTTGATGTGTCTCGATTGTGGTTCTCATGATATTAAACCCAATAGTGGTGCAATGACCGAAATATCCATTCACTAAACACATGATTACCATATTGTTGATGTGGAACTGAGAGGCATTCTTCGTAGGTATAAACTATACATGCATCACATTAGATTGAGAAATTTCACTATACCTCCTGACTCATCTTCCCATTTTATGAATATATCTGTGTATCTAGTCAGGGTATATCTTGATTAAAATATTTAGGATGCCATGATGATGGAAATAGGCTAGGTTACAAATTCATGATTGCGATGACGATTCGTTGAGTGTTGAAACCTCAGTTCATGGTCCATATCATGAGATATTTCCTATAAGTGGAATGGTAGAGACACCCCCACATATAAAAGTGTATATCATACTAGCTGGCTTTTAATTGGATGTGTACAGGCTCTACACAGTCCGTGAGTTCTAATTCCAAAGTCCGCCAAGGTTCTACAAAGATCTATATCCCTCAGAAGTGTATGCTTGGCTACAGTCATTGGTTTCTGTTTTCATTATTTTCAAGAAACTGATGGATTTTGTGTTTTTGCTGGTAGTTTTCCTTTTTCACAGAGTTACTGGGTATTTATGAAGTCTTTTTTCCCAGATGCATGATGAGTCGAAATACTCATTTATTGAATTTCAATAGTTATTTATTGAGGAATACTACCACTTATTTTTAGAAATGGTTTGGATTCAATAGAATATAAATCTGTAGAAAAGGTGGATGAAGGGGGCCAATTTTGTTGTGACGTTCACGGACCAAATGAAATACTCCAGTGATATGATTCGAGATGGATGCTTCCGATCATGGATGTTTGAGTAGTGACCCCATAGATATATCCATGTTAGTGTAATATAGCCTTGCAAAATCTCCACCTATAATGAGGTGTTGGAGTGGGAATAGGTGATAAAGATATTTCTATCGGAGGTAGTTCTGTTAGCTGGGGATGAGACAGGGTGTTACAGAGCTTATTTATATATGGTAGCTAGTAGGATTCAATCGATTAGATCTTATAATAGGTGATCTTCTAAGGATCAGGCTGATGAATGATGTCAATGGAATCATAGAAGACCAAGGATTCTATAGAGGGGATATTTTATAAATGTTATAGGGAAGGTCATATGGTGATGGACTGCTTAACTAGTCTATTACGGGTTTTTTTAAGATAGTAGATAAACTGCAATTGTAGAGGCAACACCATGATTAAGGGTCTCTTAGGTGAGGGTTAGGTCACCCCTAGGGAGTCAGAGATGGCATAGGATCATGTGAATCTCCAAGAATAGAACTTATGTGTGGTGGTAGACTATATGAGATACTTCCACTACCATCACAAGGTGGACCACATCAGGCTTAGGGTGCTCGAGGTTGGGGCCATAGAAATTTGTAGGGTATGGAGGCTTATGACCTCTTGGGACAAAATAAAATCAATGGTACAATCAATGTCTATTATATTATTTATTCACTAGTAGTTTACATAGGTGAGAGTCATTCCTTAATTTATTTACTCTAATTGCTAGAGATGAAGATCACAATTGCGGTGTTATCCCAACATATTTTTTTTGATTTACCTAAGAGGAATTTGTTATTTGTATCATTTTTCTACATGTAGAATGACCTATATATTAGTGGAAAGAGTATTATATGGGACCTTTTTCTTTCACGATAAAACCATGTGAATTTATATTGGGTATGGATTGGTTTTCCATGTTCTAGGACTAGATTTACTATAGCCGTAGATGTGTTAGATGCCTCCACACTGGTATATGATTCTCTCCTTTAGGGGTGAGAGATATCTCATGGATTGAAGAGTTTATTATACATGAAACATGTTGAATCACATCACCCATCAGTTAGTGAGTGTATCCCTTGGCACAATAATCTCTTCAATTATTTAGATTCTTATAGAAATGAAGGATCTTATAGTAATCTTACCCAAAATATTATGGGACTACCTATGAGGTAGGATATGTATTTTTTGTTTTGAAATTCATCACTTCACCACTTTGATATCTTCTGTGGCATATCAAATGGCCCCCACTGAGCTCTGGGAGCTATGGTTAAAGTTGTATTACCTTTTGGAAAAGGTTTTCATCACACCTGTTGTATCCCCCTTAGAAGATTGGGTGTAATTCAGGAAAAAGATGGATGATAGATTGAATCTTTTTTGTTGATTAGAATCTCTTAATCCAAGACATGATAAAGATAAAGTATTCCATGATAATTATTGATGGCCTCTTTCACCATTTTAAAGGTGTGAGATGGTTCTTGAAGATCAATCCTTTATCCGACATCCACTAGTTGAGAGTTCATGAGATTGATATTATGCTACTATAATTGTTATGTCTCTATGTACACTATGTGTTTCTGGTGATTCCATTTTCCCTAAGGATGTAGAGGCACTAACATCTAGGTGAGAACTATTTGGTTTACTCTGACATTAACTATTTTAGGTATGTATTCACACAAAGGGTCTTGAACATGATATAATGGTGCTACTTAGAGTTCCTACTGAACTATGACTTTGAAATAGAATCTACTCACAGGAAAGGAAATTTGGCAGAAGATTCTGTGAGAAGGAATCACCATCATCATTTGGTGCAAGGGGATTCTATCAAGTTAGAATTCTTAAACTTAAACCTATTTGGGAAGGAGGGTGAAAATTCTCTTTAGTCGATGGTATTGACTCCTCTACTTCATCATCGTCTAAAATATATCCAACTTGGAGACATAAACTATGATGTTATGCATGATTTGATATCCATAGGTGATTCACTAGGTAAATTTTTTATAGTTGGGATCACATCATCCTTTTCATGTAATGGAATGTTTCCCTAGTCTTGATGTTGGAGAAGGTGATTAAATATTTTGAAACATCTTCTTTGTTTGTACATCACTATGTGGGAAATATTTACATAGAAAATTGCTGGTATTTTATTGTGGGTTGGCATAACACAAAGCTTGGATGATTTCATCAATTAGTGCCTCATGTTTCAGCTAGTGAATACTGGGCTCCATGTTCTGATAGGTTTATTTAAGCCTCTTGAAATTCCTTAGTAAAAATGTGATAGAATATACAAGTTCTTTATGACATAGATTCTATAAATAGAGAAGAGGAATGACCCCATCAGGGTGATAGATGACCGACTCACAATTTCGGCACACATTATTTCTATCAAGGAGGAAATATCAGTGTAGAGTTTGGTGAAGATGTATGTACATGAGATTGTACACCTTCATTTGGTTCCCTTGAAAATTGTCTTCGACCGTGATGTGTTGTTCTTGTGACAGTTTTGTAAAGATCTGTATGAGGCATTTAGGATCTTCATATGGATGAGTACTCCCTTTCACCCTAGAGATATGGAAAAAATAATTTCACTATCTTGGTGTTGAATGATATGATGATGTATTTCATGTTATACTTAGATCATATGTGGTTGGATCACATATCCATGGAAGAGTTTTTACATAAAAATAAATACCACTCTACTATCATCATTGAACCATTTGATTCCCTACATGACAGATCATGTTGGTCACTCTTATGCTGGAGAAATATCTGTTAGGAATCTTTTGTGGTCCATATATAGTGTATGTGATGATAGAGAAGATTGAAGTCATCTATGAGAAAATAAGGGCACCCATATTTGGGATAAAACTTACCAATATAGACATCATAGTCCCATGGATTTCGATTAGGGAGATAATATTTTGTTGAGAGTCTCCATATGTTGTAAATTTTCAAGGTTTGGTTGGGGAGGAAATTTATCCATGATATTCACTAGGTATTTGGATATCTTGTAGAGGTTTAGTTAGGTTTCTTACCTTATCTTCGTACCCTCATATTTGAAGAGGGTTCATGCCATCTTCAATGTGTTTCAACTGAAGAGATACATTTATAACCCAACACAAGTGATTGAGTATGGAGAGATAGAAATCAATAATAGAGCCATTTTTTAATTGAACGTTGTGTTGATTGAAGATTAGATAGATAAAACCTTTTTTGGGCATCCCATTCACTTGTTTCACGTGTTGTGGTAGAATGAGAGATTGTAGGGGATAACCAGGGAGTGGTAGAACCTTATGGGGTCTCCATATCCAACATATTTTTTTTGTTATTTTATCTTTCAAAGGATTAAAATCATGGAGGGATAAATTTAGAAGCCATTTTTTCCTTGTAACAAACAGATATGAATATATATATATATATATATACAGGTGTTGAGGTGGTGTTTTATTTAGATGTCCGGTGCGCTTGAAATTAATTTTATAAAAATATTAATTATGTATTACATTACACACATGATGTTTCTTAATGAAAATGATATAACTCTAAAAGACCTCAGATTATAAATCTAATACCACATTTGTGTTTGGAACATGATATTTACCCTTTATGTGACCTAAAACTAGTCGTTGAAGGGTGTTTAGATATCGTGACTGTTGGCAGTGCATTCAATTGGTTAATTAAATAATTAATTGGATTAATTTACTAATTAAAGTAATTCTTCAATCTCTATTAATACAACTAGATGGTGATTTTACTATGGTTATATTCATATCCCTAGGATGGTTTAGAGGATCCTTCTTCTATATTTTTAAGAGAATCGAAATCAGACTACAATGAAACTCTCAATCTGGGTGGATCAAGGCGCAACCAAGGCAATTATTCATCATCTTCACTAGTGAATGTGTTCATTGAATATCATCCAAAACAAAGTAAGAATTCTCTTTTATTATACCTCATTTTTTTAAACTATTAATCATGATCATATTTTTATATTTTATGATCATTAATTATGAGCCATTTTCCGAGCCCGTGTACTGGTTTTATTTGGAAATTCAATTATTTCTCTCCCTAGATATCCTTGCCTTTGATTTCAGGACATGATCACTTGGAAAATTACCATTCACCATTTTTTATGCGTTTCCACCTCCTTTATTATATGATTTTTCAACAGGGTTGTGGTAAAACATTTTCAACTGGTACAAAGCTCCATCAAACCCCAAATTTGTGTGATAATCCCATGCAATTAGAGGAACGTCTCATATGTGGTGGATAAAAAGTTTTGTAGGTTAAGGGTGATCGATTTGATGAAAAATATCATGAATTGGTGATGGGAATATATGATTTATGTACACAGTGCGTGTGTGAAATGAAATACCAAATGATAATCAATTTCTACCCATAGGATGGTTGGAAACAATGAGAAGAGGCAAGATTATTCAATTTTTGGAGTGGTAGATGAAATATAATACATAGTGAGTCCAGATATATAATTCCAATGTAGATCTATAGAATATTTGAAAAAAATGACTACACAGTGTGTAGTCTGATAAACACTAATCAAATAGCCCTTATGGCTGTGCAACTAGGATTTTCGCATAAATATAAGTTCCGAATTCCATGTGGGATCCCCAAAAACTATGTGAAACATATAATGGTGGATATAAAATAACTTCTATAGTAAAAGGGAATATGCATGGACAGGCACTAGCGGTGTGTTGATGTACACAAACTCGATAAGGATACAGAAACCCGACTAGGGAGCATGTGCTAGACCCTAAGTGGCTGAAAAACATCTTGTAGACCCTCTAGACATCTTGTTGTCCTAGAAGGGAAATTCCCATGTTATTGAGTGTGATCACATGTTGTGTGCATCCAAATACATATCGTGTACCCATTTTTTCTATTTTAGGAAACATCATCCTATCACATCTCCTTCATTTGGACTGAGATTTTTTCCCAATAGTAACTTATCCTGAGAATTTTTTCAAATAAAACATTATTTTTCCCTCTATTATGGATTTTTATATATGATATCACATTCCCCGGGTGTGATTATTCTTTAAGAAATGCTTGAATATGGAAGGGATCAGGAAAGACCACAAGGGGCTTTAGAGTGACACCCTCCAGCTGGGTTACGCATTGGTCATCTACCTACTTATAGAGTGGAAATGTCATATGGGGAAGGGAATGGGTCATTTATGAAATATTAGAGTGGAAAACATCTACAAGTATAGTGAATAGGTATTTTATCTATCCACTGAGTGGCACCCTCCATTCGAGTCCTAGAATGGGTCCTTGGTTACTAGAGTGGCACTATTTAGTTGGGTTGGGTAGGGGTCCTCCATTTTTATATCCAAGTCAAACCCACCTTCTATATCTAGGATTGGGACCATGACTACTAGATTCAAACCCTCTTATTGGGACATGTTATGGGTCCAATACCAACTACTGGAGTGTCACTTCCTACTGGGAAAGAGCATGTTTCATCTACTGAATACTCTTATGTCCCCCACCATCTGGGACTGGGAAGGGGTCCTTTACAAATTACATGAGTGTAAACCTTCTTCTGGGATAGGGTATGGGTCCTCTATCTATTTATTTAGTAGATATCTAATTTTTTTACTAGAGAATCGGTCCTCCACCTAGAGATATTCACCCTCAATTGTGTAGAATTGTTAAATGATTTGGCTTGACTTGGATATTTTCTGTTGGATGGACGTGAACGGTTATAGGAATCATCTATGGAATCTTGGAACTAACTGAACACTTTTCCCAGATGGGTTGTGAGATATATATCCCATTCTCTTAATTTTATGTTGCTTTTGTTTGAGTGTAAATATACATATATATACATATATATCAGTTTATCTTTCTATATACAATTTGTTGAATTCTATTTACTCTATTTATTTGGGTTGAGGTTTCTTTCTATCTACTCATGTCATTTCTCTTACTACTACACCTTCAACTGTTGGGGTGTCCTACTTGGTATGTATATAGTCACCCCTATATGGTATTTTCCCACATGTGTTGTGTCTTATGCAGATGTTGAACATGTTGATGGTGACTATAGGGAAGCATAGGTATACCTGGTTCCTTAGACCACGTATGGTGGTAAGTACATTTAGGTCAATATTTTGGATCTCTATGTGTTTACATTTCCATTATTGTCTGGTTGTAATATCTTTTTTGTTCAGAATGTATTTTTATCATTTAAATTTTAGTTTATAGAGTTGAACTATTGTAAATCCAAGTTGTTTTATTGTACGCATTATTTCTATAAATATGGAATATTTTTATTATTATCCTTATTCACTTCTTTATTGAAATGATTGGGTGTTATCATAAAATTATTATAGAAAATGTTGTGTAATTTTATCTATAAATTATGAAAATTTCATCCTTCCCCTATTACATGAAGGTGGGATTGGGGTAGTTGTGGCCCGAGCCCTTTTGGGATGGGTTATGACATCAATAGTTTTTAACCATTATGAAGTCTCACATTATTCAACTTGAATAATATTTTAAATGTGATGTTTTAATCATTTATGGTCACATTCAACATCATTAGTTTTTATTTATTTATAGAATTAAAATTTTGTATACATAAAGTCTTCATAAAGAAAAAATGTTTCTTATAGATCATACTTACATATCCATTCATCCTTATAACCTATATACATATGGAAGGTATTCTTAAATAAATAGAGAAATGAAAATTTACAGATAATGATTACAGATTCTGGATATAATTACATATAAGGATGGATAACGTTTCTTTCCATCTTACCTACATGGAAGTCATACTTATTGCTACTAAATCCTCAAATCTTGGACCTTGATGGAACATGAATTTTTAACAGACAAATCGACATCAGGTAACATTCAGTTATCTGAATACTAATTTTATTTGTGCTCTACATCTTCAACTTCCAACGAAGGGTGTGTTTTTTGAGGTTCTCTTTAACAAATCCCCTATGATATTAGGATTCATGTTGATAATGGAGATAATAGTTATCACTTATTTGTCTAGGTATTTATATCCCTATGTGTGTAATTGTGGAACCCATAATTTAGAGGTTGGAGTAGTTGTGTTTACACTATATTTTTTTGTAGCATTACTTCATTGGTAAGCACGTTTTTGGTTTTCATAGACCAAAAGTTCCTAAAATAAGTCTTATCTTAAGAAGATTTAAATATAATCTAGTGGTGGTGGAATAATTTTATTCAGGATTTTGATTATGAGATCTTTTAAAAACCCATAATGGGGAATTTTTTTCTAATTATTTGAATCAGTAATACTAAGGGGATGTGTTTTTTGTGGTTGTAGATATTTTCAAATGGTTGGTGGTGTTTGGAGAAATGAATCATGATATTTTGGAAAGAATTGGTCATACATGTCTTTGACATATGATTGTTGACTAAACCTTAATTAGGATTGTTGTGGAGTTTTAGTTGGGGGAATCAGACGAATATGTGATGCATGATCATGTTTTTTATAGTGATTCTCCAAAGGGATAGTCTGAGGATGGCCAAAACTAGATGTTGTTCCAATAGATGTTGATTTTTTTGCAAGAAATGTGCAAGGGAGTTCTCCATGAGTTTCATATATTAAATCTAGTGTTACATCCTAATGTGATAATAATTTTCCATGTTTTGAGGAGACATCTTCAGTGACTATGGATAAAAATGTTAGTGGAAGAGCATATGGTGAGATTTTTGGTCTATCAACAGGTGAAAGTACATCACTATGTTCCTAAATTATTGTGGCAATACTTGGATATTATTGAGTTAAAATGGTAAGGAATACCAAATAATTTCACCATTAGGTTACCCAAGGATTGTGATATCCTAGACCCAGATGAAAAATAAGAGGTTCCTTGATCCTAGTGGGCCACATGGCCTCAAGCGCATCTCCCCAATTTCCCAAGGCATCTGACTAGCTATGAGGAACTATTGTGTGTCCATTGGGAGACTACCCTCTTTAAACCAGAGTGTATCAGAATATATAAAAATTAATATATGTAAATATAGGATGGAATATAAGTCTACAATAGGAATAGTAGGAAGTAGATACAACAATAACAATAACTAAAATAATTGGAATAACATGAAATATTTCAACAACTGATGATGATATGTCATGTCATTAGAAAATTATAAAAAATGGATACAAGAAAACAAGAATAACATGTTTCACAAGGTATAAAGGAATCCAAAGACTATCCTAGGGATCTCAAGCTCTAGCTCATTCATCTACTATCAATATCCATCCAAAATAGTAATCAATCAAATGTTTGATGTTTTATACTTCCCTTTATCATCATATTAATTCAAATAATCTACTCTGGGAACCAAATGATTCCTCTTGAGAATGTGAGATAAATCTTAGTTCACCACCACCAATGGTGCCTATAAAATTCGACTCCGACAATGGATATTTAATAGTGTGAAAACAAGAATATATAAATTAAATAATTCAAAATGTAACTAAAAACGCAATTAGCTTCTTCATCCCTCAGCTGGAATCTGAACATAACTACTCCATTAATTTGTTATTACTAGTTTATAAATGATTCACAGTTTAAAAATTGTGAAGGTTACAATTTGTGACAAGAAAACTTGTAATGACATTTAATAGTGAAGCTCCACGGTAATAACCATGGTTATAATGAACTCTAGGGTCTCCAACATAATAATATCTATATCTTGGATAAGGGTACGAGTGTAATACAAGGAGAATATTCTATAGCATTCCACAATAATATTCCTACTTAATCCATGTTTATCATAAATGGTAAAATGGGTCTAATCAGAGAGAGGCCCCTATGGGCTATAGCCATAGAACCTACTAATCAATGCTGGATACAAGGAGGGTATCTAATGAATCAATTAATACAATGAATGTGATCCTATGGTGTCATACTGTGCATCTAATAAAAGGAAATAATGGGATATAGGTGGGTCTCAACCAATGAAAGGTATGTCCTTGAATCAAAATGGGGTTCCCGAGTGATCAATTCATTCCCCAATAAGAATCCAAGGTGATATCATGTCAGGACACTCCTATCTAATTATGAAGTCATGTAATACTTTATTTTTTTCAATCCTTGACTTTCATTAGTGTGATAATTTCAGGATTCATAAAACCTTTTAATCAATTCATAATTAATCAATAGTTACATTTAGAGAATATTCAATAATAAATTTTCATTCATATACCTTTTATTAATGTGGTATTGGGTGCTCCATACATTAATCATATTAATCATTCATATTTACACCTATAAATTCATATACTTATCATACATTCTAGTTTCCTCTTCACATTTAATTATCATTTTTAATAACTTATCTTAGGTGGGTCAAGTGGATGTGACATGGTAATTTTCATTCAATTTCACTATATTTAATAAGAATTTATGAAAAGGAGGACTACCATTATTGTGGTCAAGCCTGAGCACATCTCAACAATTGATCAAACCTTTCAAAACATAAAGAAAATCAATACATGAAAATCATCCTACGTTGGATGGATTGAGTCGATGTAATAAACACCAACAACTAATAAAATATTTTGATTGATCATAAACATACAGTTATATTGATTATAATAATGAATAATAAATTCAATAAATGGAACCAGATAAAATCAGTGGTCGCTACAGGAAAGATCCAAAATCAACAAACATTAAGGATGGGTTATAGACCACTCACCATAGGGTTGTATGATCCTTCTCCTCTAGTATCGACCTCTAATTCAACTTAAAATAGGGTAGTTATAAGATAAAGGAAATAATGTTCATACGTAAAATAACTAGGGATAAATAGAGTATAAGAACGACTAAAAAAGACTCAAGTACTTACAATTGCACATCTAATGTGAAGAAAATATGATTGATCTGATCTTGGATGATGGAGATCTCTTTATCACTACCTTAGGTGTTAAAAATTCCCTAAATTTACAGAAAATTGAGGTTCTCTTGTTGGATCCCAAGATGGGGAATATGGAATGGCTTAACTATATGATTAAGGTAAAAATAGTAAAATTACATTGAAATTTCTTTATGCATGGTTTTTACTTAGGATATGAAAAACCATGTGCAAACCCTGTATGGATAACTAGGATGAAGGGGAACTCGGACTGTTATGTCACACAATAGTGATCCAACTATGCAATAAGGTTATGGCTCAAAATAAACCATCCACACGGTTAGGTAAACCTTTCACCAACCATGATCCAACTATGGGACATGGATAGTTTCCCAAAATTTGTGTTATGGACTCTGAACAAGAGGCAAACAACCCTTAAAACCTTTTCTAACTCATTATGCATCCATATTAGCTCTTAAATAAATAATTGGAATGAAATTTAAAGGATCCATATTTGAGTGAAAAAACTGGGTTCTTATAAGGATTGGGGAGGATGTGATGTGGTTTTTATGATAATGGATTTATTGAAAAAGATGGATCAATTTCTAGTGATTCAAGAGTTGAGTACCATGGAATTTTTGGAAAGGGTGAATACAGAAAATGTGTTAAGGAATCAATGGGTTCTAAAGACCATTACCTATGATCTGGAACCCTATTTTACCTCATTAATATAAATGATATTATATCATTATTTTGGATACTCTTTTAAAATTATAATTTCATTCAAACCTTAGATAGATGGACTGACGGATTAGACCATCCAAACATTAGATTATATGTTGGGATCTTGCCACATGGAAATTAGTGGATCTGGGGTAAGGAAAATAATTATGGATGAGTTTTCATTGAAAAAAATCACTCAACCATTGTAATAACCCCATTTGATGGATTTTATGTGAGTTTTTATTGTTCTCTATATGATCACGAGAGGCTAGGGAGTTATCAGTTCTTAGTTATCATTTGGTTCAGGGTACAACTAAGAAGATCCATTTGGTTCAAATATGGATGAGGGTGGCACAAAACTATCATAATTTCTATACATATCATAGGTCAAGGCCCTTGGAGTTCCTGGTTGTAGATCACATGTTCTTAAGAGTCTCTCTTCAATATGGTAAAAATAGTTTTAGTTGGGCGAGTATGATTTACCAATTTCTTTTTTGGTCAGTTTGAGGTGTTGGGGTGTGTTGTTGAGGTGGAATATCAGTTGATGTTTTCAACATTTTTAAATAGTATCAAAAAAATATTCTATTTTTCTCCACTTTAGAGGTATCTTCACAATTTATCTCTCTTCATTTACTAGGGAGAGTTATATATCAAGGATAATTTGAAATTTTGGAGAGGCTAGAAGAAATTTAGGATCACCAAAATATAGTTTTTTGATAATGGAACATCACTTTTTTTGAGTTTCATGGATGCATGGTGTTCTAGAGAAGAGTACACGGGTGAGAGATGAAAATATGCATTCCCATTAATCTGATCTATTTTGATTTTTTTTCATTCAAAAATTTTTGTTGATTATTTTAGGTTTATATATTTTAGTTTTCTGATTTTTTCCCTTTTGTTTTTATGTGTGATAAATTTTATGAAATATTAAAATAAGAGGAATGAAATCCTAATCAAGTAGTTTTTTACTCCAAAATGATGAAAATCGTGTGGTTAATTCAGTGTTTACCAAAGTGGATAATATCATCACATGTAAGGTATAATTTCATGATTTGATATTTTAGGGTAGTGTTGTGTGTTGGTTTTGGTAGTTTTTTGGGAATTATCGATGATGAGATACTAATGTGTATTTCTATGTGGAAAGTAGTGAATGTGGATTGTTTCAAATGTGTGGTTTTGTTACAAAAAAATTTTTATGTGTTGGTATTAATTATTGAAAATGAAAACCATATGAGAGGTATTTAATGTGACAATATTTACATTCATGGTTCATTAGTTAGTTTGTTTTAGTGTAGGGGATTATTCATAGGATGACTATGAGGATTGTTAGAGGTTGGATCCACAGTAGAATTATGAAAGGATTTTATGATATAAAAGAACGATAAGAGTGTAATATGGTAGTTTAAAAATTATATGTGTTGTGGTTTATTTCTTGTGTGTGGTTGAGGTGAGAATAATAATATGGGTTTACTATAAGGAAACAACCTTCAACATTACATAATATTTAATTAAGATAATTATTTACATTGAAGATCATTTTAGGTTTAGAGCTTTAGAAAATTAGGTTATAAAATATACATAACATCAAGAATATTACAAGTAGAATCTTCAACTCACTATCAATTTTATTCATAATACAAATAACTATTTAAAAAACATGACATTGTTTCATGTTTTAATAGCATAACGTTTCTGTGATCCCATCCATGACACTATTCCTCTTTATATCCTATTAAAAACATTTCAACACATGGGAATAGAATAAAAAGCTCAGTAAGGGATAAATAAATAAATAAAACTTTTAGTCTTTAAATTTCATGAAAACTATGAATACTTTTTTATAAAGAAATACGTTTCACTTTAAAGAAGTAGATAAAATACTTCACTGAATAAATGGTCATTTATTACCATTTATTTAACCAAAATATTACAATAAATCTCATAGACAACACTGTATATCATATAAAGGTAACTTGTGACATAAACATACATAAATGAAATAAACATACGGTCAAATTCCATACATATCACTCAATGTAATAGTGATGCTTCTGACTTCCATACCCAATGCATTGGAGGTTATAACGTAACCACTCATCCTTGTTTTATCATGGAACCACCTGTCATTTGGTTTATCACATAACAACCCATCAAAAGTCCAAGTACCATTATATAATCATGACACATAAAATATTGAAAATATCAACATTTACCTAATAACATTGAAATTGAAATCACAAGAAATAATACCAAGATATTGAAATAAAAATATACTTCAAAAACCATTTTCAAAATGAAAATTCAAAATAATGGAATAATGGATTAATTTTTCTTTTAAAAACAATAAGGCTTATAGAGGAATCTAAATAACGATTACAATGGAAGAGAGGACATTATCACTGTATATGTTAAAAACATTCCATTTTGAGTTTAGTAAAATGATTCATTGAAAAAATATTCCCTTAGAATTAAAGTAAATTTCAAAGGGGTTTATTATACCCTATGTAAAGGAAGAGGCTGTATATTATAAAAATATGCCTCAATGAAAGGATATTGAAACAAATTCCCGTACTAAGATCATATTTTAAATAAAATAGATTGATTATGTGTGTTAACTATAAGTTCACATAAATAATGTATAAATAAATGATAAGATATCAAAATTCATTTCTCACATAGTCTTATAATGACACAATCCATAAGTAGAAAATTATCCCAATGAATGGAAATTGGGTTAAGAAATTCCCTTACCTCATGTCCGACTTGACTCCTTTGTTTTTTTAATTTCCTGAATAATAATCATTATTTATTTTCTACTTGATTCATAACATTTTTCAATTTTACTAATCCTTTTATATCACTTGTTACCTTTCTATTACAATTATTTAATTATTTGAGTTCATATCAGACATTTTGCCGATGTTCGGAACTTGAGTAAAAAATGAACACGTTATAATTAAAAATTATAAATGTTGTGAAAAGTAAATTATCTCCAGAATGATATTAATTATTTAAATATCATATATATCTACTATATATATACTTATATCAAGTATATATTTATTTATAATAGTCCATAACATTTGGATGTTATAAAATGAAATGCACCGTTCATGGAGACAGTAAGTCGTACGTATGCCTAAACACTACTTTAAATTCAATTTTTCAGTTTCAAGAGAATGAAAACTAAATGATAAAAAGGTATATTATTATTCCAGTATAATATTTTTTTTTATATTTTACATAATTTCATTACTTCCATCCTTTATACATTCAATGTATAGAATGAACGAGTCATATCCCTTTGAGGGGGCGGTAGTCTACTTTTCCTCAAATGAAATATTCATATATATACTACCTGAAAAGAATGAATGTTTCTTATAAATGATAATTAAATAAGTGTAGAGAAAAAAATAAATATCATAAATATCATATTTAAATACAGTTCCATCATAATATCCACAATTTTAGGTTGTAGGAGAAGATTGAATGATTATCGTTTTGTGAGGTTGTAGTTCGCCATCCATAGAAACAGAATGTTCTATACCTATTAGACGAAGGTGTGTATATGTTTAGTTCAAAAAATTCACATAAAAACATCCAAGTATATTTAGGATAATTATTTTTTATGTAAAAAATAATAATAAAATTATTGTGAGTAGAGAAGGAAAATAAAAGAGATGATCATGAGAGAAGATGTTACCTTTAAATTGGGTAAATCCCTTTGGTTTGAACCAAACGCCTTCTTGAAATAGCATTCCAACTAGGTAAAGGATTCTAGGAGGACTATAGGGATATTGAGATATTATTTGAGCATACATTGGATGATTCACGGGGCTTGAGATGTGTGAGTAATGGGTTAGATGTGGTGTCCCTTTATAAGAGGGAGGAGGGGCACTTTAGGAATGTTTTAATGTATTATTTTTTTATAAAATGAATTTCGATTTCAAAAGGTACTCAACTTGTTTAATTCGAATATAAAGTGAGTATTGTTCTAAATACTCTTAGAAAATGGGTTTTAGAAAAGTTTTGTGCTTAAAATTAACCTTATCTTTTATCCTTAACCTTTAGTTAACTAATTTATGTTTTACCATGTCATCTTGTAAATTCAAAATATATGGTTAATATATTTACTATAAAATGAAAATTGAAAAGAAAAAGGATCCTTAATGAAATTTTAAAAATCATATATGTCAGTTGGTCAAATCTTATATTTTTAGAATTATTTTATGATTTTAAATAATAGTATTTATTTTAAAAATTCATTTTTGTCAATTTATAAACTATTAATATCATGACTTTTAAAAAATCTATACAAACTTGATTATTTTGAATAAAATACATTAATTAAAATATTACATGTTATGATCATAAATAAAATTCGTGGATGATAAAAAAAATGTTTCAAAATAAATTTATTTTAATATTTATAATCTCATTTATTTAAATCATTCATTAATAAGGTAATCACTACATCACCATTGTTTCATAAATAATTTCATTTATTTGAGGTCCAAAAATTATAAATAAAATACCCTAATTTATGAAATATTTTATCTTTATAATGAATATTTATAGTCTAGAATATCACTTATATAACTTCAAATAATATTTTTACTAAAATATATATGTTTATGTTACATTTTCTTTAACTTTAAATAAATTTTTATAAAATGGTATTTTAATGTACAAGTTTCTCCATGGGGTCCGAAAATCAACCCAAGGATTTCCATGGTCAGAAATTTATCATAAAATAGGGTTAGGAAATGTTTTAGGATAATCTAATATTATTATAATATTTTTTGTTTCTCCTTATTTACCATATTTACCCATTAACCATGGTAAATAAAATATTTACCGAAATTTCTATTCATAATGTATAAAAATAAAAGTAACCAATTTACACAATTTGGACCTCTTGATTCCAAATATGGAATCCATTTTTCAAAATTCAAAGAATAAAAGTTGTATAAATTATTATAAAATTAATTCATGGTGTCAAAACCAAAAAGACTGTTTTTAAGAAGTAAATACATCCAAAAGATCGACATGTGTTTTGCCCAATTTAAAAATAAAATTACTTACAATGACCAAAATTAGATTAAATAATAAAAATATAATCCAATTAAACATTAATATCAAATGAAATTACAATAATACTTTATAAATAAATTATATTAAAATTCAGTTAAGAATTAAAATGCCATATTTTTAACGATTCATAAAAAACGAACTTTATCAGAAAAATACCAAAATTTTACTGAAAGTAGATTTTGATGTTATGATTATAAAGAAGAAGTTTCTTTTATAAATGGAGTATATAAAATTTATAAGAACTTTATTTAAATAGGGTTTTCCATGAAAAGGTGGTAAAATGACTTTAAAAAATATTAGTTTTATTCATGCATAAAATTGGATTCATTATAATTTTGAGCAATTAAAACTTATTGGATAAAATTAAAAACATTTAAAAAATATGTGTAATCATAATGTAGTTTGTTTTGTTCATTCTCACCATTATAATAGTTATTTGTTAACTACCATTTAAAATAAAAATATCACTACTAGAAATTCCTCTTATACAAACGCCTCTATCCCAACGGTTCTTAAAAACAGTTTGGATATGATTCTTATACCATTGGTTTTCTGATAACCATTGGAATATGAAGTTTTAGGGTGTATTTTACCAACAGTTTGAAGAACCCTTGAGATAGCCTGGGTTGATGATGGTTTTCCAAACTGTTTTTTGAAACTGTTGGGATAGTGTATAGTCCCCCCCCCCTTATTCCAAAAATTCAATTAAACCATTGGTATAGGTTTGATAATATTTACCAATGGTTTTTTAAAACCATTGGGATAAAATGACACAAATTTATCCCTAAGTTCTGATTTTGATCTGCCCACATTGCACCCTAAAAAAGAGCTCCATTGTTCAAGCATGCAAACCCTTCTTCCTAGCAACTGATTTTTTGTTCCTCCACTTCACATATGTATGTTATAACTGAGTTTTATGTTCTACCTACATTTATTCAATTTTTCTTTCGAATTTCTTTTAATACAAGGTTGGTTTTTGTTTTTTATTTTAATTATACCTAAACAACAACATCTATATTTATTGCAAACCCTTCTTCCCAACCTGCGATCCATCCATGATTTATGTAAGTGTTTGCTATTCCACCTCAAATTGATGATAAGACTATGTATCATATTTACCCTAACACAACATATGATTCTTATATAAAAATATATATTCAAATGATGATTCCTACATTTCATAAATTCGTATCTATTGACTGTTATTCCCTTCCATAGTGTTCCTTTGAGATTCATTCAACTTCATAGAGTTACTTTTAGGTGTTCTATAGAGACCCTTTTGATTAGAATCATAGTTCATGTCTTATTGTGATAATTTAGTTATGTACTATTATATTGATCCAACATGGTAGTGAGTTCTTAAATGGTAGAGAGACCTACTATGGGTCTCCATTTCATAATTTATATTTCGAGGCAATGGGAGGGGGGATGTGAAGTGGGAGGGTGGGGGATGTGTAGTGGGGGGATGTGGGGGGGGGGGGGGGGGCTATAGGGGGTGGTTGTGTAGGGTGGGGGCTGCAAGGGGTGAGGGGTGTTATGTAGTGTGGGGGTGGGGTAGATGGGGGGAGGTGGGGGGAGGGGGGTTTTATGGGGCTATAGGTTGGGAGTGGGGATTGTGCAGTGGAAGGGGGTTGTCGGGTGACATGGGGCTTTGTAGTCGAAGGGTGAGGTATGTGTAGTGGGAGGGGATATATGGGGGGTTGTGCAATGGGAGGGGGGATGTAGGGGTGTGTGTAGTGGGAGTGGTGGGATGTGCAATGGGATGGGTTGGTTGTAGATGGGATGTGTAGTGGGGGGTGGCTGTAGGGGGTGATTCGGTAGGGTGGGGGACAAAAGGGGTGAGGGGGTGTGAAATATGGGGGGTGGGGGCTGCAGGGGGAGGTGAGGGAGGGGGTACATAGGGGTGTTGTGGGGGAGGATGTAGGGGGTGTATATTAGAAGTGGGGGGCTATGTAGTGGGTGGGGGTTGGCTATGGGGGGTGTGCAGTGGGGGGGGGGGGGCTGTAGAGGGGGCTAAAGGGGTGAGGGGAATGTAGGGGGTTGGGGTGGGGACAACAGGGAGAGGTGGTGGGAGGGGGTTAGGTATAGGGGGGTTGTGTCGTGGGAGGGGGGTTGTGGGGGATGGGGAAGTGCAATGTGAGGGGTGGCTATGGGCGGTAGGGGATGTGTAGTGGGAGGTGGGGGTTGTAGGGGGGATTCAGTGGGAGGTGGGGGATGTAGGGGGTGTGTAGTGGGATTGGTGGGGTTTACAATCCCAACCCTCAAATATTTTAAGTCCATGAAAAATATATGTTCCTTTCCATATCCCAAACATATAATAACTCATCATTATGCTATTTTGGCTATACACAGACTAAAACTATCCTCCATCGAAAGTGCCCGAACATCATTGTCCCAAAATTTGATTTGACATTGAATGTAGATGTATCATTACAACATGCCTAGAATACCCTAACTACTCAATATAATTAATTGATACCTTCTATGGGAGCTCCCACCATAAGAATTACCTACCTCATCACATCATGACCCTAGGTATCAATATCCTAGTGGTTCCACAACAACCATCATCCCATAACACCCATATTAGAATCATCATAAACCATTATTTCCCACATTCCATCATAATCTCATATCATTATCTCACCATACATGATTCCCATAAAATACCACATGAAACTCAATGCTCATACAAGTCCTGCATCACTCTTAATGCCCATATATTAACCACACATTGTTAATTCACTTATCACACAGAAACCACATGCCCAAATTTCCATAATAAATAACTAAAAACCATAGTCACAAGCTCAAAATGTAATACTAACTATCGTGGTCTCTCTGAAATATGAGTGAGCTCTCAGTCTTGAGGCCCATATATACCTTTCTGAATTTTCAAGAGGCATATTTCAGGATGATCCCTCCCTTGGTTGTTGAGTGAAATAAATCCACATAATCAATGTTTCATAATTTTAATAGATTTATGAAACTTAGTAAATAACCATAATACTAAAAATTAAATTTCACTATTACATCTTGTATGATTTATTGAATTCGTTATATATCTATTCAATCTCACCTATGAAAATGGATAGTTAAATTATCTGTTGACAGCTCGCCCACCCCCCAGAAACCCCATTCCCCCTGGAAATTCCCGCCATCCTGTGGACTTCTCATCCACCCCCTGGATAGCCCCCACCCCCCTGGATAGACCACCCACTCGCATAGACACCCCCTACCCCCTGTATATCCCCCACCCTCGTGGACACCACTACCCCCTGGACAGCCTTCCCACCCCCGTGGACAGCCTGACCACCCCCTAAACACCCCTACACCCCTGGACAGCCCCACCATTCCCGTGGATAACCCCCAACCCCCCTGGACACCCTGTAACCCCCTGGATATCCCCCACCCCAGAGGAAAGCCCGCTGACCACCTGGACACCCCTGACCCCGTGGATAGCCCCACGGCCCCCCGTGGAAACCCCCCCCCCCCACCCCCCGTTCACCCCCAACCCCCTGAGAATCCCCCACACCCATGAATATCACACCCATCCCCTTGACACCGCCCACCCCATGGACATCCCCGCCACCCCCGTGGCCAGATCGCGCACCCCCTGGACACCATATGCCCCTTGAACAGCCCCTCCATACATGTGGACAACCCTCCCACCCCCCGTGGACACCCCCAACCCCTGTGAATAGACGTACCACACCCTTGTACACCCCGTAACCCTTGGATAGCCCTCCCACCCTTGTGGACAGTGCGCGAAACCCCTGGACTTTCCCCACCCCCGTGGAAAGCCCGCCCACCCCCTGGACAACCCGTACCCCCTGGACAGCCCCCACCCCCGTGGCCAACCCACCCAACCCCTATACAACCCAAACCCCCGGGACATCCCTGCCACCCCCGGCCAACAGCCACCCCCCCGGACACCCCACATCCCCCAAGACACTCCCACCCCTTAGAATTCCCCCATCACCTCCTAGAA